>JAPFBL010000160.1:152500-861747 GCA_026182355.1 Hermatobates lingyangjiaoensis
TTAACCTGGTTGATTGAAGTCTTCAGGATTGCTGGCATCCATGTCTAAATTTAAGGTTAACCTTTAAATTGGCCTTAGAGCATTATATGTAATATTATTTGTTTTATTGCAGTGTTTAATTTCATATATATATATATATTATACATATATATATATATATATATATATATATATATATATATATATATATATATATATTCAAAATAGGTTTCCTGAAGATTAGGTCCAAAGATTAACGATTGTTCGGCATCATCAAGACTCTTTTTTTTTTTTTTTTTTTGAAGAAAAAACTATTTACAGCATTTACAGAATTTATCCATCAGCATCATAACAGAATGAAAACAAAGGGAAACAAAGACGAAACGTTGGCTTGTATTCAGAAATAGTTAATCTTTGGTTATAATCGTTAGAAGCTTATTTTGCGTTTTAAGAGTTAGTGGTATGGAAGCTATATCAATACCATATATATATATATGATGAAACAACAATATGAAATGGTAAAACAAGACTAAGATCTTTCAACCGTAACAAGCGGTCTTTGTCAGAGTCAAAAACCTAACTGACGAAGACCGCTTGTTACGGTTGAAAGATCTTAGTTTTGTTTTCCCATTTCATATTGTAGTTTGATCTTTGATTGTTATTTCACGTGTTTATGTAAAATCTTTATATATACATAAACACCAATAAAATTAGTAAAAGATAAGGAATTTCAGTCCTTTGAAGACGGAGTAAAACTCTTCGAAAGCGGTTAGAACTTTTTTCTTTTTTTTTACAAATTTTAGTGGTTATTTGTTTGATTATAGAGCCACTATTTATTGTGACACTTTCTGATATATTTATACATGTATATATAGCAAAAAAACGGTCCAAACTAGACAAAATAGTGCTATTAAAAAAGTAGCAACACATAAAAAAGGACGAGGCACTTTGAATATTCTCAACCGTAGTTCGCCGTCAGGAACTGTCTTTTCCAGACGACGAACTGCAGTTCGAAATATTCAAAATAAGTGTCTTGTTCTTTTTATGTGTTACTACTTTTTTAACAGTACTATTTTGTCTGGTTTGGGCCGTTTCTTTATTACATTTTACATATACATATAAAAATATATCAAAAAATGTCACAATAAACACAAGTTCCTTATAATCAAAGAAATCACCACTAAAATTTGTAAAAGAAAATCAAATAGGCTTATGAAAAAGGTTTTAAATAAAACCGAAACGTTGGCAACGAGAGTTTGATTTTTTATCCTGGAAAATTGACCGAACCCCGATTAGAGAACACACCTATTCTATCAAACGGTCGATATATTATTGAATCTGTTAAATATATATATAATGTGACAGCAGTTACAAGAAATTTTATAAATACTATTATACTTTAGTTTATGGGTCAGGCTAGTTCAGTGACTCTGAACTGGTTGGTTCGGGGTTCGAAACTCAATCTGGCTCTCGATTTATTCACGTAGGAGGTGAATAAATCTGAGCACGTTGCCCTTAGTGAGGACGTTAAACCGTTGGTTCCAACCCTGTACAATGGGAACAAAGTTTAGAACTCCCAATATAGAATCACTGGGAGATGAAATATTCTCTGGAGGAATCAGCATCGTAAGTCTGACTGTGTCAGTCCCTCATCCCTTTACAGTCAGATATCCTCATCATGATATCCTAATATTAATATATTTTTTTAAATTTGTCAATGTAATCATAACTTGTATATTTTTATGTATAATCATGTAAACAGTCTCAAAATATTGCATAAAAGTATACATATATAATCTTAAAGAAAAGTATAAATCTTTAATGAAAGTAAAAATTTAAAAATTGGAATCTTTAAAAGTAAGTGAAAACAGGTTTACTTATTATGTGACAGTGTATAGAGTCAGATTAATCCATAGTGTAGTTTATGTTTGGTGTAATTTTAAGATTGCAGTAGAAACTTGTACTGATTTGGTATTGACATATAGTATCATGCATCCATATGTTGACATACATTTATGTATTAGGATATGGTAAGATATTTTCTAAGCTAGCGAAGTACAAAGTCATAAGTTCTCAAATTAAGCCAAGAGAAGAGACCTAAAGTTTAAATTAAATTAAAGTAGACCTTAAACGTTCTTTTTCAATGTAACGATTTGGCAAAGATTCCCTCAAAACACTATCAACCATTCTAGTAAGATTTACTACAAACCTACTAAAGTTTTCCAAAAAATAAAACACTTAAAGCTTCAAGATAAGGGTGGAATTCCTGGCATCTTGGACGCGGTAAGGTTAATAAAGATAAAAGTTGGCTTACCTCTCCTTTAATGTCTTAGTCAATTGAGCAGACAAATTTGAAACTGCTTTAATTATCCCCCCTCCCCCCCCCCCCCCCCACAAATCCCTGAGCACCCTTCCTTACGTTCTGTTCTAGCCAATCCGATTTTAAACTTTTCAAATTCTCTTTAATTTCAAATTTCCTCAGTTCCAAATCTCTTTAATAAAATCAAATTCAATTTTGTCAAGATGAAACTGAAGTTTTTCTTCTAATTGGAATAAAGCACGGAATCATTAATAAAGATGCTGAACAGCTTGCGATTCCTTTAAAGTAATTGACTTTTCAAACAGTTCCGGGTAAAATTGATTGCATTAGCCAATAATATCATGGAATTTAAGTAAATATCGTAAATTAGTATACCAGTCTTTTTGACAGAGTTATTGCCGCGTCTACCACTGTTGGTGCAATAACATAATTTTATTGCATTCAATTTAAAAAATACCAACCTGAAATGAAATACGAAAACATCCACCTTTTTTTCTTTTTTTTTTTAACCTTACCTTCTGTTTAGTTCTACGGTATGAATTAAATTATAGGTAGCCGACATTACTGGGTTAACATTTTACGTCTAAATTTGCATGTGTGATGAACATTTTACGTTAGTTCAGTTCATTAGAATATAGGTAATTATGAATTCGTACATCATTCACGAGTGCATTGATGTTCGTTGTAACGTAAAACGCAATTCAACGCAAGGATATATGTTGTAACATACAGCACAATTTAACGCAACAATGTACATTGTAACGTAGAAATCAACGATGTACATTGTAACGTACAACACAATACAACACAGGGATGTATATTGTAACGTACAACACAATACAACACAGCGATGTATATTGTAACGTACAACGCAATCAAACCTAACGATGATGTTTTGACGTACAACGCAATTCAACGCAACAATGTATGTTAATTTCTAGTTCACTTTTAAACAAAAAGAATGAACTACTGCAATCTCTGGAATTGGTTGTGTACATCATGAACTATCGAATCTACGTACTAGATACTGTGTATGTACTACATATGTATGTTCTACGTACTATGTACTAGAAATGGTTTATCGAGGTCATTCAACGTGATTCTTTAAATGACCCGTTGAACTGAGCAACGATTTCTTTTATTTAGTGGTGAAAAATAAACTTTATTAATTAGAGACTTACAAATATAATGTTGAAGACTTGTAAAAGTTTATAAAGTTCAATTAAACAATATTGTTTAATATATTTTGGCAAGATAGACAGTTTGTATTTTTTTCCACCTTCAAAAAAGGTTTATGAATTAGTTATGCATAAATACCACACAAATTCGTATTAAATAACTAATGAGTTTACAAATTAGAGTTTAAAATATAACAGATTGCAATATGTTTCAATTTAATGTGATTTATTAAGTAAAGACTTATACAATGCAATATTTCCTGGTTTTTCTTTTGTAAATTTTTATTCGATTTTTATCCACGCATGTCTTAAAGAGACAAGTTATTTTGTAGTACTTTTTATATTATAATCCTGGGATTTTTACAGAAATTTCACGACAATTTGTATTTAAATATTTTTTTTTAAAAAAAATACGGAAGAAAACATACAGATGTAATAAAATTGTTTGAGGAAGGTTTTTGAAAATTTTGCTGGAAAGACGATTAATTCTGGTTTTTTTTTTAAACACTTGGCAAGTGGGTGTAATCATAAGTCATAAAAGGCCACAATAGAGCCCTGATGAGGTGCCAATCGTGTTCTTTGTTAAGGTAATCGATGTTTCGCTTCACAACCCCCACTCTGGTTATTAACCGTTTGCCTGACTGATCAAGCGAAAGTTAACAAATTACATTCTTTCGAGGATACATCAATAACTTCCTTTTCCGGTTCTCATTCATCACGGTTTTTTTGCGGTTTATGGTGGGTGGTGAATATCATTCGTCTTTTTTACATGTTTGTGTTTTCTAACTTTGTACCACTTAAATATCATATTATTTACATTAAAGTACAGGTTAGGCTGCAGTGACAGTTACCATACAATAAAGATTGATACTACATTGGGAGTCCTAAATTTAACGAGCAAGGATCTTTAACGAGCACCTGACATCGTACAGGCTTGGGACCGAACGGATTAACGTCCTTTTCGAGGAACGACATGCTCAGATTTATTCACCTCCCTTGTAAATAAATCGAGGGCCTGAATGTGTATTGCACCCAGGACCTAACAGTCCAGAGGAGAGCAAGTTGCTATCTGTCTCTTGATTTATTCACGTGAGAGGTGGAAAACAAATCTGAACACATCGTACCTAGCGGAGGACGTTAAGCTGTCGGTCCTGACCCGTGCGATGACAGCTACTTTCAAATCCCTACTCTAAATACACTTGACTTAGGAAACATTTGTGACTCTCAGTGTAGAATGTTCCTTGTACAATATGGTTTGAAAAAAGGACCAATGTTAGGCATATGTGTGTTCACTCGTGAGACTGCACTTCAACCCATCCTAACCTACACATATTGGAATGAAGATCACCATTTTTGTTGGCATTTTAAATAAGCAGAACTGGTCCTGTATCGGTCTATATACAATATTTTAATATTCAAAATGATTCAAGTGAATTTCGTATTAACTATCTAATAGTGTCAATTAATTCAATGTTTAATTGTAAATTTCATTAAAGTTTAATTATAGTTACTCTGTAGACTCTTAGTAAATATTATTTTCATTCTATTGAAGATCATATTACAATTAAAAAACCAGCGACAGCTGTGAAATTAGGACTTAAAGATTAAAATGGTAGGTTTCATTCAAGAAGGTGTGTTGGCGACACTGGTTTATAAAATAAGGTAACACTGTTTCTAAAGTGGTAAGTGTGAAAGAATCCTTGGAATGCAGCTGTGACGACTGAGGAGCCACCTGTAAGCTGATAGCTGGACTAAGGCGAGTATTGGAGGGCCACCAAGGCTCGAGGGTCTAGTTACCAAGGATATCCTTCCAACGACCTCCTCAGCTGACCGCAGCCACCATAAAAACACTGACACGTTTGGGCCAGCTACGCTTGACTCGTTTTGTCATTTCTGTTGCTTCTCTGCTCTAAATTACCTGGATAAGTAAATCTAAGTTCTTTCAACCAACCGGATTTTTTGACTTTTTAGAAAGTGTCATAATAAGTTAAAAAGTTGGATTTGCCCTTGGCTTTTGAAATGAAATTTTCAATTACATATGAGCTACTTAATAACTAAATTTTCTTTCTTCCTAGTTGAGTTTGTAGATAATTTCACAAAAGCGACTATTATACATCACTATTTTATTAGATTTTCAATAATAATTTTGCACTAGTGCAAAAATTTAATAATAATAATAATAGTGATGTATAATAGTAGAATTTTTGAATTATTTACAAACTCAATTCTGAAGAAAGAAAATTAGTTAGGGGATTTGAAAAACTCCATAAAAAAAAGTACATGCAATCAAGTCAATGGATTTTAATACCATATGTATAAAAGGAGGTATGCTTTCTATCTATACTAATATATTTGTATATATGTGCTTGGTGAATAAGTTGTGCAGTTCCTAAAAATAGCGAAAAAAAGCATAATCGTTGAAATATCAGAGAGAGAGGGTTCCTTGTTCCAGCAGATATAAGGTAATGTTCTTTCTTGCTTATTCTGAGTCCTCTACAAGAGCTATTTACTGAAACATGTATGTTGACAGGCATTCGTCGGTCAATATCAGTGATAAGGTTAGCAATATTGCGGCCTAATAGTTGATTGTGTATTAGCCACGTTTGTATCTATCGGGATCAGAAAGCTGGCACATTGGTGCTAACTGCTCCACGTACAACACATACTTGCATACCCACCAGGCATAAACTCAACCAAATGTCAATCATATTAAGAATCAACGCTTTTAATGAAGAATATACAACAGTGGGCATAGCATAGAGGAAAACATGTAAAATGTTACTACTACTCACTAGCAAATACAACTCTCTGACTCCTGAGAAGGAGAATAATGTTGATCCGCTTAAAAACAAAAAGAAACAACAGGGTTAGTTAATTTCTTTAATTAAACAAACATGTCTTAAGAAAAGAAAATAAAGGTTCAAATAAATAGACTTGAAGCCATTGTCGTTAAATAAGTTAATTTCGCAGACTTTAATTGAGACATTGAATCAAGTGATAGATTAAGGAGATTCATTATCCCGGACGGCGGCATTTATAATGTCCCCTACTGGAAGACTAATCCTGTCCCAATTCCTCTCTTCTCACTAACTATTGGGTCTTCTTGTCAAGTAATGTTACTTTTCTTCTTATTTTTCTTTCTAACATGATTTTCTATTCTAGTAAATTAATTGTTTGTTGATTGTATAGGTGATTGAGCTCGATTTTAGACAACAGATTGTTGATGAGTTTTGGTGACCAGCTTTTTCTTAACCGTTAAAGGCATTATTATCGATTAATACATTTATTCTCTGTATTTCTTTCAATTTTATTTTATTCAAAATGTATAAAACATGAAGAAATTATATCATTATCAATATAATGTACTTTCAAAAGTAAATAGGCCAATTGGTCTGTAAACACTCTGAAAACAACATAACAAAGTAAACAACACAGAAGGTTATACTCTATATTTTGATATTTTGACATACGTCGTCCTTGGGTAGGTGAAATACATCTGGCCGACTAACGTTCGAGTAGAGTGTCCTAACGGAATGACTCCGGCAGTACTACCACCATTCGTTATAGAGAAAAAAAATAACTAAAAATAAATATAAGTAAAAATAACCAAACGAAAATGAACTAAAAGGAAATAATAAATAAAAATTAACATTTTGTAGGTTAGGTTCGGTTGAAGTAACATTCCCTCGAGAGAACACACATAGGTCGAATATTGGCCATGTTAAATACCACACGATGAACATTCTAGATTGCCCTTTTTAGAATATCACTCTTCCCTCCCACTCCTTTAAACCCCTCACTATGATGTTTCAGTTGGGTTTTTGACTCTGAGTTAGGAAAAATTTAGGACTCCCAATGTAAAATCAATAGGCAACATGATTCGTCCATTATTTAAATGGGTATCAAATAATAAATGAGCCACAATTTACGCTCCTAGAATATCGCTAAAGGTAAAATTCTTATAAGTGAGGGCGTTGGAAAACAAAGGAATTAGCAGTTAAATTAAAGAAAATCCAAACTTTGATATACCTAATTAAAAAATTAAGAAATATAATTATTATACTAATAAAATAAATATTAAATATTGATTCCTGGAAATTATATGGTTCTTATCAATCTTTTAATGTAACACTAGTGTTGGAAACAGGGATCTAAAGAAGAATTTGAACAAGGAAACAGTCATGCCGTGAATTATGTGAATTCTCACGGGCTGAGTTATAATGTCTGCTTTTGCGCTCAAATCCTTAATAACATCCCTGATTACAAAAACTGATGTTTCTTTAAGAGCATTAAAGGATTATCCTCTTTACTGTCAGATCTAGTCTGAACTCCAGCTTTATCCTTCATTGTCATATTAGTTATTTATTAATTTCTTGTGTTGGGTGCGTTTTTTTTTATTTTAACTTATTATTATTATTATTGCTTTTCTCTTATGCCCTTTTGTTTTATTTTCCCTTTCTTATTTTTTCTCATTTCCTTTATCTTCTTTTTTCCCCTTTCTTGCTTATCGCTTGGTAACAACCTGATTGAGCTAACGTATTGGCTGTTTACGTTCAGTTTGTACCTATCCACCTACTCTTCTTGTCTTCTCAAAAAACCCAAATTTCTTCTTAAACGGCTGATATATTATTGAGTTTGTTATATATATATACAGGTAACTCACCACAAATGAATGAAGATAGTCGCTCTGAGGCTTTTCGTTTTCACGTCGAAATATATATATATATATATATATATATATATATATATTGTAACTTGAGATGATAATAATAGAGTTGCTTATGTGTTGTCTAAAAGGTTCCCTTGTGACATCCTGCGCGGTTCTACTATATTCATCAATAATTGCAATATCACAGTCTCTCAGTTTGTGAAAGTTATTATAGTTAAGTTGAGCACCATTTCCTAGAACCAATCGAGGTCTATTGCGTAGAATCTAGATGATTTAGTAGTTACGTGGTTTCTAACGTCTTATTCAACAGTTATGGTGCTTGTTCTTCTTTGCTGTTAGGCGACTCCAGGCAGGGAAGTTGCTGTCATCCTAACATGGAGTAATTATATATGCATTACGTATACTAACTTAAAATTTTACATTTTGATATCCATTAGTCCGTATCTTCATGTGTTATAAACTAAAGTGGACTACAGTTTTACACGCTCATTGGGATAACAATAAAATCTCATAAAAATAAGAAATATGATAGATATATCTGATGTAACTTTTGTATCACTCTGATACAAATATATATATATATATATATATATATATATATATATATATATATATATCATCAAACCACAATAAGAAAATGGGAAAACAAGACTAAAATCTTTCAACCGTAACAAGCGGGTCTTCGTCAGAGTCAAAAACCCAACTCAGTTGGGACTCTGACGAAGACCGCTTGTTACGGTTGAAAGATCTTAGTCTTGTTTTCCCATTTTCTTATTGTGGTTTGATCATTGATTGTTATTTTACGTGTTTATGTGAAATATATATATATATATATATATATATATATATATTAGTTAAACAACCAGAATAAACAAATATATATATGATACAATGTAAAATAAAGTTTCATTTCGTTATAAGAAATAACAAACTCATTTAAAAAAATTAGTTAATGCTTTCTATAAATCATAATAAATATGCTGCATTGTTGAAAAAAACTTAGTAATTGTGTAAATGTAAAGAAAATTCTTCACACTTAGTGATTATTGACATACTTGGAGACGTATAAGTAAGTTAAAATGAAATGTTTTGGTGAATCCATCACTAGTGATAGCTTTGCTGAATAGCGATGTCATATTATTCGGTTCATAATAAACTAAAAGATTAATTTGTTTTATTCAGTTGAGCATGTATGAACGCTGAAAACTTACAACAAATATTCAATTGTTTCAATATGTTTTAGTAAGTTCACTACAGTCATTTAAATTATAGTAATTTTTTTTTTAAATAGGGTGTTAGTAGTTGTAAGTGTGATGTTCTGGCGTGATGCAAGCCAGGCATGGCGATGGACCAATGACGGCTGGACTTCACTGCAGGACTCCGGCAAAGGTCGCCTTTTTCCCAGGATTTACCGCCTCATCATGCTTCATTAAAGAGAAAGACACTACCACGATTCACACAGTTCATTCAATACTTCTTATCTATTCATCAATCTAATCCACACAAGCTTCTATTGAGATTAACAAACTATAAAAAAAAACATATATATTAAATGACAGCACTGTATTTGTCTGAGATTTTATAAATAATTTATTATGAAATGAGACCATCTTTAGATGCTAGTTATTGAATTTTTAAACTGTTGATACGACAAGAACTTTTTTATATTACCTTCATTATTTTAAAATGTGTAAACCAGTGTAAAATGTTTTAGAAATGCGCTATATGTTGATTAACTGTAACGTTCCACCCAAGTGCTACGTGGAAAATAATGTTGTTTCACTAACATGTTACTCCTAAGAAATAATTCATTTTTTTTTTATTACTCTGACGAGGGCCAAGTTAGCTCATTGGTTAACGTATTCGCCTCTGAACTGGTACGTCCAGGGTTCAATACCCACCTGGACTTTGATTTATTCACGTAGAAGGTGAATAAATCTGAGTATGACGTCCCTCGGAGAGGTACCAAGCCTGTGCGATCTCAGGTACTCGTTAAAGATCCCTACTTTAAACACACTTTAGTTAGACAAAATTTAAGGCTCTCAATGTAGAATTACTGATCAAACAAAATACCATAATAGGCTGGCGTTTTTTAAAAAAAAACATGTATATAAGTTCAAAATTAAAGAACAGTAACATACAGAGCAAAAGAACATACTTACCAACTCAAAATCCGTCTTCAGGAGAAAAGAGAGAAGGTGACCAAGTACTCTGGAAACGCAACGGCAAATAACCTGAAAAGTACAAAAATATATTACAATGCTGAAAAAAATTAGTAATTCTTTAAAAGTAAAGAAATACCATGCATATGTTACCATTTAATGCAATAAGCTACTAACTAATCTAAATAATTTAATTATTAATGAGCATTCATTCTGGAACAAGACAATTTACCCTAAAACCTTCTATTCCTTTAAGTTAGATGACCTTTTCGTGAAATAGTGTATATTTATAGTGGTCTGCCCTTAAAGGGCAGCTTGACCTTTCTCCAGTCAAATTATTACAATCTATGTAATCATTGAGTAAAGTCTTAAAGTAAAAGAGAGCTACTGAACACATCTTAAATAGCATTCAATATATTGTTGTATCTCACATTATTTAAATTTAAAACACTTAACTTTAATTAAGATTTATAAAGAAATTTATGAAATATGCCTCGAAGCATTTCTCAAATGATGATTTCAAAATCATTATCAAGACCTTTTTTGGGGGGGGGGGGGGGCTAGTCTCTTCTTAATGCTTAAAGACATCCGTTATATGAGAGTTATTAACATTTTGTGTTTTAAAAATAGTATAGGAAAATTGGTAGGGTTTAAAGTGTGTGAGAGACTAAACTGACGATTATAGAGGAAGGTTTTGTCTTATTAGAGGTTGTGTGTAATGAGTTGGCTGGATAATTGGTAGAGGTCCGATGGGCAGACCTGTTCAAGCCGTCCCCCTAGAGACATGGTAATCTGCCTACTGTCCGCAGTCATTCACATCTCTCCACCACAACCACATCTACTGCCAAAGTCTAATATAACAATTCAATTGGTTAGCTTACCTAAATTACCACCTACATTTTATCAATGTAACTGATAGTAATGGAATAGAGCCATTGGTATTTTTATGTAATCAAAGAATTCAAGATAGTTTTAAATAATGGTTCTTGGAAATCGAACTATCCAGCGGTTGCTTGGTCTGTGCGCTTAATCTTTTTATGCAATATTAAATATAAATTCAAAGATATTTATTTATTGGCAATGTAAAAGACTATATATATATATATATATATATATATATATATATATATAGGTGTGCTCTCTAATCGGGATTTAGTCAATTTTCTAGGATAAAAAATCAAACTCTCGGTGCCAACGTTTTGGTTTTATTTAAAACCTTTTTCATAAGCCTTCAAACAAAGGATAATAAGAAATCACATATCAACATGAAACATACACACAATATGAAAATGGATTGTTACAATTTATGAATAAATGTGCGTATGATATTCATAAATTGTAACAATCCATTTTCATATTGTGTACATGTTTCATGTTGATATGTGATTTCTTATTATCCTTTGTTTGTAGGCCTATGAAAAAGGTTTTAAATAAAACCGAAACGTTGGCACCAAGAGTTTGAATTTTTTATCCTAGAAAATTGACCGAATCCCGATTAGAGAGCATACCTATTCTATCAAACGGTCGATTTATTATTGAATCTCCTGTATATATATACAACATTAAAGTTTATCAGAACTCGGTTAGTTCTTCAGGTTCAAATTAAACTCTCATTGACAACTTTTCGGTTTTTATTTAAAACATTTTTCATGGCCAGAAGTATACAATTTTAAAATAGAAAAACTAATTATTACATTAGAAATTATTTTATACCTGACATATGTTCTTCACACTAAACAGCTGTTGAAATCCATAGACTATTTTTTTTGTGGAGTATTTTCTAATGTAATACTTAGTTTTTCTGTTTCAAAATTGTATACTTCTGCCTATGAAAAAGGTTATAATAAAAATTGAAACGTTAGCAATGGGAGTTTAATTTGGGCCTGAAGAACACAGTCAAGAACTTCATTACACGTTTTTAAATATTTGAACGTGTATAGAAAAACATAAACTTGTCGGCTACTAGTGTTACAAAATGAAATAATGTGAAAATAAAGTAAAATAACATATTTTGATCTATTGATAGTGAAGGGTAACTCCGTTGTAGTGGACTAGCCAAATAATTTAAGGATTTCATCACTACAGTACTGTTGATTGTTTAAGACTGGTTGTCTTTGATTTATCAGTATTGCCTCCGCTCGAGGGTTACTCGCATGTCGCTTATGTAGAACACAGAGCACAGTGTTAGTTGATTGGTGATTTAATTATTCGCAGGTCCAGTGTAAATACGTCGCCTGCACCAGTATTATTGATGTGAGTCGACTGTAGCTGCCATCCTTCGGAGAACAAGCCAGCTCTGAGTGGAAAGCCAAATATGTTTGCCCGTATGATTCACATAACTACACAACTAGAAATACAAACAACATATATTACGTATATCAACAGCGCTAACCCAGCATTTCAATCTGTTTATAGAACTAAAATTAATTTATTATTGTACGTTAATAATCAATATCAGGGGACAATTAAAGCATCATTAAACATTCATAGTATTAATATGATTACTTCTAAAAAAATTATTTTAGTACGAAACATTTACATAGTAAATTCTATTCTATTCCAAGAGTTAAAAAAATAATTAAATGCGTTCGAGGACGATGCACCCTTTTACTTTCTGTCCCTTTCTCTTTTTTCTGACATATATATATATATATATAGTTCAAAATAGACAAAAAAACATAGAGAAATCAAAAGAACACACTTACAGTCTCTAATTTTTGGTTTGAACCGTTTTCAGGAGAGATAAGAGAGGGAAACCAAGCGCACTGGTTCACAGACGGTTGGAGACTCCAACACTAAGTGTGTTCTTTTGATTTCTCTATGTTTTTTTTGTCTATATTGAACTATATTTGTCCGTTTTGGATCGTATTTCCAACGAAAAGGTATATATATATATATATACCATATACAACTCTAGACAACTCTAGTGAGTCAAGCAATTCTTGAGGATAATGTCTGGGTTCTACACAAACCGAGTTGTATGACAGATATTTTTTAATTTCTCCCGAAAATTATTTAATGAACCTATGATTAATTTCACTGTGTGTCTCGTTAAATCAAATTTATATAGAATTCTCTGTGAAAAATATTTGTGGTTGGCAAATAAAGACTAAATTAGTATTTCATACACTAATCAACATTATGTGTATGGATAAAATGTCTTGGATAAGTAATAATTTCTTTATTTTCATTCTTCTTAACCCTGTCTTCACCAATATTTATAATAAATTTAGAGTATTCCTCATCTTCTTCTTGAACTCTCATATTGTGAGAAATAGAATTAAATTAAATTTGCACAACATGTAAGACAGATAAAAACACTATAGATATCAGCATCAATTCCCCTCTAGACAACTGGAAGAAGTCAATTCCGGAGAGGCGACGCCAATGCAATTAGTCCCGAACTCCTTAATTTAGAGAGAATTAGTTTTATTAAGAATTTCCTGTACCTTCTGATGCATCGAAGGCCTTACTCTATCTTTTTATTGAAACATATATCAAAAGAAGAAAATGTAGGCATTATGACAAAGTGTTTATTGATTACGGATACGATTCAATGCTGTTAATATTTTACTTACATTATTTTGATAATTCTTAAATCTTCCGTCAACTATAATAAATATCATTTGTTGATATATTAAATAATTATTTTATATTCTCATCGATTATTCATTAAATTTTCTCTTTCTAATTATACTATAATTAAATCATTATAATTTAGGTCGAAAAACTATTATTTAATCTATCGACGTCATTTATATGAGGTTTTAGAAGATTATTGTACAGAAGTTCCTTTGGCGCAGAAGATAGTGCGCTGGACCTCCAAAGTCGTGGGTTCGATTCCCACCAGATATATAATATTTTATTCATTTTAGAGCGTGTGCAAATAATTAAACAAGAACATCAGAGTATTATAAGTATATAATGAAAGTTGTGAACGCGGAAGCTGACGTACATTTCAATTAAATATGCCTGCAAGAAAATCTGTTGTCCATCTATACTAGAATATAAATGTACTTCAACGATGGGAAAACTATCCAAAAGGACAACTAAAATCTAAAAATTAATATAGACGAAGAAACATAGACAAACTAAAAACACATACTTACAGTTTATAATTTTTAGTTTTAGCCGTCATCGGGAGGCGTAAGAGAGAGAAATCAAGCCCTCTGCTGCAGAGACGGATGGAGACCCGACGTTATAGACCTTTGAACTACTAAGCTGGTTGTCCTCTCTTATCTCTCCTGATGTTGGTTCAAATATAAAATTAGAGCCTGTAGTGTATGCTTTTGATTTATCTCTCTCTCTCTCTCTCTCTCTCTCTCTCTCTCTCTCTATATATATATATATATATATATATATATATATATATATATATTATATATATGACAACACACTTCTATATCTATATTAAATATAGATATGTACGTTTTATGTATATACATATACGTATATTATATATATATATATATATATATATATATATATATATATATATGATAAAAAGATTTCATATAAACTCGTGAAATAACAATTAATGATCAAACCACAATAAGAAATGGGAAAACAACACTAAGATCTTTCAACCGTAACAAGCGGTCTTCGTCAGAAAGACTTTTCGTCAGTTGAATTTTTGACTCTGACGAAAACCGCTTGTTACGGTTGAAAGATCTTAGTACTGTTTTCCCATTTTCTTATTGTGGTTTGATCATTCATATATATATATATATATATTTCACATTTCACGATATTTCACATAAACACGTGAAACAACAATCAATGATCAAACCACAATAAGAAATGGGAAAACAAGACTAAGATCTTTCAACCGTAACAAGCGGTCTTCGTCAGAGTCAAAAACCCAAGAGTTGGGTTTTTGACTCTGACGAAGACCGCTTGTTACGGTTGAAAGATCTTAGTCTTGTTTTCCCATTTCTTATTGTGGTTTGATCAATGATATAATATATATCATATAGTCTAGTGTTACATAATATATATGCTATATTAAATTAATAATGTATATATTATAAGTTGAAATGCGAAGAAATTAAAACATATTACAAAGAAACTCGAAACTCACGCATTAATTCTAATTTTTGTTAAGTCCATCTTCCGGCGCAAAAAAAGTAGGAGATGCAGCGTAAGGTAACTCATTATATAGGTATATATACTATTATTAAGAAAAGGAGGTCCTTCATGGATCAGAAGGTCTTGACAAGACTAAATTACATATAATACAGGCTACAGAACAAACCACTTGCTAAGATCAATATTTAGAAAACTCAACATATAGAAATATCAAAAGAAAAAAGAAAACATCACTTCTGTTTCTTATTATGTTCTGATCTTTCAGATCGAAGTCTAACTGGTGTTGGAAACATAGTGTATTGTTCTGTTCTAGATTCTGTGATTTAATGAAATCAGTAAGTTGTTAAAAGAACATAAGCATATAGTTATCAACCTCAAAACCATATTTAAAAAAAAAATAGAAAAAAGACTAATATATTTCAACCGTAACAAGTAGTCTTCGCAGAGTTAAATCTCAACTGAAACCAAATATATAGAAACATTTGGTATGGGGTTGGGAAGAGTGTGAGGAAAGAGAGGTATTTTAATGGGTGTAAAGTGCAGGAAAGGACAATGATCCGGGAGAGATGTTTGGATAAACAAAGGAGTACAGGAAGAAAACAAGAACACCAGATGTTTCAACATTTTTGGTTTCAGTCGAGATTTGACTCTGATGAAAACCTCTTTTCATGGTTGAAAGATTAGTCTTTTTTCTGTTTCCTTTCTGTTAATTTTTGTTTCACGTGTTTACTGTAAAATCTTGTTGTGGATATAGTTATATGTGAATGTGATACATCAGGTACCACAGTCATAATGAAAGAAGATTGCAAAAGTAAAATGAAAAGGCACAATGCTTAAGAAAGATATAGATCAGCAACATTATGCATTGAAGGAAATAACGTTGAAGAACTTAAAAAGTAAAACTCGATATATCCTCGTCAAGCGTCATTAACCAAACTATATAATCCCTCTAAGAACATATGTGTTAGTCAAATTACATAAATCGAATTGTTCACTGCATCCGATCATGTTGTTAAAATGGACAGCCTAGGTTAGGTTAAGCTGCAGTGAGAGTCCCACATAAGAACACACAAAAACCAAACATTGGTCCTTTGTTATACCACACAAAGAAGATTCTACATTGGGAGTTATCTTCGACAAACTCACAGTGTTTGTATATATATATATATATATATATATATATATATATATGTGTGTGTGTGTGTGTGTGTGTGTATGTGTGTGTGTCATCAATCTACAAAGAAGATTGATTCTACATTCAGAGTTATAAAATTTGCCTAACTCAAGTGTATTTAGAGTAGAGATCTTTAACGAGTATCTGACACAGACTGTTTAACGTCTTCTCCGAGAGGCGACTTGCTCTGATTTAGCGTTAACTCTAAACTTGAACATTAACTCTAACTTCAAACTATGAACATATGATCGTGACGAGTCAGCAACACAAAAAAAAAATTGAAATTAGTCTGAAAAATATTGTAATGCGCCAATAAATTACTTTTTTTTTAACACACCTCATATGTGTAAAGCACTTCCATGTTGTTCTCAGTGTAAAGATATTTAATTGAAACACACTCTTTTGATAATTGATTCATAAGGTGACCACCCTTCTGAAATCCTACCCGCCTATTCCAGTTTGTCTTGCTTACGTGCATCTCGCAGAAGTAAAACAGTTTCACTACTGCTTACTTCTTCAAAGCTTTCACTGTTTTTGCTCTGATTAAAAACATATTTCTAAAAAGCTTAATTAACTTCTCTTTATGCATTGTGTTTTCCTTTCTTTTGTACTTGTTCTACTTTTTGTTCATGCATATTGCATGCTAGAGTATCATTTAACATTAATAAAAGTTATAAAATGAAAGTTTTTAACCTTATTATTATATTTTTTAAAGAATAAACTTATCATAAGAATATTGGTTTAGTTGAGGTCGAATGGTTAGAATACTTGGCATTGATACGATAGTCGGATGTTCGAATTCAGTACTTCAATGGTTCTTAAAAAATGTTAAAAATTTATTATATAATACCAAATGACATTTTTCATGTTTTATATGTGTATATATATATATATATATAAAACTTTTTAATATATTTTGTGTCGTATCAAAAAGTTTTGCCTTCCGTCTGGAAGTTGTGATTTTCTTTTTACATCTGCTCATGTCAAATTAAGATGTCTCTTGGGCAATTGATATGGCTTTTAACACCAGCCCAGCGTAAGGCTGTTCGTAAATTGGAGCAGACCAGCTTAAAAGTCGTTAACGCAGAGGCTGCTGTGTACTTTAATGAAACATATATATATTATAGTAATAATTTGTGTTATATGCTAGTACTTATTTTTGGTTATACCTATTTGTTTTTATTATGTTTCTTCTTTTCGTTCCTCTATAAATAATTATTTGTTTACCTGAAGTTGGATTTATTAAATACAAACAAATATCTCCTGTATTAAGAAGGCAGAGATAACCACTTAAAAATAGATTCTATTTTTTTGTAAAAAAAAATCTCATTTGTATGTGTCTGTGTTTAATGTTAAGATGCTCTCGTATCATATAAAGGAGCTACTTGGCTGAGTCACTATTCTTGTTATCAGTAATATGTGATAAGTTGGTAATCACTTGTATAGATTGCACTAACAGTATTACGTTTCATTGTGCAGACTGGCCTGGGGAGGTGAGTAGACGTTGCTAAGCAGTGTTCAGGTCTGTGGGATGGATGTAGCCGGTTGGCAAGGTTTCCCCCCAGCCTCCCTGGCAGGTTGTCCCCTATAGAGAATAATTCCCGAAGCCACCTGCTTCCTGTCTCTCTTTCACTTGAGTTACTCAACACTGCAGCACCTGCCGTCCTACAATCACAGACCAACAGGATATTTAAAACCTTCCTTTAAAAAAAAAAAAAAAAGGAAATAAAAGATGGCCACAGCAGTTTATAACGACATTTCGGATTGAATTCGTTAAAACACTTACGACTTACGTGTATTACGTATATGTTGGGTAAGAAATGACGTATTCTACCCATTTCTTAGCTTTCAGAAAGCTTGCGGTAATTTAATTACTGCAATACCGAGCTTTAATAGGTACAGCATAAACCACTCTTAGCCACTGCCTTCCTACATACTTTGTTTCGATTATTGGACAAAATCAAAGTTCTACTAACTTTTAGAACAGATGTAACATTTTCTTCAGTTTTAGTTTTGATCTTTTATAAAAGATCTCCTTTTTATTAAAGATTTACACAGTATTCTTTTATATAAGAACAAAGTATACAACATAAAGATAGAAAAGGATCTTATGTTTAGGCGTTGCCTAG
Source organism: Hermatobates lingyangjiaoensis (assembly GCA_026182355.1). Taxonomy (NCBI): domain Eukaryota; kingdom Metazoa; phylum Arthropoda; class Insecta; order Hemiptera; family Hermatobatidae; genus Hermatobates; species Hermatobates lingyangjiaoensis. Next base: position 171,200 of record JAPFBL010000160.1, read on the forward strand.
AAAGTGACAAAGGATCTTAAGCAACGCATAGTATTTACATAAAGTATGAGTACGCCTAAACCACCAATATAAACTTAAATAAACGTTTTAGATCATATTTTTATGTATAAACGTATTTAAATTTGTTTCTGAACGAATAATAGCTTGCCACTGTGAATAAATTTGTTTATTATTTTTATAAAATCACATTACCAATGAAAATTTATGTAAATTAATAAGATCTGATTTAATCTGCTAGATGTATATTAAGGGAAAGTTTTTAGCTTAAAAAATATTCTTGAAACATACTTCTTTTCATAAAACATTCTATGCAAGAGAATTTGTTTTAGAATTTCCTTATTATAAGAAAATATTCGGAGAAATTTGTCATGTGACACAGCTCTACAAATATTCTACTATTCGTAATGGAAAAGAAATATTCCAATATGTAGACTTCAATTTCATTTTGTATCAAGGATGTTACGTTCAAATTTAAAAAATTCTTCGTTGAAGACTTGCCTGATAATAAAAGACAGCATTTCTTGCATACGATCTACATATTTTATTATATCATTCATATATGTTATTGACCCTTAGACAAATCATTTTAAAATTAGCTCCTATTTCTGTATTATCGTCATTTTTATTGATATTCTTAGAAGAGATCAATGAGGAACTGTGGCTAATTTTAACATTTCACAAAGGTAGCATCTATCCAACGACCAACGAATATATCCGCGCACTGTAGTGCACGTCATAACTAGTTCCAGACCAGAGGCCTTCTACTGCTTGATTACTGTGCTACTATAACTTGGATTGCCAATAATTCATGTTGGATTTTAAGTTCATCTGTGGGTCTGTCTAATCACCACAAAATGTGGGCCTGTCATTTCACTCTACTTTGTAGCCCAGAATGGAGAATCGAATATTGGGCTTTAAGAACGTCTCAGACAATAGAACCAAATCAGGTTTGAGATATCTTAGCAGCTGAGAGAGTTCTGTCTTCTCTCTCTGGATACCACTAGGACTGTACACAATGTAAGACAACGAGTCGAGGAGAATGTTAATTTCTGTCGCAGCCATTGGTTTTAGAGCAGATGTCACCATCTTTTTGTTGATCAGTGGATTTATCTATAATAGTCGGGTTGTTGGAGTGCAAGTTAGTGGCATCATCTAACTTGCTTTTCATGAGATCCAAGACCGCTGATTTTTTAAAGATTTTGACGTTGTACTCGTTCAATACATATGAAGGACTGTTCGTACTTGATTTTGGACTTTCCTTTCATCCAAGACTGTTTTGATAGGGAACAGTCAATGGAGTTGGGATTGGAGCGGGGATGAGCTTGGGATCAGTGGATGGAAAAGTAGCAGAAGGGGGAGGGGATTTGCTAAACACCGGACATCCACTGTAGTTAGCAGGATGTACTCCCCTAGGGGACTTGGTCTCCAACCGTCTATGAACCTGTGAGCTTGGTTTCCCTCTCTTATCTCTCCTGAAGACGGTTCAAATCGAAAATTAGAGACTATGTGTGTGCTTTTAATTTCTCTATGTTTCTTTTTCTACATTGAACTATATATATATATATATATATATATATATATATATAATATTGGAATAACATTGTTTTACGGGTATAAAATGTAGAGTAAGCAGTTTAGAGAGGCCCCTTCCAGGAATATATATATATATATATTGTTTTCTATGAGTTGTCCGGGGAAAGGAATATGATTCGTTACAATGTTGACCAATAGGAGTGAAGTTTACAGGCCCATGCGTGCGGTCCCAGTTACCCGCTGCTCAGCGAAGCCTCAGTCATTCTGCCAATAGGAGCAGCGGGAAACTGGGACCGCACGCATGGGCCTGTAAACTTCACTCCTATTGGTCAACATTGTAACGAATATATAGATATAACCAATTAGATGAAATGGTTCTTCGAACTGAATGAACTAGAATTTTCAAAAGAACACATACAAATGAAATCATGTAAACTCATTACTATATTTAGATGTCGTGACGACGAGGACATCGAGATATAGTAATGAAAAATGTATAGTATCATCAAGAAAACGATTCAAAAAGAACAAGAAACGTTTCAAAGTACACAGTAAATAGAAAAACACACATACAGTCTCTATCTTTTGGCTTAACCGTCATCATGAAAGAAGACTTAGGGATGCCAAGCCAACTTGAGAGGCGGCGGTTGGAGATGTATATTTGTGTGCGTGTGTGTGTGTAGTTATGTTTAAACATAGGTATTCGTCGGATTTTGCACAAACATAAAGTTCTTATACGTACATGGTGGCATTTCAAATAAATTAAGAAATTCAGATGGAAATTTAGATATCTTTCGGTACAGTAAATTTCTCAGACATACAATGAATGTTCCATACTAATATATTAATAGTCTTGTTTTTTATATATATATATAATATGATATACACAGTGATGCATACAGTTGGATATAACACAGGCAATTAAAATTGTTGATATATACGGGAGCAATATAAAGAATATAAAGAGTAAATTATTAAATGGCGCGTTGATATATTTGAGAGGGATTGTAAATTCAGAAAGAATGAACAGCCCTTTCGTAGTACTCCCTTGGGTAGGTTTACACCGCTCCCTGTAATATAAAGAAACAATTCTTTTCTCTATCAACCTGTATATTTATTGCTAGTTTTTGAACTTATTTTTCAAATTGTTAATTTAAAAAGCTCATATAAGAGTTAAGAATAACAGTTATTCCCTGGATAAATTATTACAATTACCATTTAATACATTAAATAAAAAATTATAATGTTTATAATAATCTTGGAGTTTTTTCTGTCTCTTAAACAAAATTTTGTTCTTAGTGAATGCCAAAATATTGGAGATAGTTTTTTTGGTGTTTTTATATTAGCTTTTTTTTATTATTTATTTTTTTATAAATATATAATCTTGATATATGTTTTTATATATTTTATACATAAAAAGATTACAAGAAAAAACAGGTACAAACAACTCACTTCAATATTTCAACCTCGCCGTCATCTGGAGATGAAAAAGGAGAAGAGTGTTCTGCTCGGCTATCAAACAGCAACTTATATATATATATATATATATATATATATATATAGTTCAATGTACATAAAGAAATATGGAGAAATTAAAAGCACACACTTACAGTCTCCAATTTTCGGTTGAGCCGTCTTCAGGAGAGATAAGAGAGGGAAACCAAGCACACTGGTACAGAGTCGGTTGGAGACCATGGTTGGGTCTCAACCATCTCTGTACCAGTGCGCTTGGTTTTCCTGTCTTATCTCTCCTGAAGACGGTTCAACCGAAAATTAGAGACTGTTAGTGTGTGCTTTTCATTTCTCTATGTTTCTTTATGTAGATTGAACTGTATTTATCCATTTTGGATCGTATTTTCATCAAAAAGTATATATATAAATATATATATAATTTTATTTTCTTTATATTTTCATGATATTGTTCACACAATATCTAATTAAAGATAACTTAAACTTTTTTTTTTCTTTTCTCAGTTATAATACCTTATTTATTTATTTTATAAAAAAAAATCTTTTCATTCACCTTGGTTTGATTTTTCTGATTTGGGTTAGGAACTTATCCGTGTAAAAAAGGAAAATATATTTTGCTGATATATAGGTTTATACCATCAAAATATAGATATTATATTAACAGGTATTATCAACGATATATGGATGGCACAATTACTGAAAGTCCTATACTTTCTGTGTTTTGGCTGCTGATAGCTTGGTAAAGCTGGTTTTAGGCCTGTGATTTTTTACTGTTCCATACAACCGTACAGAATCAAATTCTCCAATATAGGCTGGAAAAGTTTTCCTTCTTTCCTTTACTAATAGATGATTAAATTTTTTTGACAATAGTTTTGAATTCGCTAAAAGGATTGCCACAGATCTTGAATTTCTTACTGTCTCCTAGTATTTCATCTACTTTCCTCTTGTACTCTAACCCAAGGTCTTATCTTCATCTCCTCGTCTTTATGATGTCAGGATGTTCTCTCAGTTGTTTGGCAGCTTCTCTAAGTTCCTTTGTCATGATCTTGCTTTGTTTTGGTCCTCTTTGTTTCGTTGCATCCGCTCTAAGTTGATCCCACAGTGCCAGGTTCACAGTAATGATATCTTGCTGTTCTAGTTTACGAATTAAGCCGTATATCATTTCTAATTCAAATTTTTTATGTTATACAGTCGGCTTATAATAAGATTTTAATCCCTATTTGTTAGCAGTTAACTGAAAATTTGATAGGTTAACAATAGTTCTTCTATTTATAACAGATAAGCTCTATAAAAGTAACATTTTCATTTCTTTATATCTGTGAAACTAATAATTTATTAGTTTATGAGAAGGAATTAGATTTCTAACAGTGTTAACCGTAGAAGATGAATGCTGTTTCTTTTTCGTTGTCTTGGTACAAGTGTCATTAAAAGTGAAATGACTAACTTTGGTAAGTGTGATATTCAGTGTGTGGTGTTATTATACAACTTGACCTGTTTTAATTTTTTTTTACCAATGATAAGCATTTTAAAAAAAGACTAGTAATCTTTAACGTTATCGGAAAAAACGTAACTTTTATATTTTATAAGGGAACAATAAAAATACTATTCGTTTAGACATTGCGAACCATGATTTTGAAATTGATATAATAGAATTATAGATTATAGAATTTATATTATAGAATATATATATTACAGATTAAAATTATAGAATATATAATGTCCTAACTAGATGTAACTGGATTATCATTTTGTGTTTGGATCGATTGTGAATGCTGCGCATTATAATAACACCTATTATACAATGCTGGGGTAGCCCAGTGGTTTGCGTACTCGCCTCTGGAGTAGTAGATCTGAGGTTCGATACCCACACTGGTCTTAGATTTATTCACGGGGGAAGTGAAAAAAATCAAAAAAATCTGATCATGTCATCTCTCGGAATGGATGTTCAACAGTCAGACCTGAGTCTGACTCAGGTGTTATTGTATAACACCTATTATACTATGCTGGAGTAGCCCAGTGGTTTGCCTACTCGCCTCTGGAGTGGTAGATCTGAGGTTCGATACCCACTCTGGTCTTATGTAGTACGATACTACATACTCGTTATGTGATAAGCACCCACTAAGCCGACAGTTTTAGGACTACCTTATGACTCTTTGCAGTTGGGTCGTCCCCCATATGAGATATACCCATTCCCCCGGGCCAGGGGTTGCAATGATCTTTTTTTGGTCTCTCTGGGCCCCAATAGTAGGTATTTTGGTAAGTATATATATTTGCTTGATAGAGAGTATGGGTAGAGAAGATCTTGTCTCGCTCTTTCGATAATTAGTGCTCGAGGGGTTCCATTCATAGCCACTATGAGTTGCATTAAAGCCAAAAGGATAAAAACAACTACCAGTATTCTAGCCCACTCAGCTGAGATCGTGGTCCGTTCCTACTCGTAAAGGTTTAGGGTCTAACTCCCTTGAATGCTAAGCAGGCATCCGCCCGAGAAGATACTGCTCCTCACGCAGCGACCACAAGGGTCTACCCAACTTGGGTGAGAACCAACAGCCACTACGAGTCCAACCTCAGTTGGCGGGATGGAGAGCGAACCTCTCCATGGGCCCCCGCCGCCCGTAGTACCGACTTATTTTAAGAGTTTCGGATCAAACTCCGGACCGAGGTCCTACTGAACCTGCTCAGCTGCAGGTAGGGTCAGTAGCCCTTGTTGCCCCCTAACTCATAAAAAGTGAAGAACTAATACAGCTTGCGGCAGAGCTGCATGGTCCTGGGAAGTGGCACGCAATACTGTAGCCCCGGTTCAAAAACCATGTTACCTTATATTAAGCCATGCAACCTTATAAGTAAGACTGATGGCCCACGTAGGACATCACATACTCGTTAAAGAATCCTAGTCTAAATACATTTAAGTTAGGCAAAATACAGGGATTCCAATGTAGAATGTTACTTGTGTGATGTCACTAAAGGTCAATAATACCACTTGTGTGTTCTTTCGTGGGACAACCAAAGCAATCTAGCACCTATTATGTGGGTATATTTATGGAACTTTCATCATACGTAAATTTAAACTTTAGCTAGATTATTATTACTTCAGTTACATTAAGCGATGGATAATCCATGCTACTCCATATTCCAGTTTTGGAGATATTTGACCGGTTTTGAACATTGGTCATCTTCAAGAACCAGAGTAGTCATTTTTAAGAAGATGGTCAATATCTGAAACCAATCAAACGACTATAACACCGCTATACAAGTTAACATGGATTGTACATTTATTGAATTAATCTTTGTAGAACCATTATATTAACTAAAAACAAAGGATCTCCACAGTAGTAACAGATCACTCTTCTCAGAATTATATTATCCAAGCCTAAACTATTTGTTCTTATGAAATCGAGCAAATAAATTTGAATGCATTCAATAAAACACAGAAATACTTCCTTTTATTGAAATGGTAACCTTGGCATGATTTTAATTGAAAAAAAATTCAAATGAATATCTCTGAAAGGTTTATTTTATACGAAAAAAGTTGAATTCTATTTTATTTGAAGGCAGAAGTGTTTTTTTAGCATTGCTAAAAATAAAACAGGTATTTTTTTAAACAATCCTATTCCCATAATGCTTTAAAAAGAGCTCACGCGACGGTTGAGAACATCAAAGAGAGATTTAGTTTTAACTTCAATTATGTGGTATTTAATTGAATAGAGTGTGTGGTAATGAAAACTAACTTACCAAAACGTTTTACTGTTAAACATATAGAGGTGTCCACTTTCCTATGTTAAACTAATAAACTCATGTAGAATTAAGTGACATTTCAACAGTGCTTATAAATATGTTTTACCAAAGTCTACACTGTAAGCCTTTCAGCTTTAGTTCTGTTGTTCTAAAGAGCAGGAAGTGTATATTATTTGTTATTTTAGTTGTAGGACACCATGATACTATACTGTTTTACTAAAGAGTCCAAATTATTTCTTTATGAAGTTTTTTTTTTGGACTAGCGATCTTGACCACGTACTTTTAATCGTACAGGTTTGACCGACTGCTTTACTCCCTCTCCGAGGAAATAATAATAAACACTCTCCCAGAGACCAAAAATGACGACTGGGATTTAATTTTACATTAACTAGCAGGCCATATAAGAAATTCATTGCTATGACCAAGATTTGAAGTTTGAATCTTCAGTACTATCTGCTAACATGCTACTAGTAGACAATATATGAAATTCATTGCGGTAACCAAGCTTTCAGTGCCATCGGCAAAGATGCTGCCAGCAAACCACCAAAAAAAGCTAGAAGTGACCCAGATTTGAAGTTTTTAATCTTCAGTACTATCTGCTAACATGTTACTTGTAGACAGTATAAGAAATTCATTGCTATGACCAAGACTTGAAGTTTGAATCTTCAGTACTATCTGCTAACATCCTACTAGTGGACAATATAAGAAATTTATTGCCATCACCAATATTTCAAGTTTGAATTTTCAATATCATTGGCAAACATGCTACCAGTAGACGACCAAAAAAAAAAACTAGATATGACCCAAATTTGAAGTTTGAATCTTAAGTATAAACGATATATAGAATACCAGTTTAGGACATCAGACTGTACATGACATGTACAAAATGACAAATAATATTATTTATAAGTAATAAGAGAAGAATGTTAAAGTTATATTAATACATCTTGTCTCTTTTTTGTTCATCGTAAAATCAAGAACATTGATTGAGACTCCTCATACATTTACTACCATCATATAAGCCAATATACAATAAACAAAGGACGAGTTTGAGAAACCATGTTGATAGCGAGTGAGCACGTGTTGTTAAAACTTAACAAGATTGTAGAGTGTAGTCGGTTGTATATCTTGCATAGACGCAGCAGCAAATGAGAAAAGGATTGTAGAGGTATTTTCAGTTTTCTTTTTTGTGGATTTGGAGTCCCTAGGGTACCATTCAAGATATCCCCCACCCCATCCTCTCTTCCTACACTATGGCATTGAAAATAGCTCTTAGGCAGAGATCTTATCGAACAAACCCATTCAATAATAATAATAGTAGTAGTACCCACAGTCTACCAAAATCAAAACTGTAATTTGTATTAGTAATATAAATTAATATTAATATTTTTATTTCCTTGTATTTCTATTTTACAAAATCATAATGATTTATAGTCACTCGTCACGATCATATGGTCACAGTTTTGACTATAAAGCATGTGTTGTTTTTACCTGAGAGGCATAAAGTATAGATCCGTGTTTGTGTGATAGGTAATTTTTTTCTGTTGAAAAAAATAATTACTTATGAAATAACTTATAATTTTTTTTTTGCTCTGTTGACTCATAATACCCCACTGTTTAAATTTCTTGAGTTTTTGAGCACTTAATACCATTTTTTACACAAATATTAATACAAACTTCCTGTTGCATTATTTTCAACAGCAAAAAATCCTTCCTTTGCATATTGTGGTTTGATCATTCCTTGTTATTTCACGTGTTTATGTGAAATCTTGTATACACATATATGATAAACAAAATGCGATCCAAAAGGACTGATAACACTTAAAATAAACTATGACACGTAGAAATAAACCTAACAAAGAACTCACTTTTCAATATTTCTACCGTTATGTCGGTCGAAATATTGAAAAGTGAGTCTTTGTTCATGTTTTTTTCTATGTATCGATGTGTATTTTGAGTATATATATATATATATATATATGTATAAACTAGAATTTTCAAAAGAAAATCACTGTAACTCTCTCTCTATATATATAGTATATAAAAAGCTTTCACATAAACACGTGAAATAACAATCAATGATCAAACCACAATAAGAAATGGGAAAACAAGACTAAGATCTTTCAACCGTAACAAGCGGTCTTCGTCAGTTGAGTTGGGTTTTTGACTCTGACGAAGACCGCTTGTTACGGTTGAAAGATCTTAGTCTTGTTTTCCCATTTCTTATTATGGTTTGATCATTGATATATAGTATGTGTATATACTACATGTATATACGAGTATCACTATATGTATATATATATACATATATACTTTTTCGTTAGAAATACGATCCGAAACAGACAAATATAGTTCAATTTACAAAAAGAAACATAGAAAAATTAAAAGCACACTTACAGTCTCTAATTTTTGGTTTGAACCATGTTCAGGAGAGATAGAGAGGGAAATGAAGCGGACTGGCAACCCCCCTTCTCCATCCGTCTCTGAACCAGTGCGGTTGGTTTCCCTCTCTTATCTCCCCTGAAGACGGTTGAAACCAAAAATGAGAGACTGTAAGTGTGTGCTTTTAATTTTTCTATGTTTCGTTTTGTACATTGAAATATATATATATATATAATTAAATGAAACGGTCCAACGGACTTTTGAATAAAATCCAATTAAAAAAAGATAGCACACAGATAATCGATAAAGCAACAGTCACCGCTCACCTTCCTGCAGGATTCTTCGCCTCCTGATGACGATGATTGTCGAAATATAGAAGTGAGTTATTCCTGTGTCTATCTGTGTGCTATCTTTTTTTAATTGGATTATATATATATATATATATATATTATATAGATCGTCTTGGTTGATACTCAACATTGAGTCTTAATAGGCTCTTTGATAAATTATCTCCTGATAGCGACCACTGATTGAAAAGCGAGTTCCTAATTTATTTCTATGTTTTCGTTACTTACTATCTGTTATTATATATATAACTAACATAGAGGAATGGCAGGTACTTAACAGAAGCACTGAAAGTCCATTTGAAGCTGACAAAGTCAGCGAATACCAGTAGCTAAAAGCGACGGACGAGGTCAAAGCCTCTGTCAATCTCAATTCAATTTGAACACTGCGGCTCTCTCTGTTTACTTGACTCTTGAGAGAGCAGTAAATGGGATTCTCTAAATTGTTTGCCCTAAATTCTTGAAACAAGACACTTAGTTCCCCTTAAGCCCATTCTAACTATTAACAACGGCACATTCATCCCAAAGTGTTCATGTAATTTTGATTTATATAAATAACTTATTTAACTGAGTGTAATGTATTTTCATTATAAATACCGGTTTAACCTCATTAAGATAGAAAGTTGATCTCAAAATCTCGTAATATATCATTGTTTATCAGTTTAGATATTACCTTCATTTTACTAGCTATGCTTAATTTGATGAATTCCATAATACGGTAAAATGTATAGAATTCAAAACTGGTGTTACAAAACACATTGGAAACCACAACCAATGGACAGTTGAAATTAAATTATGGGCTGTAATTTTCTTTCTCAAACTTATTTCTAAACTTCTCTTTACCCGTTTTCGGATCGTTTTTCCAGTGTTCAAATGTAACATTCAAATTTTAGAAATAAAGGTTCAACTGATGTTGCACAGATTACAAAAGTTAATCATATACCTATTTCTGAATTTTAACCTGAAAGGGAAAAGGAAAACAAAGTAAGTTCTTTTTTCTTATTTTCTTTCTCATGACATAGAGTAAAAAGCCTCAGAGCATTTATTTCTATTGTTTTACTTTTTCCTTTGTGATTTAACCTTCATTGATTGCATCACGTGTTTATTGTGATTCTTCTGTATATACCTATTTCTATTCAGACTGGTGTTTTGAAACATAGATAGATATTTATATATTAGCAATTAAATTAAAAACGTTTCCACGAACTAACTTAATGCACAGAAAGAACATGCATAATATATCACAAAAACTGAATACTATATTCCGACTGCCATGTCATCAGGTAGAAAGATTTCTTCGCTTGTCTTTGGAGTGACTTACATCGTTCTATCTCAATAGGAGGCAGTCACGTATTAGAATTAGTATAAATAGGGAGCAGACCTTCTTTTATACAAATTGTGTTGAACTGAATTGCCTTAATCAAACATACCTTTCTTTTGAGCAGTTTTTCATATTTTCTTGATAATTTCAAATCGTCTTGATTTAGTTGGTGAATTATTTGAGCAAAACTCTGGTTGGCCATCAATATTTATTGATTAACATTTGACATGTTTCGGCTGTCTCCAACCATCTTCAGAAATTATTTTAAACCATCACAAAACAAAACTATTTTCATCGAACAATTTTATTTAGTTTACTGTTATGTTTACATACTTGTTCGATGAAAATAGTTTTGTTTTGTGATGGTTTAAAATAATTTCTGAATATGGTTGGAGACAGCCGAAACATGTCAAATGTTAATCAATAAAAATTGATGGCCATCCAGAGTTTTGCTCAAATAATTCACAAACTAAATCAAGACGATTTGAAATTATCAAGAAAATATGAAAAACTGCTCAAAAGAAAGGTATGTTTGATTAAGGCAATTCAGTTCAACACAATTAATATATATATATATCGTCTTGGTTGATAAACAACATTGAATCTCATAAGCTCAATGTGAAAAGCCTCAGAGGATTTAGTTCTATATAAAATATAGAAATGAGTTTATGTGATCTTTTGTATGTGTCTTCCTTCTGTGAATTTAGTTTATATATATATAAAATTTCATAGTAAACATATAAAATAAAAATAAATGTTTCAAACATCAGTAAGAAATTCAAAATTGTGACTAACATCTTCCAACATAAAATAAGTGATCTTCCTCAGTGTGAGTGAGACCATGGCAAAGACTACTTATTTTGGTTAAATGATCTGAGTCACATTCTTAATTTCTTTCTTTGGTTTAGACGTTGATATTTATGAGGGTTACGGAATAATGACTTTTTGATCATCGAAAACTTAATTTAGAAGCTAACATCTAACTGCGTAAATATAATTAAATTACTTTTTGGGCCTATAATTATAGCTAGAATTATTTTTTTAAAAAAAAGATATGTTTTACCAGGACATATACAAGTAAACAGAACTTGGTTGAGTAAGAATAACCCAAAAAGCACTACATATGCATTTGTGATATATGAATGTACATTTTAGTGGTAAATATATATATATATATATATATATATATATATATATATATATATATTATGTCTGGCTGGCAGAGCCGTGGTCTATCTGCGGAGCTACTCGTTCTATTCTCCTGATGACAAGGCCATCGAAATATAGTTGTGAGTTTCTGTTTCATTTCTGTGCGTTCTTTATGTCAATGTAGTTTATATATGTGTATGTATGTTTGTGTGTGTGTGAGTGTGTATGTGTATGAGATGAAGTGAGTTTGTGTGTTTGAGGATGTGTGTCTTTATTGTATGTGCTTGAGGGTGTATGTGTTGTATTTGTGTTTGTCTGTGTGGGTGGTGTGTGGTTGTGACTTGAGTCATGTATGTCTGTATGTCTGTCTGTGGGTGGTGTGCTATGTGTGTGTGTGTGTGTGTGTGTGTGAACACTGCCCTTGTATGTACTACTAAAATGATCTTTTTATGTCTTATGACCATTTTTTATCTTTTTATGACAATTTCTTTAAATATTAGTTTATTGTTTTGCTTTATTTCAGACGTGGTGGGAATTCATACATGAACTTTACTGCGTTGATTTCCAATTTGAGATAGAATTCAGGTGTTTTGAGTTATGATTCGTTTTTAAAAAAAAGAGGGTCATAAAGCAACGCTTAACTGCAACAATGAGAAACGATATCATTCATGGAAAGATAATTGCACTGTTAACCTTTATGTCTGTGATTAATACTGTCATATTCTACCTCCTGGTGCCTTATCAACCCCTCGGTTAAGGGTGAAATACACCCCACCAATGCTCAATGACTCGCTCAAATTCAGTTTTCAATCAATCAGATACCACCCTCCTTTCATAACTCAGATATAAATCCTAGAAAATTTAATATCATGCATACTTAAAAAATCTACTTTTTGCTTTCTATGAATACACTAGTGGTTCTGAAAACAAAAAAAAACTTTTTTCCCAATTTTGATAAATTTACAAATTTTGAGAACCTCTGGCTAAATATTGAGTGAGATCCCGTTAGAATATATTTATTAATTTTGTAGTATATTTATATAAATTACAAGACAATTAAATACTATAATTTGTTGGTAGTAAAAGAAACCTACCAAATGTAGTTTATTTCTTTAAGTTCTGTGTAATTGTGTGGTATTTACTTTTGATTTTGATTGAATTAGAAAGGATCGGCAATGGGTGACGCCCAGGTGGTGCTGGCCGTGATATGCCAACGGCTAGGGGATTATTCGTCCTTTGGTTGGCATTCTGCCAAGCAGCTTGATTGCGATGACACAGCAATCCACAAGTGACTTGCTGATACTAATGTTTTGAACGATCTGTGATCGTTGTAATGACTATTGTCATAGAGTAAATGTTTGGACGAAATTTTGATATAAAATAAAAAAAAAATTACTACTGAAAAGTATGTATTATTGAGGATTTGGTTATCGTGCATTCAATGGGTGCAAAGGAAACAAGATACATAGATAATGATATAGAAGAAAGAAGGTTTAAATAGAGAGAAAAAGGAGGGAAAGAGATAGGAAGTAGGGATTATAAGATGATGGGAGAAACGAGATGAGAGAGAGAAAGATATCTATAGAAATGAGGAGAGAAAAGAGTGGGATGGAAAAAGAACAGAGAGAGAGAGAGAGAGAGATAAAATTAGAACAGAAGAGAGAGAGAGAGAAAGAATAAGAAGTGGAAGAGCAGAGAATAGAAGAAATTGATAGGTGAGAATGAGGAAGAAAGAAGGAAGATATTAAAAACCAAAATTGTGTGAAGCAAAGAAAAATTAGTGTGGAGAAGAGAAGGCGAAAATAGAAACAGAAAAGAGAAAGGTTCGAGGAACAGTTAGAGGAGTGAAAATTGAGAAGTTTGACACATAGAGAAGGTGGGAAGGAGAAAAGACAAAGTAGATAGAAAAAGAAAGAATTAGGGAGTGAGAAAAGGAATAAAAAAGAAAAGATTGAGAATTGATAGAGTGAGTGATATAAAGGAAGAGAGAAGTGAGATTAAAACATAAAGAAAGCTACTGATATATAATATATATAATCTGCCAGACAGGGAGGTGAGAGAGTAGCAAAAAAGGATAAGGCAGGATGAAAGACAATTTTATCTTAAATTTTACATTTTAAAACAAAAACTCCACCCTTTTTGATAGCTTATTACGACTATTCTCAATATTGGGTTTACAGTTGCTAATTATGGCAGAAATAGTTATTTCGAATAGGAAATTCAACAACAGATAATTACACTGTGTGCTATTCATGAGTTCAACTTGTTATGAAAAATTATTTCATAAACCGCATTAAACTGGGAGAAAATTAGTCTAAAACGGTGTGGAGAAATGCAGAGAGAATTAGAACCAATTCCTATTATACAATGAAATTTGTAGAACATAGTTTCCCAAGCAGGATAAGTCTAATTAGTTAAAAGGAATATTGCTCTAATCTCCTGGATAATGATTTTAAACATTTATTTATTTATACATCTCAACTGCGGAAGGATGACTACATTAATAATTTCACTGTCATTAAACTACAGGAGCGTTTTTATATATGTACATTAACATTTAACATATTTTCAAAGGGAAATGCACCAATAAAGAGTTGGTTTAAAACTGGTGCACTCGTTTTCCTCCATTTATTCTCCCGATGATGTTCGGAACTAAAACCTTGAGTCTGTTAGTATTAGTATTGTGTATCTTTATTCGTTTTGAACTATTTTGGTCCGTTTGGGATTGTTTTCTATTCGTTCACAGTATATATATATATATATATATATATATATTGGCGCAAATCTTTTCTCAAACATATAGTGTTAATGTTAGGAACCGCTTCTGCATCAAGCTACAGTGTAGTTGTAGAGTTTCTTTTAAAAGAAAACATTATACCTCGTGAAAATATTCAATATTCAAGTCCTTGATATAAAAGTATCAATACGTCTTTTATGTATTATTAAGTGTATTTGTAATAATCTGTGGGTTTTTTTGTTGCAGGAGCGCACGTTAACCCAGCTGTCAGTGTTGCCATGACACTGACGAGGAACATTTCCCTGTTGAGAGGCATCATGTTCCTGCTGTCGCAGTGCGGTGGAGCCATCGCAGGAGCTGCTCTTCTCTACGGGTAACTTTCTTACTCCAAGTCAAATCAAATTGTACTTAAGCACGTTAAAACTGTTGTTTACCTAACGCACATATTCTTCCTCTTGCACCTCTAGTAACCGGGTCTACCGTTAGGCCTGAACTCAGTGTGTGCCTTCTAGTTAGGTTTAGCTCAAATACAGAGTACCCTTCAAGTCAGTATTCACTTCAATTCACTCATTATAATCTTAAATTAATGCTTTAAAGTACATATTCTATAAAGAATACCTCGTTACAATAGATAAATCACATAAAGATGTGAAGAAACTCACATTTGGCTCTTATACCAAGTACGCTCAACCAAGACAGTTAGTTTATCTCATCTCAATTTTCACACAATAATTAATGTATTATTTTTATATTCGAGCTTATTTGTAATTATTTTACTTAATGTTTAATTTTCTATTTATTTTTAATTACTCAAATTATATCCAAATATTATTTATTTTATATTTACTTAGTTCATTTTTTCGTTCTTTGGCTGTTTTTTGCTTGAAGACAACAAGGAAGCCGAAATGATCGAGAATCGTGACTGATAGTACTTTTTGTGTTTTTTAGTTATAAATTTATTTATATATAAAAACGAATTGAGTCGCCATCCTGCCTTCCTGTGGGACTCTTCTCCTCCTGATGATAACGATCGTCGTAATATAGAAGTGAGTTATTACTGTGTCTATCTGTATGCTACCTTCGTTTTAGTTCGTTTTTATTTAAAAGTCCGGTAGACCATTTCATTTAATTTAATTATATATATATATTGATATATATATATTGACCTAGCCCTCAATAACGAAACAGTGAATATATATATATATATATATCAGTATCTAAATCGAGAAACAAATTCAGACATTTCAGTTTACTGTCAAATCTTGTTATATATACAAGTAACAAGATTTAAAGTTAACACATGAAACAAAAATCTACATCTACAAGAAAGAAAATAAAATTGTACTATATATTAAATACATATATTTTGAAATATGCTTAAATACCATGGTCAAACAAAAATATATTATCTCAGGAAGACAATATTAATGCATCTGCAATTTTAAACTTCTGAAGTTTTCAAAAGTTGACAACGGTTTTGAATGTAATTGGTATTTTTTTTCAATATTACAATGGAAGGTGTATCACTAAGTTTTTGTCTATTAATAGATACACTCTGAGGTCAGAAAGGTTAATAAGCTGCCGCCACCCATGTCAATGTTTTGTGCATTATGTACAGGTGACTTGTTGAGATGACGTTAATAAACGTCATGTGTTGATCTCCTTTCGCTTTGGCATCATCGGAGTTTATTTTAAAATCATAATCAAAGAAATTTAACAAAATAGAAGACCTGTTCTGTAACAAGAAAATTGATCATATTTTATTTGTTTGTTATTAAATAAAAAAAATAACTGAAATGGACTTTATAATTGACAGAGGGACTTCACTTTCCGCTTTCTTGAAGACTTGTGGAAGGGAAAGCCGTAATTATGGGTTAGCTGCAGAGGTTATTAGTAATAGCATTAGAAAACACACTTCTTTGCATGCACGTCGTATTCATAACTCTACTGGTTTTTGATGTAGATGTCAAAAGCAAAACATTAACCAGAAATACTGGACTTTACGACAAACAAAAAAACAGCTGCATGCTTTCGAATATAATAAATAAGATTCAAGTTTTTCAAAGGAATTAAGTAAATATAGACATGGACAGGAAGGCACAGACATTCGTTCTACTACTACAAAAAGGAAAAAAGACGCAATACTGATAATGATACAACCACTGGAAATAGCACAATAATGATATATCTGCTGAAAGATATCACTGTACTTTTATTTCCCTAAATATAAACAGCAGCCGAATTGTTGCAACAGGTTACACTGCAGTGACAGTTCGACAAGGAATTACACATAAGCCAAATATTGGTCCTTTGAGATACTACACAATGAAGATTGATTCTATATTGGGAGTCTTAAATTTTGCCTATCCCAAGTGCATATAGAGTAGAGATCTTTAATGAGTATCGGACATTGTAAAGCCTTGGGTCCGACGGTTTAACGTCCTGTCAGAGGGACTAAGTGATCAGATTTATTTACCTCCCACAGGAATAAATGGAGGACTAAAGTGAATATTGAAACCCGGACCTACCAATCCAGAGTCGAGTATGATGCTACTGAGCTAGCCTGGTCCTTAATTGTCAGAGTAGCGCCAGTTGTACATGGTAGTGCTGTAGATGCTTTTACAGACAAATGTTCTTTCTCTAACGCCCTCCTCTCTCTGAGAGAGAGTGAGAGACAAAATAAACACAGGCAACTGGTTACAAATTGTTGTAGTAATGGTATTAATTGTAAAAAGATGTTAAGGTATGTGGAAGACGTAATTGTATATCAAACGTCGGTGAGAGAAGTAGTTTAAATAAGAAGATCTAAACCCTCAGGAATTTTACAGTATATATATATATATATATATATAATAATTTATTCATATGACAAGCATGCTTGTCCTTAGTACCAAAAGTTCGGCATTTGAATCCATTAATTAACTTTATTTTCTCATATGACAGCCAAATTTTAATTGAACTTATACAATAAAAACTCAGTCATTGAGAAAGGAAAGGTTGCCTTGTCATATTTTATTTCGGGGATACACACAACTATTGTCATTTTAATTTAAATTATAACATTTTCATATCAAATGAATTTGTTTCCTTAGTTTTGTTTTTTATTTTGAGATTGAAAATGGTATATACATCCAAAATAAATATATATTCAATTTAATTCATTAATTATGTTATAGCAGATTAGTGTCAGTGGGGTTTATCTGCGATGGAACGAATTAGACATTAGGCGGCAATCAGTCAGAAGCGGGACACAATCAATGGTTTCAATGCGGGGTTCTGATGAGCGCTTGCAACGCCCGCGTCAGCCCATCTGGAATTAAAACCTTCCCAGTCCATTAAGTAATTCTGTCTCTCTCAATATTTATTCGAATCCACTTCTTTTATATTTTCAATTGAATTAATCAATCATTCAATTAACTTTGTAAAATAAATGTTGAAATTGATTTATGAATTAAAAGTTATTATTTTTTTGGTAATTTAATATCATTGGATATATGAAAGTCATTATTCAGCTGTAATAGTATCCCGTGCTTTGCCCGGGGAAAGTTTGTAAAACTTTAATTCATGCACGCGACATGATATATATATATAATATAATTCATGCATGACATGAAAGTGCAATTTCCTATTGTATCGTTTGTAGGGCAATTGTATCGTTACCCGGGACCAGGGCTTGCTACTAGTAGTTAATCGGACCCCATCAGGTCTACATTGTGAGGAGTGTTTAGTATCTCAAGAGAAACGATTCATAGAGAGAGATTAAACGTTCTTGTTCGCTCAACGCTACCTGGTCTGTGATAGTTATGTGAACTGAACATATAGGGCTCGAAGGGGTGGTATCTTAATCGTCCCCACTCTGAGCTCTGATCCAGAGCCGAACCTCTACCAGGCTAATAACCAGTTGTTCAGTCCAATCAGCTGAGTTCAAGGCCCGTTCCACTGGTAAAGGTTTGGGGTCTCTGAGTGCTCAGCCGGTATGCTAAGCAGGCATCCTCCCGAAAAGTTACTGCTTTTCACACAGCGACCATAAGGGTCTACCTAACTTTGGTGAGAACCAACAGCTATTATGAGTCCAACCTGAGTTGGTGGGATGGAGAGAGAACCCCTCCATGGGTCCCCTCCGCCCGTAGTACCGACTTATTTTAAGAGTTTCGGATCGAACTCCGGACCAAAGCTCCTACTGAACCTGCTCAGCTACAAGTAAGGTCAGTAGCTACAAGTAAGGCCTTTTTAGCCCCTGGTTCAAAGAACCTGTGGTTATATATAAAAGCCAATGCAGCTTGTGATAGAGCAGCATGGCCCCACTAGTAGTGGATCAGGCTGAACAATTGTTGAAACGATTGAAGAAACCAGAAAAAGGTCTTGAATGAAATTGGTATTATTTACCAATACATGCCTAAGGGAAGACTGGCTGTCAATATAGAGCACTTTAAATTGGAATAGAAATGGGAAATCTATTATGGTGAATGACGAATGATATGCAGCCCACATATCAATTAGAATAATAATTGTGTAAATAACATTATTTGTTCGCTTATATTGATATTCACATACGATGCATGTTTAGCTAATTCACGTATATGAGTGGCCTAAAGCCATCATAAAACACTCATTCATAGTCAGCTTTCATTCTAAAGTGCCTCCTCTTTGTCAAGTCATAAACCATTTTATGTCATCCCTATTCAGGCAGGTTATGACGCTGTTTCCTTTTATATTTATTGTTATCTCCAACTTAGTATTTTTAGGATACCAATATCAAATTACCACGTTCTTGGAGAAGATATTTTTTTATTGTTAAAGTTAAAGCTGTGAGTATTTTTCATTATACTCGTTTTAGTAGCTATCCAACCAATTTTTGGCGAAATGACAGTTTTTTTTTAATGAAAGTTCTATTGCAGGGTTCGTAAAAACAGTAAACTCTATTTTAAAGAAATATAATATCAAAGCTTTTAAACATTCCTTTTCTTGAGAATAAACAAAGTTAAGTGTATGCTTAAAAATTGAAATATGTAAAAAATGATTCTGTATTATTACTTAACACTATTACGACGCCAACTTGTCTAAGAGTATGCTTAAAATAATAACCTTCAATCCACATAAGAACTCTCTTGTACCTGATTCCACCCCCATACCATATATATATCCGTTTTATCCTTGACCCATCTATTTCCGTGTACTACACTGATGAGGACTGTTATTTGGTTGAAATTTTTGAATTTTTAATCATGGTTTAGAATATTTTACACGTTTATTCTGAAATCTGTCTAAAATTAAGAACTACTACATTTAATTATAAGAACACTAATCCTCAAATATTCTTTTAGTAATATTTAATATTTAATAAACAGTAAAATCAACCTGTCCACCTCTATGCATCGTGTTTGTTTGTAAAGTGAAATGGACTTTTTTGATGATTCTGCTAGAGTGAAGTTACCTGGGTGCTCAAAAAGATGTGGGTGTGGTTGCCCTATCGAAAGCGAATGCTGCACGTCAGAATGTTGCCCGATTACTACTGATACACAATGGAGTCGAAGGGTGAATGTACTAAAACCAATTAAGAAAAACACAGAATGTACTTAATGAAGAATTAGATCTTTCTGCTAAGCTGAAAGTTCTAATTGACAAGGACCTAAAAGAATAAAATTTTAAGTCACTTCCATCGAATAACAGAGAAGAAATAAGGACATATCTTCAAGAAAATGAAAATAGTAACAAGAGGTCAAAAAGGTGTGGTTGTGGATGTCTCACAAACAAACCCTTGTACGACTGAATGTTATACAAAAACTACTGAGCCACAGTGGAGCCGAAGAATAAAGCGACAACTACATAATATACGACAAGCAGTTAATTTGCTATTTGCATGATGAAGATGTATTAGCAGGAACCTTACTCCCTTGAGACGTTGTCGAGTCATTGCTTCCCACAAGGTTTGTAAGTAGAGACATCCAAAGCAGTCAAAGCGCTACTTACAGTTCAATGTCTTTTAATTCTCCTGGGAAAGATTTCCTCGAGATGATCGTGACCATCTTAAAAGACAATGTTGCAATTATCTTTATCATTCTACTGTTATTATTTCAAAGAAAAAAAAAACCGATAAAGGGAAATATTGGTTTATTATTCAGAGAGATTGCGAAAGGTATTGTAAATGTGTTTGCTTTGGTCACCGAGAGCACAGTCATGACTGCTGTTCTTTAAAATGGACAGTCGTGTTAGATGCAGTAGCGATTAGCATCCATACCGCAGATCAAGTACCCTATCAAGTACTGCCTCTGTTCAATCTTTTAGTTAGACTGTATACTTTTTTTTAATAAATGAAACACATACCAGTAATACCTGTTTTTACATAAAAAAATTCCTAAATAAATTGACATATTTGAAAAATACATATAATGAACTATTATATTATGTTTGAAATATGTAGAAATTTACTAAAAAGTAACTGGAATCAATGGTAAATGTTTTGTATTTTTTCATCGTTCATATATATATATTGATATAGTTTCTCGACCACTGATATTTCAAATTCACATAAGGGGTTATTGAGGATTTTGGTCATTGAGGTTTGGTCGGCTGATGATCAGGAGTTGTATGTTTTATGACCAAAATTCTCAATAACCCCTTATGTGAATTTCATATATATATTATATATATACCTGATATATACGTGTTAAATTTCACATAAACATGTGATATAACACTCAATGATCAAACATCAATATGAAAACAGAAAAAAGACTAAGACATTTCAACCGTAACAAGCGGTCCTTCGTCAAAGTCAAAAACCCAAACTAAGTTGGGTTTTTGACACTGACGAAAGCCGCTTGTTACGGTTGAAATATCTTAGGCTTGTTTTCCCATTTCATATTGTGGTTTGATCATATATACATATATATATATGTTTAATAAACCAAAACATTAGAACAGTCCGTTAGGATAATTTATCAAAGGATTACAAGAAAAGAACCGTAGAAACAACAATACAACTCACTTGTCGACTTCGTCGTCATCAGGAGAAGGAGAAAAGAAGAGCAGAACTTCTTATTCTTCTTCTCCTTCACCTGATGATGACGGGGTCAAAATATTGAATGAGTTGTGTTATTGTTTCTACGTATTCTTTTCTTAAAATAGTTTTATATGTTTAATAATGTATATATTAAACAAACATATTACTGAGTGAACAATTAATAAAAAGGAATAGCTAATATCCATTAACATATGTTGCTGTTATTATTAAATTTATTCAGGCTTCACACCTCAAACAGATCACAGTACTCTCCTGATGATGACAATTCATCAAAATGAGTTGTGTCGTCCTTTTGTTCTTTCTGGGTAATTAGATGCTTTGTCTCTGTGAACTCTTTATATGTATGTATAAGAAAAACTATATATATTAGTTTTTCTTAATTAACTCGTAAAACTATATCAAGTTTTAAAAATTACAATTAGAAATTCATAAATAGGACTAAAGTGAGTTGGCTAATTAATGAAATGATATTTATGACCTTTACTACTATAAATACCATAAATCAATATCAATACCATAAATTCCATCAGAAATCACTTGGTCGAAAAAACTTTTAAAGAGAATGACTATGATATTACGACATTAGTCGTTATATCTATAAATACACTTGTTTCATTCTAGATAAGAAAATGAAATATTAGATTCATAAATTTATGTTATACTATGGAGATAATATTGTACAGCTCTGGTTAGGTTTGGTTTCTTGCAGTGGCAGTCTCACAAGAGAACACACATAGGCCGAAAATTGGCCCTTTGTGATACCGCACAGTGATTTTACATTGGAAGTCCTAAACTTTACCTATCTCAAGTATATTTTGAGTTGGGATCTTTAATGAATAGCTGACATCGTTCAGGCTTGGGACCGATGGATTAACTCCCTCTCGGAGGAATGATGTGCTCTGATTTATTCATTTCCTGCGTGAATAAATCGAGGCTCAGAGTGGGTTTTGAACCTCGGATCTAGCTGTCCTGATGTGAGCAGTTACCTCTGGGTTGACCCCCCCCCCCCCCCCCCCTTCTGCGACACCAAAGTAAAAACCAAATAATGCGGTAAATAATATAATAATTCACAACGATTTTGTCCCCCAGTGAAACATCAAAGAAAATGCATAAAATACTATATATTTTTGACTGCCACAAAAAAAGGTTTTTTTTTTCGTTTTTTCCATAGTAATGAATTAACGAAATAAATAAAACACCGCAGTGGTTGTATAATTAGAGAGAAAGAGGAAGAAAGTGGGTGCGACAGTTGTTAAAGCTATTTGTTGTTGATAGCTAATTGCAAAAAAACCCTGACTGTGAAAAGTTAATTCAAGAATGTGTAACATTCACTTTGATCTTTGATTCAACAAAAGTAAACTCCTGTTCAGTTAACTTTATATTTTTTACAATTTCACTCTTTTTTTTATTTTTATGCTTTCAAATTTATTTATTTCCCTCAAAACCCATATAAAGTTATACAGTATTTCAAAAGTAACTGCACATTTCTTTTAAAAATTTTCAATTCGTTGTTAAAAAAGCAATGTGAGGAGTACGCCATTTGATAGGGTTTCATTCTAGTTTCTTTCAATAGTGCTCGTTATTTGCCAGTTGAAGCTAGAGTACGATTATAAAATTGTTACTTGACCCTTTGTAAGTGTAGGCCTTCATCAGCATTCGAAAGTAGCAATTTTTTAAACTTTCATTACTCCTTCATTTAACTGGTTCTGAACTTCAGTTGAAGGCTACACTTAGCTGTAAGCACCAATTGAAAACACTGCTGAGACATTAACAGAAAAAAGGAAATCATTAACAAAAAAAAACTTGAAATCTAACACTATTTAATGATCTACAACTCACATCTCTTTAACTATGATTTAAGGGGGTCAGATTAACTCAGTGGTAACATGCTCGCCTCTGGATTGATAGGTCTGAGAGGTTCAATACTCTGGCTCTCGATTATTCACATGGAAGGTGAATAAATCTGAGCACGTCGTCCCTCAGAGACGGGCGTTAAACCGTCGGTCCCGAGCCTGTACAATGTCAGGTACTCGCTAAAGATCCCTACTCTAAATACATTTAAGTTGGGCAAAATTTAGGACTCCCAATGTGGAATCAGTGAGAGATGCAATATTCTTTTATCACGGTTATATTTATGAGTAAATAATATATGTGCATAGTTATATACATATGTAAAAAACCTAAGTTCGTAATTAAACTGTAGATTAAAAAGAAAAAGATACACATACTTGCAGTCTCTAGTTTTTTGGTTCATCCATGATAGGGAGAGAAAAAGGTCAGCTTATAATATGCTAAAGCCAAGTAACCTCCAAAAATTGCTTTGCGGATTGGTTTACTCTCCTTCTCTTTTCTTCCATGACCAATGTAGAACCAAAAATTGGATATTGTAAGTGTTATATATATTAAAACATGGTCACTGATAATTCAAAGGGACGAAATTTTCTCAATCCAGAAATGTCACAATAAATACATGTGACTCTATAAGAAGAAAATTACCACTAAGAGTTTGAAAAGCAATGAAAAAAGTTTTAAGGGCTTTTGAAATTTCTACCTTTGAAACGAAATTCTTTCTTTTGAATGACCTTTTTTGAAAACTGACTCTCACTTGAAATGGATAAGACTTTTCTTCACTTCTTTCACTAATTTTAGCGGTAATTTCGTTTATATATAAAATTTGAGTGACATATCGACCTTCTCTCTCCTGCTGATAGTTGTACCAAAAATTGGAAGCTGTTCGTTGTTCCTTCTATAGTTAATTGTTTAACTATAAGTAAATTGAGAAGTAAACATTGATCAAAACTAACTTCACTGTATATCATTGTATCTCTAACATCATGAGATGAAGATATCTCTTTACGATTATCTATGTAATGTTTTTTTAATTGTAATGCATTTTAAATCGTATGTATTAATATCTTAAGCGTATGTGTGTGCGTATGTCTGTGTGTGAGCGTGTTATGTTTTACGTAGTAAGGGAATAGTTTTTGCCAGATTATAAGTAAACAAATGTCGTTAAATAAATGCTAAGTTATGTAAGAGTTATATTATTTTTAATTTTAAATATACGAGTGGATATAGGAAGATGTGTATTTTGTGAATTTGAATTTATTTCGTGTTTTCAAATCGTACGAGACTTCTTGTCTTCTGTGATTCTTGACCAGAGTTGAAGGTACATGATGCGGTAACTGTTCTTAAAACAAGTAACTAAGTTAAGAGTTTTGTGGGAGTTAGAATGGAACATTGTTTCTACTTTCAATTATTGGGCCCCAAGTTTCACGACAGTTTCTACTGGGTAAACATTTCATTTTGATCTTTTGGAGTTAAATTTGAAACATCTTGCCGGTAGGGGTAACAATGATTTTTAGCCACCAGGTGTCCCTTCTCTAGTCCAAAGCAGTCAAGTAAACAATTAGTTGTAAGTTTTTCCCACGGAGTTGAGGTCACGCTGACGACCCTCCGCCCACTTAGTCGCACCACCTTTTACTCTCTTCTTCCAACGTCCAACGTCACGATCCTGCGGAGACCAAAAAAATATCCTTGCCCCCCCCCCCCGCACCCCTCCCTCTCGCTCGGACATCGCTCACTCTCGTCACGATCCTAATGTAATTGATTAGCACCAGGTCTGGCTGACATTCCCACTACCCTCCGTCTACAAAGCATTCATCTATCCCACCCCAATCGGTCACGTACCAAATCTTCTTACGAAACAACACCCTTCTCCAGTATCTTTCCTCATCACCTGCTCGCTTCACCCCCAATATCGAAATCTCTCAATTATCTCATCCTGGCCTTCCAGTCCAAGGTCCTTCTGCTCTTTGAATAAACCAACTTCACTTGTTTCCCAAACTCATATCAGGACAGATACAAATTACCTTCGTTTAACTAATTAAAAGGAAAAAAAAATAATTTTGAAACTTTCATCCGTTCAATGCATTCAACAATAACATCAGTATTACAAAATTTATTGCTAGAAAACAAGATTTCACAATAAAAACGTGAAATAAAAATCAACGTCCAAACCAAAGTAAAAAAAATCAGAAAAAAGACTGAGATCTTTCAACCGTAACAAACAGTTCTCATCAGAGTCAAAACTGATACTGACTCTTGACTCTGACAAAGACCGCTTGTCAAAAATATCTTAAACTTTTTTCTGTTTTCTTACTGTAGCTTGGACGTTGATTTAGTGCTAGAAGTAGAGTCGATCCGGTTAGAGCCGGTTTTAAGTCTATTTGACTGGTCACACCAAATTAATCCACTGCCATCCCTACTTCAGGGACCTATAAGGCACTTGACTATCTTTAAATCACTAAAGATTATTTAAGTTTTTGTGTTTAGTGATTTTCAATTTTTGGTACATTAAGCACTCATTATCCTTCAATTTGTAGCTCATAAAGCAATAATTGTTGTCCACTGATATTTAACAAAATTAAATAAATATAGAACACAAAAATTAAATTTTATTTAAATTGATTTCACTGATAAACAGAAATTAAATAGTTATATTTTGATAAACCATAAGAGGCAAGAAATCTGGCATCAATCTTTCATACAGCGCTACTGACGAGAAATGCGGAAAGCCTTTTATTTTTCAGTATGTTCTACAACATTGCCTGGTTAATTTGAAATAATCCAAGGTTAATTTATAATAATCAAAGTGTAATTTATAATAATCAAAGTGTAATTTATAATAATCAAAGTGTAATTTATAATAATCAAAGTGTAATTTATAATAATCCAACGTTAATTTATAATAATCAAAGTGTAATTTATAATAATCCAGGCTTAAATTACAATTATACAAATTTCTTTTAATATAGTTCAAATTTATATTTAAAACAGTTTGTCGACTTGAATATTCATAAATATTATACTGAAGTTTAATTTAAACTTAGATTATTTTAAGTTAATCTGAAAAAGATATAAAGGGATTATTACAATTCCATATATATATTTGTATTTCGACTATCTATTGCACTTATACTTAAGTTCAAAATTAAGAAATAATGAAGGAATAAAATGTTTAATAAAAATATATACTGCTGCTAACTGAAAAATTAACATGGATATAAGTGTAAATAAAGTGTTTCTTAAAATCACAAAGGCAAAATGAAAATATGAAAGTCAAAGTAAGTAAACCATTGTTATTACAACACTGAAGAATGTAATTTATACAAAATTTTTCATTCAATTATATTATTTTATATTATATTTGGTCTATTAATAAGTTTGATTAATGTGGATAAACCGTAGTTACTTTAAATTAAAGTTGGATTATTTTAAATTAACCGGAAACAATTGTAGTTAGTCTATAAATGTGTGTGTTGAAAACAAACAAGAAATAATTTATTATTTCTGATTTTTATCATAACAAAAATTCCTGTATTAATGACATAACTAGAAAGTGACTTTTTGTGGTAAGTTGTGAATTTAATTAAATTAAAGTCATACAATGTTATTACACTTTTTATAATCAGAAATGGTGCTAGAGTATTACTTGAATTAGAATAATTATTAATTGCTAAAGCAATTATTTAATTAATAAATAATGAATAATAGCATTCTATGTTGCTATCTTTTTTAGATGATTTTAAGTTTTTAAGGGAAAATCTTTGCGCCTTAATATATTATTTTAACATTTTATTATGATTTGACATCCAGCAGGGATGTAAAATACAACTGGTTTTTGATTAAAGAAGATAAGTGGAATAATAGTTTTCTTTGTAGGAGCTCCTTCAAAGATGTTTTTGTTTAAGTATACCAGTGAGGGCAAAGTTTTCTTTTTGCTCTAGGGCACAAACTTTTCTTAGCCAGGAAAGAATCTCAAGAGATTAGAATGGGAGTTACCTGGCAGATTTGTTTGCTAGCTTGGAATGTCTTCCATTCAAAAACCACAAAAGTTTATTGAGGAAGGCGGTAGAAAAAGCCAGGCCATGGGTTACGCAAGGCTTTGTTGCTTGCAGGTAGATGGTCCTTTCATCTTGGGTCCATCAGGTACAAACAACCTTTCCTAGCTAATATATAACGGCTCTCCCACGTTTTTTCATCAAATCTTGATACAACCAATTAACTAACACTATAACTAAAAACTTTGACTCTTTAAAACATAAATCAATACCTTATTTTTTTATCTTTGTTTACCAAGAAATTGAAAAAATTATCAGAACAATAGAAAAATGCATATAAAATTGTTTTTTATTTCATATTACAGTAGATCCGCTTAGTAGGAGTGTCTCATCGTACTGACATCGTAATTTCCATTACGAGCAGCCATTCGTAAAAATTTACGTACGACATAATTTACGACATAAATTTACGTACGTTGTCTCGTACGACAAGTAAGAACTCATATTCGAGTAACCGTCTTCTCACGCTTGGAAGGTCTTTGTTTTAAATTTAGTAGATTTATAAAACATGATTATTTCTTCCATGCATTTTTATTATTCATATTATCCGTAGAGTATTGTTTATTTTTTTTTTCATTTCATCTTTTCTGTTTAAAAAATGGACTTAAAACTGGGTATTTTGGGGCTCGAACGGAATATTTATTTTTATAATATTTTCAATTTGAAAAATTTCTTTGTAATACCAATAAATCGTAAAGAAAGCTTGGTCTGGTAACGAATCAAATTCGCGCTGCGAGGGTTTACTGTATTTAATTTTAACTCATTTATGAAATAAAACAATTATTTAGGTCAAATACTGTAGGTTTGGTGTCAGAAAAACACACAATTTTCCTCATAGGGCAAAAAGAGAATATTGGATGTTGGGAACGATTATTGAAGTGTTTACACTGCAAGGTTTGGGGCACTTCCAAGCACATTCAACACAGATTTGAAGTGTTCACATTGCAAGTCTTGGGGCCCTTCCAACCACATTCATATCATTTTTGAAGTGTTGACACTGCAAGTCTCAGCACTTCCAAGCACATTTATATCATTTTTGAAGTGTTCAGATTACAAGTATTGGCACTTCCAAGCATATTCATCACGAGATTTTTTTGTATACTCCAAACATCTTTGTTTCATCTTTGACTATATAATATCTTCCTCAAGAAGCTTTCATAAAATAAAGAAATAAGTTTCACATATAAAATTTTTTATAAAGATGTTGTTAAAACACACACAATTTTTCTTAGTGCTCTAAAATTGTTTTTAAACATTTTTTTCCATAAAAGGACTTAGCATTTATTTTCCTTCCATGAGTAAATACCATACAGTGGGGGGGGGGGGGGGGGGGGGGGGGCTTCAGAGGTGGCCAAGTTAGCTCAGTGGAAAAGTGCTCGCCTCTGAACTGGTAGGTCCAGGGCTCGAAACCCACTCTTGGCCCTCGATTTATTCACGTGGGAGGTGATTAATCTGACCACGTCGACCCTCGGAGAGGACGTTAAACTATCGGTCCCTAGCCTGTACGATGTCAGGTACTCGTTAAAGATCCCTTCTCTAAATACACTTAGTTAGGCAAAATTGAGGACTCCCAATGTAGAATCAATCTTCATTGTGCGCTATCACAAAGGTCCAACATTCGACCTATGTGCGTTTCCGTGAGGACTGCCACTGCAACCTAACCTAACCCTACACCTTTGACACTATAAATGTTATACAATAAGGCTTCATAAAATAAAGGAATAAGAAATATTTTGTGTGTATTTTATGTGTTATCACATAAAAAATATTTTATGAAAATACTTTTTAAACTTACATGGTTCTTTTTAGTTATCTAAAATTTAATTTTATACCATATTTTTTTCATGAAGGACTTCCCCTTTATTTTCCTTGAGTAAATACCACACTGTGGTGGAAGTACACAGCTATATGGTATACTAGATAAGCTACTCTGCTATAAATTTTTATGCAAACATTGGGTTCAGGTTATACAGTTGTTCCAAAGTTGAAAAGAGGATAATAGTCAACAGATGACATTTGGGGGAAGGACTTGAAAAGTTGCTACAAAAGGATTAAAAATGAGACCCTACAATAGGACACAATGGCAGATGTCTGGAGTCAGACTACTGTGGAATCAACCCCCCCCCCCCCCCCCCCCCCCCCAATCCCCTTTTTAGTGGCATTCGAGTCAACTTTGACCTTTCGCTTTTCCCAGAATTAGTCAGAAGACATCAATGAAAGCCGCTGTCTCGAATCCTTTACTCCCACTCACGCTTTCATCACCACCCATGATGGCATTCATTGCTAAAACCAAAGTTGACAAACTTCTACTAGCAAAAATCCATTCAAAAAATACTATTTTTTTACTTTAAAATTAAAGTTGATGAAATTAATAAACTAAAAAAATATGTTTTTCAAGGAAAACGATACCTTATAATTATTAGTGTAAAAAATAAACATTTAATAAAACGCATTAATGAATTAGTGTATATATATATATATATAAAGATTTCACATAAACACGTGAAATAACAATCAATGATCAAACCACAAATAGAAATGGGAAAACAAGACTAAGATCTTTCAACCGTAACAAGTTACGGTCAGTTGGGTTTTTGACTCTGACGAAGACCGCTTGTTACGGTTGAATAATATCATCAAAGGTGAAATACCTTGCTTCACATATAAGATCTAGTATGGATAGGAAAACCTTCTTTGACATTCCAACCTGTGATTTTATCTTATTCCATATTATATTCCATATTATCACAATTCCTTATTCCATGGAATAAGATAAAATCACAGGTTGGAATGTCAAAGAAGGTTTTCCTATCCATACTAGATCTTATATGTGAAGCAAGGTATTTCACCTTTGATGATATTATTTATAAACAAAAATTTGGATTACCTATGGGATCTCCAATTTCACCAATCCTTGCTAATATAGTTATGATTGAGTTATTAGAAGACTGTATTAATAAATTAGGTACGAAGGTGAAATTTATTAAATTATATGTAGACGATTTATTTTTAATTATTGAAAGAGGAGAAGAAGAGTATGTATTAAATACGTTTAATTCTTTTCATAATCGTCTACAATTTACCTATGAAATAGAAAAAGACGGAAATCTGCCATTTTTAGATGTAAAAGTTATAAGAGGTGAAAATGGCATTATTTTAACGGATTGGTATAGAAAGCCTACCAGTGCAGGAAGAATACTGAACTATCACTCCTCTCATTCTATAAACCAAAAATTGAATTGCGTTCAAAATTTAGTTAAGAAGGTTGTTGAAATTAGTAGTCCATGTTTTCTAAAAGAAAATAAGAAAAGGGTAAAGTCATTGTTGCAGAAAAATTGTTATCCAAACAACTTAATTGAACGTTATTGGTTTAAATATACAAGAGAACAACCAGAACATTCCAATCAAAATCATGCTGAACTTGAAGTTTTAAATAAAAAGTATTTCAAATTTCCGTATGTTGAGGGCTTATCACAATCAATTAGAAAAGTTTTCAAACGAAATGTACCTGAAGTTACATTGGCATTTTATAACAAAAGAAAAGTCAAGTCTTTATTTTCAAATTTGAAACAAAAAATACCAAAGGAGTTACAAAGTAACCTCATTTATGCGATCAAATGTAAAGACTGCGACAAGCGTTATTACGGAGAAACAAGTCATTTTTTAAAAGAAAGACTTTATCAACATTCTTATTCAATAAGAACTAATAAAAGTAACGCCACTGCTTTAGCATTCCATGCCTTAAACGAAGGTCACATGTTCGATTTTGAAGAAGTAATTATAGTAGATAAAGAACAAGATGAGCAAAGAAGAAAGACCCTCGAAATGCTATATATTAAAAAAGATCTAAGTTCAGTTAATCATAGAAGTGACATTACCAATTTGAACACTATTTATTCAGGAGTGTTAAGTTGATTTTAGTGAAATTTAATTTCCTTAGTTCCTTTTTGTGTTCTTTGACTGAACAGTGTTTCGGTTTACATGTAATTGTAATCAGTTAGTCTGGTCCAAGTTTTTGACCAGTTAAGATGTTAGTTCACTAACTATCTATTATTACTTCATTTTATATAATGTAAATTTCATCATTTTTCTAATTCAAAAATTCTGACTTCTGTAAGTTCATAAAAATGTTTATTGTTCTTCTATTACTTCTACTTGTATATATATTTTTGTTTTTTCACAACTGTAATGTTCCATTTTGATGTTAGTTATATGTTGATGTTTATATATGATTTCTTATCATCCTTTGTTTGTAGGCCTATGAAAAAGGTTTTAAATAAAACCGAAACGTTGGCATTGAGAGTTTGATTTTGATCCTGGAAAATTGACCGAATCCCGATTACATTATACACCTATATATATATATATATATATATATATATATATGATCAAACCACAAATAGAAATGGGAAAACATGACTAAGATCTTTCAACCGTAACAAGCGGTCTTCGTCAGAGTCAAAAACCCAACTGACCGTAACTTGTTACGGTTGAAAGATCTTAGTCTTGTTTTCCCATTTCTATTTGTGGTTTGATCATTGATTGTTATTTCACGTGTTTATGTGAAATCTTTATATATATATATATATATATATATATTAAAACCTATGCCTATTTCCATTTTAACATATTTTCGAATTAATTTTTCAAATTTTCTGCCCTCTGACTTCCATAAGTTTGGAAAAGACCCAAGGGAAACCTCACCTTGCCACTACCTGTTGATAACTTCCGTTGTTATGATTATGTGCAGTTGACTTTGTGTATAGTTTATTTGAGTTTTTCGGTTTAAAATTGTGTTAGTTTTAAGTAAGTTGTGAAACTACCTTTGTTAATAACATCCTTGAGAATGGTCGATGAAGACCGAAACATGTCGGTGTATACGAATAAAAATTTTGGAGAACTGATGTATTGTATCCTGTTCCAAACTTATGGAAGTCAGAGGTCAGAAAATTTGAAAAATTAATTCGAAAATGTGTTAAAATGGAAATAAGCATAGGTTTTAATAGAACTTGTATAAATGAAGGCCTGCTCCCAAAATATACGAATATATATATATATATATATATATATATATATATATATATAATAAATATACGAATATATATATATATATATATATATATCTAAAAAAAATAAATCTTAACAAATATTAACGAACAATAGTGACATAATTAAGAGAGAAAATTATGTCGGCCTTCTACAAATAATAGAACCACTGCAGATATTGGAAAAGAAACCTAGTTAAATGTACAAATTTCAAGTTTTAACATAATTTTTAAGCTACATGTAGATGAGTCAACAAGCAGGAAAATATATATATATATATATATATATATATATATATATATATATATATATATAAACCATTTTAATAAATAGGAAAGAACACAGAAAGTCTCTACAGAACTCACTTCGATATATCGACATCCGTCGTCATCGGGAAGAAGTGCAAAGTACTCGCGTTGAGAAGCAAACTGCTACTGATATATATATATATTGTAAACAGGAAAACGATCCAAAAGACAACAAACGTTTCACGATGACTCACAAACACAGAACTAAGGAACAAACACACTTACTGTCTCTAATTTTCGGTTGAACCGTCATCAGGAGAGTTGAGATAGGACTCCAAGCGCACTTGTGAAGCGACGGTTGGAGACCCCTTGTCACCAAGAGAGAGAGAGCCTAATATACCTAATATTTATTATTTTTATGCCTATTTAAAAGTCCTCCCAGAGTGTAATATTAAAATTTGAAATGTAAATTGAAAAAAATTATTGTCTAATCATTATGCTTCAATAGTTAAATATATAATATGTCTTTAATGTAAGAATTGTTAACAAAGAAGGGCTACATTGTTTGATGGAATAGTTTTCTGTGAAGCACGACTAGAGAAAACAGAAGGGTAATGTTTGAGAAGCAGTGAACAGAGAATACCCTGATCCCAGCATGGCACCAGGCCGAGGGATAGAAGGTCGTTTATCTCTTCGATTAAACAGTTGATAAGAGTCAGATGTGCTCTGACGTAGTGACCACCCAAGCCTCGTGCCTTGTAATCCCTGTCACTGGGAGTAGTTTCTTACGAATGTTAACCCTCACTTGTATATTCCTCTTCATCCAGCCTTAAAAATACCTTTAGAACAACACCAGTAATAGCGGGAAAACTTTGGATTGCTGTACTCTCAACTTAATTATAAGTAAACAGATAATCAAATTCGTTGACATACGATTTAATTTTAATACCATTATCGATCAAACTCACATGTCATAGGCAGAGAAACATCACAAATGGTAGATTTAGTCGACTTTAACCTGTATAAGTAAAAATCTAAAAAAAATATGTGGTTTCATCATTATACTTTATAGAGATAACAAAGGAAATGCGCATGTGAAATATTTAGAAATTAGTTCTGATTATTTTACTATCAATATATGCGCTAGGATTATAGATCATAACGTACTTAAATTTCAAACAAATAACCTTGTATATCTTACACATATCTATATTATTGTTGATATGTAGCAGATCTTTCTTACGACGTGTTTGTCTGAAATGAACCTCAACTGTCAGCATTCACGATAGTCTGAATTAGAGATTCGATCTTATAAAGTCATTTGCTGCTCTCAGGGGATAATTGAAACCTGCCATTTGACCATCTCCTATTTCAGTTATCCCTGCTAGTAGGAAATTAGTTGTAAGAAAACAACAACAAAACTTATTTTAATATTTCGGTCACATCATCATCAGGAGAAGGAAAGCTCTGCTGATGACGTGGTGAACATTTTTGAAGTAAGTGATATACATGTTTTAAAATGAACTGCAGTCTCGGCATTCGTGATCCTCTCACTAAGGGATTCAATCTTCCAACTAATTTCCTGTTCAGTGATAATCTAAATAGGAGTTGACCGAGTGACATGTTTCTATTATCCCTTATAGCAGGAAATTAGTTGTAAGATCGAATCACTCAGTGAGAAGATCGTAAACACCGAGACTACAGTTCATTCAATGAAGCATACATATAACTTACTTCAACAGTTCGACCACATCGTCATCAGCAGAGGTCTACTTCTCCTGATGATGACGTAGTCGAGATATTGAAATAAGTTTTACTGTTATTTCTTTAATCACTTCATAAGTTGTCCAAACAAACAGTTTCTTGAAAATTTATATTTTATCTCAAAACTGAAATTTCCAGTTCTTAAGGAAACTGATTTTTTATTACATTAATGCCACTACCAGTATAATAATAATCCCAAAATTACAACATTCTAGAAATAGTAGTTCAGAAGAAAAAAAAGTGTTATCTAAAATCACATATTGAGAAAAAAAAACGAATTTTCTTTGATGAAAATAAAACAGCTAACCTGCATATTGCCCCATAGGCTTGATTATGAATTTGATTCATCAAGTGGTATGATCAGCCGTGGTGAGAAACATACAGACATACACTACCACCATTGTCTATATACACACTTACTCGCACATAATACATACAAACACACGCGCGCACACACACCCACCATCATCAGCACAACCACCATCATCATCAAAAGAAAGTCAAAAATGGACTCGTCAAAACATGTAAATTCGTAAAAAAAAAATCTAATTTTTTCCATGATTAGCATAGCGATAGTTAATTTATAGTAAACATTTCTTTTAACTCCATCTGAAGTCTTTTAGATGTAATTGAAGACTACAGATTGTAAGCAGGCACAGTTACATAACGTTGTTGTGACATTAGTTGGTCAGAGGATTGTTTATAAAACCATAAAGCTATAGCTATTTGATGATGTAGAACTCATAATCTAAGAATTTATTGACGAAAGAATGCCACGTATCTTTTGTTACTCCATGTATAACGAATTATGCCTTTAGGTATTTTTTTATCTTTTCCTTGAATATAAAAATATACTAAAATCAAAATGTACAGCTATTCGAAATGACTAAATGTCGATTCAACATATTTTCTGATAGTATAAGGCAGTTTGTTGATTCTGAAAATACAAGGATAGAAATTATATGTTCTCTGAAAATTGACTTGCCAGTTGCTTGTTTTGCCTGGAGAAGGAGCATAAGAAAACAGTCATTCACCCTCCCCGAACTCTTGAGAAATGTTTACAGTGATCGTTACGTGCAATATAGGAGTCCCACTACTGGAGCCTGCCTATTGTCTCTCTCCCACTCAGTAACGTCTCGCAATACCAAGATCCCCATTTCAAATCCACTACTATTCCCGTTTCTATATTTTTTATAGTTACTAGTTGGTATAACATACGATTTCCGGAAAAAATATTAGAATTAAATTTTTGAAAAACTGTTACATATTAAAGTAACAATCTATGTTATCTATAAATTAGTAAAATTAATAAATAAATAGTATAAAATTACATAAAATAAAAACAAATAATATCCAACACAAATTTACATCTTAGATGATATTTGAGAAGATGAGAGAGGTTAGAAACTGACATAAGCTCAGAAATAGAATAAATGGAACTCAGAATTACATGGATCAGCAGCATTATACGAGATAAGTTAGTAATGCATTATCTTTACTAATCATTTTGAATTGAGCCATGTCGATCACTACAAGCATGCAGACTACAAGTTACAGTCTGTAAACCGTTGAGAACTGTTGTTTTCATTGAATTGTACTGAGCCAGTGGGAGTGGCATCTCCCGGAAGCGAACAGATAAACAGGGTCTTCCTGGAGCGGTCTCTCTCCTCCCTGTTATAGTCTAGCAATATCCCGACCAAATACAACCAAATCCCGCTTTAAAATAACTTTTTAACCACCTCATGGTGATTGTTTATGCTACATCTGAGTTCAGTTTGAATCTAATTCTGGTTTTTAGATTTTTTCCATGTGCCATAGAAAACGTGCAGATAATGTACAGCGACGATTATAATGTACGTTATAAGGTCACTCAAAACCTCGCTTTTATAAACTAAAAGGGAGGAACACCTGTCCAAAATTCCCGATTGTCAGATGTTTCCGATTCTACTGTATTTTGAAAGCTACCATGGTAAGAAAAAAATTGAATATTTCACAAAATGGTAGAAAAACACAAACCAAACAGCTATACGTGTTCCAGCACAGCTGTAAACAAAGCGACCACAGGTCATCAGACGGTCAACTGCGGCAACATCGGACTGATGTTGATTCAGACGAGTCTGAAATTCCAGATTTTGTATTTAGCAACAGAAATCCGTTAATTCCTTTAATGAAATTAAAGTGTGGGGAATGGAAAACAAACAAGTAACATCTGTTGTACAATATGTATAAATGATCATTTCTTCAGAGTCATTGTGAGGCAGTATTTATTGAATAATGTGAAGGTTACTAATAGTTTCTTTTGATTTACAAACCAATGATAAATGCTGTTGCTCTTGGTGTGATATAGTTTTTAACATCATTATTACTGTTTGAAGTAATAATAAGTAAAACTTCATAGAAATTCACTTTTTGAAAAGAGTCAATCGATAGAGGGATACTTTGTGTGAAAAATGATAGAATGTGAGTGAGTGAAAATGAAACAGAGTTAGAAAAAGAAAATATAAGGAAGAGAGTTTGTTGGAAGGAAAAGTGAGCTTGTGAAGTTATACAAGCTGGGAAATAGACGAGACTGATCATCTCGCGGCTGTTGACTCAAATTGAAACTGGAAAATACTTATCAAGCAAACTCGTTGAGCAAATGTAGCTAACTCGTCACTCACGACAGTGCTTGATACTACCAGAACAGAAACGGCTTCACAACAGATGTCCTACCGCTGCTCCAACTTATTACCAACTACCTTCTACTTGTTAAACAAATTACAAACAATCATTCTGTTGCTGGTTTTTTTTATTTATAACTTTAAAATTACCAACTTTAAGTTGTTAAGCACTAAAGTCTTGTTTTAAAAGTTAATTAGGTTTGAACTTTGTTTTCACGCCTTAAGGCCTTTCGTTTCCTTTTCTTATATTTATTTCTAACATTACTATAATGACAGCATAAAATTAAATTTAAACTTCAACAGCAATATGTTTAAGTTATTTAGGAAGGCTTAGCAAAGTTTTTACTACCAGCACAATGGTGCAATGAATAAAAATAATGGCGTCAACGAAATCCATTTCAAAACCTCAATACAAAATCCATGGTCAAAATAATTTTAAAAATTTATGTGAAATCAATCAAATCAAGTTTGCTTATCTTCTACCCCTCATTCATATCCTACCATGGATGTCATGCGCATTGCAGAAGACATGCAGTCTCGATGTAAGTGGAATGTAACAATCAAGACATATGAAGTACATAAGCCACATAAATCTGTACATTCCAGAGATAACATGCAGATTTATGTGGCCCATGTGCATATTTAAGGCTGCAGACAGTTAAGTTCGTAACATTTCAGAGACAAGTGGTCTGAAGGTCACATAGCTTAGTTTAAGTTACAGTGGAAGTCCCCCACAAGAGAATACACATCGGCCCTTTGTGATGCCACACAAATAAGACTAATTATACATTTAGAGTCCTAAATGTTCCCTAACTCAAGTGTATTTAGAGTAGGGATCTTTAAAGAGTGCCTGACAAACTACAGGCTCGGCACCGACGACTTAACATCCTCTCTGAGGGAAGCCATGCTCAGATTTATTCACCTCCCACATGAATAAATCGAGGGCCAGAGTGGATAATGAACCCTGGACCTACCAGTTGAGAGGCGTGCACTTTGCCACTGAACTAAGCTGGCCCCCTGCAGGTCATATAAGACCAGTGCACAATGTGTGGCTTACAGGAGACTGCAGCCTATGAAAAACATATATTTCTTTCTCTGTGATAAATGTAAATCACTAGTTCTACAAAATGGGAAAACATTTCGTATATAAACTATAATAGCAAACCTCAATGCACTTTTTTAAAAATTCTAACTTAATAACATCTGCAGTGAGGATTATTTTCCCTAACATTTTATATTACAGACTGAACTATATTTTTTTAAATATAAGTATCTAACATTTAAGGTTTCCTTTCATATAATATATAATTATATAATTCTTTTCCTTTCATATAATTATATAAATTTTATATTACAGACTGAACTATATTTTTTTAAATATAAGTATCTAACTTTCTTTCATAAATAGCTTTATAACTATTCAGATAAAATGCAACTGTTAATAGAAATATTAAAAATATATTAAACCAACATGCATGAAATTTTGTAATTAAATTGCTGGAAGAAATTGATTGGATTAACATTGCTTTTTGGGAAAAATTTCTCTTCATTTCCCATGTTGTTATATACGAGGAGCTAGTCACTGAGCTTACATATTGATATTCACCTCTGAAGAACTGAATTCATTCTTCAGGGAAAAGTTTTTGATTACTGTTTACTTTAGGCAGCTCCACTGTTCGTTTAAATATCGAAGGTAAATTAGTTTGGATCTGTGTAGTCGTGATTAACGTGTTATAAATTATTTAGGTGATTTCATTTTCAATTAACTAACATAATTTAATATGCTTCAGATTAACTTTAAGATAGCTACGTCATTAAATTATTGAAGATCTTAATGGTTTCCATTATTAAGTAGTTAGATCCATTTTAGATCAGTTAAATTCAGAGAAGACGATGACTTTCTCTGCCTTGAGTATTGCTTTTGAAGTACTGACTATGGAAGGGTCAGAGTAGCTCAGTGGCTTGCATGCTTCCATTAAGACTAATTTCGATTCTACCCCCTGCTCTGGATTTTTCAATGGCAGATGAAAAAACCTGAGTATGTTGTCTATTGAAAAGGACGTTAAACTGTCAAGTCTTTATCAAGTATGATATAGTCAAAACCGCTACTCAAAATACACATGAGTTAGGCAGAATTTAGGACTTCTAATATGTAGAATCAACCGGTTTAATTGGCTCACCCCTTATTAAAATGGGTGTCAAATAATAAACGGGCCACACTCTATTGCAACGATATTAAGGACTCATTAAAATCCTCTACTCAAAATATACATGAGTTAGGCAAAATTTAGGACTCCCAATGTTGAATCAACCCGGTAAATTGGATCGCCCATTATTAAAATGGGTGCAAAATTACAAATGAGCCACACTTTCTACTTCTAGACAGCACTAAATGCGATATCCTATAAGTTTGTATTTGGAAAAACAAAAAGACTTAACAACTTCAATGTATGGAAATAAAATGGTATCAGTCTTCTTTAATTTACTTACACAAGGAAATAAATGAGAAAGGCTTGGGAAAGCTTAATAGCTTGCCTCTTGACTGGTACATTCAAGGTTCAATTCTCACCCTGCTCTCGATTTTGTTCAGCAGGTGAAATAACCTGAGCACGTTGTCCATCGAAAAAGACGTTAAGCCTCTTCATTTTGCTTTTTTTTTTTTGACGAGCAAAAACAGAAAAACAGAAATCCGTAACATAAAAGTATATTTTATGTTAGTAAATTTATATTTATAGGATATAATAACCATGTATAATAGATAATATATAATATGGTTACTGTTTGGCTTTATACTTTATTGTATTTATGAAGTTCATGTTGTATTTATTTATATTTAAATATATACAATATTTATATATTTAACTTTAAACGAGATATCAATTCAATGAATAAATGATTCCCTCTACCAAATTTATCTGAATACAAAACAAGCAAAAGTTCTGTGTGTGTCGAACGAAACGTCAATACAGCTTTTATTAGAGCTGAGCTCTG
This sequence comes from Hermatobates lingyangjiaoensis, assembly GCA_026182355.1. Taxonomy (NCBI): domain Eukaryota; kingdom Metazoa; phylum Arthropoda; class Insecta; order Hemiptera; family Hermatobatidae; genus Hermatobates; species Hermatobates lingyangjiaoensis. The sequence continues at coordinate 211,507 of JAPFBL010000160.1, forward strand.
ACATCTAAACAAACTGAAGCTCCACTAAAGAAAGACTCAGAGAAGTCCTCGTAAAAGTAAACACTTTTGCGAAGTAATCTGAAATTATTTGGTTCTAATAGTAGGTTTTTTTTTGTTATCATTGTCTTGTAAAAAACTGAAAAAAAATTAATAATATCTGGCTTGTTGTTTGCTGGTCCGAGATGATACATTCAGAAATGTATAAACAGTTTGACTTCTTATGCAGGTGTTGGAGTTATTCGCAAGGTTTCAAACGTGTTCATCTTCAAGAGGAACTTGATTTTCTCTCCCTATTTCAACACCAGTGTACAAGCGAAGTCGTTTTATTCATTTTTTAATATACTTACATTTTTTTTCTATGATACTAACAATATGAATGGACCTATACAGGGTTTAAAGCATAAAACAGGGATAGTTTCTTACCGGGTTTGTAAATTGGAAGATATAGGTGGTTTGGAATCTCGCCAGTCCTGATCCATTCAAACATCCATGACACCAAACAAAATTGTGTAAACTGAAACAATGCCAGTAATTAGGTAAGTGATGCTAATAAGAAAAACATATTTATCTATTCTAAATATTACAATTGTGTGCACTCATTTGCAATGTTACAAAAATGTTACATTTCCTGTAAAAATGTGTACGTAAACCCTACCAGCAGTATACAACTTGTGACTGTTATATAAGAAAGCAGGTGACTTGAATCAGTCTAGGAGCCTCAATGTGAGCCTTAGGAAGTCAAAAATGGAAAAAATATTGGTATTTTAATTAAAAAGGCCAAGATTAACCCAAGATGAATAAAAAAATTAAAATCCAACTTTATAAAAAAGAATAAGCATGGCTACCACTTATTTCAAGTACTTGCTACAAGGAGTGAAAGCTAAATTCATATATACGAGCTATCTCAACACAACTTTTATTATTTATATATTATAACCTTATAAACCATAGTAATACTTATTAGCATGCCTACCATTTTAGTTCAAAAACATCCTGCAAGAAGTAATAACTAAATCCATAAATATGATCCTATCCCAACCTAACTTTGATTTATATTTTATAAACTTACAAGTCATAGGCATTCCTTAGCATGTCTACTATGTTAATTCAGGTGTATCTTGCAATAAATGGTAGCTATATCTATATTTTCGAGCTTTGATCTTCTAAAAATTCTTTTGCTAATAATATCAAAAGAACTCTTCATTATTCTAAAGGACGTGGTATGCTTTTCTTCTATTTTATATAAGATGCATCTAATTTACTGCAAGGCCGTTATTCAAAGCTCACAGTAGTTGATGTAGAAGGTTTCAGAGTTGAGACCAGCCGGAGAAGGGCGGCTGTTTAAATAGGTAAGTAGTGGATACCACTTGAGCCAATTAATAATGGAGGCTCCGGTAGGCTGGCTCTAATAAAGTGGAAGGACAAAGCATTTCCAATTAGGCTTCGCCTTCCTAAATAACACCACTCGCTTCTTATCGCGTCCACAATTATTAATTACACTGTATTTAGTCCTGATTACTCATCATACACAGCCTGTACTTACCAGGCAACTAGCCAATTCCTAGAACTACAGCACAAAAGAATAATGTGTACGAGGTTTGATCAAAAAGTAAGAACACATTTTGAATGTTGTGTGCTCTGTACAAAAAAATTTCAAAAATTTTTTGTTGTGTTGAACACACGTCATATGTTTACAGTTTTGACTATATAGCATGTGTTATTTTGATGTGAAAGGCATAAAGGTTACACTTGTGTTTGCGTGCTCGGCGAATTCTTTTTTGCTGTTGATAAAATAATTACCTGTGGAATAACGTATTCCAAATACAAACATTTTTTTTGCTCAAGTTCACTCACCGTATCCCACTGTCAACAAAAAAAAGATTTTTTGATCACTTAATTCCATTTTTTACACAAACATTATTACAAACTCTCTGTTCCATTATTTTAAAAAGCAAAACATCACTGAAAAACGCAAACACATGTCTAGCTTGTTAACCTCGTTTAATTTTAAGTTTTTTTTTAATAGTTGGGTATTTTTAAACTTTGATAAAGAGTAATTTCCTACATACAAGTAAATAAAAAACACGCCATTTGGGTGTTTTGTCATTTCATATTTCATTGAATTCATTCAACATTTTCATTGTATTCAACGCTCGACAAATTAATTTTCAACACATTTTAAAGCCATTTCTGTGTAGTTAGACCTCATAAAAAACTAACGATCTATTGTTTTACATCTCAAGCACGAATGGAAAAGGCTACTCGAGCCTCAGAAACTAAGAACGAGAAGCGATATTCCAATCTGGAAGGTAATGTCCGAGCCTGTTCACCTGAAACAAACGAGCAACGTGAGAAGCAAGATTGAAAACCGACCGAGATCTTCATGCTCTTGCCCGTTCATCTGAATCAAACTTGGACGATAATACAGTGTGCAAACCTTTGAGTGAGCACTGCTCAATCCAGACGAACCACTCACGATGATTTCAATCTCAGTGCATCCATTACGATGCTAATTATTATTACAGCATTCATCCAAGTGTGGTTATTGAACAACAGCTGTCGGTTCAGCAATTATGTTAATAATTAAATGCTAAATTATGTTATCTAGAGTTAACACGGCATTAATTTACTGTTAGGAGATACAAAGTTCGCAGGGTCAGCTAATATTAAATGTACACATATTATTATAATACACATATAAAAATGTGGAATAATGATATACATTAGGTTAGGTTAGGTTGCAGTGGCAGTTCCACAAGGGAACACACATAGGCCGAGCATTGGCCCTTTGTGATACCACACAATGAAGATTGATTCTACAGTGGGAGTACTAAATTTTGCCTAACTCAAATGTATTTAGAGTAGGGATCTTTAACGAGTACCTGACATCGTACAGGCTCGGGACCGACGGTTTAATGTCCTTCTCCGAGGGACGACGCGCTCAGATTATTCACCTCCCGCGTGAATAAATCGAGGGCCAGGTGAGATCGAACCCCGGTCATATCAGTTCAGAGGCGAGCACGTAACCACTGAGCTAGCCTGGCCCAATGATATACATTACATCGTATACAAATATTTTGTCTGCTCTTCTAAGAAAGTGAATGAGATTTTCTTAGTCTCAGTTCTAAGAAATGATACGTTTCAATTTAATACTTATTTTTAACCCTATAGTTGGTAGTGTGTTACTCTGCTGAGGCCATGGACAAATTGTACAAGAACTCACCCAAAAAGTCATCAATTTAGATTCAAGGCACAAATAAATTCGAGGTTTTCAATATATGAAAATTCAAAAGAACTTTAAATCCATGTGTCAATTGCTATAAATAAAATAAATGATGATTAGTGAGGAAAACTATATCAATCCTTGACTAGAAGGGATTTAATTATACATCGCGTTTCGAACACATGGTGTTCATCATCAGGTCCATCTGCCTCAGAAAGACGGTATTCAGTAATTACTCTCTCTCTCAGCCAGATGTACCTGATGATGAACACTAAGTGTTTGAAAAGCGTGCTATGATAAAATCCTTTGTGTGTGGAAGAGTTAGTGTTTTTTTCCCTCTCTAATCATGAGTAAACACCATTCAATAACTGCTTACACAGCTGGTGAGTTAAAATAAATTAATTATTAAAGATATGCGTTTGGTTTATAAAAAATATTATTATAATTAGGACAATAAATTTTACTTTTTATACATTTCTAATCATTTATAAATTAATTGAAGGTAGTGAGTTTCTGTTAATGTATTATTTTGACGGCTGGCCTTTATAAATATAACACATATTGTTTTAATTAATAATTGTATATAATTATAAATATAAACACTCCTTTAGTTGAGGAACAAATGTGATTTTTTTGAAAAATTTCGATCATATTAACGTGAAGTAATCATGACAATATAGAACTATTTCTTTCTTAAACGTATGCAGTTGTTAGATAAGTTCAAACATTCCTGATGAAAATCTCACAATAACTAATGTTTGCTTTTTGTTTTCCAACGCTCGCCATTTATAAGGTCTTCACCTTTTAGTGCTGATGTAGGGGCGAAAATTGTGTCTCATTTATTATTTTGCACTCATTTTAGTGATGGGTAAGCCACATTACCTCTTGATTCTATATTGGGAATCCTAAAATGTTCTTAACTCAAGTATATTTAGAGTAGGAATCTTTAAGGAGTAACTGACATCGTACAGGCTCGGACTGATGGTTTAACGTCCCTTCCGGGGGACGATGTGCTCAATTCACCTTCCATGTGAAAAATGGAGGGTCGAGGTGGGTATCGAACCCCGGACCTATCAGTTCTGAGGCGAGGCGGTAACCACTGAACTAACATGGCCCCCTAATACAAAGTTATGTAGATTAGATTTTAGGGACTTTAAGTTTGCAAATGACTCAAACCACTACTATTAAAGCAATAACTATTTTTAATGTTTCATTATCTTTGGTTAATCAATATATTATTGCAGCTTTGAACGTACATTGTACTTAACAACCCTTCAAATATCAATTAAACAACGCGATTACTGATGAGTTTGATAATAAGTTTACTTTATAGGGCAAACACAAACTGATATATTTGTTGACATTTATAATGGAATTGAACACTCGAAGGTACATTGCTCAGCCAGTTCAATACAGCTGCCTCATATGCAAATTGAAATAAACAGTCTATTTGACTGAATTTAATGAATCAGGGCTGCTGTGCATGTTTGTTATAGCTAAATTACACAGTACATGGTTTTTCATGGTCACTACAACTTAGTATAGTAGTTTTTAATAAGCAAGCCAAGAGACTTGCCTGCTAATATGAAAATCAAGGTGAAACCTAAATATGCTTACTTCATTTGGATAGGTTTTAAAACAGGTCTAAAAGTAGTTTTCAGCAATGTGCCACGAGGTCTGAGTATGAGTATCGTATCATACGACCACGAAGACGTCACCATTCCCTGACAGACTGACTACCCCATTCTTGACAATTTTTACTGACCCAGAAAAACAGCAGGATGAGAATCTAGCAGTAGTAGACTTCTGGTCCAGAACCTGCTATTATACAACATGCCAACAGTGCATGGTGTGGAGGTTGGTTGGAGAATCGTTGAATATTCTTACTAGCGTCATGCATAGGGTGAAAACTAATTGAAAGTACTATAATTGAACAGGGTTTTAGAAAATGATCAGTCTAGAGGTTTTCAGCCTTGCTTGCCACATATACCCAATTGTGATTATTGGTGGCCCATATGTCCCTCTTACCATTTGCCACAATGTCATTCTCCTCCACTCCCCCGTCATTTTCAAAAAATGCATTCTAAATAATATGCAAATACAACAAAATCAAGGTATTTTTGTCTTTATTAGTATATTCATATTAACGTCCAAACTATGGTAAGGAAATCAGAAAAATGACTACGATCTTTGAACTAAAATAAGTGGTCACCGTCAGAGTCTCACTGATACTCAGTATCAGTTATTTTACGCATTTATTCTGAAATCTTGTTTTATGTATATATAAGTTAGCGGTTGCGCTACCACTGGTAAGCTCTCGGAGGTCAGAGTCTCTGTTGACACAGAGAGTTTATCAAGGCTGGCCTCTGGCCTCGCGGAGGGGACCAGTCTGTGTCACGCAGTCACCAAATAAACATCTTACTTTTACCTTTTTTAAAACTCGATTTTCTCTCTCGCTCAAATTAACTTATCAAATCTAATAAGCTTAACTTAACAAATCTAACTTATATACATATATATGCAGAAAAATCATAATAAACAAACACATGATGCAATCAATTAAATTAAACCACAAGGAAAAAAAAGAATAGAATAGAAAAATGCTCTGAGTCTTTCGATTTATGTCATCAGAGAGCAAACAAAGTAAGAACTAGTTTGCTCTACTGATGACATAAATTGAAAGGCCTCAAAGCATTTTTTCTATTGTATTCTTTTTTTCCTTGTGGTTTAATTTCTATATATATATATATATATATATATATATATAATATATTACGTTTAAATAAACTATAGTACCACAAAGAAAATGGAAAAACAAGACTAGATCTTTCAACTGTTAACAAGCGTCTTCGTCAGAGTCAAAAACCCAAATTCAGATTGGGTTTTTGACTCTGACGAAGACTGCTTGTTACGGTTAGTCTTTTTTCCCATTTTCTTATTGTGGTTATGATTTTGTCTATTTCACGTGATTATAGATGAAATCTTTTATTATATTATTGATTAAATCAATATATGTAAATATATATTATGTATATATTATAGTATATTTAATATATATATATATATATTATTAAAATATTATATATATTTAACGTATATATATTACGTTCCAAAGTAACTATAGATACACAGGAATAGAAAAAACCTTTGAGTCTCTAATTTTCGGTTTAACCATCATCAAGAGAGAAAAGATAGGGACACCAAATGTACTTGCTTTGTAGCGACGGTGGGAGACTTCGCAAGTTCTCTCCTGATGACGGTTAGAGACTTTGGTCCTAAACCAAAAATTGTAGGCTTCAAATATCTTTTTCTATTTACTGTGTATCTATAGTTTACTTTGAAATGTTTGTCGTCCTTTGTGGATCTTTCCTTGATGATTATATATATATATATATATATATAAATATTAGTTACAACATGTTTATAATAAATATTACAAATTAAATGATAATTAAAAAATTTGATGGATGTAAAAAATATTAATTCAGTTTTGATTCGTAGGTTCAATAGAACTTATAACACCTTTTTTCACTCTCTAAACTAACTGCGGTCACAATTCACCCTCTGAAAACACAAAATTCACTCCCTATGAGGAAACCCCTGTCTAGGCAGCAGTTCTCAACAGGTGTGCCATGAAAATTCATGAGAGTAGCGAAAAACATTACAGGTGATGATTAGGGTTTTTAAATGTATTAATAACATTTGTAATAAATGAAATATTAAAATAGATTTAATAATAATATTCCATTGGCTATATTATTTATCTGACATTACCATTCTAGAATAGGCCGTGTGACTTACATGAAATTTAAGCTTGTTCGTTCTTTACTTAGTCATTATGTTCACTTAAGTGTACTGAGCGTACTTAAGAGTAAAAAACGTGCGAGGGAAAATTACGTAATATTATGTGCAATAGTTAGGGTCGTGCAGACACTTTCTGACTGCGAAAGCAAAATAGACTTTTATAGGTGTAGAATAACAAAAAATTGAAATAACCAAGAAAAATGATTTAGACTTTAAATTCTATCAAAGAGGAAAATATGTGGCTCATTTTTTATTCAGAAAATGGGTTAAGTCACATTACCGAAGGCATAAACGGCACGAATAGTTAGTTACCCATCCTAGTAGTCACAGCCCCATTTTGCTTAATTTTGTTGATCTTGTGGTGGCCGGTGAATTAAATATGTGTCCTTTTAAAATAAATAGTATAGAGTGAATTATTTATTATATTAAAAATATTCATTTTATTAGTACAAAATTATTATGAAAAAGATAACTTTAAATTATAACTGATACTAGAACCTAGAAATTGATATTTTCTACATCCATAAATTTTTTTAATTTTATTAAATTTGTTAAATTTATTATAAACGTAGTGCATTTAATATTTATATATATATACCTAGAATAAACTGTGGCACATAGACAGAAACATAACAAAGACTCACTTTTCAATATTTCGACCGTAATGGCGGTCGTCCAGAGGAGAAGAAGTGAATTGACGGAGGGACGACAGTCAACTGACATATATAACCAGATTTCAGATAAATACGTAAAATAACTGATACTGAGTAACAGACTGAGACTGACGATGACTACTTGTTTTAGTTCAGAATCAGGGCCATAAACATCACTTTTCCCGTATTGTTAATCATTTATATATTCTTTCAGAGTTGATGTTAAATTTACAAAGATAAACATTTTATTAGTAGAAAAATGTCGTTCATGTTAACGAGGAATAATACATTATGACAGTAATAATATTTTTGGCTTCACTAGTAATAATACTATTAGGTAAGGAGTATTATTATTACTAAATTTCATATAGGTTCCATATGAAATATGATAATCTGCTGTGATTCTGGCACTTTGGTGCAAATCGGGTGCAATCACGATATAAATTATAATATTATTTATTACTTCCCTAGTAATAAACAAGAGTCCACTTTAAACAAATTGTAATGTCATGAAAGTCGTATATTGAATACAAATATGAAAATTGTGTCATGCGGTTCATTTGGGTTCTTCTCATATATATATTTTTTTTTAAAAAAAAAACTCAGGTTGGATTGAATGAGATTGTGGGTGGTGGGTAGGGTGGCGGTGGAGGGATGATTCTGTGACAATCACTCTAATTGGATACGAGGGCGGATTATTTCAATGTAAACAATATACTGCGGAGCTTGGCACATCTGTTAGTGCTGACTGCCTGCTGGGCTTGGTGGACTGACACAACATTGTCTCTTTCTCGCCTCTGAGATCTTTTATCTTCACCCACAACTCGTAGTGTATGGAACCATTTAATATGTTTTACCATATAATTATTAATTGTATAGATTGTGGTATACATCTACATTTACCGCTTAGCTCTCTACTACTTTCTGAACAGATAAAAAGTACGAGGTGTCATCAAAAAGTAGGGACACTTTTTGAATTTCGTGTGCTCTCTACCCTCTAATTTAAAACTCTTTTTTTGTTCTATTGGTACACTCATCATGACCATATATTCACAGTTTGTTAATTAATTCTGAACCTTAACACTAGATTTCCCAAGGAAGTCATTTTGACTGTATTTCAATTTCAATTAGAATAAAATTGTGTATACACTGACACAGCTTCTTAGAATTTTCCAAGTGAAGTAATTTTTTTATTGTTAATAATGAATTGGAATAATTTCCAATTCATTGAAAGCTTAGATTTTAAGTTAGACATACACAAATCTACTGTCAAAGTTTCAGCTTGCTAGGTCTTATGTGTCTGAGTTTACTTGTGATACAAATTTTACGGACAAACCGACAGACAGAAAGTTTTCTAAGGGTGGATTCGGTTTCTCTAATGTATGAAACGTAAAGATGACTTGAAATGAGTCAGTTCTAAGCAGTGTGCAGACAAAACCTTTCTTTTATTGATATAGATACCATGAATAATTTAAATGATTGAATAATATGCTATTTGGACTAGTAGGGCAGGGGTGAGGAATGGTTCATTTCGGCTCTAGTCAGTGGCAGGGTGAGAAGGAGAGAAGGTGGCAGCTTGAATAGCCACTGATAGGGAGATGATGTCATTGGGGGGCCTTATAATGGCTCGACGATAATAGGTGGGTGGGTAGCGGTTATGATATATAGGGTACAAGTGTATTGGCCGGTCTGCGCAATGTGACCGCACGAGGGTGTCACGTTGAAGACAAGTAACCACCCCATATGCCCCCAACCATCTGCACCCTTTTTAAATATGACTCCCCCCAATTCTTTTTTTTCCCCCAACCCTCTCTAGCTCTAGCATCTAGCCACTTCACTCCGCCTCAAAGAACATCATAGAAAAGTAATGAACCTATTTTTTTTTTTCTATCTTTCAACCACCACTCGAGGAAAGCTCTTTAAACGTTTAACAAAAGAAATTTAATTACGCCACATAGATCCAATTAAAATTCTTTTTTTAGGTGGTCATTCGAGTGAATAAAAGGTCTTTTAAAGAGGCAAAGATCACTTCCCCTCCCTCATTCAAATATACTCTTAAACACGGAAAGGCCTACCTTTGTGTCACCTACTCCACCAGTAAATGCGTCCACTGTTTATCTGTCCAAAATAGTTTTGATGAAATTATTAAAAAAAATCCTATCATAAAAATCACTCATTCTTTATCACAGATGTTTGTTTTTGACCACTCGTACAAGGCCTCCTTATGTAATTTAATGAGACATAATGAAAAAACAACGCCAAAAATTTAATTTAAGCATTATTATAATTTTATTTATATGTTATATATATCATCAATAAACCTAAATCAAATTGAATTTAAGAATGTTTTGTGCAGGTCAAATTAATTTAAAGTAAAAGTGTAACATCACAGGGTTATATTTTAAATTATAAAATGGAACAATAGTCCACAATAGCTATTTTATCTTTAGCTACCGTTTGTATAAATTTTGGTATTCAACTGTAAGTCAATCAAAGCTTTTCGACAAATGAGTTATACAATTATTTGATCTAAATAACTAATATTCTTTTGTCTTTCAGTGTATTGCGAATATTCAAGATTGTTAGACGAATGTTAGTTTAGACGAAGAACAGGATACATAAATTATATTACTAATTGGAAGTTTATATTTCAAGAAAAACACCCTAATGAGAATTATGTAAGAAGGTTTGGCTAACTGGTCAAGGGATGTTGGTAAAACTATGCTACTTGGGGAATTTCAAGGGAATTTGGGATTTTAAGTTTCACTGGTGGCACAAACATGCCTACTCTAATTCCTCCTGGAATGGTTTGATGTTCTCAAAAGTTATCCGATCCCTGGGGACCAGGTTAGCTCAGTGGCAACGTGCTCGCCTCTGAACTGGTACGTTTGTGGTTCCATATCCAAGTGGGACATTAATAAATCCGATCACGCCATTCCTCGGAGAAGACTTTAGGCCGTCGGTCCTGAGCCTATACGATGTCAGATACCCGTTAAAGATCCTTACTCTAAATATACTTGAGTTAGGCAAAATTTAGGACTCCCAATGTAAAATTATTCTTTCTGTGGTTTTACAAAGGGTCAATGTGTGTTCCCTAGTGCCACTGTAACCTAACCTAACCTATCCAATCCCTGCCACTGAAGTAGACTCAGATGACAACAATCGACTTAAGGAAGCTTTGCAATAGTTATCATCTGAAATCTAAAATAATTAAACGACTCTTTAGTGTTCTAATAAGGTTTAAGTTGAAACATTAATGAAAACTGTTAGGCCGAAAAGGACTGAAGGGAATGTAAAGAAGATTAGGAAGTAATGGAAAGTGTGATTTCTAAAGGCCTCCTCCCCACGAAGTAGGCTAGTTGACTTTCCCTTGGCCATATAATTAATTCAAAAGCCGAAATGTAGGACCCAAGAGTCTCGCTTGCCTGCCTCCCTCGCCACCACCTTAATATTCATATCTCCTCCAGAGGAACAAGACCTCCACCTGCCATCTCATTAAACAAATCAACATCATTAATCTAACCTCCTTATCACCAAAAACAACCGCATCTCTTCTTCATTTTCTTTTATTTAATAATAATACCAAAAAAAAAATTACTAATTTGCTTTGTTGACTAAAATTTAATATAATTAAATTATTGAAATTAATATATACAATTTATAATAGCCATTAATTTTTAAAATTACGTTTCTATTGTTTCTATTAAATATTTCATTAATATTTGTAACTAACAGATAAGCAAATGAATTAGTAGAAGTATTGCATACAAGGAGTGGGGCCTTACGTATACGCGTCGTCAAAGAGCAAGTGATATGCTCTCTCTTTCCTTGTTTAGCTCTTTCTCTTCATTTCCTTATCATTCCTCACCTCTTTTTTTCACTCTTCTCTCTCTCTCTTTCTCTTATTTTCCTTCCATCTTCAATCACTTCTTGAACTCTCTATCGCCAGATTGCAATTAATATAGCATTAACCCCCTACTTTTTGAGTTGAGTGACTTGAATTTATATATAAATATCTTCAAACCACAATAAAAAAAAGGGGAAAAAACTAAGATCTTTCAACCGTAACAAGTAATCATCGTCAGAGTCAAAAACCCAACCAAAACACAAGATTCTGAAATATCATTGTGAGAGGTTGAGAGAACATATATATATACCAAATGAAACAGTCCACAGGATTTTCGATAAAAACTATAAAGAATTCATGTTAGATATTGGTTTGATAGCTTTCTCTCAACCCCTCACGATGTCTCCGCAGCTTGTGTTTTAGTTGGGTTTTTGACTCTGACGAAGGCCTCTTGTTACGGTTGGAAGACCTTAGTCTTTTTTCTCTTTTCTTATTGTGGTTTGAACATTAATTGTTGTTTAATGTGTTTATTGTGAAATCTTGTTTTTATATATATATATATATATATACATATATATAATATATGTCAATGATCAAACCACAATAAGAAATGGGAAAACAAGACTAAGATCTTTCAACCGTAACAAGCAGTCTTCGTCAGAGTCAAAAACTCAAAGTTGGGTTTTTGACTCTGACGAAGACCGCTTGTTACGGTTGAAAGATCTTAGTCTTGTTTTCCCATTTCTTATTGTGGTTTGATCATTGATTGTTGTTTCACATGTTTATGTGAAATCTTTATATATATATATATATATATATATATATATATGTTGATATTATTAATGTAGGAACAGAGTTGCTTACTAGCGTACAATACAATGTATAGTATAATTGAAAATATGAAAATGGTGTTGACCACCCATCCTTATGTTGTTTTATTTGAACATAAAAAAGTAGCTGAACATGATAAAATACACAGTATAATAGATATTTGAACAGTAGCTTACAATAATAAGAAAATCAAAACGGAGTATAACGATAGAGAAAGAAGGAAGTGATTGTTACAGTGATGAAGATAAGGAAAGAAGGTAAATAAGAAGAAGAGAGAGGGTAAAGAAAAGAGAGAGTTGAAAAATGGAAATGAATTATTAGGGAGGGAGATGAAAAAGGGAGAAAGGACTGAAGTAAGAAACAAAGGAGTGAGAGGGAGGTAACATAATAGAAAGAGAGGAAAAGTTAGAAGGAGAGAGAGTGAGATATGAGGAAGGAAAGAAATATTCATAGAAAGCGATGTAGGAAGGTAAAAACAGAATGGAAAGAGTGACATAGAGTGAGGAAGAAAGGGTGAAATAGAGAAAGTGAGATTAAGAATAAGAGTATAGAACGGACGAGAAAGTCCTCATCATGTATCATTAATACATGATGATAAAGGGAGAGGGAAAGTATTATGGTTGCAAATAGAGAGGGATAGAGATATAGAACGAAAACAGAGAGAAAAATAAGGGTAATCTAAGAGAGAAAGAGAAGAGAGAGGCAGAACTAGAGAGGAAGACTAAGTGAAAAAAAGAAAAGAGAGAGAACTGCAAAAATAAAGAATGAATGGTTATCCTTCAGAAAAGCAAGTTGAGCCGGTCTCTTTTTATCCAAGCTAATAACACTCCCTCTTGAATGTCCTGCATCTTACTGTTCTTCAATATTTCTCAAAAAGTAGCTAATTTAGAAAAGTGTTTTCCTTACTTTATTCGATTCTACAACACCAAAAAACTACTCTACGAAATAATATGCAAACACTAATTACATCATTACCACAATTAATATGCTATCAGCTATATACATTAGAGTAAAAGATTTAAAAAACAGGGATTTTATCTATACGAGGATACTTATAAAACTCTGTTGATCTTGATTGCTTCTTTCCTTGTTTGTTTTCTCACAGGTAAAAATTATAATAACTGTTAATTCTAGTTTATACCGAGTTATTCAAATAAATATTACTTCATTTATTCGGCCAACGTCCGAAAGCGCTCCAACTCCATAATCATCTTACGAGGTATGACGGTTTTACCTATTTCTAATATAAATATTACTCTACAAATAACAGCATTGAAAACAAAGGAGAGTGACAAGCAAAGTCTCTCATCATAAGTAAGCAAAATTAAAGACTCAAGATATGAAATCAATGCCTGATATAGAAAATAAACCTAACCAGTTATTTTCACCAAAAATAAACCTTATTGCTGTTTAGACCGTGGTTTTTTTATTTAATGTATTTACTGTTAAGTTTTGTTATATATATGTATGATAATTTGTTTAAACAAATTTTATTTATCAAGGAATAGGTCAGTTTTTCAGGTTGAAACCGAACTTTGAAAGTCAACGTTTTGATTTAAAATTCGTATTTCGAACCTTCGTATTAACCATGTATGAAATTCCGAAAGTATATATAATAACCTATTACATTAGAGGTTTAAAATGAATAATTTTAAGAATAAAACTCGAACATAAATGACATACTAAATAAGACTGTTTTAAGGCAATATTATAAAGAGATATTCCTTTCATAATGTTATTTTATGCTGGTAAAATATATGGAATATTTAATTTACAGGTTTTGTTTGTTTTATGTGCTTTGGATTTGTTTTCATTTATTTTATGCTTGATTGTGTATATAACTTGAATTGGTGTATTATTTATTTGTAAATCATAAAATAAATGATTTTTTCACTTTTAATTGATTTTTGTTTTTCTTTTATTAAATATACTTACTGTGTATATATCTTGAATAGCATTGAATATATAATATCAAAAACTTAGGCCACATAGGAATCTTTTTTCCATGACATAGTAATAAGGACGAGTAATAACAGTTATTCCTGTCAATCACGTTCAGTAAATTTATTTTATTAACTGTTGCTATAATTTCTTAATACGTTAGTTTAGTTTTCTATAGGTTGCATATCATATCAACTTTCCTAATGTTAAGGAAATAAACAATAAAACTCAATTGATGGTCAAACAATCAAAATATTGCGTTGTTATTGAAAATATTTTTTTACAAGAATTAATTAATATTATTTGAAATTAAATATTTCTCAAAGATAGTTTTCGTAATTGTATGTTTTTAATAAAAACCCCCTAAAGCATGATTTCAATGAAATTCTTACTAAATAGAACCCAGATTGTGCCAAATGGCTGAATTTCTTCAATTGAAACTCCGTGCATTAGTCAAATTAAATTTGAACATTTCACAAAATATGGCAACAGTGTTATTTATGATTCTATTGAAATGCTTTTTAGCAAATGATGTTGCTGCTAACAAAAACCATGTAGTGTAGGAATTTTATTAAATTGAATCAAAATAGATTATTATCTGAAATAGGCTGAAATTATTTATTTCATGTTCCAATACCATGCATCATTATTGTGATGGAGAGGGAAAAACATGCATAAAAAGCGTAATTAGTTACAATTAAGAAATTACAATAAAAATTTTGACATAGGTTAATGTGAAAACTTACAGCAGTATAAATTTTGAAACAGAAAAACTAAGTATTGTATTACAAATTATTTTACAAAGAAAATGATTTTTATGTATGTTTGATTTTAGATTAATTCTGTTTTGTAGGCCTATGAAAAAGGTTTTCAATAAAAACCGAAACCTTGGCATTGAGAGTTTTATTTTGAACCAGGGACTGAGAGCCTCTGAAAAGGTTTTAAAAAAACAAAACTTGATTAGTTTTAATTATTTCTATTCCACGGCGGTCTAAACTTTATTTTATCTATTTTATTCAGGTGATATTTTTTTTTTGTTGAATTGTATAAAGTGTTATTTAGGTATCAGTATATTGGCCAGTGGTAATTGGAAACGTTCTGTTCCTTCATTCCTTCTGCTTTTTATTTTCTTTTTTTTCTTCTCTCCTGAAGACGGCAAGACGCCGAAATTATCGAGATTCGTGAGTGTTAGTCCTTTTTCTTGTGTTCTCTAGCTGTAACTTTAATTATATATATATATATACATTAAAAAAGTAATTGCAAAACGTTAATTCGTCCCTGGTATCATCCATGACTGGTTATTATGTCCTCTCAAAACGAAATGATTTATACTGGAGCAAACCGGGTAGGATAGATAGTAATTACATATACCGAAATTTAAAGGTACATTTATCATTTATTCTCTGTGTATATTACTAAATTAAAGTTTAAATTTTAACCACTTTTGTAAATAACAGTTTTGAATTTCTGTAAATAAATTACATCTTACCTCTATTCTTATTTTTATTTAAAAGTTCTTATTTTTATTTAAAAGTTAGAATTCAGGTAAGGTAAAATTTGCGTATATAATGAAGATCCAGCCTGATAGAGGTCGTAGTGAGTGTAATTGAATTGAATATTTTAAACATTTGCATGAATGTAAGTGTCGCTTTTTGTTTTTTTTTTTATCTTTTTCTAAGAGTCAAATCTTCCTTTTGAATAAAAACCATTGAATTTTATGGTTTTTAAGTCACTAAGCATATAGCTTTTTAGATTTATCTTGAAATTAACTTAACTTTGCTTCATTTAATTTTTAATGTTTAATTGATGCTTTGAATAGTCAGTTAATTAGTGATAGTCATTTGAGCTACCACTAATTAACTATAACTATATAACGCTATAACTATTAGCTATTACACTAATTAACTATAGACTTTGGAAAACCTCATTGTTGACAAATGAAGTTAACATGATCTAAAGTTTCTCCTTCACAATCAATAGCTTGAGTGTCAATGCACCTCATATATATATAGAAGCTGCTCCAGACAAATTTATTGATTTCATATCTATTGTAATTTGAAGCACGGATTCAGTTTGTTTAACTTCCAATTCAGAAATTACGGGTTATAGCCAATTACGTCGAATAATGTCAGCTTCATTGAACTTGTTCTTTGAAAACGAATAATCGAAAAGCCTTGAACAGTTTCAATTTTTCTTTTGACATTGTTAACATTGTGGTAATTTCTTTGATTGTGAATAACGTTTTTAAATATATGGTTCTTTTTTTTTTTCATTGAAGAAAAATTGCCCAAGCGGGCAAATTAGAAAAGCCTTGAACAGTTTCAATTTTTCATTTAACATTGCTAATATTGTGGTAATTTCTTTGATTATGAATAACGTTTTTAAATATATGGTTTTTTTTTTCATCTGAGAAAAATTGCCCAAGCGGGCAAATCAATTAAACTTTACACTTAGTATCAGAAAAGAAATAACAGGTACTCACTTTCTGCATGATTTTGATATTTTGCAGAGCTGCAAAAAGGATACGAGTAAAGAAGTAAGTAAGAGTTTATGAACTTATACGAACTAAAATCGGTCCGTAAACTCCCTAATCACACACACACACACACTCCTCTCTCTCTCTCTCTCTCTCTCTCTCTCTCTCTCTCTCTCTCTCTCTCTCTCTCTCTCTCTCTTCCACTTACTCTCTCTCCCTCTCTTTCTATATATACATATTATAATATATATATATATATATATATATATATATATATATGTTTTATTAAAAGTAATGCCCAATTTAACTTTTACGCTTTTTCTTATCCGTTTTTCAAGTGTTCTCATACTTGACTTCCATGGTTCTGGAACTAAAAACATAAGTTCACCAAAATTTTTATTATTATACACCGACATGTTTCGGTCATCGTTGACCATTTTCAAGGTTAAAGAATATATAAAATTATTAATGATCGAAAAGTGAATAACAATTAAAATAAACTAAAATAAACATAACGAGTCCATAACACATATTCACAACTAGGGAGGTTATCAACTTTTAATATACTTTTAATAAAACGTGTATAAATGAAGGCCTGCTCCCCAAATATATATATATATATCGGTCGGTGGACACTTTTCACACCTGTGTTCCTTTTTCTTTTCCTACCTCTCCTGAAGACGGCAAGATACCCGAAATAATCGAGAATAGTAAGTGTTAGTCTCTCTTTTTTGTTTTCTAGTGATAACTTTAATATATATATATATATGAATGAAATTCACAGAAATATCATTCATAGAGATGACAAAAACAAACAGCGACTCACCTTTCTACCTGATGACAAGGTAGTCGAAATATAGTAGTAAGTTTTTGTGATCTCTTCTATATGTATTCTTTCGGTGAAGTTAGTTCATTTAGTTCGTTGAATCGTTTTAATACGTAGATTAAATTTAATTTGTTATAAAAAGTTTTATATTATTATTTCTTTCACAGTTTTTTTCTTCTTAGCTATTTTTGGTACTTTTTTTCGTTTTCGTTGTTACCATCCTGTACATAGGACATAGGACATAGTATGTGAACTGTCCAGTTGGTATCATCTCCTCACCGTTATGTGAAGGTGAATACATTCTATTTTCAAAGTATATATTGAATTTGATAGCAGATTCTGCATTCACGATTTTATTACTAAAAGTATCTATATTTTTCACGATCTTCCTTTGTGATCACAAACAAAGATTGTGAAAAGCATAGAAGCTATAAGTAATAAAATTTTGAATGCAGAATCTGCCATCGAATTCAATACCATATGCTTAAAAGAGGACTTGATGCCTAAATACACTCATATATATATTATATATATATATATATATATATATATATATATATTCACTTGATAAACGGAAAGACGATCCAAACTGGACACAATATCAGTACAAAATTGAAAATAGGTGGCACACAAAGTAAAGAAACACACTTACAAACTCAAATTATTGGGCAATCCGTCTTCAGGAGAAAAGAGAAAGGGGGACCAAGAATGTTGTAGACGTTGTAGACGCAGGTTGGGTTACTAACCGTTGCGTCTACAACGTTCTTGCTCTCCCTTTCTCTTTTCTTCTGAAGACTGCCCGATAATTTGAGTTTTTTAATGTGTTTCTTTACTTTGTGTGCTACCTATCTTCAATTTTAAACTGTTATATATATATATATATATATATATTATATATATATAACAGATTCAATAATATATCGACCGTTTGATAGAATAGGTGTGTTCTCTAATCGGGGTTCGGTCAATTTTCCAGGATAAAAAATCAAACTCTCGTTGCCAACGTTTCGGTTTTATTTAAAACCTTTTTCATAGGCCTACAAACAAAGGATAATAAGAAATCACATATCAACATCAAACATATACACAATATGAAAATGGATTGTTACAACTCATGAATATTACAAGCAGAAATATTTCAGAGATACATAAAACAATATTACTTACAGAAGTAAGAATTTTTTTAACTAAGAAAATGAAATTTACATTATTTAAAGGAACAACAATGTTAGCCGGACAAAACCTTCGACTAGACTAATAAGATAACATTACAAATAACCTCAACACTGTTCACTCAAGGGAACTAAATAAATCAAATTTCACTAAACCTCAGCACAACACTCCAGAATAAATATTACTTAAATTAGTAATATCACTTCTATGATTAATCGAACTTAGATCCTTTTTAATATATAACATCTCAAGTGTCTTCCTTCTTTGCTCATCTTTTTCTTTTTCTATTATAGTTGTATCTTCAAAATCGAACGTGTGACCTTCGTTTATTGCATGCCCAGCTAAGGCTGTTGCGTTACTTTTATTTGTTCTTATGGAATAATTATGTTGGTACAACCTTTCTTTGAGAAAACGACTAGTTTCACCATAGTAACACTTGTCACAGTCTTTACATTTGATGGCATAAATGAGGTTACTTTGTAACTCCTTCGGTATTTTTTCTTTCAAATTTGAAAATAAAGATTTTTTTTTTCTTTTATTATAAAATGCCAGTGTAACTTCAGGTACGTTTTGTTTGAACACTTTTCTAATTGATTGTGATAAGCCCTCAACATAAGGAAATTTGAAATACTTCCTATTTATAACTTCCAGTTCAGCATGATCTTCATTTGAATGTGCTGGTTGCTGTCTTAAATATCTTAACCAATATCGTTCAACTAAGTTCTTCGGATAACAATTTTTCTGTAACAATAATTTCACCCTTTTCTTATTTTCATTTAGAAAACATGGACTACTTATTTCAATAACTTTTTTAACCAAATTTTGGACGCAATTTAATTTTTGGTTTATAGCATGAGAAGAGTGGTAGTTCAGGATTCTTGCAGCACTGGTAGGTTTTTTAAACCAATCCGTTAAGATATTGCCATTTTCACTTCTTATAACTTTCACATCTAAGAATGGCAGATTTCCATCTTTCTCTACTTCACAAGTGAATTGTAGACGATTATGAAAAGAATTAAATATATTTAATACATTCTCTTCTTCTCCCTTTTCAATAATTAAAAACAAATCGTCCACATATAATTTAATAAATTTCACCTTCGTACCTAATTTATTGATACTGTTTTCCAATAGTTCAATCATAACTATATTTGCGAGAACTGGTGAAATTGGTGATCCCATTGGTAATCCATATTTTTGTTTATAAATAGTACCATCAAATGTGAAATACCTTGCTTTACATATAAGGTCCAGTATAGAAAGGAAAACCTTTTTCGACATTCCAACCTGTGAACTAATCTTATTTCACTGTTTATTTACTAAATCAAATGCTAGATCTAAAGGTATATTAGTAAACAACGACTGAACATCTAGTGAAATCATAATTACGTCATGACTTAGTATTTGATTTGAAAGGGCTTGTTTGAATTAGTTAAAAAATTTTCTTAGTTAAAAAATTCTTACTTCTGTAAGTAATATTGTTTTATGTATCTCTGAAATATTTCTGCTTGTAATATTCATGAGTTGTAACAATCCATTTTCATATTGTGTATATGTTTGATGTTGATATGTGATTTCTTATTATCCTTTGTTTGTAGGCCTATGAAAAAGGAAACGTTGGCAACGAGAGTTTGATTTTTTATCCTGGAAAATTGACCGAACCCCGATTAGAGAACACACCTCTACTATATATATATATATATATATATAATATATATATAAAATCAGTTGGGTTTTTGACTCTGACGAAGGCCGCTTGTTACGGTTGAAAGATCTTAGTCTTGTTTTCCCATTTTCTTATTGTGGTTTGATCATTGATATAACGATTACAAGAAAAGAACACGTAGAAAGAATACACAGCTCACTTAGATATTTCGACCTCGCAGTCATCAGGAGAAAGAGAAGAAGATGAGCTCCGCTCGGTTGGCAAACAGCAATACCAATATATTTGAAAACAAAGTATTCTTCTATCCATCGTTTACCTAGTATGTTGTAGAGTACTGCACTTGTAAAAGTTGTCCTAAACATAGCTCATTACTTCTTTTTCAGCAAAGATATCTGAACTCTGAACAGTGTGTTATGATTGGTGAGATTCAGGGAAGATAAATATTTTGTTCTTTATACTTGAATCTGTTCACCCACTGCTGAAGGATCCTCTTCCAGTGATAGGAGCTGCATTAGTTTAACTTTCACCTGCTCTTTGCAGCTGTCCCATAATGAGAATGTTATTTTAAACAACTCCTTACATTCATTAGCATAAGAGAATTATTCAAACGAATGATTACATTTCGAACATCAGTAAAAGGTTAATTTAAATATGTAGTATGCAGGACTACAATCTGTTAGGTCTTTTGATGCACTCAATTAATCTTTGTTCCTCTAATTAAAGAAAATTCTAAAAAAAAACTTACAATAATACTGAAATTGTTTTTAGCGATCTTATTCGTTTTGTGCATTCATAAATCAATTAATAATAATTAAATTAAAAAAATATAGCCACCTCATTAACTAAGAAATATTTCCTTTCAAAGGAAATAGATGGTTGATCTGGTAGATCTGGAGTTCAATACACACTCTGACCCGGCCCTGGATTTACTCATGCGTGAGTTGAAAGAATCTGAGAGTGCTGTCCTTCAAAGAGGATGTTAATCCATCGATCCCGAGTCTGTACGATGTCAGATACTCACTCGTTAAAGCTCTGTACTCTAAATACACTTAAGTTAGGCCAAATTTAGTACTCTCAATGTAGAATTAATCTTCATTATGTGGCATCATAAAGGGCAAATGTTCGCCTTGTGTGTGTTTTCTTGTTAGACTACCACTGCAACCTAACTTAACTACAGTAGATTATCAAAAACATATGAGAGTCTATTATGAATAGTGTTTATTTCCCCCAATAGTTCCCTTTTTAATTTATCTGAATCTCACCAAAAGACTAGTCCATGAAAGAGCAGATTTTATGTATGTATGTTTATACCAGATCAGCAGTGTTTCAATCTCAGCCACTACACTACACAATAAGTGATATTCCACTCATGAGTTATGCAAGCAGTTATCGTGTGGTATTTTCACATGATAGTGATGGAAATATAACGTCTTAACTACGTTCAGTGATTGAATCACTGAACACCCCTTCTGAGGCAGATGTGCCGGATGATGAAAACTAAGCCTTCGAAACGCCTCGTAAAATAAATTCCTTATGGTGAAGACGTAATAGATTTTTCTCACTAGCATAAGTGATCTTATTATTAGTTCATTTTTTTCGTAATGACAGGGCATAAAAACGACAACTAAAACAAAAAAAGCACTCTGAAATACTATTAAAGTTAAATTTCTCACAACGTCATAAAAGATTCTATCAGAGTGTCACTGAGTGCGACACGATTGAAAGCTCTCTCTTCAAGAGGTATTCTCATAATAATTTCGGTTACGACCTGTTAAGATGAGGTGAGTGTGGGATTAAATTACAGATTTCCTAAACAGGTTTTGAGCTGCATTGAAAAGTAATACTAATTGGACAGTCTTACCCACCATTACACTGAATAACGGCTCAAGAATTTCATCTGTCCTTGTACTTGATTCTGACCCTATTCCTTTAAAGGCCTTTTTTAAAAATTTTTTTTCTTCTTTTTCTTTTCACTTCAGATAATTTATCATAATACTATTCATATATTTCTTTCAATCTTCTTAATTGGTGCCCATGAGATACATTTCATGAAAAAAATCAACACAATAGAAACTTTGTGAAACTAACTTAAAAACATGTCTAATAAAAAAAAACTCCAACAAACATGTATTTATTGTTTTATATACTAGAAAATATATCTTATCATTGTTACTAGGATTATCTAATCATATGATAAAAACATCTTATCAGTACATGCTAAGAAAAATGTATTGTGTTTCTTTTAGTCTTTTTTTTTTAATTACAATAACATTATCTACGTGGATACTAGTTTTAGACTCACTCATAGCAAATGTAAGTGGTAATTGTTATGATTATTCTAAAAGACAAGTCATACTTTTTAATATGACAACAGAAAAACTATGTTTTATATATATAACAAGATTTCGCATACACACGTGAAATAACAATCAATGATGAATCCACAATATGAAATGGGAAAACAATATTAAGACCTTTCATATTGTGGGTTGATCATTGATATTTATATAAGTGTTTTATATATATATATATATAAGTGATTTATATAAGGAACTTATAACAGTTACTAAGAGAAACGTGTTTTTTTGTTAAAGGCATTCAAATTTTTGCATAAAAATTCCAAAAGATTGCAAGTCGAACTTTTAAATACGACAAAAGATTAACAAACACTCACACACACACACACATATATATATATAAAGATTTCACATATACACGTGAAATAACAATCAATGATCAAACCACAATAAGAAAATGGGAAAACAAGTCTAAGATCTTTCAACCGTAACAAGTGGCCTTCGTCAGAGTCAAAAAACCAACTAAGTCAGAGAAAGTAAACCAACAGAGATAGTCAGTTGGTTTTTTGACTCTGACAAAGACTGCTTTTACGGTTGAAAGATCTTAATATATATATATGATCAAACCACAATATGAAATGAGAAAACAAGTCTAAAATCTTTCAACCGTAACAAGCAGTCTTTGTCAGAGTCAAAAACCCAACTCAACTAATATATATAAATATGGATTAATTTACCACAATTAAACTAATTTGGAAACAATTCTCTAAGGCCTTTTGTCAACATATACAAAAATTATGTTATAAAAATTATTAAGCGAAACTTAAGTTTCTCAACATGGAAAACCCTCAGATTATCAATATACCCTTTTGCAATATAGATTGTGAGTCAAACTGTTTACTATTGAAAAAGATTAACAGAGACATTTTTTCTTTAAAGAGACATATGAGAGGAAGAAGGGGAAACTTATTATTATTGTAAGAAACTCATAGATTATCTCATAACCATTCAATGGAAACCTATGAGTATTGAATGCAGATTTTAAGATATACTAAGAGAAGCTTATGCATTGCTAGATCCAAATTTCATTAATTTTTGAACCTTAAATATCCTTATTAGAGTTTTGAAGAGAATTTAAAGTTCTGCATTTAATTCTTGCATATCTGCAGATGCCAGGACACTGAAGAAGACAGTACTTACATTTTTTTTTTTTTTTTTTTTTGATTTTTCGATAAGGACACTCGCCAAAGGTTCTCAGGTCGTTGTTTTATAATTATCATGTCTAACTTAAGATTAAACAACCTGATTTTATAGCTGAATACTTTCACTCTGATTACTACTAAAACATTCCTGCTAATCACCATACTCCATTATAATTTGTTTTTAGTTCTTCATCTATTTAAATAACTTTCAACTGAAATTTAGGTTGAAATTTAAATAAATGCGTTCATTAAACGCTTACTGTTTCTCTAATTGCTTCTGGGTAATTTATCGCTTTTCTGGCTTCAAACTTAACCTATTAGGGTTATCTCGAGATAAGGTTATCTTGATATCTAAATTACTAATAAACAATCTGCTTCCAAGACAATTGGTTTCATAACTTCTTGATGTTTCTCCCTTCCTGTTGGAGTGCAGCCGTTAGTAAAAAACGTATTTTATTTATTCCAACATTAGCTTTCAAAAGAAGATTAATAGTATAGTAGAAAATAATATTAAGGAGGGAGGAGGCTGTGTTACAAACAATGCACGAAAAAGTTAGAAAACATTTAGGACAACCATCAGAAGAAAACACTGCGTTCTTACAGTATGTTATTAAGAAAAGAACTGAGAAGATGAAGTGAGAAGGATGTTTTCAGGTAGGTGAATCAAAAGCGACTCTTGTTACTAATTTTCTTTTTTTTAATTCTTCTGCCTGTAAACATTTCTCTCATATATATATACACTTTAACACAGAGAAAAGAACACAGAAAGACACTACAGAACTCACTTCGATATTTCGACATCCGTCGTCGTCAATCGGGAAGGGTAGCAAACTGCTACTCTATATATATATATGATCAAATAACAAAATGAAATGGGACTGCTTGTTACGGTTGAAAGATCTTAGTCTTATTTTCCCCATTTCATTTTGTGATTTGATCATTGAATGTTATTTCACGTGTCCATGTGAAATCTATGTATATATATATATAAATTGTTGAAAATTAGACTATATTTAGCTGAAACCTGCTAATTTAGTAAGTTTCAGCTAAGTTTTCTGGTGATAGTACTCTGATGTTGTTATTAACAAAAAGTAGTACGTGTTTTGCTCTAGTTTTCTCTATCCTGTTTTACTATAACTTCTCATTAAGTCTTGCAGTCTCTCGTGTTTTGTAATTATATATATAATATGTGTTTATATATATAATATATATATATGCAAGTTTGGTTAAATAGTAAATACGGCCTACTATATAACCAAAGTTGCATAAATGAAAGAATGCTTCCAAAACATACTAATATATATATTAGTATATTTCGGGAGCAGACCTTCATTTAAACATGTTTTATTGAATAATAAAACTCGTGACACTGTCTCACGTGTTTATTCAAATTAAACAGTTGTTGCTGAAATTCGAAAAGTGTTTTCTTTAAAAAAAAAAATTCTAAAGTAATACTTAAGTTTTTATGTTTTAAAATTGTATACTTCTACCTATGAAAAAGGTTTTATATATAAATTAAACCGTTGGAAATGAGAGTTTAATTTGAACATTAAGAACTGAACGAGTCCTGATAAATTTTTATTTTATATATGTATACGTATAATGTATGATATATAATGAGATTTCACAGTTAACACTATGTTTTTTTTCTAATGGCATAACAATAAAAAATGTTTAACGAGTGTTTGAAATAGACAATGTAAACTAAAGGACCAGGTTCAGCCCTCAGTAATTTGCTGACTGGATCATTGACAGAGAGATTTCTAAAGCTGCAGTGGGCTTCACAGTGACAGTGTGTTGGACAGAGCCTAGTTTTGCCAGCCCACAGGACGCCGTGTCGACCAAGTCAAGTTAGACACCTGTCTGGGTCTATTGTCTCCGGCTCTTTGTCCCACTTTACTCACAGCAGCACACTTATCGACCAGTCAGACAAACATTTGCTTTCAACTATCAAATTAAAAAACTAAATATAATTTTAAAGCATATTGATATTTCTCTTTTCTTATTCTTATTTATTTATAAACTATTATCAATTAAATGTACTCGTTACTTTGAATTGATTTGCATTATTATACTGCATGATTTTTTATTTACATGACAGTAAGATTTCAGGATGTTGAAAATTTTGTTGGTTCACCATGAAAATTAGCATTAATTAATAATAATGCGTTTTATCACACATTTGGTTTGACAGTTCGAAAGAGTTATGGATCATGCGACACTCGGCCTCCTGATGAACTTTTGAACTATGACTGTGACAACTATCAACTGCACCACATAAATCGGATATAGGTTGTTAGAGCAACATGTGTACCCTTTGTAAAGTAGAAGTTTAAGATGCCTCGGCATCTAATAGGTTTAGGTTCCCTATCAACTGCACCACATAAATCAGATATAGGTTTTTAGAGCAATATGTGTACCCTTTGCTAAATAGGAGTTTAAGCTGACTAGGCAACTAATAGGTTCAGGAACCTAAACCTATGGGTACCCATTATGGGGTAGTAGTTACTTAAGCTAATGGTACCTTAAACCCATAGGTACCGGTCTTAGTTTTAGCTACCTATCTGGTAAGCTGGGTGTTTGCAGAGAAAGATCAAATTTTGACCGGAGAGCCAAGAGGTTACTACAAAACTTCTCGACATTTTCAACAAGTCTTCCTATACCGTGGTAATATACTTTTATACTTTTGGCAAAAATCATGTTTGAAGCTGTTTTCAGAAGTGTATACTTGAAATGGCTTTGTTGGTAAAGACCTGCTGAACACGGTCTGGGCAGACTGTCTCGCCAGAGTGGCCGCAGGTGTGATGCCGTTCCGGCCAGTCTCCTTCCAACACGGTACAGTGCATCCGCCAAGGACGCACTTTCTTTGGAGCCAACTGTTCTTAAGAACCCTCCACTTAAGCCTTCTATTATTACATCCAACCTGTACGTAATTCCCCAGGACATTGAACCGAATTTCTTGAATTATTAAAAACGCTTAATGCAAAATCAACTTTGTGCACTATGCTTAACATTTTTAACTGAGACGCAAACAGTATATAAAATAATATGGATCAAACAACATAATCTTGTTAAAGACTCGACTTAGAACAGAAGACGCACACGGAATCAGTTGAGAAACAAGTTATAGTTGAGTATCACACTGAAGATTGAAATGTAGAAATCTATCCTTTCTCTGGTCAATTACCGAAGACTGTACCGATTGAATCAATAAATCTATCAGATCAAGTCGTATACGATATATGGGTAAGATATACTCATATCTCACACATGAATATACGAATTTGAATTCCTATATTGAATTTGAATATGAATGCATATAAATATATCATATGGATATCAACAAGAACATATACAATATATATTTGAAGTTGAAAAACGATATACTGAAGATATTTAGGACCAATATTTTAAACAGTAGTATCTTAAAAGAGTAGATGAAAGGTAAGATGAATGAGGGAGATGTTCTCAGGCAGGCAAATCAAAAACGAGAATTCTCACTAGTTTTTAAATCGTCTTCATGGGAGTATGCTTTCGTTAGTTCTCTCTTTTGAAAGCACTGATGATCAAATATTGATTATAGCAAACTTTTAGTTCGTTATTTTTAGTTTTTTTTAAGTAGGTTGGAAAAAACATTTTGTATTTTGAATAATTCACATGTAATCATAAAATTGACTGCATCAATGTTAATTCATGATTCTGTTATTGTTATATGCGGATAAAATTACATAAAGAATGTTTGTTGACCCATATAAAAACTACCTAAAAGAGATCCCACCTTTAAAGATCCCTTCTTTATAAACGTTGTTGTTTGACTACTGTACGAAAATTGATGGAATTACCCTGGGCATATGAGAAAGACAAACTTTACTAAAGTCTGTAATAAAAATAATGTTAAAAAGACATTGCAATTTAATTAAAATCATCCAATTTAGATTAAATGAAGCAGTGAAGTTGAAAGCACAAAGTTGAAGTTGTGGGACTTATTAGCGTGAGCTTCTAACGACAGGCTTTGAGGAACAAGTCCCGATTAGGGCTTCTCAGTTTACCATAATTTCGTCCTAATACCCAGATCGACTTACTAGGCAAAGAGAGCTTAGTGCTAGTCCTTATAACCTCCTTCAGCATTGTTAAGCATTATCCTGATAGGGCTTTTGATACAGTCAACAAAATACAGACTTTACTTTGATTTGCATAACCATCTCTTTATGAATACTAGATAGAAAAAAAAATACATACTGATGAAATCAAACATGAAAAATTATGATGATGGAAAAGTTTTAGAGTGAAGGAAGAAGAAGGAGGTAAAGAAATATCTGAAATATTCTTCACTGTAGAAAGATATATACAGGTTGCCACAAGATCACTGAACTTTAGCTAGATTGGGTGTCTGAACTTGAATGATTAGGTTTGGTTGAAGTGGTAGTCCCACAAGGAACACACATAGACCAAACATTCAGCCTAATTGGCCCTTTGTGATACAACACAAAGAAGATGATTCTAAATTTGGAGTACTAAAGTTTGCCTATCTCTATTGCATTTAAAGTAGGTAGCTTTAACGAGTGCCTGATATCGTACAGGCTCGGGATCGACGGCTTAACGTCCTCTCCGAGGGGTGACATGCTCACATTTATTCACCTCCTACGTGAATAAATCGCGGACCAGGGTATTAAACCCCAGACTAGTTAGAGACGAGGACGTTACCACTGGGCTAATCTGGCCATCTTGTATGTGTAAGGCCACGGACAGTTCGCGCAGAACACACGCATATATGACTCACCCATGGTTAATGGATACTGACTAATAATGAGCTACTGTAACCACACTTGACTAATACACAACTTAAAGCTTCCAAGTGTGACTGCTTAATAAAAACGAAAAAAAAGACCTGGTAGGAGCAGAAATCAGTGCCCTCTTTTCCATCTAAAGAAATCAGATTATGTATATTGTTGACTAAGAAAAGTTAATTGTAAATCTAATCATTGAGAAATGTGTACAGATTAAAATATAGTATATCTTCGTATAAATATATTTATTTAAAGAAGTAATAGATAAAATATTTATCGTCATTTGCGCAGTAAAAAATGGAAAATGTAGAAACAGGTTGCTAAACTCTCAGCCATTTTCAACTAAAATAAAATTAACTTCTAAGCTTCAACATCCTTTTATGAAACGTCGAAGTTGTTTAATGGGTTTTGAATAAAGTCTTGTTCCTTGTTCAAGAAAAGAATTGACGCCAGACCAATTCTCACCTTCTAGTTTCAATATGTATGCGGTGCCCTGTGCCTCTTTGTCCTCTCCCCTCCATAACATTCAACGACCAACGAATATTACCTATGCACAACAGTGCATGTCGTAAATAGCAGTTCCGGACCAGAGGCCCACTACTGCTAGATTCTCATCCTGCTGTTTTGTTAGGTCAGTAAATATTGTCAAGAATAGGGGAGTCAGTCAGTAAGGGAATGTGTCATCTTCGTGGTCGTTTGGTCTTCAGGCCATGTGGTCTTCATTTTTAGTTTAAGTAGGAAACTTTGAGGCTCGTGGGATTAGGAAAGGTTGGGAATAGGATTTAGTTCCCGAACAAGGAGATTTGGATGGGTTGACAGTTTTTTGTCTTCATTACCGGCAAGTCGAGCAATGTAGGAATAGATAGATTCGAAACTCAAATCATGCTGAATATCTACATTTCTAGCAAACCATGGAGCCCTAGCTATAAGACGAGCACATTTATTCTGTACTATTTGGATGCAGTTCTCTTTTGTGTTCACGCCTTTGGCCGTCTCTCAAGAAAAACACTAAATGATCAGAATTTTTTTTATTCGGATCTTCTCTAAAGATAACCTACTACGGACCAACGGTCATCATTGGCAGTGTGGTCAGGTAGTGACACCATAACTAACAAAGACAGGCTTTTTTAAACAAAACAGAAGTTTTGTCTCTGTAGAGACTAAAATAAACAAATTATTTTTATTTCTTTATTAGTTTTTTTTTAATATGTTATAAAATGAATAGATCAAAGTGAATAGAATGAGATAGATGTTCTTAGATATGCCAAGATATTTTGTATTCCATACAATTGCAATACATACAGTACAATAAAATATATAGAATTAACTTTAAAAGAAGTTAAATTCTAAAAACTGTTATTAATAAAGTTGCAGTTTGTTTGTATTTGGTACAAATCGAATAATATTCATCTAGCAAGGTTAACCATATTAAAACCTTAAATACATTCCCTTCAACTTTTTGAAAAGTTAAAATCTTTATAACGCAATTTATGACGACATAAGATAGTACGAGTAAGATAGTACAAATACTTTTTTTGTACAGCCACTGTATAAACCACTATGTGGCATTTATTCGTTATTAGAAATCATAAAAGAAGTCTCCACATAATGAAGTCAGTCCTGCCTTATGCAAAAATGCGTTAGATATAACATTAATAAATTTGATTGTATAAATTTGATAACATTTAGATCCAATTTTGAATATGATTTTGATTGTCCTAGGTTGTATGTTAAATGGATAGCTTGCGAATTTAATAAAGTCGCCTTTAATGCGTGAGGATTTGAAGGAAGAGGCAGATTAATAGATTTTTAGAGATTGTTTAATAGATATGAGGTATTTTTTAATTATTGTTTAATTACATAGGAAATTCAAGAACTGGGGATTTAATGATGCTATCTAATCTGGCGATTAGTGCAGACTTGACGAGACATTTCGCCGCTGTCCGACTGGTTACGTAATGGACACAGGTTTAAGGCAGGTGTTCAGCAGGCAGGGAGAGTAGTCTTGACCACGTCCTAAATTACGCTTTCCTCATTCCAGATTCACTCTCAACACACGCTATTTCTTATAGAAAAAAAAAATGGTCAAATTAATTTACTGCTATTCTTTTCACTAAATGAGTTTCGTTTTTAAAGACTTTCACTTTGGTATTAATTACTGCTCAAAAACTTATTTTTCATGTATTCTTTCATTATTTATATAGAGTTAATTAATCTTTGGCCATAAATAACTCTTCAGTTATTAACTCAGTCGTTTCCTAATCAAGTTTACAGCTTCATTTATTTATTTATAACATAGATAGCTGTAATAAATATATAAAAATAAAGCAATGAAATAAAATTATTATAGTCAATTTATTAACTAAATAAAATAATTTACTACTAAAAAAGCCTTTTACTTTTTATTTCTAATCCAATTTACTGTTAGTTTAATTCAACTTCATATTTTCATATTGATTTTTACGTCAATAATGCAATTACTCTGTTTAGTTACAACACAAGGTAACTATTCAAAAAAAATATAATTTTTAAAAAATAGCCAAAAAATCAGATTAATAACATTTCTTAATAAACATTAAAAAGAAGCCCCAACAACTATGAAGAAAATTAATTTAATCGTTCATGACAATTAAAATAAGAAAAATTACAAAAATCGCTTTTTTTTTAGAACGACCGCCATAACAGTCGAAATATTAAAAATTGAGGCCTCATTGTTAAGTTTCTTTCTTTTCTATGTGTCACAGTTTATTTTAGTTATATATATATATAAAATTTAATAGTTTAATGTTTTTAATAGTGCAGTGATAGTTATGAAATAAATTAAGGAAGTACGAAAGTATAAAATTAGACAAACTTTATAATGATATATATAAAGATTTCACATAAACACGTGAAATAACAATCAATGATCAAACCACAATAAGTTACGGTTGAAAGATCTTAGTCTTGTTTTCCCATTTTCTTATTGTGGTTTGATCATTGATATATATATATATACTGATATAAATATATATTCGTAAAGTTTGGGAGCAGTTCTTTATTTAAATATATTTTGTTGAACAATAGACCATATTTTAACGAAGTTATTTTTTTGACCAGTTTTTCGAGGTTTGTAAATAATTTCTTCTTTTCTTCATCCAAACGTTGGAGAACTTCGTTTATTAATTGGGGTGCTTCGACTGGCTTCCTTACGGTAATTATAAAGGTTTTTTTTTCTACCCTGAAGATGACTGGAAGCTAGTCGAATCATGTCGCATCCACCCTAATTAATATTCTCCAACGTTTGGATGAAGAAAAGAAAAAATTATTCACCTCAAACGACTGGGTAAAAAAATGTCTTCGGCAAAATATGGTCAATTGTTCAACGATATATATATATGGGTCTCCAACCGTCTCTGAACCAGTGCGCTTGGTTTCCCTCTCTTATCTCTCCTGAAGACGGTTCAAACAGAAAATTAGAGACTGCAAGTGTGTTTTTATTGATTTCTCTATGTTTCTTTGTCTATATTAACTATATTTGTCCGTTTTGAATCGTATTTCCAACAAAAAAGTATATATATATATATATATATATATATACATGTGATTAAGTGAGTGCATATATATATATTTAATTAATCTCGAGTGATACTTTTACTTTTGACTTTTGTGCATAAAAAAAATTGCTAATCAGAATTAACTGCGGTGATTTTTTGGGTCGAACAGGTTTTTAGCATCCAGGCGTTGAGTAGTTGAAAACACTTAAGCTGTACAGAGACAATGATTAACACTTGTGACAAGGGAGTCAGCTAGAGTTTACTTAAACAAGAGAAAGTCAGTGTCACGAGCATTAGTTGTAGAGTTCAAGATAATTCTCACTCAAGTTGTTGCTTGAATAATTCACCCATAAGAGAGATCTTCACATCCATCCAGCTATCAAACCAGTATCTAACATGAATTACTTATGTTTATCAAAAATCTTAGGGACCGTTTCATTTCGTTATAAATATATACATATATAATATATATATATTATATATATCATATATAATATATATATATATTCACTGATAAAACAAAATACGACACAATACGAGTTCGAGATTAACAAAGAGCAACACACAAAGTAGGGAAACACACTTACAGACTCAAATTTTCGGGTAATCCGTCTTCAGGAGAAAAGAGAATGGGAGACCAAGCACGTTGTAGGCGCAACGGCAAGTAACCTACTGGGTTTACCGAAAATTTGAGTCTGTAAGTGTGTTTCCCTACTTTGTGTGATTGCTCTTTGTTAATCTCGAACTCGTGATATATATAATAATATAATAATATATATATATATATATATAATGAACAGGAAAACGATCCACAAAGAACACCAAACGTTTCACAGTAAACTATAGACACAGAGTACAGATACGAACACACTCACAGATTCTAATTTTCAGTTGAACCGTCATCAGGAGAGTAGAGATAGGGATACCAAACGCACTAGCAAAGCAACAGTTGGAGACCCAAGTGCGCTAGGTTCTCGTCTCTATTTCTACTCTGCTGATGACGGTTCAACAAAAATTAGAGACTAAGTGTGTTCGTATCTTTATTGTGCTAATAGTTTATTATGAATGATATATATACATTCATATATATACCATTGGAGACGGTTGGGTCTCCAACCGTCGCTTCACAAGTGCGCTTGGTGTCCCTTTCTCAACTCTCCTTATGACGGTTCAACCAAAAATTAGAGACAGTAAGTGTGTTTGTTCCTTAGTTCTGTGTTTGTGATTCATCGTGAAACGTTTGTTGTCCTTTTGGATCGTTTTCCTGTTTACAATATATATATATATATTTGTAAAAGTTGGGAGCAGTCCTTCTTCAATGCATGCTTTTAAAAACTGGATGTCTGTTTCCACTTTGTTCAATTTCGTCTTATATTTTTCCAAATTACGAAATTTCTTCTTTAATTCAGAGTTCAACTTAAAAATTAAATCACCATAATTTTTTAATGTATTATTGGACATGTTTCGGTGTTAACATCTTCAGCAAAAAACCTGACTGTGTAACCGTTTGTTAACCTGTTCATTTATGTTTATTATTGCAATGTGATTTAAAGTATTAGATTAATTTGTTAAGTGTAGTTTTAATTGCGTTTTTTCTTTTTTGCTGAAGATGGTTGATGTAACACCGAAACATGTCCAATAATACATTAAAAAATTATGGTGATTTAATTTTTATGTTGAACTCTAAATTAAAGAAAAAATTTCATAATTTTGGAAAAATATAAGACGAAATTGAACAAAGTGGAAACAGACAGCCAGTTTTTAAAAACATATATATATATATATATATATATTCACTATAAAAACGAAAAGGTCCAGTCCATAAAAACGAAAAAGTCCAAACTGAGAGTTTAGGGAGGAGAAAGTTAAGATTTTTTGATAAGTATTTGAATTACATAATATATAAATAATAATTAAAATTAACTTTTAGATAAACTAAGTACGCAGTATTTCAAATTATTACTTTACTAAAATTAATTAGAATAGTTCGCCAGTATAATTTAGGCACAATCAAGCCAAGTATCAATGTTGTATATTAGTAACCACATTTTGTTGTTTTAACTCTGTTTACTAGTCTGAAATTAGTTAGTTAATTTAATTGAAAATCATCTAGATGCGCATAAAACATCAAAACTATAACTTTAGCGTGCTCCTAACCAGAACTATCAGTGGCGTCACACAGCTTTAATATCCTAATGGAATTGCTGCCTTCAGAAAACTCTGCTTCGATCATTTAGTTAATCAAGTCAAGCTTTTTCGTAAATTAAATAAAATTATAATGATTTGCTTTAAGTTATGCAATACTTTAAGGCTACCTTTGTCGTAATGCATTAAGGTTGCTGCTTGTAATGCATTAAAGAGAGGGCTGGCCATCAATGCTAGCGACTTTCTTTATTCAGTTTTACTGCCCAATTGCTCATCTACCTATTCGAAATATCTTAATTTAACTACTACTCTTAACTCATTAAAGACACTTGAAAGGTAACTCTTGAAAAAAAAGTTATATTTTTTCTGTTAAATATAAGCAATTTGAATTCACAAAACATTGTATTAACTTCCAACAAATGGTGATATACTGAGATTTATGAATGTATAGAATTGTATGGTAGCATAACCACATGTATTAATCTTCAATGTCTAAATTACAGTAAAAAATCAGAAAAAAATACTAAGAACTTTCAATTGTAACAAGTAGTCTTCGTCAGAGTCAAAACATACTGAAAAATCTTAGTAGGTTTTTCTGATTTTTTACTGTGGTTTAGAGGTTGATTTTTATTTGACGTGTTTATTAGAAATCTTTTAATATTAATCTTATGCCCAAAAACGAAACTAAATAAGTTTCAGTAGTCAGTGAAAAAAAGAATGTGTACATCTAGGGGATGTCGTATTAGTGGCATTTATTGAGGCTCAACTTGGTTAACTGAAATGAAATAGAAATTAACAAACTTGCAGAAGGATATTATCAAGGAAGCCAACTCACATTGGGCTTAGTGCGACAAAGTAAGTGATACTATAATGAGAGGGGGGTTAGGTTAGCTCAGTGGCAATGTGCTTGCCTCTGCAATGGTAGGTCTGGGGTTCAATACTCACTCGGGCCCTCAATTTATTCACATGGGAGGTGAATAAATCTGAGTGAGTCGTCACTCAGAAAAGACATTAATCTGTCGGTCCCAAGCCGGTACAATATGAGGTTAAAGATTTCTTCTGTATATACACTGATAGGAAAACTTTAGGACTACCAATATAGAACAAATCTTCATTTTATAGTATCAGAAAGATCCAATGTTTGTTCCTATATAGGACTGCCACAACAACCTAACCTAACATCTATTATCCAATGCTGATTGTAATGATAGTATCATGCAGTGTTGCATGCAGTCATTTAGGAATACACCGATTACGTAAACTATTTCTATTGACTGCCTAATACTTCAGATAGTTAATCTCCATCAGTTGGTTTGCTAATAAGCACGCGAATTCTTAGGTCAAAATTTTTACATTTTATTAAAAAAAAATCCCCTTTTTTTCAAAATCTGAATATATTTTTCGTTTATTGCATTTGTAACCTCAAAGGTATTGCTAAAATTTCAAAACTCTAGAATTATTAGTTTAGGAGGAAAAAATAGCCTAAAAACAGGTTTTTGGCAAAAAAGTGACTTTCCCGTCATCCCAATATTGCTCCCAAACAATGGGGCTCATCTGAACTATTAGGCCCAGTTCTGTGTAAAATATCAACTTGATTCATCAAAGATTCTGGACCGTGTAATTTCTTGAAAACTATGTATTGTTGCCTGCTATTTGTCTAAAATTTTCAAAAGTTGATATTCTGATGGAATGAAGAATTGTTTGAAATGACTGGAATTGTGTGATATTGGTGACGAGGCTGTGACAGTGTGGTGGTTTAGGGCTTGCCGTCAGCAGGTAGGCCGGAAAGGCAGTCAAATGGGTCTCGGAAAGAAATCTTACGAGAGTAGGAGGCGCAGCTGAGACGCCAGATGGGTGGGATGCCAACTGCGCTGATTAAACCAGCCCAGGTGTGCCGCTCTACCTGCGTCTACTCTGCCCCAACGCCACCAACCTAACAGCCCCAGCTTTGCCCTTTCTAATCAAATGCCTCGCGAGATAGCAACACAACCAGTGTCTTCTACCATCATTCCTTATTCAAACACACATTCAATCAAAATTACTCCAACTGATTTTACATCTCCATTAATGGTGTCTTCTGCTTTGAAAGACTAGTAGGCTTGAAAAGGTTAACTGAGGAAATACATTGAATTATCGTTAGGTGTTTAGTACGATATAGACTATTAAATATATTATCAGTAAATAACCATCATAGTTTGTTTTTCTATGATAAATAATCATAGATATCGTAAATAATCTCTGCTATTCCATTGTTAAGAGCTTATTGTATAATTTTAGCTAACTCAATCAGTATATTAATAATTCGATGTTATAAAGCACCTATACTTAGCGTATATTAATTAAACTTAAGTGTATATTATATTACTAGCAAACGTGCACGTCTTTGAAGGGTACTTTTTAAAAAAATTGGAGATGATACATGGTATTCTCAAATATCATAAGAAATTATAGAATAGTAGAAAATATCATTATTAGTACAGTGCTAAGCAAATGCCTCTGTATTCATCTCATTGGCTGTCAGTCCTTCAGGTTCATGGAAAAACAAAAAGTTGGAACCTCTGACTCTTGGGTAAGCAAACTACAGTTCACTACAGTTTTTTTTTACATTTATATATAATACATTAGCACTACTGTCATCGGCGAGCTCGCAAGCCACTGACTACCTTGGCTTCAATTTTTAGAATTAAATAATAATTTTTTTTTATTGAACATTATTCAGGTAATAAGTAATATATATTAATAATATCAGGTCTCTATCTCAATGAAAAATGGATGAACAAACAAACTCACGAACTTTATATATAGAGATTATTTATCAAATAAATTTTAAAAGTAACCAGTAATTTAGAAGATTTATTGGTACAACTAAGAGAATCGAAATGACTTAACAAAAATTATCCAGTATATTCTCGTTAATAGAGGACATGACTGGGGTCATGGAGGGATGAAGACAAACGATTTATTATGTTTGTTATTCTAAACTTCTTCTGGTCTTATATATATTTCTCAACGATTTTGTATACGTGTGTGAGTGTGTGTGTACTCATACATTTACACAGCTAAAAATAGCATCCAAAAGTCACAACATTTTAATGAATCATACTAACATGAAAACTAAGTTAACTCTGAAAAAAGTTCTGATTAGATAAATCAGAATTTTCATTCTTTTATATTCAATTTCTAAAATATAGAAGGTAAAATTTTAGGAAGGTTAAGTAAACTTTTTATCTACAATGGCACATTTACCTTTCAATATACAGTAGTATCAATGATCAAACCACAATAAGAAATGGGAAAACAAGACTAAGATCTTTCAACCGTAACAAGCGATCTTTGTCAGAGTCAAAAACCCAACTCTGACGAAGACCGCTTGTTGCGGTTGAAAGATCTTAGTCTTGTTTTCTCATTTCTTATTGTGGTTTGATCATTGATTGTTACTTCACGTGTTTATACAGAATTGAAATCTTTTTATACAGTAGTATGTACTACATACTAAAACAGGAGTTTGGAAATAATAATTGTCCAGGAACCCTATTCTTTTATTAAAATACATGCTTTCATTTTCTTTTAATATGCATATAGTTGTTGGTATAGTGCATTTTTTTGTTATGCATATTCTTTTAGTTGTGTTGAGAATCCTTACAACTGTTTCAAGAGTAGATATTTAAGTTTTTCATGTAATGAACGCGGGATAATGATTCTATTAATTCTCTTTTTCTTGTTCTAATGGATATATGTTTGTGCAGCTTTAATTGGGATAATTAAATTAATGTCTTAATTAAATTAATTGAGCTGGATCGAATCAAAATCTAATCAATTAACTGAAGCTTTTTCTGAATGCAACAATACATACTTTAATCTTTGAATTAACATTCTTCTCTATTGGTGATGATGAAAATTATTTTTTTTTGTTATGCATTATTCAAACAACTTTTAATCATATTAAATATATCAGAAATATTTCTAACAACTAACAGGATATAATTTATTTATCAAAACTGATTACAAACACCATAAATTTTCTAAAAATTTGAAAAATTGGGAATAAATTATTGTACTATTTAAATATCCTGTGAAATATTTCTTTATAAATATGGTTAAGATGAGATGCACGATTGATTTATTAACTATGCATAACTGAATGATACATTCAACACAACCATAGAAGAGCTTTTACCATTGGACCCAGCCAAAGTATTGAGCTTCTTGGAGTAGTTGAAGCTAACTGGGGTACTATAGTATAAAAGGGAGGAAAGTACAATAGTTCTTAGGACGCAGTACTATAATCACTCTCAATAAATTAATAATAAATAAATAATTGAATGATGGATTGAACCAAAACCAAAAAAAGTTTTGGCTTTTTTAAGAGTTTAATATAAATGTATTTATTGAATTATATTGTATTTATAAATGTATAAATTGAATTCTTATTACTGTAGAGACTTTTATGGAAACACTCGAAATTGACGCTACGTAACAAAGTGTTGTGATACATTACTGCAACCGACCTGGTCGACCTTTCTTCTTTATTTATCAATGTTATTGTGTAATCTATTACTACATATGCCTGTTACGCAGAAAATGCGTAGTTATGTATTTGTAAATAAAGATGTTAACAAAAAATAAACTTTCTTGAAATAGTGATTATTTACTAGAAAAGAGACAGATATTCAATATTAAATATAATTTCGGAATAGAATTCACAGTATCTAACTAAATGTTTACTCTATTAGTTGATGGAGACGGGTCTATTAAAAGCGTCTAATCATAACTTCTTTTGAATCCACTCTGATCCAGACCGACTGAACTCCTTTTGCCAAGTCAAGTGTTCAAAGCAGGGAATTTACGATTCCACTCAAACATCATTTCCTGTATTTCAAATAAAAACCCCCATCTCCCGTTCAAAGGAATATTCTTGTTTAAAAGTTATGGTTTTTCAAAAAAATTTTTTTCATAAAAGTTAAAAGTGTCCTTTGTTAAATAAAAATAATATTGTAGCAACTATTCTTTTAATATTACAAAAATTAAAAGAATCATGACCATGTGTGTATTATTTCAAATACCAAAATTTACTTAACCTTTTAAAACTTAGTTTTCCTTGCCACTAGTTTAAAAGGATATGGGAAGATGGCAGTTAGCCATACATGCCAATAACCATGGACTCCCGTTTAATGAGAGCTACAGGTTGCAGGTTCTGTGACCAATCCTCTCTGAATGTAAAGATCTCACTCTATGAGCGTCCGTAGAGGCTCATATTTGGTTGCTAAATATGCATAGTGCACCTGGCCTTAATCTAAAGAGATGATGCTTCATTCAATTAGTTTCGTGTTTTTGCATTTAAGTTTTATGTCATTTTTTATCTTTTATTATTGAATCATTTTATTTATTTAATATTATTATTTGTATTCTCAATATTATTTTATGTTTCATTTAATTCTCTGTTTATCCTTCAGTTTATCGTTTATTATTAATTATTATTTTTTCATATTTTCTAATTTAATTATACATTGATTCCTGTCCATCCTTTCCTCTGTGACGAGGCTCGTGTGCGGCAACATTGTTGGTCTCCAACCGTCTCTGTACCGGTGTGCTTGATTTCCCTCACTTATCTCTCCCGAAGACTGTTCAAACCGAAAATTAGAGTGTGTGTTTTTAATTTCACACTGTTTCTTTGTCTATATTGAACTTTATTTATATATATCTGCGTATATGTG
Organism: Hermatobates lingyangjiaoensis; assembly: GCA_026182355.1. Classification (NCBI taxonomy): domain Eukaryota; kingdom Metazoa; phylum Arthropoda; class Insecta; order Hemiptera; family Hermatobatidae; genus Hermatobates; species Hermatobates lingyangjiaoensis. The sequence continues at coordinate 251,628 of JAPFBL010000160.1, forward strand.
TGAAAGCAATAGATATTTTGATGAATATTTGTATTGGTATTAGTGATGATTGAAGAAGAAATAGAAATGAACTTTTAAAAATATTCAAGAGAGATTTTCACTGGCGTTATAAACATTTACGTATCGTTTAGTTTATTTCTTTTGAAAATCAATTGGATGGAGATTCTTAAAAACACTGCCAATAAATTGTCTGCAGTAGTAAACGCTTTACGATTCCAAATGCAATACCATTTCCTTGTATTCCTTTTTCTTGGCCGGAATTCGGTTAAAAAAAAAAAATTAGTGGCGATACCTTAAATACCTTTCTGCTAGCAGCTTATAATTTACTTTAGTGCCAGTATAATTTGTGACACCTAATATGCCTTTTAAAATACTTTAAATTTAATTTAACTGTAATAATTTAAAAGAATACCACAGAGCACTGCACTACCTTCTTTAAATTATTAGTTTGTACCTTGGGAGTCTCATTTTAATATTAAATACTTAATGAATACTTTTTCATTTATTACTTTATTTTGTTCGTAGTGTGAGTGCTTTCATTAGACCTGATTGATTTATAGGTATGATTTTACTTTCCGTCATTCCGACACCTCATCTAACTCTGATCTCATCTAAAGTGTAATTTAAAAGCTGGTTTATCATTAAAATCGTTGAATTAAAAAAGAAGACACTAAACAACATTAATATCACTTGTGCAGCACTAACAATAACTGTTTTAATACACTACAACAACTAAAGTTGCTGAACTCTTTGAGGATTGTCTGGTCGAAAATTCAAGAAATTACATAATTTATGATTAGTAACTAAAAAATATAGGAATTACAACATAGAAAGCATGTTAGTATTTAAACATACCTTACAACAAGTGTAAGAGTTAACAACCGTAGGTTTTAACTATCTCAGGCTATGCCTAAGGAGGTTATAAAGTTGTTATTATGGTTATAACCTCCTCAGATCATAGCATGAATTATTTGAAACCTACCGTTGTTAACTCCTACACTGATGTCAGGTATGTTCACTTATTATCATTTTTTAACTCTGTTGTAATTCCGATATTTTTTTTGTTACTAATCATAAATTATATAGTTTCTTATAGCCTTGATAATGAAAATATAAATTTTTAAAACATTGAAAGACAGAGTTGAGTTTTTGACCTTACAGCCCTCAAAGGGTCCAGCAATTTTATGTAGCGTATTATTACTTTTACTGGACTTTACTGGACCTTAATAGAATATGAAAGTTTAATGAGAGTTTTGTTTAAAGCTCTATATATTTGACAGCGTGTGGCTGAGTTAAGCAGACTGTTGGACTATTCCTTTTGTACACACTAGTGCCTTGTGCACCGTGCGGCCTAAACAGCTGCCAGAAGTCAACAGTCGAGCCAGCCTTACGCCTTCCTTCAGACTGTCGATTAAGAATCGTAAGCCCGGTGGCTGCACCCTTCCAGGCAGCCCAAACTGTTTTTTTTTTCTCATCCGACCTTAAAAACAAAGAAAAAAACAATCTGTTGAGCAGCTGGTGGCCAGTTGTATGGCAAACAAGTTTTCTTCCTTTTAACTCTTTTCCGGCCTTCTTTGTACCACCTCCGCCTGCTAGACCATATTCTCCACTTTCACTTAGCCTCGGCCTATTTATAATTTATTCCACCGTTGTGGGGTAAAAAAAGTTAATGAGACAGTCTCCACATATAGAAGATTAATAATATAAACAATGCGTTTAAAACACATAGTATTATTCTTCTTCGCATAAAATTAAAGATGATTATTTGTGGAACAAGATACTCAGATGTTCCACAAACAATCATCCTTGGATTTATGCCTGAAGAAGAACAGCACGTGTTCGAAGCGCGTTGGCTATATTATAAAACTTCCATATATGGAGAATATTTCATTAAATTGTTTTACCTTACAATGAGTAAATACCACATAATAACTGAATGCGCTACCTTAGAATTTATTTCACCGTAAAACGACTACAGATTTGGTTTCATATATTAAGGGCCAGGATAGTCCAGAGATTAACGTACTCGACTGTGAACTGGTTCCGATAAGTCGGATAGAACATATTTCCCAGGAGAGTTTTATATACTGAAGTAGAATATTGACAGGGTAAAACAGATCTCTCAGTAGAGCTTGTATATTGAAGGTACGGATTGACTGAGTAGAACAAATTCCCAGGAGAGTTTTATTTACTGAAGTAGAAGATTGACAGGGCAAAACAGATTTCCCAGTAGAGCTTGTATATTGAATACATGTATATTGTTAATACCACTGAGGTTAGTACGATTTATATATTCGGAATAGGTAAAACCGTCATACCTCGTAAGATGATGCTCAGAGTCATTGGAGCCCTTTCAGACGCTGTCCATCTTCGATCGCAACAAATCTACTGACCTGTACTGCTGATCAGTAGGTTTGTTGCGATCGAAGATGGGCAACGTCCGAAAGCGCTCCAACGACTCTAAGATCATCTTACGAGGTATGACGGTTTTACCTATTTCTAATATAAATTGTATATTGAAGTTACGGGTTGACTGAGTAGAACAGATTTCGTGGAGAGTTCGTATATTGAAGCAGTACGTATATGCTCTACAGGATAGCACCGATTAGCCTCCCCAAATAGAGTATACCACAGTGTAGCTTGACTGCAAGGCGACTCAGTCACTAAGCTGAACAGCTGCAGCCACAATCACAGTTTACTTTATCAATGCATTCATGACTGACGTATAAAAACAGCTTTGAATAGGACTCATTCAGTAATAAGGGTCTCTCTGTGAGTTAACATTACGAGAATGACAGCATGGTGTTGACCGATGTAATCTTAAAATAGGTTTCTTAGGATTACTCAGTGACTTCACACTCCCAACTGTCTTGCATTCCTAAACGATACGCTATTTTTTGGAGCTTATGTGCTGTCTAGTGATAGTATGCTTACCATCAGCATAAAAGATTTGAAATTATAATATTTGTCATGGCTCCAGATTTTTCTAGAATAGACTTCTGAGAGATGGAAAAATTTTACTGTTGCCGTAAAATCATGGATAAGCAATCAGTGGGATATCTGTATAATGCCAGGCAGTTGTTAAAAATCTATATTCAAATAAACTTGAGTAAAGCATAATTTACTACATCCCATGTGAAATGAACATCGCGCTCCTCTTGAGTAATTGTGAGAAATAACTTGTTATTTCCGAATAGCAAAGAAGATGAAAGGCTTAGTGAAAACATTGCAATTTTCACAAAGTATACTGTTTTTATTGCAGGTAAGTTAATTGATATAGTAATCCTTACTCTATTTTTATATTTTATTAATAGCAAACTCTATTTTAAGGTAGGTATTCTAACATAAATCCACTTTGTTAAGAAGAAAACAGCAAATCACTAAATTTAACAGAATATTTGTCAAAATATAGAAAGAGATGTTGTCATTTTTTTTCTTTGTTTGGTTAATGCTCTTATGGATCTCAGTAAAAAAGTTTAAAAGCAGCAAGCTAAGTAATAAAACTCTGTGATTAAATAGGATGAGCTTGAGGTGTTGGAATCTGTTTATTTAGTTGAGATATCAGAGGATACTAGAGGGGAATATTAAAGAAATAAAGCCGTGGGAGAGATATTGAAGCCAACATCAATCCACCGGCTTGGAGGTTTTCATATTTCTACGCAAACACAGCTTGGCTATAGAGGCAGCTTCATAACACCTTCTACGAGACTTGTAATAAAAACACCAACCTAGATAACTTGAGAGACAATATATAAATATCTGAAAGGAAAAAGGGCTTGGCCGAAATAAAAAAGAAATGCAAAGTGAAGGGCTTTAGAGGAAAGTGCCCTACGGTAATCTCCCTGCGCGATATCCCATCTCTTCATCTGTACTTTGAATACATAACAGCAGTGTCACTCAAAAATAATCCAAAAGAATAACTTCTCCCAGTTTTCTCCTTTGTATTTGTCTTAAAAAAAACAGCCTTCATTTATTGTATATTAGTCAAATACATTTTTTTAGTAATGAAAATAAAATAGTTTACTTTTATTACCCTGCAATAACTAACATTGTATTCGAAATTCCGTTTTGTTAACTCATTATTAGATGGTTACCACAAAATAGAAAAAGTCAGGAGTAATCTCTTAACTCAACTCAAGGAGTTATGGAACTAATGAAAAACCATTTGCCTTCAAAATGATGTAATGATGATTTCAAACCTCTGTCACAAATACCAAAAAAACAATAAAAAGAATTAAATTTCTTTTTATATTTTTTAGTTCAAGCTAATTTAAACTATTGTTCTCACGAGTTAAAATATTTTTTTCAACATTTTGAGGAAAGGAAGAGAAGTTTATTGAAAGAATATATTCTATCCTATTAAATAAATTAAATACATTTAAATAAAGGGCTGTTTCCATTCCTAATGACAACTGTATCCAAATGTTTGTGGGGGCGCGCAGTCTACAATCATTGATAGATCAAATTAAAATTTTCTATAAAAACGGGGCTCATATTATTTGGAAGCAGTTATGCATGATAGGGAAGTCACTTTTTTGCCAGATGTGTTTTTAGACAATATTTTTTTGTCTTTGACTATTAATCCTAGAGTACTGAAATTTTGACATTATCATAGAAGCGACAAAAGCAATAACTGAACAAAATCCTCAGATTTTTAAAAGAACTGGAAATATATTTATTTATTTTTTTCAATAATAATTTTTTTCAATATTAAAACTTTCACATATGATTATGATAGTATTTCGATCAAATCATAAATGAGCTCATATTTAAAAGCTTGTGAGGAAAATAGGATACAAGCCATACCGTTTAACGTATCAGAGGGTGAAATTATTTGACTTTGGAAAAATTTGTGTTTTCTAGTATTTATACGGCTACTTTAAGGAAGGGTTAATAACTGCAAGAAAAGATAAGTTTATTAAAAATAAATAGTCAATATTGTTAAAATGAGCAAAGTTAATCAAAATTTATTGCTAAGGGCTTCGCATGTTTTGAACTATTCCTTAAGATAATACAGGTAATGAATGTGCCTAGAGGCTCTAGAACAGCTGTAGAATATCTATTGTACCCAATATATACTCTCCAAAACCTTTTATTATAAATGTGTTCCAAATGTATTTTACGGTACTGTAGTTTATGGACAATAAGCTCATTAAACTTTTCGATCCTACAAAAATCCTCATTTAGTTTATCAAGATAAGTTCGACCTTTGATTCATTGAAAGCAAATCGTGATGAAATATAAACATTATGCAAAATTTGTTAATTTGTTACTAGGTTAATAAGTGAATTGTGACTTTAAAAAAAAAAAAACGAAACAATGCAAGAGATAGTGACCTTTGTAGCAGTAAGAAGAAGAGTCATGTTTGATGAATGAGAGAGCCTTGTTCTCAGGAGGTTGCCATAGTCGGTAACCCTGGGGGTCAGATCGAGCGCGCCAAATGTGAATCCCTCTGCAAACATCACACCCACGGCCTCCACGTCACCCTTCATTTATCTTTCTCCAGAACAGCTCATCACATTCATGTCTTTTGCATTTACAATGTAAAAGTATCTTTTAAAACTCCTCAATAGCTGATAATTTTTTCATGTCAACTTATATTGTTGATATATTTGATTGCATTCTGTTATACGGTCAAATTGTCACAATACAGTATATACAATGGGAGGATGAAGGAAGATGGAACATCTTACACATTTATTGTAGTGGGTTTCAAAAATTGCATACATCTGCATATGCAGGTCTTAATTCATATGGTTTGGAATTCACATACAAAAAAAGTAAACTGATGAACAAATTTAAACAGAAAATTAATTAATATTTAATGGAAGAATATGAAAAGATATTTATTTGAAAACAATTTAAAATTGTATGCCTAGAGTTTATAAAGCTCACATGTGAATAGCTTTTAAGGATGAATGGAAATAGAAAGTAGTGCCCTTTCTATTAATTGAGTTTATACAAAAGGGCCTGGAGACAGAGGGCTCACAGTTAAATCTACAGCTGAATCGGCCTTTTAAGGAAGAACAGACATTGAAAGCAGAACCTTTTAGCATAAAAGAGTTTACAATTAAAGGGCAGGAGCCAGTAAGGCACACACTTCAATCGGCTCTTTTTGAGTGAATGCAAATACAAAGCAATACCTGTTGCCGAGGTCTTTCACATCATCTCTGAAAAAGACTAGGTATCCAACCATTTCTCTTTCCGCTTGAAAATACTTGTTATCGAGTAGAGAATTTATAGCCATGAATAACGAGCGTGCATGCTTTAAAAAAAAAAGGAGTGGGAGAACACGTGATCAATTCTTTTGGATGTCCAGCACAACGAGAAATTGATCTGCCTTATCGGAGCGTGAAGCGAGAAAACCATTTGTAGTTCTTGACACGCCTCCATGGCTGGTTAAGTCGACCAACTAGTGCCATCAAGCCAGAAGGCGTCTGGTTTTTAATAAAATAATAATCATTAGCCGAGTTTCAAATCTTGACTAATTGTCGAAAGCTTTTTGTAGAGAAAAGGTTTTAATTAATTGCAACGAAATATAGCTCAGCTTCTAGTGTATCCTATAGATCAATGGATTGTGGCAGTTGACTTGATTGTTAACGTTTCACCAAGTTATCTTCGTTGCCCGCCTTTAGCCATGTCTGTATTGTCAATCTGTAGACTGTAGAACAAGGAATGCCAATGGTTAAACACAGTGCCTCCTAAAGGTAGCGGCAACACCCGCGAGTAACCGGAGCATCGTGTGCTAAGGACACCGCCCAGCACAGCATGTTTAACAGCTTTAAATCTTATATATTATATATATATATATATATATATTACTAGCCGTTATGCCTAAAACGTGCTTGGTCTCCCTTTCTCTTTTCTCCTGAAGACGGATTGCCCGAAAATTTGAGTTTTTAAGTGTGTTTCTTTACTTTGTGTCCTACCTATCTTCAATTTTGAACTGTTATATATATATATATATATATATATATATATATGTACACTTTTTCGATGGCAATACAATCCAAAACGGACAAATATAGTTCAAAAAAATATGTACAAAAAGAAACGTAGAGATATTAAAAGCACACATTAACAGTTGGAGACGGTTGGGTCTCCAACCGTCTCTGAACCAGTGCGCTTGGTTTCCCTCTCTTATCTCTCTCGAAGACCATATATATATATATATATATATATATATATATATTGAAAAAGACGAGCCAATCCCTGTTACGTATTACTTTGGGTACTTCTTATTGGTTGTGGGTGTTTTTTCGTTAAACACGTTTCTTCTTAGCACACTCCGTCTGCTCGGCCGCCTCAGCCTTCACTCCAGGAGAGGGCTCGCAGTCCCTACTTAATTTTCCAATAGAGTTGGATGAAGGTCTTGGTGTCCTGGCTTGGAAGTGTACCTCGTCGAACTCAGTGTTTACTATGGGCTTAGTGGATCGTCTTTTTCAATATCTAATCTGGCATTCAACATATATATATATATAGTTCAATGTATATTAGGAAACATAGAGAAATAAGAACACGCCTACAGTCTATAATTTTCGGTTTGAGCTGTCTTCAGGAGAGATAAGAGAGAGATACCAAGCTAACTGGTACAGACGGTCGAAAACCCGAATGGTTAAACCGAAAATTAGTGATTCTAAGTGTGTTTTTCTATTTACTGTGTAACTATAGTTTACTCTGAAACGTTTAAAAACTAAAACTAAAAATTACAACAACTAGAAATATATTTGTGAATTTTTGCGTTTTCTTTGTTTTAGTTTGTTGAATAGAAAAACTAAAACAAAAAAACAAAAACTCACCCTAAGATTAATATCTACTCATAAGGACTCTGTTGCTGTCACCAACATTCGAAGGAACAGGATGCATGAAAACAAATAATACATTTTTTTTTTAAATTTAACATAATTTTAAAAAAAGTATTCACTCCTTCATTTCAGTATGAACATCAACAAAAGAACTAGTTTGTAATGGAAAGTAAAATATATCATCTTACCTGCTACTTTGTTCCCTTAGCTAGCTCGGTAGGTTTGCGACGTACTCCAATATGCATTGTGGACTTCATCTGAAACCATGAATAAAAATAATGATTACGTTAAAAACATTTTTCGATATTTTTGCTAAAAACCTCTTTGTTGCAAAGGGTATCATTTAAATTATTATGATTTTAATTTACATTATTACATTTTCTTTTCAATGAATTAATATTTCTTTTAGACTTTTGTATAAAGGAATCATTTTTTTATTTGTTGGAATCTGAGGAAGCAATGGGCAGAGAATTCCATGTGATTTGGGTTCAGGGGGCGGAGGTTGAAGCTTATGATATGGTAGGGTTGTTTGCAGTGGGTATGAATTGTTTAAAGCCCTCCGCCTCTCAACCCTGTACTGCCCCATTTCCACCCCATTAAATAACTATCATAGTGTTAGACTCAAACTCCTCCCCCCCTTTCGCTTTAATTTCAAATTTATTGTGGTTTGTTGTAATGCCCTCCTCACCACACCAACAACCCCTCCAGTCCAGTGACAATCTCGTTCATTGTCATTCGTTTGTTCAAACCCCATCGCTCTTCAATACCACATGCTCTTTTACACCAATTTTAATTTTATACTATTTTTTTTTAAATAAATAATTCTTATATTAAGTACCTAACCTGAAACAATCAGGTTTAATAAAAAGAAATATCAAAAAAATAACACTGATTTTTACGATAAATAAAACCATTAACTAACGAATAATTAATTTTTCTAGCAAAATTTGAACTATTTGATACTCCTTTTTGTAAGAATATTAACTAAAGTGAAAGATTTAAAGGACTTTTTAGATTTAGGTAGGAGGCCCCCTGCCAATGTTTAGCTCTACCTGAAGAACAAACTATTGATACATGTACATTAGAATTGATAAAACAATGCTAATTATTAGTATAAATTAGTTATAAATTATTATTAATAATTAGTATAATTAGCTAATTATTAATAACTATTAGAAAAAAATTAATAAATTCGTTAATTGTTTATGCATAAAAATATTACTTTTTTTATTATTCGTATTTTTTCCCAGTTAATTTGATTTTTAGTGATTTTCACTTTATTCGTTATTTATCTGGGTTAGCATGAAATTAGATTGATTGTTTATGGTCGTTTTAAGTAATTTTAAATAAGTTACTTTTAAATAAGTATTTTGTAGTATTAATGAAAGAAGTAATGTGTACAATTTGACGATGAAGCATGTAATAGACAGTGGAACATGCTGGAATAAAATAGAAAATAAAAAAAAAGGTAATTTTTAATAAAGTTATTAAATTAACTACGAAAGAAAAAATATTCTGTTGATACGAACCTGAAAAGAGAAACATTGTGAAAAGTAAAATTTTGACCTGTATTAATCTTTTTTTTTTAAAAAACAAAAATGTAATATTAAGTTTTGTTGTACGGAAAAAATGAAAAGTTACAATCAATAAGTATCAGGGATTTAGTTTTAAGGGTGTTTTGAGTCTACATGATTGCAAGATTCAAGTTTAAATAAATATAAACTGTTTCAAAGTATAATGAAAACGACTCTATGTCATCAACTATGAGTTTTTTAAAAAGATCACTTGTGAGATCTATACGACTAAAATTATATTTTCTACATTTTACTCAATTCCGTTTAATATCCATGTCAACTTTAATCAGAGTCTTTTAAAAGTTGGTTTATCTCTGGACATAAAACAATTTTTTAAACTTTAAACTTTTAAACCTGAAGAATTTGAAATAATTACGTTGGTTGTACCCAGTAGATATTAACTAAAAAATAAATTCGATCACATAATACTCCAGAACTACAGAGATATGTATAAACTTGTGAAAGTGTTATATATATACATATATATATGAATATCAAACCACAATAAGAAATGGGAAAACAAGACAAAGATCTTTCAACCGTAACAAGTGGTCTTCGTCAGAGTCAAAAACCCAAGTTGGGTTTTTGACTCAGTTGGGTTTTTGACTCTGATGAAGACCGCTTGTTACGGTTGAAAGATCTTAGTCTTGTTTTCCCATTTCTTATTGTGGTTTGATCATTGATTGTTATTTCACGTGTTTATGTGAAATCTTTATATATATATATATGAGTTGACTGTCGCCCTCCGTCAATTCACTTCTCCTGAGAACAACCGCCAATACGGTCAAAATTTGAAAAGTGAGTCTTTGTTATGTTTCAGTCTATGTGTCACAGTTTATTTTAAGTATATATATATATATATATATATATATATAATAATAATATTTCACATAAAACACGTGAAATAACAATCAATGATCAAACCACAATAAGAAAATGGGGAAACAAGACTAAGATCTTTCAACCGTAACAAGCGGTCTTCGTCAGAGTCAAAAACCCAACTGGGTGTTACGGTTGAAAGATCTTAGTCTTGTTTTCCCACTTTTCTTATTGTGGTTTGATAATTATATATATATATAAATTAACCCTTAAGAACATGCAATTGTGGTTCTGAACATACTGTTCTGTTTTCTTTTGATTCTTAAATTTCCTACCCATCTATTAACATGCGGAGACATACTAAATAGCCAAATCACTTTCATTGGTTTTGGCATCTCAAAACTTGCTACTCCCTTAAAAAATCATTATCAAAATTTTGACCTAATTAAAAAACCCGAGTATCTCTATAATCTATAAGTTAAATAAAATAAGAAACATAAAATAAATATGCATTGCTAATAGAGATATTAAAATCGGCATACTTAATAAAAGGACATAAACAATTGACTTGATATATTTAATTATTGATTATGATTTCACTTAAGCTATGGTAAAGCATATTATATTTGCAAGTTCATTTTTTAACAAAAATATCTGTGATATATGCTTGGTGCATGTTTGCTTACCATTTTCAAATCAAAGGGAAACAATATTTATTTATTATTGAGGCGTATGCGGAGTTTTCTTTGCAGTTTTATTAAAGACAGAAGCAATATAGCTTGGAGTGTATCATAAATCATTCACATCATTAGTTATCATAAATAAACCTTTTGATAAATATTTTATTTCAACCTTCATATTGGTGATCTTCAAAAATTTAATTTTTCACTCATATCAGTATTATATTCCAAACGATTTAATTTGTCTATGAATAAAAAAAGAATGTTTAATAATAATAAATTAATAAATAATATTAAATTAATAAATAATAATTAATTATTAAATCCTTTTTAAAAGCTGTAAAGGTATCAGATATAGAAGGAAAGAACCAAATTCAAGATTTAAACTTGTATAACAAAAATAAAACATAAGAAATAAAGACTAATTAAAATAATTCGTAATGAAAACTAAATAACTGAATATTTAATGAAATTATTTTTTTATATTTTAATTATTTATATAATATTTTCTCTAATTTCATTAGTTAATTATAATTACTTTAAAATATTATTCATAATAATTTTACAATTTTGTAGTAATATTATAATTTTTCTTTTATCCAATGTAAAAATGTGTCCAAAAAAAGAAATCAATGTGTGGCTCCAGAGTACACATTAATTGGTATTGGTACATAGGTGGCCGGGATAACCCTAGATCTGAATGACAAATAAAGATAGATTGATAGATAGAGATAGATAGCAAGAGAGATGAGGAAGAGTATGATAGAGAGTGTGTGAGTATTCATGTTTCTGGGAATATGAATGAGAGATATAGAAGACAGTACAATGAGAGAGAAAGAGAATATATAGAATATGATAGAGAGTGTGTGAGTATTCATGTTTCTGGGAATATGAATGAGAGATATAGAAGACAGTACAATGAGAGAGAGAGAGAGAGAGAGAGAGAGAGAGTGAGAGAATATATAGAATATGATAGAGAGTGTGTGAGTATTCATGTTTCTGGGAATATGAATGAGAGATATAGAAGACAGTACAATGAGAGAGAGAGAGAGAGAGAGAAAGAGAATATATAAAATATGATAGAGAGTGTGTGAGTATTCATGTTTCTGGGATTATGAATGAGAGATATAGAAGACAGTACAATGAGAGAGAAAGAGAGTGTTGGAAAGAGTATGATTGTGTGTGAATTTCATGTTTGTGGTTATATGAATGAGAGTGACATAAAAAGGGAGAGTGAGAAAGGAACAATACGTGAATATTCATATTTGTGGGTGTATGAATGAGAGTGATATTAAAAGGGATAATGAGAAAGGGACAATACGAGGTTATCATTTTTGAGGGTATATGAATGAGAGTGATAGAGACAATACGAGGTTATCATTTTTCTAGGTATATGAATGAGAGTGATATAAAAAGGGAGAGTGAATAAGGGACAATACGTGGTTATCCTTTTTATGGGTGCATGAATGAGAGCGGTAGAAAAAGAGAGATTAAGAAAGGAACAATACATGAGTATTCATGTTTGAAGGTCTTGAAAGAGAGCAAGAAAAAGACAAAGGGAGCAAGAGAGAGATAGAGAGAGTATAGATATTCTTGGTATATAAAAGGAAGAAAGAGACAGGATTGGGTCTGAGGGAGAGTCTACGAGAAATAATGTTTTTGGAATATGAGAAAGAGAGGAAAGAAAGAGTTCCACTTCATTATTACATTGAGGGCATTTTTATTAAAAGTTTCATTTAGAAAGATAAATATTATTTCCCGTTTAAAGAATGAAAGTAAGAGTGAAATTGAAAACTGCAAAGCTGTATTAATTGAGAATGACAGTCACGTCGCCCTATACAGAGTGACACGTGTATTTCACGTGTACGATGTAGGTCGGAGGGTCAGGTGGACTTTCAACCCCCTCCAGTGGGATAATGCCTCCCTTTCACTCAAGCCTTATCATTGGCCCTTTGTCCTTTATCCACCTTGCCTTATTCCTCCCCTTGTGATCATTCAATGGCCCTAATAACCCCCTCCCCCTCCATAGCTATCTTTCTTCAACATCGTTCCAGATAAAATCAATTACCATTGTATTTCACCAACTAGTCATCCTGTGTATTGCCCACAAAGAGGTTTTGCAATAAAGATATCTGTATCGGATTTAAAATGTGTTTAATAATCTATTTAAACAACGACCAACTGTCTGACCACACAGTCAGCCTGATCGCTCCTTTGTCTCTTTATCAGTTGGATCAACGATCAGTATTACTCTCCATCTTTAAACCAAAACAGATTTTATACAAACCAAGTTTTACGCATAATCAGAACACTATTTATATATACACACTTGCACCTCAACATTTTTCATCTAAGTATTTAAAAGATTTCAACATTTCAATAAAATTCTGGTCTTGGGTTCTTCAAACAATCTTAATGGTATTTTTTTAAATGAGCCATAATTGCCTTCACATTGTTTAAGATATTCAGTAATACAACATTTTTATTTATTTAAATATAACTTTTTGCCCAACGCGTAGTTGAGTCAAATATTTAGGACTATAATTAACTCAAAATTAACTTTCAATAATTAAATTGTTTTTTAAAAAACTGTAGAATGAAAATACTCAATTTTGTTACTAGAAACATCATAGATCCTCTTAACCTCATTATACTTTCCATAAACCAATTTTAGAATATGCCTCACCTACTTGGAATCCGCAATGAAAAACAGATGCTAGAACTCACATTCAATATTGTAACCTTTTTATCCTGTTTAGGAAGATGAGCGGTGAGAAGACGAAAGCCAACTGGACAGTTTCACAGAATATGAATAGGTTGGCCACAAAGAAAACAAAAAAAGTAATAGAAACAGCTATTATATAGCTGTATATAGAAACAGGTGCTAATTAATAACGCTACTGACTTTACTTATAGCACATTCTCTAATATTTGGAAGCCATTCCTCTTCTCTTCTTTCAAACGTTATGAGGCATTGCCGTTATATATTGTATTGTAAGTGCCTTAAATGTATCGAAGAGATACAAAGAATGACTTCTGAATATTAAAAGAAATACACTGTAAGCAAAACTTTCACTTTCATAAAGTTAAAGGCTTCAAAACATTTATTTCTTCCGTTTTTCTTTTTCCTTGAGGTTTTAGACTTCATTGATTGCATCATGTGTTTAATTATGATTTTTTGGCATATATATATATATATATCACTCAAAATTCAAACACAACGATCCAAACTGGACGCAAATCAGCTCAAAAACGAAGAAAAGCAACACACAGAGAAAGAGACACCTGGTTTCCTGCTGTTGTGTTTCCGGGGTGCTTGGTCGCCCATTCTCTTTTCTCCTGAAGACGGATCATCCGAAAATTTGAGTTTGTAAGTGTGTCTATTTCTCTGTGTGTTGCTTTTCTTCGTTTTTGAGCTGATATATATATATATAACTTTATATATACACATTTTTTCTTCTTCTCAGAATTTGGTAATAAATTTTAGGCTCGGTTGTAACAAACACATATATGAAGAGGCTAGAAACAGAATACAATGATCGAATTCCGACAAGAAAGAAAAGTGTTTATTAGTAATTGTGATTAAGAAAACAATACCTTATTATACATACGAGTATATATATATATAAACTTTAACAAATAGGAAAGAACACAGAAAGTCACTAGAGAACTCACTTCGACATTTCGACATTCGTCGTCATCAGAAAGAAGTGCGAAGTACTTGCATTCAGAAGCAAACTGCTACTGTTTGTATATAATATTATATATATATTATATTATGATATTATATTGTGTTATATATAATGGTTGGCTGTTTCATGACCAAATGACTTGATTGGTTTTATTGTGTGGAGTAGGGGGTCCTTGAAGTTGCATTGTTTCGGGCTCTAATGAAACCCTTGTCTTCTATGAAGTCACCTGAATCAACATGACGAGGTCTTTACCCTTTCTAGCAAGATGACAGAGGCTTCATTGTTTAAAAACCAATCCACAGTCACAGGAATACAGCACTAATCAAGATCGTACCAAGATTTCTAACTGGAGAAGCTGAAATTACATGGCAACATGCATGTAGATTTAGATATATACTCGTATATACGAGTTCCAAATTCAAGAAGAGTAATACACAGAGTAAGGAATACACAGACTCAAATTTTCGGGTAAACCGTCTTCAGAAGAAAAGAAAACAATAGAACTCACTTTTCAATATTTAAACCATTATGGCGGACGTTCTGAAAAGATGAAGTAAATTGACGGAGGTACGATAGTCAGCCGAAGAACTCTCTGGTTTGAGAGTTAAAGCAGTGCTGCCACGAAGGAGAAAATAAAAAAAGAACCAAGGAGTCGAGATTGAAAAAAATTTAAAGGAGAGTACTTAAATGGAAAAAAAACAGAAAATATATGAAATATTAAAAAATAAAAAACCTGTAAGTTAATAAAATAAAATTAAAATAATAATAGAAAAGTTTACAAAAAAATATAAACAAATAAAATCTATGTATATAAAATCTAAATATAAACAGATATAATCTGAAACTTACTTGACTATATTTTGACATCCATTATCTTGAGGAAAAGTTATCTGTATTAGATTAAGGTAGGAAATAATGGTGACAAATGTAATATAGTCAAGAGAGCTTTTATCAGTATTTTATTATCAGCAGATTATATCTTAGTGGATATAATAAATATATTATTGTTGTTTCAGGAAAATATATTTAGTAAGTGCTAGATAGATGACTAATGAAGTCTCTTCCTTCAGTGAGAGATGTTGAGAGGTGGTTCATTCACGTCTGAGTTCTTCGTGAGAGTAACCTTTCACACTCTGCATTAGTCAACATCAGTCGCATTTATTATCACTTTGATGGATCCTCTCCGGTCTAGTCAAATAAAGCCTTCCAGAGTCGTTCTTGAATGATGATCCTCCATTTCTTGGATCGCTTAAGAGAGAGATATAGCCACTTTGAAAAATTCTCGTCTATCCTCGCAACACCGTCATATTTATCTCTTCTATTAACAGCCGTCACATCTCCGAGGATATTCCGGGGCAAACTAGTAACGTTTCAAATGCTTAACTCAATTACACTACGGCTTCTACCACTTCTCTATTGGATCACATCAATCAATGGCTCATACTAAACAAATCAAAAGTTGACGTAGACGTGTGGACGTAGTTGACGTTATGTTTACAAAATTATTAATATGCAGAATATACTGTATCAAATATATCTCAGTGAATGTTAAAACCGTATTTCCTTCCATGTACAATAGGAAACAATAATATAATTTGCATTGTTTTAAGCAATCAAAACTTATATATTACCTATATATATTATATTTATACTTCTAGTATGTAAATACAGTAGATTGTCTGATTTAACGAGCAATTCGCTTTACGAGCAGCCATTAAAAAGAATTTTTCTCTCGAACGACAAGTCAAAATTTGTAGTACGAACGACCGTCTTCCTCACGCCTAGATGATCACAGTTTAAATTTTAGTAGATTAAGAACATGATTATTTCTTGCATCAATTTATATTATTCATATTACATGTACAGTGCTGTTTATTTTTTCTAATTACAACTTTTCTGTTGAAGAAATAAACTTAAAACAGGTATTTTGTGGTTGGAATAGAGTATTTTTATTTTCATATAAATTTTAGTACGAAAAATTGCTGAGTAATAAGAGTAAATCGCAATATAAGATGGGCCTAGAAACTAATTAAAGTCGTACTACGAGGTTCTACTGTACATTGCAATTAGATTATATAATGAGCGATGTTAGTGAGTATCAGTTCGCAAATTACTTGCAATAATCATTTTTTTGTTTTTATGGCAACAATAACAAAAAAGCATTTGCTCTATTTATTGGTCTGTTAAATGGATTAATTGAACTCTAGTAGCATTGTATCATGGTCTAACGATGGCAATGTACTCCGATATTAAGACAGTGACGAAAATTGGATTGGATCCTGTTTTCCTTTCAAAAAGGTCCCACAGGTGCAGATACAATCTTATTGTGTTCTTCTTTTCTCGTAACTTCCCATGATAAAAGTCTACAACGGTCATGAAACAACCATTTCACTTAAAATGCCTTACTTTTGCCACTGGAATCCGTCTCGTTTAACTGTACATTCGCATGCTTGAAATACTACTTTTCATCAATAATTTAACTCTTGGGCATCTTTTAAACATTATTTTCATGACAGATGTTACAAATGACTCCGAACACTTTTTACTTTCCAATAAGTAAGTATAGTGATCCAGTAAATTCGATCTACAGATTTTGACGGATTTACATATTGTGAGGTCTCCAAAGTCCTTTTAAGACGATTTTTCTATGATGTCTGTATATCTGGGTGGGTGAGTGTGTAAGTAACTAAAAGTTTGTCGGGATGCTATAGTCCACAATCTTTCGTGGAAGAAATTAATATTTTACACAAAATTGTAGCCTGCTACAATTATGTGTAAAATTTTGTACAAAATTGTACACAGCTACAGCTTTGTTTGAGCAACAAACAAAGGTTGGTAACATATCATATATAAACATCCTATGCATATAACTTAATATAATTAATATAATATATTATGAAATAAAATATAAAATAATAAAGCTTACTTTTGTAAGTTTTATTTACAAACAAGTATTTTTTCTGTGGAGAAGTATTGTTCTTTGAAATACTTCTACTTGTATATCCCACAAGTTATAATAATCCATTTTCATATTGTTTATTTGTTGGATGTTTATAAGCTTTTCAAAAAAAACTGATACATTGGCAACGAGAGTTTCATTTTAAACCTAAAAAATTGACCGAATCCCGATTAGTTAATACACCTATATATATATATATATATATATATATATATATTATATATATATATATATATATATATATACTTAAAATGAACTGTGACACATAGAGGGTAACATAACAAAGACTCACTTTTGTTGACAACACTGAGTGTCACTGACACTGTCAGTGAGTTGACTGTCGTCCCTCCGTCGATTCACTTCTTCTCCTGAGGACGACCGCCATTACGGTAGAAGTATTGAAAAGTGAGTTTTTGTTATGTTTCTGTCTATATGTCACAGTTTATTTTAAGTGTAATCTGTCCTGCCGGACCGTTTGTCGTTTATCATAGTATATATATATATATATATAAAACAAGATTTCACATAAACACGAGAAATAACATCAATGATCAAACCACAATATGAAATGGGGAAACAAGACTTAAGATATTTCAACCGTAACAAGCGGTCTTCGACAGAGTCAAAAACCCAGTCAGTTGGGTTTTGACTCTGTCGAAGACCGCTTGTTACTGTTGAAGAATCTTAGTCTCTTTTCCCCATTTCATATTGTGGTTTGATCATTAATATATAAATATATATATTATCAACAAGAAAACTATCCACAAAGAACAAAAAACCTTTTCACAGTAAACTATAGACACAGAGTAAAGATACGAACACAGTTGTAGTCTCTAATTTTCTGAGACCGTCATCAGGAGAGTAGAGATAGGGACACCAAACGCACTTGCGAAGGGACTGTTGGAGACCAACATCTCGAAATGTGGCTTCACAAGTGCGCTTGTTGTCCTAATCTCTACTCTCCTGATGACGGTTCAACCGAAAGTGAGAGACTGTAAGTGTATCTGTTCGTATCTTTACTCTGTTTCTATAGTTTACTCTGAACGTATATATATACTTATGCAAGTACATTTATACTTTTTGCATGTACTTTTTTCTAGTGTTCAAGATAGTTCAAAAGCTAATACCATCACCAACAGAAAAAGAAAGAAGCAAACTCAAGCACTCTAGGAAAAGGACCATTGCTAAAACAATTAAAGCATATTGTGGATTTGGATTGTAGTTTGTGCTTTGGCACAATCTGCTGTTTGTATAATACTGTGTTTGTGTGCAGTTTGTGCAACATAATAATGTTGCAGTATTGTGTTTGCGTAGTTTGTAGAATAAAAATTAAACTGAATAATCATTATAAATACGAGTGAAATGGTACACTTTTGGCCGCAGTTATTGATGCCTACACCGTTGAAGAGGTTTACTAACAATGGCCACGTTCGAGAATTACTTTTCTTGTATTTGTTTAAATTTTATTTTCACTAAAACCATGTAATTTAATTGATAAAAGCAAAAATATTTTAAAGAAAATATTTGTAACTTGTTAATTAAAATACCCTTATTATTTTAATAAATTACACGATTAATAAGATCATCAGAGAGTAATCTTGTAGTAAGTTTTAAGCGTTTGACAGAGTGTATATAATGAGAACAAAGTGGTAAAAAGGTGTTTATTTGACGGTGTAGGATTGAAGTGAGTGAGATGTTGACGGGATAGTGCGGGAGACAGAGTAAGTACCAGCATGAACATGAAGAAGTGGCGACCTCGAGCCACCGGCAATCCTGACCTTTAGGTATCCACAACCATCTGCAGACTTAATCGAATCGCTTTTGTCTCTTTTATACGGCAAATATTTCACTCGACGTTTATACTGTCTTTGAGATATTCAATTTCATGTCTTTATTTTAACTTCTCATTCCACTCACCGACCTTTCGTAACAAACTTCTTCATTTCTCCATCTCTCTCTTTATTTTTTTCATACTCTTATCGTCTCTTCATCATTGGCTATCTTTTTGCCATGGATATAAACACAAAACTTACATTAATTTTGGTAGCAGTCCTTCTTATTATTAAAGCACATATTATTAAAAACATAACCATAATTGATAGAAACTTGCTTCTTTATAAGTTTCTCTATATTCCTAAATAAGGATTTCGTTATTGTATCTAAACTATATAACACACTTCTTACACAGTTAACAGTCAACATGGCTCTATGAAAGAGTTGAAACATGTTGACTGTTAACTGTTTAGGAAGTTTGATATATAGTTTAGATACAACAACGCAATCCTTATTTAGGAAGATAGAGAAACTTAAAAAGAAGGAAGTTTCTGCCAACTAATATTATGTTTTTAATATATATATATATATATATATATATATATATATATATATATATATACAAATTACTAACTGACAGGGCGAATTTCGTACCATCTAACAATCAATTAATGTCGTGTTAACTCAGCTAAACTTAATTTAGTATTTAATTATTAGTACGTATAATAGCTGACCCAACTGCCCCTGTTTAACAACCACACTTGTACAAATGCTATTATTATAATTATCATGGTATTGAATTGCACTGAGATTCAAATCAACTCAATTTTTTGAAGTGGGAGGTGAATAAACCTGAGCTCTTCATCCATCGGGTAGGACGTTAAGCCGTCGGCTCCAAGCCCATATGATGTGGGGTACTAGTTAAAGATGCCTTATCAAAGTACTCTTGAATTAAAACAAAATTTAAGAATCCCAATTTAGCAGAATGTTCATTCTGTGATATCACAAAAGGACCAATGTTTGGTCTATGTCTTGTTTCTTGTGAAACTACGACTGCAATCTAACTTAACCTATATTGAATTAAAAATGTCGGATTTTTATTTACATAAGATTTTATCTACCACTTTGCATCAAAGTCTAAAAATACTCAAGTATTAAAGAAGTAATTTAAAGTTAATGAATTCAGATATAGAATTGGAACATGTTTTATTAAATCAGAAACCTTCGCGGCATCCGTCCAACCATGATCCGAAGTTTCATCACAATCGGATGAAGAGTTTAGGAAGACGTATGAGACGTGCAGACAAACATTCATTTTCATTTAAATAGAGATATATAACAAGATTTTTCAATGAAAAAGCCTATATATAAAATTATGAAATATAATTGAGATACAAAGATCACACAGAGTAGATCAGAATTAGAATAGGAATAGTAATTACCATCGACAATATTTCGAGCAGCAGCAGGAAAGATCAGACAAGAAAATCAAAGATTTTTAAAGATAAACCTTTAAAAAGAGATTAGCTGAACGGGGCATTAATTAGTTTAATCGACAGTTTTGTTGAAGCAGGTGAGATTCTTCGCAAGCCTGTACCTGGGAGGGGTTGCAGTGATACTATCTTTTCATTGCTCCTTTTTTCCCCAGGTATCCATAAACTTGGCACTGTTATTATGAAATTCTTTCCCATACTTTCATCGTTCACTTTTAACTTTAGTAAGACTCATTCCATTATTTATTGTAAACGGCTCAATATTAAGTGTATTCTTTACATCAGTCTCCCAAGAGTCCTTGTAGTGGTAAAGAAATGGAACAATATGGGCAATTTCATGTCAACCACAATCCATTCTTCACACTCTGCACTAGCAGTAATGCCTATCGAGCTGTATTATCAGCTACTGTATTAGTTATTTGGTTCGTACTATGTGTTAAACTAAACATTACTTAACATTGCAATCAATGCATTATCATCAACCCATAACCTTACAACAGCAATCATGTCAATGGATATTGACATGTAACAGAAACAGCATCCACGTTAATTCCCATAATCTTCGTCCTTCTATTTCAGTGCTTAAAAGAAAAATAGTGTGATTTATTATTTAAATTGTGTACTTTTTAATGTTACTATCTGTTGATATTTATACGGTGTTATCATTTCTTTTCTATGATGATTCTTTCATTTTCATATTATTTTGATTAATTTTTTATATCTTTTGTTATAATTGCCCTTTGTGATTAAGGTTGAAATGCTGGATGGATGATACAGTCTTTTTAGGGGCATTAATGTTAGTAATTAAGTGCTATTAGTGCAGAGTACTTTTGCTCTTGATGACATCGTATGTCGGAATATTTGAGTAACTTCTGCTTGTTCTTTTCTTTATGTTATTGAGTTGAATATAGGATTGAACCATTTGATGCGCATTAAATTGTTACAGAATCACAACTATATATTTTCATATTTAGAGTACAGTCCTCAGGAGAAAATAAAGGGAGGGAATTCAATGGCGATGGTGAAGAATCAGAATGGTCATTATGTATGTTACAAACTTACCAATGTTTTGATTATTCCAAATGCTAAGGCTTCCCAAATGGTCTAAAAGTGACTAATAAAGTGATAAAAAACTATCTAACCATAAATGCATTAATGCTTTCTTTAGGATTATATTTTTAGTCTCAAGAGCTAATAAGCCTTTGTAGTCAGAGGTCAAGTGGTTGAGACAGTTATCAGCTGTCCTTAGAATCTGTATGCCATCAGTGTCGCTAAAATGAGTTCTTTTGTTACAGAGTGACTGTATCCGGCCGAGACGGCTTGAAGGCAGCTGTAGTTCAACTCCCGACACATCTCAGTCCTTGGGAGAGGTTCATCCTAGAAATGATTCTTTCATTTCTCGTCGTTTTTGTCTACTTCGTCACGATGGATTCTCATAGGAAGTGGATTTCTGGAGCTCCACTCAGCATTGGATCAGCATACATTGCTGCAACCATCGTATCTGTGAGTAACATTTCCTCATATGTTAGGTTAGCTTTTAGTGTCTGTCTCACATCGGAACACGGATAGACCGAGCATTGACCTTTTGTAATATCACACAATCAAGATTGACTCTACAGTCGGAGTCCTAATTTTTGCCTAACGCAAGTGTATTTGGAGTAAGAATTTTTAACGACTACCTGACATAGTACAGGCTCGGAACGACGGCTTGACAACTTCTCCGAGGAATGACGTGCTCAGATTTGTTCACCTCCCATGTGAATAAATCGAAAGCTAGAGTGGGTATTGAACCCCAGACCTATCAACTCAGAGGCGAGCATGTTGCCACTGAGCTAACCTGGCTCTTCCTCATATGTTACTGTTCAAAGAAACAAAAACAAATAAATGGTTAAAGGAGGAAGGGAAAGACAGGGAGAAGAGACGGGGGGGGGGGGGGGGGTTATTTCTTACAAACGGGGTTGTTTGTATGTGAGTTAGTTTAAGTAGAAATAATAATGCGCAATATATAAACAGCGAATACTTAAGATCGTGAATACTACAATCTATAAAGATTGTAGATTCCGAATAAATAATTGATTACTATACGACTATACTGTCTTGATTTCTAACATAATACTTGAGTAAACACTATAATAAAAACTTCTTGCAAAGTGAATACCCGAGTAGTTACCATAGAACCAGCCTCTGACGGTTTAGGCTCTTGAATAAATACTATAGCATAAACTTCTTACTACATGAAAAATAGAAAGGTTACTATAGAACCAGTTTCTTGATTTCTGTGTATTTTAGTGACCACTATTACAGAAACTTCTTAACATAAACAAATAGAGTTTTCTCGTATTCATGGTTACCATAGAACCACCTCTGACACTCTAGGTTCTTGAATATATACTTTTGCATTTACTTCTGACTAAAGGAGTATTTGGGTTATTTTCACGGAACTGCATTCTGATTCTTGTTATTTTAGTAAATAATAAAATTATTTTATAAGCAAATACTTGATTAATTAGCATAGAACTAGCCTCTTGACATTCTAGATGCTTGAATAGTGAGCACCAATAGCGTTTCACTTTGACTAATTAAAACTTTTGTGATATTAGTTCTTAAGCACTGAACATTTAATTACCATAGTAAAAGGTTCTGACAGACTAAATACTTGATTGAACACCACAGTACAAGATTTTGCCTTTTAAGAATAGGACTGGAATTGTGATTTGGTGACAGAGAAACTTGGCACTGGAGAAGAAAGCTTTTTTTTTGTCGATGCGCTTCAAGATGATTGAGAGTCCTTAATGGGAGGTTAGCTGGCTGATGAATGTGGGAAGCGAGAAAGCGTTGACTTCGTCTCTCTTTCCATATTTCTGGTCTCATCTTTCTTTTGTCTTTTTTTTTCTGTTTGTTTCTTTTCTAGCCAATAATCAAAAAGATTATTATCTTATCTCTTTAGATTGTTGTAGCCAAACAATATTATCGCAGAAAAAAGCTAATTTTGCAAACATGAAAGTGGAAATTTATAAATATAGTATTTATAACTTTGAAAAGTAAAGTTTTTATTACAGGGTTGTAATAAAACCTGTAGTGGTTATTCCTCTGCGAGTTCTTTATATCATTCCAGGAGTCTATTTCTTACTTTCTCAAGTCTTTAATTAACGTTTTATATTAGCTAAGTTTTATTATTGACATGCAATTTCAAGATGGGCTTATGTACTCTGATGGCATTACCAAATTGAAAGCTTACCATTTTGGAAATCGGTGAGCCACAATTATCTGTTGATTCTACATTCGGTATTCTAAATTTTTTTCACATTAACCAGGTTACTGAAGTTATAGTTTTCTCTATTTAAACTTCTTACTTCTGCCTTTGAAAAAGATGTTAAGTAAACAGAAATTTTGCCATTTTAGAGTTTGATTTGAACCTGAAATACTTACCGAAACCCGATTATTATTTACTTATACTCTAGTCAGTTAAATGAACGATTCCACAAACTGAATAAACTAAATTCACAGAAAGAGCATATATACAACGATCACAAAAACTCACTACTATATTTCGACTGCCAGGTCAACAGAGAGAAACATTCCGACTCGTCAGACCGTCAACAAGTGATTCGTCACTTGTTTTTGGAGCGGCTCACATTTTTCTATCTGATGAAGAGGCACTCGAAATTTAATAGTGCATTCTTGTGATACCTTTTATATGTTTTTTATCTTCTTTCAATTTTAGTATATATATATATATATATATATATATATATATATACAAAACTAAATTTTATCGGGACTCAATCAGTTCTTCAGTGTCACGTGTTCATTTCAGACTACAGTTGTTAAAATCCACATACTGTTTTTCTTTGTAAAATAATTTGTAATGTAATACTTAGTTTTTCTGTTTCAAAATTTATACTTCTGCCTATGAAAAAGGTTTTAAATAAAGACCGAAACGTTGGCAATGAGAGTTTAATTTGAACCTGAAGAACTGACCGAGTCCCGATAAACTTTAGTTTTGTTTCTATTCCACGGTCGATACTTTTATCAATATATATATATATATATATACCAAGTATGTGAAACGATTCCACGAACTAAATATTCTAGATTCACAAAAAGGTCACACATATAAGAAATCAGAGAAACTGACTGCTATATTTCGATTACCTTGTACTTAATTTTTTGTTTACTTACTTATCTTCATTTGTAGTTTGTTTTTTTAGTTAAACTGGTTTTTAGTTAAATGCTTTCATTCAGTTATTATGTATTTTTTATTTTTTGAATTTATTTATATTATTTATTCCTCTCCCTCCTTCCTACGTGAGCTGGTTACACTGAGGGCCTCTTCAAGAAAACCACTTCAATTGTCACCTGTCTTGGGGGTGATTCACATCTATCTTCCTGATGACGAGGCAATGGAAATGTAGTAGCGAGTTTTTGAAATTTCTTTCATGTGTGTTCTTTTTGTGTATCTAGTTTATATATATAGTAGTACAAAGTTAAAGTGTAAATAACACCATACTTCCATTAGAGACACGTCCCAAGCACCTTCACGGTTATACGGCTTTGCGAAAAGAGTCAAAAGGCTTTGTTTTCACAAAATTCACAAGGTTCTAAATTACGACAGATAAATCTCAAGGAGAAGGGAAGTTGTGAACTCATCTCACAATACCCATCTCTCATTTAAGTTAGCTGTATTAGTCGTCTTGCTTAAAATCAACGTCAGCAACAATCAGAACCCATTATAACATTATATAACCAGAGATAACTTAGTATTTTCAGAATTATTTCATTACTTTGCTTTACATTAACTAAATCACTTTTCAAATATTGATATAAGTCTTTATTAAAATGAATATTGCTAAAATATGAATAAAAGATTTAATCTATCATGGTGCATATTTTTCTTTATAATTATTATCCTTATTGTCTACGCTTAAAATTCACTTTAACAATATTGGATATTAGAATTAGTAATAATACATTCCGTCATACCTCGTAAAGTCTCTGTAAAGCTCGACCGGTTTCGGGTCCGCCTGGATCCCATCTTCAAGAGCACCTAACTGACTGTGTGTGTTGTTTTCCTATAACCTACCTATATATAGTATTTACATTGTGTAATCAGTGTTGTGTGTGTAGGTAATTTTTTTTTTCTTTTTTTTTTTCTATTTCTTTAATTGTTATGTTTTTTTCTTTTATTGCTTATTTCATTATCTATTTCTAGTTTCTTGTGTCGTCTTTTAAATGTTATTAGTGGTTTTGTTAAAATGTCGGTTTGGTGGTTTGTTTGTTCATTGATTATATTGTCTGTCATTTTATGTTTATATATTTCTATTTGTTCCTGTATGTTCATTCGTTGTCCTTTTTGTCCCGTCTGTAGTAAGTCCATTGTGTTTTCCATACTGTCTGGGTTATGTCCAAATTTGTTTAAGTGGTGTGCGTAGTTTGATCTGTTTGTGTTGTTGGTGTAGTCTTTAATGTGTTCTTTGAATCTGTCTTTTAGGGTCCTTCCCGTTTGCCCGATGTAGTTTTTACCGCAATCTTTGCATTTAATCCTGTATATTCCGCTTTTTTCGAATTTGTTATCTTTGTTCTCTGTTGTGTTGTTTGTGATTTGGCTTATAGTGTTATTCGTTTTATAACCTATTTTTATAACCTAAGAATATTTTCTTAGAAGAGTCGCAATTTTTTCGCTAGGATTACCTATGTAAGTTAAAGATGCGTATCTGTTCGTTACTCCCGGTGTTGTACTGTTAGTATTGTGTTTATTTCTTCTTTCGTTTATTATTCTTTGTATGATTTTTTCCTTATACCCGTTATTTTTTGCTATTGTTTTTATGGTATTTAATTCCTTATTATAGTTAATTGCATTCATGGGTATGTTTAGTAATCTATCAATCATATATCTATACGCGGATGTTTTTTGTTGTGGTGGGTGGAGTGATGATTTATGTATAGTTGTGTCACGAACAGATACGCATCTTTAACTTACATAGGTAAACCTAGCGAAAAAATTGCGACTCTTCTAAGAAAATATTCATTAAAAATAGGTTATAAAACGAATAACACTATAAGCCAAATCACAAACAACACAACAGAGAACAAAGATAACAAATTCGAAAAAAGCGGAATATACAGGATTAAATGCAAAGATTGCGGTAAAAACTACATCGGGCAAACGGGAAGGACCCTAAAAGACAGATTCAAAGAACACATTAAAGACTACGCCAACAACACAAACAGATCAAACTACGCACACCACTTAAACAAATTTGGACATAACCCAGACAGTATGGAAAACACAATGGACTTACTACAGACGGGACAAAAAGGACAACGAATGAACATACAGGAACAAATAGAAATATATAAACATAAAATGACAGACAATATAATCAATGAACAAACAAACCACCAAACCGACATTTTAACAAAACCACTAATAACATTTAAAAGACGACACAAGGAACTAGAAATAGATAATGAAATAAGCAATAAAAGAAAAAAACATAACAATTAAAGAAATAGAAAAAAAAAAGAAAAAAAAAATTACCTACACACACAACACTGATTACACAATGTAAATACTATATATAGGTAGGTTATAGGAAAACAACACACACAGTCAGTTAGGTGCTCTTGAAGATGGGATCCAGGCGGACCCGAAACCGGTCGAGCTTTACAGAGACTTTACGAGGTATGACGGAATGTATTATTACTAATTCTAATATTACTAACCTCAGTGGAACTAACCCATTAACTATATTTAATATTGGATATATTATAATTAATAAAATTACTCCTTGGTGAGGAGAGGGCTTAGATATTGTCTTCTGCAGGGGTCCGGACACCTTTTCGCTGACCGAGCAATAACAAACAAATATTTTTAGATCTATTTCCGTAAGAGGTTTTTCCCACTTAATAAAACCCAATATTATTACTAAATTTTCTTAAGTAATATCAAAACTTTGAAACTAGTATAATGATCGAAAATTATTAATGAAAAGAACACATAGACATAACAACACAACTCACTTCAATATTTTCGACATCAGGAGAAGGGATGGAAGAAAGTCGCTGTTTTCTAGCCAAGCAGATCTCTTCCTTATCTTCTTCTCTTGATGACGACAACGAGGTCGAAATACTGAAGTGAGTTGTGTCGTTGCTTTTACGTTTTCTTTTCTTGTAATCATTCGATAAGTTGTCCTTAGGTTAGGTTACAGTGGCAGTCCCACAAGGGAACACACATACGCCAAACATCGGCCCTCCTTTGTGGTACCACGTAATGAACATTCTACTACCTTGGGAAACCTACATTTTTCCTAACTCAGGTATATTTACAGTAGGGATCTTTAAAGACTACCTGACATCGTACAGGCTCGGGATCGACAGCTTTACGTCCTCTTCGAGGGACGATGTCCACAGATTTATTGTTCTCCCTCGTCAATAGATGGAGGACCAGAGTGGGTATTGAACCCAGGACTCACCAGTCCAGAGGCGAGCACGCTGCCACTATGCTAACCTGACCCCTTAAAGTGTCGTAACGGACAGTTTCATGTTTTGAATGAATATCTTATGAATAAGTTAACGAGTAATATGTATTGACCAATGTTAATAGTAGGGCGGGATTGACACTTGCTGATAGCTTTGCAGTCACATGCATTCATTGAAGTTGCCAGTCATTGTACATGACCGAGGGTTGGTCTTGATGTGTTTCACATGTAGAGCTACTCACATGTATCTGTGGAGTCAATAATGGAAATGATCGCTACGTGACTGGCGTGAATGCAAGTGCCTCACTCACGCCATACTCGAAACCTCGTATATCTCACAGATTTGTCGATGACATTTTATGATTACATATTAAGCAATCTAAAGATTGCTTACATACATGGTATGTATGAATTCCGTATTTAGTTGAAACTTGAACACCTTTGTGTATTCTTTGTGTATTCCGTCACTGCACCAGTGCCCTTGGTTTCCCTCTTTTATTTCTCCTGAAGGCAGTTCAAACCAAACATTAGAGACTGTAAGTGTGTTTTTTTAATCTCTCTATGCTTCTTCATATACATTGAAGTTTATTGTCCGTTTTGGATCGTATTTTTATCAAAAAAGTTGCTTTTACGTTTTCTTTTCTTGTAATCATTCGATAAGTTGTCCTTAGGTTAGGTTACAGTGGCAGTCCCTCCTTTGTGGTACCAAGTAATGAACATTCTACTACCTTGGGAAACCTAAATTTTTCCAAACTCAGGTATATTAGAGTAGGGATCTTTAAAGACTACCTAACATCGTACAGGCTTGGGACCGACAGCTTTACGTCCTCTTCGAGGGACGATGTCCACGATTTATTGCCCTCCCTTGTGTATTCTGAAGCAAGTTATTCCTTTTACGATCGATGCCACTATTTCATTAGTATAAAACATAAACAAAACCAAAATTAGCATATGTCAAGAGGTCAAATCAAACAATATTTCTGGCCTGGCATTTCAAAAAAGTTAAAAATTTTTTAATAAAAATCTGTTTTATAACTCCACACCACATTAAATTACCTCATTATAAAATGGATTTGAATAAATTAGAATTATTTAGCACTTTAAGCGTAACCCAACCTATATGTACATATATAAATACAGTATATGTGCACTTAATTTTTTTTACTATCTATCAGAATACTGATATGCCAAAATGTTGAAGTTGTACTGGAAATACTCGTATTAGTGACCTTATTTAAAAAAACTTTTTTGATAAAAATACGATCCAAAACGGACAAATAAACTTCAATGTATATGAAGAAGCATAGAGAGATTAAAAAAACACACTTACAGTCTCTAATTTTTTGTTTGAACTGCCTTCAGGAGAAATAAAGGAGGGAAAACAAGGGCACTGGTGCAGTGACGGTTCAAACCAAAAATTAGAGACTGTAAGTGTGTACTTTTAATTTTTCTATGTTTCTTTACCTAAATTGAACCTTATTTATAAATAAGATATGAATTAATTAATAATAGTTTGAAATAATTGTACTGAATATATCAGTATCAACTTCGGTATTATTTATATTTTACTGTACTTTGTTAAAATCCATATGAATTTATCAAAGCCCTTAAAAAGTTAATTTATTCCTGATTAAAGAAGAAAAGCAACACTAAGTCTTCCACAAGAAAGGGTTTATTCATACAAGGTGTTTAGAACACTTCATATTCCTCGCCTTTTCGATCATACCCCGATAAAATAAACTTATTTGATTTTAAATTATATAACATATTTCATATTCAATTATATGAACAGTTTTGCATGTTTTTTTCATAATAACTTATAATATGAATAATTTCATCGTCAGATTAAGAGTTCGAAACTCGTTGTGTGATTAAATCCTTTTTGTGGAAGACTTAGTGTTGCTTTTCCTCTCTAATCATGAGTATATAGACTTGTGACATTGATAAACAATTTCTGCATAGATCCCATGTTATCAATATTACAATCCATGTAAAAAGTTAGAACAACAAAACTTTTAATGATAAAACTTGTTAAAAGGTTTCTACAAAATCGCTAAGGTTTTGATCAAAATACTAATTATAAAAGTACAATAATGATTCTGAAATCACTACTTTATTTCAGGATTAACATAAATATGAAATTTTGCGGGCATAACTGTTGTAGTTCTTGAGACATCACGCACGAGGCATATGCCCGCGCACGTGAACACATTTCAGTTTGCGAAACCAATTTGATTGGACTCAGGCGACCACAAAACGTGTATTTCCGTTGAATACTCAATATCGACATTGTTACACAAACACAGTACGTGGATGTTATTAAATTGTGCATGGATGCTATTGAACTAGGGAAAAGTATTGAAAATATTGTACCGTTTCCTGCTAGTCATGAACATTCCAAGATGAAATCTTAGTCATTGATCCTAGACTGTTTATCTTTTTTGTGGGAAAACTTGTACTCCTAGTAGCTGGGAATAGTCGATATGCAGCCTTAGATGATATGAACATCATACATAAAATCTGTTGTTGCCCGTTTCGTCAATTCATATTCCTCGCCTTTTCGATCATACCCCGATAAAATAAACTTATTTGATTTTAAATTATATAACATATTTCATATTCAATTATATGAACAGTTTTCCATGTTTTTTTCATAATAACTTATAATATGAATAATTTCATTTTCATTATTCATTACTTGTGTAATCTGTTATAGTCTGGCATTTACTCATGATAGAAAATTTCAAAATTACGTCTCCATACAAAAGAGCTTCATGTTAAAACTAAGAACGTGTTTCAAAACATGTAGTGTTCTTAGATTTACATCCATGTTTTTTTACATTATATATGCATGTGTTATAGATGTAAATCTGAAGAAGAACACCAAGTGTTTGAAACGCGTTGTAAATTTTGACATATGGATCTTTTGTGTGGAGACGTAATTTTTGAAATCCTTCATCATAATTTTATTTCTTTTTAATCAAATATTAATAATTATTCTAATTTTAAAAATAATTTAATTCCAATAAATTAGTGCTTTTCATCAGAGAAAGATAAAAAAGTCTGACAAGTGACTGCAGCTGAGGTAGAAAGATGCTCTACTTAATGTCATATTTCCCCCAACAAAAATTAAAATTGTATTTAATATTTAACGTTAATTACTACGAAGAATATATGAAATAAAATTGTCGTTCATAATAACAAAATTTAAGTTAAATACAATATAAATACATTCAAGATTTAAATTAAATATACAATTTAAAGTTTGTATAATAACTAGAAAAGTACAAAAAAAAATTAGTTCCTGTTCTAAGACAAAGTTCAATAAAGTATATTTTTCATGATTCAATATTGAGCAAAAACAATAGGGCACATTGATAGACAGGGCTGTATGTCTGACAAATGTCATTAATATCTGTCAAAAGATGCGAATTGCAAAGAGATTGCCAAATTTTTGACACGTACTCATCCCACACAGACCCAGGCATCTAGAAACGTATAACCCCTAAAAAACCTCAATCATTTTTTTTCGTGTTACGTTATCGCTATATCTTACTAATAATATAATTAATTAATTTTAATATAGTTAACTATTTGTAGTAATGTGAAAATTCCATGGTTTATATTTAACGCACTAATGACTTACTTAAACTTGTTAAAAATTAAGGTGCAAGGAACTTTGTTTGCAAGATAAACTATAGTTTATAAACTTTGTAGTTAGCTTAACATTAATAACTAATTATTTCAAACTTAATAGTATAATTTATTCATACAATATTAAACTGATCATTTTGACTATTAAGATAATAATTATTTTACTAATAACTTGCGGATCTGGTGGATCCAGGGTTCAACACCCACTCTGGCTCTCGTTCACGCGGGAGGTGTATAAATCTGAGCATGTCGTCCCTCAGAGAGACGTTAAGCCGTAGGTCTCTAGTCTGTGCTATTGTCAGGTAGGTGCTCGTTGAAAACCCCTACTCAAAACACACTTGAGTTAGGCACAGTTTAGGACTGCCAATTTAGAATGTTCATACTGTGGTATCACTAAGGGCCAAGGACAATGTTTGGTCTATGTGTGTTCATTTATGAGAATGCCACTGCAACCTAACCTAACGAACCTGCATAACGAATGTGTCTCGAGTACAGGCTGGAGATATTTATATAGTTTGAGTCTACATAAACAGACCAGTTGGAGTCCATATTACGGTTCATGAACTGTTGAAAGATGATTTATTTCATAACTCGGTGGGTAATGAGTGGCTGTTTGTCTACTCCAAACAGTGAGACAAATAATGTCTTGTTTCAGCTCCTTTTGTTCTTTCTTGCCAAGACTTTTCCCATTCATAAAGACTTAACTCCCTTAATAAATATTTTAAATTTGAAGAGGGATACTTATGGTAAAATATGTTCAAGTCGGTGTCTTTGGCTGCTTCTTTAGCTTTGCAGTCATTCATCTCATTCCCAGATATTCCTATACGGGCCTTTATCTTTAGCACTTCAATATGACCAACAGTCCCTCTCATTCTGATAATATTTTCTTTCATGGCATGCATTAAACACCAATTACTGGTTATTTTCCTTAGAGTTTTAATGAAACTTTTCTATCTCTTTATATATATATATATATAAAGATTTCACATAAAAACGAGAAATAACAATCATTGATTAAACCACAATAAGAAATGGGAAAACAAGACTAAGATCTTTCAACCGTTACAAGCGGTCTTCGTCAGTCAGTTGGGTTTTTGACTCTGACGAAGACCGCTTGTTACGGTCGAAAGATCTTAGTCTTGTTTTCCCATTCTTATTGTGGTTTGATCATTGATATATATTATATATATATATAAATTTTGGTAGCAGTCCTTCCTGTATACATACATTGTAAAACAATGTATATATATATATATTATACCAATTAAAAAAGATAACACACAGATAGACACAGGAATAACTCACTTCTATATTTCGACCATCGTTGTCATCAATCAGTCGCCGCTCTGCCTTCCTGCGGGACTCTTCGCCTCCTGATGACGACGATGGTCGAAATAGAACCATCTATATATATATATATATATATATATTATTATGTATAGTCTAATATTAATAATATATATATTATATATTATATATATATATATATATATATATATATATATATATATAATTCCTTTTTTCAGGATACTTCGCAATGTCTATTTAGTTCCTTTAAAAAAGGCAATTTATTCAAAGTTTATTATGAATCATTTATTGAGCAACATTTAAGTACTTTATAGAATTCTTCTGCTGTGCATATACTTCTATACTTGTGGATCCCAAATGACAAATGCCAAACCGACGTTGTCTAGCATTTTGCTGCGATCTGTGTAGACAAATATCCCTTCTACCAAGTGGCTGGTAGGTAAGCTGAAACTAGTAATGGCAATGTCCTTTGAAGTCTGGATTACTGACCGTGCTGGGCGCAACGTTCCAGTTATCACCTGGTAATTTGCTATAAGATTAATATCCCCTAGTAACCAGGTGTTTAGTGGCTTGCTCGTTAAGCTTTATAGAAGTAATGTTGCCAGGACAAAGCAAGCATCATCTGTACAGTTCTGTACAATGTAATTCCTCGAATAATATATCACTGCAATCGTTTAAGTTGTTCGCAGTTTATCTTAATATAAAGAGCTTCGACCCACCCAGGAGTAGCATTAGTCTCATTGATAATATATCACCAACTCATATGAGGTGTGGTCAAAAAGAATACACCTTTTGAATTTCTCGAGTTCTGTACATTCTAATTTCAAAATTATTTTATGCTTTTACACTCGTCACGATCATACGTTTACTATTTTAGCTATATAGCATGTGTTGTTTTTATGTGAGAGGCTAGATGAGGTTAGACGCGTGTTTGAGTGCTCGACGATTTTTTGCAGTTGAAAATAAGGAGCAGAGAGTTTGTAATAATTTTTGTGTAAAAATTCGCCCTAAGTGCTCAAAAATTCTTGAAATGTTGACATTAGGGTAAGGTGAGTCAACTTCAGAAAAAAAAATGTTTCCAAATAGTATAAATTATTCCACAAATCATTATTTTTTCAAGAGCAAAAAATCAACAAGCACGCAAACATGAGTCTAACCTTTACACCTCTCACATAAAAACAACACATGCTATAATATACTCATAACTGTGAACATAAATCGTGACGAGTATACCAACCTACAACACATTTTGAAATTAAAGTGAACAGAGCTAGCGAAATTCAAAAAGGCGTACATTTGACCGCACTTTGTATAACTTTGAGAGAGCTGCTACTTATACCATCTAACTCATTTGCTTACTTCAGAGAATCTGTTTATAATTTGCAGGACTCTGCCTGTTAGATGATTGATATAGCCCCTCTAGTTAAATTTATGATCCAGCACTTAATTCCTAAGTACTTAAGCTCTATAACAATGTCTACAGATTTCTCATTCATAACAATAAAGTGACCAATTTTTGTATAGTTTTTCTTGAAAAAATCAATACCTTAATTTCATCCCTGTTAAATTATATCCTGTTTTTTACAACCCATGAATAATTGAATATTACCATTGGTAATCCATAGTCCCCCTCAACTTCCACTCACTGAGGATTGCCTCTTCCGAATAAAATGATAGAGTCATCTGTAAATGATATTTCAAAGGATCCTGCATATTCAAGGAATTCATATAAGTCGTTCTAGTAGACTGGTACACAGTTGGAACCCTACGGGCACCCTTTTAAAACTATATTGCACTAATTTATAAGTGATCAGATCTTTCTAAGATATAACTGTTAGTGAGCGCATGCAATTTTTTTTGGATAGTTTCAGAAATTAAATTAATTTGATAGAGAAGTTGAGTCAAAAGCACCACTAATATAGATCCAAATTATCAAGACGTCATTGTTATAGAATTCCGTCTAAAACAAATTTTAAACATATGAGCATCAACTGTACTGTAGTGGGGTGGAAAATCCGTATTGATGCCCTCCATAGTAAGGATTTGAATAAAATCTGCACTTCCCGATCCATCAAGAGTTCTTTTGTGCCTTTGCCGCTACTAAAATGATACTTATTGGTCAGCATTTCATTTCATTTTATATCTTCTTTTCCTGGTCTGTTAACAAAATAATATTGGACTTCTGTCAAATTAGATAAGTTTCAAGAGCATGAACAGTTATTCTACATAGCGGTGATCATATTGATAAGAACATCAAAGGTGCGTTTTTGCGATTAAGGCTACATTTAGTTTTTTTCCACTACACAGGAACTGAACTTCATATCATATCCTGATTCCATATTTTCTCACATTCCAACCTCATGTATTGATGAATTAGTCAATTCTCAGCCTATTCATCAATATTTAAAATTGAATAAATTTAATTAAATGAGCCAATATTAAAATATAGTCTGCCAGCAATTTAATTTTATCCATGATAACAATAAGGATTTCATATAGTGATTATGTATGTCACTATAACATCAGTTGTTTTAGTTTACCATCACACATTTCATATAGTGATTATGTATGTCACTATAACATCAGTTGTTTTAGTTTACCATCACACATTTCATATACTGATTATGTATGTCACTATAACATCAGTTGTTTTAGTTTACCATCACACATTTCATATAGTGATTATGTATGTCACTATAACATCAGTTGTTTTAGTTTACCATCACACATTTCATATACTGATTATGTATGTCACTATAACATCAGTTGTTTTAGTTTACCATCACACATTCCATATGTCAAATTTTAAAGATTCATATCCCAGTGGTTTGTAATACTCTTTCCAGGAATTTAGCTTTGCTTCTTTAATTTTAACATAATAAGAGTGTTTGAGTTCACACATTAGAGAAATTACATACTATAAGATTACCCTTAAAAACTATAATTTCTTAGCAAGTGAAATCAGTTAATATATGGTATTTACTCATTGTAAGGTAAAAATTTAATTAAATAATCACATATACAAGTTTAGTCATCTAAACAATACTTTTCGAACACATATTGTCAACTTCATGCATAAAACCAACCTTTAGAGTCTGTGGTGAAACAAACACGAGTTAAAAGTAAGTTACACAAACTCAGGTGACTTAAAGTCCCTGTTTTTTAAATACTTATTGTAGGTTAAAAAGTTGTTTTGTGCCTGAAGAAGAACACTACGTGTTCGAAACGCGTTGTTTAGATTATTAAACTTGTATAAGTGAAGTCTATTTTATTAACTTTTTACCCCACGATGAAAAAGTTAATAAAATAAAAGTTAAATAAAATCGTTAGAATAAGGTCAATCACTTAGTGGACTTCATACTGAAAAAAACTAATAATCAACATTTATATTAGTTTTCTTAAAAATTGTAATTTGAAGGCAATAGTTTGTTGACATGAATACCATGGTTTACTTTTCCTTAGTAGTTGCACAGTTCGGGTTCAGTATTGGAAAGACTTTATTTGAAAGCTAATGTTTAAAGTCACTGACTTAGATTCCCATTCTCATGTTTTCTTAAGGCCCAGTTTATTTTTATTTCTTCCTACTTGCCCCATTCATTGTCAACTGAAAGTGTATCTTTCCAGACCTTTAGTGTAAATAATTGAAATTAATAATGTAAGATTGTTCTTCACTATGATCAATATTATCAATATATGACAATTATTTCTCCAATGTCGCCATCAGAAAAATAAGTATATACATTAATTAAAACTCTATTACCAACAATCAGTAATGGCCAATAAGGTTTTTTTGTTTAAATGCCTCCATACTTTCTTTGTCATTATAGAATTTTAGGTCTACCAACTCAACCATCATGGACAGCATTTTGAGGGGGTAAAAATAGAAAATAGAAAAAAAAATAAAATCTAAAAGAGCTAACAAAAAATCTGAAATCATATACCGAAATGAGTTTTTAAGGTCGTAATTATTTTTGTTATTTGTGTGTAATACTGTTTTTAAACGGATTTTTCAATTGTAATATTTGTAAATAAAAAATAAATTTATTTTAAATTTTTTTAAAACTAGTGTTTTAAAGGAGTTGAAAGTTCATTATATTTATTTGTTTATAATTTCAATTATATATATATTTATTTTTAAAAATCTTTTGGTTTTCTTTAATGACGACTGTGTATTAGACTAAAAACAGCAGTCTAACATTAAAAACTAGATTTAATTGTATGAAAATAAAGTTTTGAAGACTTTCTGGTATTTTGTAGGTTAACGGATTATGAACAGACTTCGGGGGGTGGGAGGAGAGGGAGTAAATCTTACGACCGCCCCGGAGTGACAAAAATAGTTGATTCGCCACTGTCGACCATCATTTCCAACTGAATCATAGATATCTATAATGCATTTATGTCGGTAGTGCTCAATATTTATAGCATTAGTAAATACTTTTATTCATTCACACTGAAATTATTACTTTTATGTCATTCAGTCACATTAAGGGATGAATAATATTCTTACATCGTATATAGTATTGGACTAGTTTAAGTTGTTATTGAAGGTGGACAACGCACGATACCGGTCGAACGGTTCTGACTAACTACGTGGTAGGGCTGTCAGAGCAGCTGGTGACAGTCTACGCCTATCGTTCAGAGGTATCTTAAATAAAATTAAAACTGAGGAACTCTATACAATATGCAATATGCAGGAATGTGAGACTTTGGCCCATATAGTATTGAGATATCCTATCTATGGCCCTCAACGAGAAACCTTCTTGTCCCCACAGCTTTTCCAATAACGAGTGGTCGGATGAAACCAACCTTGCCTCTCTCCTAGAAATTGTAAACAAAAGGCAGGCTACAAATATATTTCACTTTTTTGTAATTATTTTAAAAATTAGAGCTTTTATTTTAAATGAATAATAAAAAGGAGAAAAGAAAAGAAAGAAAGAAAGGTTCAAATATCAGTATATTTTATATTTGATTTGTTCTGTTTTCTTATATTTTTCGCTATTATTGATTATATTATGGTTTAAAAATATTAGCATGAGAATTTTAAGCTATGAAGCAATGTAATACTCCTTTGTATAAAGTTAATACTTTAAATACAAATATTATTCTATTCTATTCTGGTAGGGATGTTTGTTTGACTCATAATGTGATTTATACTATTAACCACAGCATATATACTATATTATCAACACAACATCGTAGGATAACGTTATGCTCAGGTTATTCTAGACAACAAGAATT
Source organism: Hermatobates lingyangjiaoensis (assembly GCA_026182355.1). Lineage (NCBI taxonomy): Eukaryota > Metazoa > Arthropoda > Insecta > Hemiptera > Hermatobatidae > Hermatobates > Hermatobates lingyangjiaoensis. Next base: position 290,104 of record JAPFBL010000160.1, read on the forward strand.
GATCACATATATATTTAAAATGATTTTATTGATATCTCCATTTCTACTTTAAGAAAAGCCCAGTTAATACTTAACATTAATAGACTGTAAGAAATAGATATCGACTTTGTTTTTCAACGACCACACTTATAAGGCTTTCGCCTTTTTAGTGTTGTTCTAGAGCGGAAATTATGGCTCATTTATTAATTAACACTCATTTTAGGAATGGCTGAGCAACATTACCAGTTGGTTATACATTGGAAGTACTAAATTTTGCCTAACTCAGGTGTATTTAGAGTAGGAATCTTTAACGAGTACTTGACATCGTACAGGTTCGGGACCTACGGTTTAACATTCTCTCCGAGAGACGATGTGCTCAGATTTATCCAACTCCTACTGAATAAATAGAGGGCCATGTGGGTATTGAACCCCAGACTTGAACAAAGAACTTGAATTAAATGAATTTCGTTTAATTGAAACAGACAGCCATACAATAATGCCAATTAAGACACGAATTCTTCAGAGGCGAGTACGTATCGACTACTTCGTAGGCTCCTGCTTTGACTCTGTTCCACCGATCTAAACCTCAGTTTGATCGGATTCCAGGAATTTAGATGATATGAAAATGGTCAACATGATAGTAGTAGTGCCATGTTCCTGTGAGCTAACATAGTCGTGGTAGTTGTGTACTCAAGTCATCTTACGAAGAAAGTTTTGACTTTTGATAGTGTCCAAAAGGTCACAATATTATTTGTTTTTCTCATGTACAATATAAAAAATTTTTATAATTTGATCCGAAGAGATAAAGCATTCTAGCTTTTGGAATGTCAAAGGAAATTCCAAGTAAGCTCAAATATTTTTAAAAAGATATTCCAAATTACTTTCAAAATTTTAGATCTCCTTCCATTTACTGCAATACTTCTATTTGACAAATTCCAACTATTTTTATATAATTGAGAGTATGCATAAATTATCCTCTCCCTTCCCCAAATATTTCAAGAATTTATCAATTATGATTTCATTCATTCACCTCCAAGATGAAAAAAAGCGTCAGCTGGCATTGCATTGGCAACAAAAATAAAGTAATTTATATTGAAAATATAATGTTATATTAGAAATAACATTAAAAAAAATATATTAATGTAGTTTGCTATTGTGAAGTTTAATAAAATTTTTAATGAAATTAAGCTTCAACTCCTTAATTTTCTTTTTAAATTTTAAACACTATGCAGAAGAATCACAATCATATACTGTTTAAACACTAGAGACCGCAACGAATTCCTTATTTTTATAGATGTTTCAAAATTTTCTGGCACTGGATTTAACAAATAAAAAGAAAGTAAAAACTGAACATTTAGAAAAAAGTCATATTTATTTCCTTATTTACGGGTGATTTGGTAAATTTTTATTTACCTCTGAGCTTTTCACTAATTCGAACGAGGTGAAGACTGATTTAGGTACAATTCAATAGTGATATTCCAACTGCTTCAAGTACTATGTTTCGTTTTCACAAAGAATTTAAAGATATTCGTTGATCCTTCATTGTGAAAATCAAATAACATCCATCAAATAAACGAAAAGCAACTTCCTTAATTGACTGCCGTATCCAGATGCTAATTGAGATGAAGGTCAAAAATATTTAACAAGTCACCAATCAACTAAATCAATCTGTTCAGGAATTTCAAAAATGGCACACATTTTGCAGATTATATTTGGTTTTGTTGTTTACAGAATATACGTTCATTAGCTGTAGTATACAACACTGCTCCATTTGTCATTATTGTATTTGATTTATCACCCGTTGTCACTGATAAAAACATCTTCAACTAACCCATCCTTTACAGATTTTAAATGGCTGAGATTTATACTGTGACCTTTAACAATCGAGAAATTAAGTGATTAGATTGGAAAGGAGACATGTAGTGATATAGTATATCCATAAATTTAATATATCATAGATCAGTGGCACAACAATGGTTGCACCATGGGAGCCTCCCTCAAAAATTACATAGGGAGGCTCCCTACACCAAAAGTGGGAGGCTATGCACCATGGGTAACACAATACCACTATATTGAGGATTAGGCGAGTCATCGAAAAACCTTTGTAAAATGAAAAAACCTTATGAGGTATTTGTAGCCACAAAGATTTCTTTTATTTATTCAAAATTATCTGTTCATCTTATTTTGGATTTTTGGTGAATTAAATTAATACTTTCTGGTCCAACTCACTTCTATTTTGCCATTTTGTACTAATAAAGAAGAAGGAGACGCAACTGTAGTGGTTATCTACTTTAGTCCTTGAACAGGCTCGAAACTTCGATACATGGTCGAATATGAATATATAGTACTGTGGGATGAGAATATATAAGAAATGAATTTCATTACTTGAATGAAAAGGGACAAGTACTTGGTATTGGCTCCCTCTCTCAAACGTTCGTCGCTGTTGTGAATTGAGTAGTCACTCCTCCTAGTTATGACTCCATAGCATAGAACTAGAAGTAAGCTAGTCTTAGTTGGTAGGAAGGATCAACTAACAACTTCGGTTCACAAATATCCTACACATGGGTGTATCAATTCCTGAGGTCGTCTTCTGACGAAGGCCACTTGTTACGGTTGAAATATGTTAGTCTTTTTTCTCATTTCATATTGTGGTTTAAATGTTGATTGTTATTTCACGTGCTTATTCTGAAATCTTTTTATATATACATATATATAACAAATTCAATAGTATATCAATAGTTTAATAAATAGATGTATTATTTAGTCAAATTTTTAGGTTCAAAAATCAAACTCTCCTTGCCGACGTTTCGGTTTTATTTAAAGCATAGACGTCGTTTCTGTCTATGTGTCACAGTTTATTTTAAGTGTAATCTGTTCTGCCGGACCGTTTTTTGCTTATGATAATATATATATAATACTACAATAATAAAACTGAAATAAACATCTAATAATATAATTCATATTAGTCTTTGAACTATTCTCTGAAAGATAGACTGTAAATCAAAGTGTAAATAAGTTTTTTTTTAAGATTTCTTAAAATTAATGTCTATGAAAAGGGAGAAGCTTGTTTAAAAGTTGTAACAAGCTAGTGGAAATTACGGGAGGGTAGGCTTATCAAAATTTCCATATCTTGAATCCAGGGGTGAGAGAAAGTTTTTTGAGTAGCGTAAGCTTGCATCTATTTCCAATTTAGTAACAGTCGAACTTTTACGGTTTATTAGAAGTTGGGAGGTTGTCAAAGTGTAAATTTCATTTTGAGGAGCAGCAAAAGTTTGATTGGTATTGAATGATGAATGGTATGCTTAATGAAGCTCTGCTCACTTGGTATTTCATTTATACCTTGCGATGAGAGATGCCGCAAATTATAGTCTTTATTATTGCAAACTGCTATGATTCATTCATGTTTGGGACAGACTGACATCAGTTATTTGTTAGGTGTCCGATAGGGTTATTTTTGGCAAACAAAAAAAAAAAAATTTAAAAACTAGTCATTAGCTTGTACAGTGATTCATAATAATTACTTTAAAGAAATAGTTTTATTATAAAACAACGATGAAATAAGATAATTTTAATTTTTTTCTTAAAATAATTTTATTTATAAAAATCGACTGGTCTCGGCACGTTTCAGGAGTCTCCTGGTTTTTTAAATTAATCAGTCTCTTATTTTGTCATTCAGTGTTATCAATTACTGATTTTACCCACTTTTAATAACGCCACTGTAATGTAGTTTTACCTAATATACATCAACCCAAATGCAAAGATAGCTCAAAATTTCCCTGGTTAGTCTTCTTTTTAATTTGTATTTTTTTTTAAAAAAAAATCAACTTATAACGATTATTCTTTGTGTTGTTTATATTGCTGTGTGATTGATCAAGTATGCCTAGTTTACAATAGATCTTCCCTTTTGGTTCATCCAGATCGGTCAAGCCGCACAACATTCTGTGTATATTCGGGATAAGGGAGTTAACAATTATTTGAATTCTGTGTTTATTATTTTCACATTCTTAATTTGAAATCTGTCAAAGCCTTTAAATGTTTTACTATCCGTGTCAAATAAAACTTAGTTATTTCAGATGACTATTTGAGTGTTACCGGTTTTTTTATTTCATTTCCTATCCCTCAATGCTCTGATTGTTGAATATATAACTACAGAGTCGCTAATTAGGTCTTCCAGTTAAATCCTATCGCCTTATCTATGGTTTTCAGGGTTTTTTTCGTCCCATGTTGTTTCAGCAAATGATTACAAGTTATAACATTTTTTCGACAGTTTTATTAAAGTAGTTCGTATAGTATAAAGTAAAACATTGTTTAGGTTTAAAGAAAATCCATAAGTGATTTAAATTTACTCAACCATCTTTCGTGGTTTCTCGAGATCATACCATAGCAGCCATTTATAGCATACATTTACAAAATGTAATAACTTCCCCTTTACTTTCATTAAATTACCCTCACTGTTTTGTATTTTATAAACAAACTAAAATAAACTGTCATCGGCGAGCACGCAAGACACTTGCTATCCTGGCTCCAATTTTGTGAATATAGCAATAAATTTTTTTTATTTAACATTATTCAGATAATAAATAATATATATTTAATACATGAATTGTAATCCAGATAAATTTGATTCGTTTACCAAGCCATGTTGTATACGTCACATTAAATCACGAGAATAATTTTATCATCTGAAAAGGAGTTTTAATCCTCAGCTGTCAGACCTGATATTGAACCTATTGCGATCGCGAAGTCAATCCTGACTATATTCAATATAAATTCAGAGTACATCATTCCAATGCTAAATGAAATGTTCCAAAATGTTTTCCTTAGTCTAACTGGGCTTGTAAGTATTATATTTTTCTTTAGCGTGATATAAATTACAGATATTAACGGCAGTGATTGATTCCATGCGTTTTTAAATGCAATAAGGCAATAATGATAGGTCTGCACAACAGTGATTATAACAGATAAAGAGTGTTGTTATTGAAAAGGTATAACTAACGAATCTTCGCTCAGCTTCACTCGGGTGAGAAAAATATAATAATTAATTTAACAGGTTTTTGCTTAGTGTTTTGCTACTTCTGATTCATAGAGGAACTACTCTAAACTTTAAGTACATCGGACTTTTTTTACTTAAAGATTTAAAGAAAATGCTGACATTATTCATGCTATTAAATAAAAGGTTTTAAATTTAGAAAAGAATAGTTTTTAACAACTTTTATTAGGGAAACAAGTTAGCTCAGAGGCAACGTACTCGTCTATGAAGTGGTAATTCTGAGGTTCAATACCGATTCAGGCTTTCGAATTATTCAGTTGAGAGGTAAATACAAGTCGTCCCTTGGAGAGGATTTTAAGCTGTCGGTCGCGAGCTTATATAATTTCAAGTTAAAGATCACTACTCTAAATTCAGTTGAGTTAGGCAAAAATTTAGAATTCTCAACGTCAATCAAACATAATTTTTTATGCTATCACGAAGGGACAATATTCGGCCTATGTGTGTTCTTTTGCAGAACTGCGACTGCAACTTAACCTAACCTAACCATTACTATTAATTACCTTACGGTTTTTGATTGCACCAATAGAACAAAGAAATACGGTAAGAAAGATAAAAAAAACTATCCGCTAACTGTCAATACTGACAGCTCTGCTAGATGTTATTTTACGTGTTTATGTTAAATCTTTATATATATATATATATATATATATATATATATATATATATATATATATATATACTATATACTACTATATAGTGTATATATATATATAATGTATATATTTTATTTATAAAATTTTATATATATATAAAATCAATGTTGTTAAGAAATATTATTGAATCGTCTCTAATTAAATTTAATAGATCTAATATTATGAACATTAGTAACGGTCTCTTCAAACTTGATACTTTCGTTACGAGGGCAATAGCCTCTTCAAAGAGGGTTGACAGCTAGCGGATAGCTTTTTACTTTTTCTTACTGTACTCCTTTGTTTCCCCAAACATCCCTTTCTGGACATTAGTCCTTTCCTGTGCTTTCACCCTTTTAAAATACCACTCTTCCCTCCCACTCTTCTCAACTCCTCACCAGATGTTTTCTGCATCTAGTGTTCAGTTGGGTTTTTGACTCTGACGAAGACCGCTTGTTACGGTTGAAAGATCTTAGTCTTGTTTTCCCATTTCTTATTGTGGTTTGATGATCAAACCACAATAAGAAATGGGAAAACAAGACTAAGATCTTTCAACCGTAACAAGCGGTTCGTCAGAGTCAAAAACCCAACTGATTGTTGATTGTTTGATTGTTGTTTCACGTGTTTATGTGAAATCTTTATATATATATATATATAATATATATATATATGTGGCTTATTTCTAGATGGCTGCAATTTTAATCTACTAGATTGCTAAGTTCTGTGGTATTGCCATTCAGGTTAGCTATAATTTGTGAAATCTGTCAAGAATATGTTAACACTTTACCATTTCTTCGAATACCATTCAAGTTATGCAGTGATTTCCACACATAGTATTATGGGATTTCATGTTCCAGATGCCTTCTTTGAACCCGGCCAGAGCACTCGGTCCAGCTTTCGTTATGAACAGATGGGATAACCACTGGGTAAGTGCTAATTATTATCTTTATGAAAATATTTTACTTTTTCATAAATATAAAAAATATTTTAACTACAAGTTTGAACTTGCCTTGAACAAAATCATTGCGAGGCTTTATATTAAGGCCAGCGTTATAAATTTATAATACATAATATTTTTAAAATAAATCATCTCTTTATAATATTGAATAAATAATTGTCTATATAACAAGCATCTATGATTTTCCCTATCTTAATAGAAGGGCCTTCTTTTGCTTGCACTTGTAACATATAAATCCAATAACTAACTTAACGACATTGATGCAATAATATTGGTTGCGGCATATATTTCCCAGTCTTCACCCTGTTTGTTTTGTACAGGTCTACTGGTTTGGCCCTTTCATGGGCGGCATTGCAGCAGGTCTCATTTACGAGTTCATCTTCAACCCTAGACGTCATTTTAGGAGATCTAAAGACTCAATTGATGGAGGTATTTTCATACTATTTTAATTTTTATTATCTTAGCCTAGTTGTTTCTTATTTTATTCATTAATAACATAGTATCATTACAAATCACCTCCTCCTTCTTTCAAAGTATTATTAAATAAACCGTTATTTTTAACTCAAAATACTTAATTTATCCCTTTTTGATATATGAGACCTTATGAAAGACACGAGTTAACAAAGTCACCACTTAAAACAAGATCTATCAAGTTGAACCCTACGTTGACCCGACGCTATATCCACCAGGTATTAATCTGGCTTGTAGCTTGTAAATAACGGTTCATTGCCGCATATGTTGGATATTCCATTGGTTTAGGCTTCTACTGTTTCAGAGGATACATGGAAGGTTTAAAAAATGTTGTATCACTTTTAGGGTTGTGTGTCAAGGTATTCTGTGCCATGTGATACGGCTGATCTATAAACAGACTTATCTTGTATACTTAAGATGGACTTGTTTCAAATTCTATTACTTTAATTCTTTTATTACGTGTATGTATGTGAATTTACACTGCAAATGTAAGATACTGCTAATTTATATAATTGTGTAAGTGTTTGTGCAATAAAATCCGATCTTGTTGAAAGCTTACCAATTGAAATTACAGAAAGCTTCATTAGGATTTCATTTATCATTTTTGAGAGAAAGTCTATATTTCATGTTTCGAGGAGTTGGCAAATTCAGATTTTATTGCTATATACATAATTTGTTAAAACACAAGGCAGATGAATTCTGAAAAAAAAAAAGTAAAAAATTCGTAAATGGGGAAAGTTTTAGGTATTCTAACAAAAATTGCTTGCACGAAGATATGCTACCAATCAATACTAAAATATATGTTCATATCCAATTAAATGAATCGATTCTACGAACTACGTAAACTAGAATCAGAAAATAAAAGAGCACGCATGAAAGAAATCACAGAAACTCACTAATATATTTCGGTTGCCTCGTCATCAGGAAGATAAATTTGAGTCGCTTCGAAGACATATAACGACTCAGTCGTTATATATATTACATATATATATATTACATATATATATATATATATGGTTTCACATAAACACGTGAAATAACAATCAATGATCAAACCACAATATGAAATGGGAAAAACAGATGAAGACCTCTCAACCGAAACAAGCCATCTTTCGGGTTTTTGACTCGTCGAAGACCGATTGTTACGTTTGAAAGATCTTGGTCTTTTTTTCCCTTTTCATATTGTGTTGTTCATATATATATATTGTAAACAGGAAAACGATCCAAAAGGACAACAAACGTTTCACGATGAATAACAAACACAGAACTACGGAACAAACACACTTACTGTCTCTAATTTTCGGTTGAACCGTCATCAGGAGAGTTGAGAAAGGGACACCAAGCGCACTTGTGAAGTGACGGTTAGAGACCCAACCATCTCCTCTAACCACCTCAACTCTCCTAATGACGGTTCAACCAAAAATTAGAGACAGTAAGTGTGTTTGTTCCGTAGTTTTGTGTTTGTTGATCATTGTGAAACGTATATATATATATATATATATATATATATATATATATTCTCATTTAAGTAATATAGCTTCCATTTCGTTTTTCTTAAATGACTCTCAAGCTATTTTCACCTGATATCAGTATAATGGTCATGTCCGTGATATTTGATGTGTGTTCTCGAGGCAGCCAAGATGCTTCCGGCCCACCATTGTGGCCCCACCTCCCTCTGAAGATAGTGCTTTTCGCTGAGCCTGCATCCTTTTTAAAGCCACTTTTGGCTCCAAGCCAACACCGCAAAAACTTACCCTTCTTCATATAAATTCTCAGTTTCCTCTTGGCTTCTCTTTTCTTTTTCCATTAATATCTACTGAAAATTCCATTTTATTTATAACTGTATGCATTTTACATTAATTAAACACAGTTTTGTTTTATTCACTTTTTATAAAAAAATGAAAATGTAATTTTAAACTTGAGATAAACAAATTGAAACTTGTTTTTTTGTCAGTAGTTGTTTATTTTTTTATGTATAAATATATACAACAAATTCTATAAAAAATCAACCGTTTGATAGAGTAGGCCTATCATGTAATCGGGATTCGGTCAGTTTTCTAGGTTCAAAATCAAACTCTTGTTGCCGACATTTAGGTTTTATTTAAAACCTTCTTCATTGCCACAAGTATGAATTTCTTACTCAAAATATTATTACTTCTGCCTATGAAAAAAGGTTTTAAATAAAACTGAAACGTCATCAACGAGATATTGTTTTTTAATAGAAAATTGACCGAATCTTAATTGCTACAGTTTTGGCTCTCTATAGTATGTGTTGTTTTTATGTGAGAGACATAAAAGTTATACTCGTGTTTTGCGTGTTTGGCGATTTTGTGGAATAACTTATACCACTTATAAACATTTTTTTTTTTGCACAAGTTGTCTTACCGTATCACTCTGTCAAAATTTCAAGAGTTTTTGAGCACTTAATAACATTTTTTACACAAAAATTAATACAAACCCTCTACTTCATTATTGTCAACAGCAAAAAATCTCCGAGCATGGAAACACACATCTAACCTCTCACATAAAAACAACACATGAAAAGTCAAAATTATGAACATATGTCGAGACGAAAATACGAACAACACAAAAAAAAATTGAAATTAAAGTGTACAGAGCGCGCGAAATTCAGAAAGATATTCAGTCTGAAAGAAATTCAGACAGAGCGCGCGAAATAGAAATTCTATAGTAACGTTATAGAATAACATTCAGTGTGTTCTTGATAATTGACGTGTTTCGACAAGATCAGTTTGAGAGCAGCACATGTGAAGAGATGGTCATCTATCACGACTTGCGTTTATTTCTTCTGAGGTGTAGCGTGGAAAATAAGGTAACAAGAGATCTACGTTACTTTACTGTACTGCTAATGAGGGTAGCCCCATTGGATGTGATTTGATAATCACATCAAATTGGATGTGATTTGATGTGATGTGATAATCACATTGGATGTGATTCAATCAAAATCAAAACTGGTTATTAACAATTACTAAACATAAGGAAATAAAAATAAAATTTATAAATATAATATTCTTAAATAAATTCGATGAATATCCATTAATGATTAATAATATTAAATAAAAAAAAAGAAAAGTAATATTGAAGATTGATATTCTCGATGAAAACGGAAAATTATTTATTTATAATATAGCGTGTTTCAAGAAATAAACTAGTTATTACGATACAGTTTCATTAGCTGTGCAATCCGTAGTTGTGTGGCAATTACTAGTACGAGGGGTAAATGCATAATACAAAGTCTCCACACAAAAGGAGTTTTTTAATTCAAACTACCCATTTCAAAAACTTCGTGTTGTTCATCAGGTAAACATCAACAATGCAAATTAAAATTAAAACGTTACAAAATAAACCTGAATTATAAAATAAAATTAAAAAATTACCTCAATTCCTTCAGTAAACTTTCGACGGTTGTCGGTCCTCCACTCCTTCCATTCGGTATTTCATTGATTTTTCATTTGTTCATTTTACTGTGTATAATTTCGATTTATTTTTTTTGTAATGTAGATGTTTACCTCACTATAAACATAAAGTGTTCAAAATGCCTAGTTTGAATTAAAAAACTTCTTTTATGTAGAGACCTTATATTATTCATTTACCCCAGTATGAGATTCTTCTTTGTTTAAGATCATGAAACCCTCATTAAGAAAGTTGGAGTTAAATAGATCTATTTTAATTAAGAAACTCTGGCAGATTGTTAAGACAAGGATGGGTCTATAGGGTAATTTATTATCTAATTATTAGTTTAATAACTGATGGTGGAATGATATTGAAAGCATTAGGGGTGTTTGAGGAGGGATTGAAAATGAATCATTACAGACGGAAGGAGGGAGGACTTTGTGGATGTGAGGTGTTTAAGTGGGAGCGAGTTTAACAGAAATATCTCCAGTTTTGACTCCTGCTTGCATCAAAATTAATCTGAACAGGCTAAAAAAATCAGACATGAGACGACACTTCACTTCGATTTACCTCATTCTAAATATATTTACGATGTTCAATAAACTTTACTCACTTCTGTGAAATGAGTAAAAACTTATTCAAATTAATCTATATATTTGGGGGCCAGGCTAGCTCAGTAGTTACGTGCTCACCTCTGAACTGATGGGACCGGGGTTCAATCCTCACCTGGCCCTCGATTTATTCACGCGGGAGGTGAATAAATCTGAGCACGTCGTCTCTCGGAGAAGGACGTTAAACCGTCGTTCCCGTGCCTGTACGATGTCAGGTACTCGTTACTACGATCCCTACTCTAAATACATTTGAGGAAGGCAAAATTTAGGACTCCCACTGTAGAATCAATCATCATTGTGTGGTATCACAAAGGGCCAATGCTTGGCCTACGTGTGTTCCCTTGTGAGACTGCCACTGCAACCTAACCTAACCCAACCTAATCTATATATTTATATATAAAAAGATTTCACATAAACACATGAAATAACAATCAATGATCAAACCACAAGGGAAAACAAGACTAAGATCTTTCAACCGTAACAAGCGGTCTTCTTCAGAGTCAAAAACCCAACTGACTCTGTCAACAACCCAGTTGGGTTTTTGACTCTGACGAAGACCGCTTGTTACAGTTGAAAGATCTTAGTTTTGTTTTCCCATTTCTTATTGTGGTTTGATAATATATTTATATATAAAAGGAGATTCCACGGTAAAAAGTTATAAAAAAATGTCTAAATCTAATATTTCCTTTGGTAAAGGAGATTCTGAGATCAAACCTCCTGTTCTAATTTCTTTTTTGTTTTTGTTTTTTCATATATGAGGAAAAATATTGTCTTGGAATCTTGTTTTAAAACCCAGACTCAAAAATCTGGTCTGTATTCTACTTACTGAAATGTTTGGTGAAAAAATTAGCGATATTTTTTATTTGTTTTACCAACGTACTTGCTACGATTTGATCTTTAATAATTAATTTTTTTTTTTTAGATTCTTCGAGTATTCACTCTGATGAAGATACTTACGATGAGTTGGACAAACCGAGATCAACGTATAACACATTGAGGTCTGTTCAACCAGGCCCTGACCTCTACAGACCTGTGGGAGGGATGCAACAGAGTTCGCCAAATGGTTAGTTATTACATTAACTTTAAAAAGTAACAATTTCAGTAAAAAAAACCGATATTTTTTTATGATATTCTGAGAAAACATACAGTTATATTTTCAATCATTAATGATAAGATATTGTAAGGGAATAGTAAAATGAGGAAAAAAAGTTAGTGAAGGTAGTACTGTCATATCCCTACGTGACATTGGTGACATTGAATGAGTTCCTATAATTTTTTCAAGTGGGAATTCAAAAGAGGAAAATCCACCACAAAGAAGTCAACCATCATTCATTTGCAGGCCAAACAACGTAAATAAGCATTTATTCACCACATCTGAGTCTCCACAGTGTTTCAAATCAAAGAGTCAGTTTTGAAATCTTACAACTAAAGAACTGTGTATCTAAAACTGAGATAAAGAAAAATATGATATCTGCCATGCTCGAAAGTTACTACCCTCCTACGAGGTGTGATCAAAAAGTAAGGTGACTTTTTGAATTTTGCGCGTTCTGTACACTTTAATTTCAATTTTTTTTTTTGTTATGTTCGTTCTTTCGTCTCGATCTTATGTTCATAATTTTGACTTCATAGTGAACATATGTGTTCTTTTTATGTGAGAGGCTTGACGAGCTTAACGAGGTTAGATGCGTGTTTCCATGCTCGGCGATTTTTTTTTGCTGTTGACAATAATGAAGCAGAAAGTTTGTATTAATTTTTGTGTAAAAAATTGTAAATAGTGCTCAAAAACTCTTGAAATTTTGACAGATTAATTTTTGTGTAAAAAATAGTACGAAGTGCTCAAAAACTATTGAAATTTTGACAGAGGGATACAGTAAGCTAACTTGTGTAAAAAAAAATGTTTATAAGTGGTATAAGTTATTCCACTGGTAATTATTTTTACCACAGCAAAAAAATGCCAAGCACGCAAACACAAATATAACCTTTATACTTCTCACATAAAAACTGTGAAAATGTTATTGTGACGAGTGTACCAACTACTATTTTCGTGCACCCGCTAATGAACTGTTTGTATAAAAATGACGTGTGAATTTCTAATTGAATAAATCAAAGAACAGCTTTATTTATCTATTTAGTAATCCTAATTTTTTTTTAAGGAAATAATAAATTAAGGGATCATCAAGTAAATAGTTCTAACGTAGTGCAATCAGTTATTATGTGGTATTTACTCATTGTAGGGTAAAAAGCTAATGAAATGGTCTCCACATATACAAATTTAATGATATAAACAACACGTTTCGAACACATAGTGTTCTTCCTCAGGCATTAACTAAAAAACATAATGACACCAGAGAGTTATCTATAGTATAAAGTAAATATAGTACAAAATAAAAATAAAATAAAATATGGAAGAGAATACGAACCTAAGTGTGAGTGTCTGTGGTACAACTGACTGGGAATAGGATAGGGATAGGATAGGGAATTGATGTACCCCATACCCTCACCCACGTCCATCCTATTCCCAGTCAGTTGTACCACAGACACTCACCCTTAGGTTAGTATTGTATCTATACTATAGATAACTCTCTGGTGTCATTTAATTTTTAGTTAATGCCTGAGGAAGAACACTACGTGTTCGAAACGCGTTGTTTAAACCATTAAATTTTTATATGTGGAGACCATTTCATTAGCTTTTTACCCTACAGCAAATAAATAGTATAACTTGGCACTTAGTTTACCTATACTTCTAAACATTACATTGATTTAAAAGGGCATTCAAAGCATACATGATCGGCTCTTATCAGGAGGCAAAACGTTGAGGTTTGAATAGATTTCAGTGATGCTGAAATCAATTGTCCGCTGTCTAATCCAGTTCTAATGAATTTACTTTCCATACCTATCATTCAAACCCACATCTCAGTTCGTGTACATTGATGGTAATGGAGTAATAATTCATTCTCTTTATCAAAGTTTACAGAACGAATCAATATTGTTTATAAGAAACAGATTAAAAAAGCAATTTGCGTTAATTTCAGTTTAAATTTTTATCACATAAAACAATCTATCAAAAAATGACTAAAGTTCTATTGGATTCACATAATTCTCAAATTAAATCATAAATGAATGTTTTTCAAAATTTTCAATCTGCAGGCACTCCTAAATCAATTATGAAAAGTCTTTTACACCTTCACATCATGTGATGAAATTATAAAGTTAAATTTTATTTTAAATAAAAATATAGTCTTTAATTGAGAATAAAATGTACGAATAAAAAGGTAGGATGTTGAATAATTATTTTTGTAATTTTAGGAAAATTTTTTCAAATTTAAATTATAATCATAAATGTGAAGGTTTAATTTGTTCAACAACAATTAATCTGATACTTGAGCTATATTTAATTTATATAACTCTTTTAGGGCACCATTTTCTTTATCCGTTAGTGTGTATGATGAATGATCCAGTGGACTAAATATGTTATTATTTAAAAAAAAACAGATGTTAGATTTAATTGTAATTTATGCATTCAAGTTGTCATTTAAATATTTGTTTCATTAAATTATTTTTTATTTGGAGGCTCATTTTTGATTGGCACACATCAACCACATCAAACGTCAGGTGGTTTCACCCATCCAAGTGATTACTACATTAAATGTTGCTTAATATTTGTGATCTAGCGTGAACTGATGTAATTAGCACTGCCATGGCAGCTACTTGTTACAGATTCCTATTCTAATATTCTTCAGTGAGGTACACTCATTGTTAACTCAACCCGGAAATGTCACTCCCTGATGATAAAAATGGCTGCCAAATGCTTAGGGTAGGTTACAGTGGCAGTCACACAAGGGAACACATGTAAACCTAACATTGGCCCTTTGTGATACCACACAATCAAGATTGATTCTAGATTGGGAGTCCTAAATTTTTCCTAACTCAAGGTAAATGAAGAGTAGGTATCTTTAACGAGTACCTGACATCGTACAGGCTCAGAACCAACGGCTTTACGTCCTCTCCGAGGGAAGAGGTGCTCAGATTTATTCACCTCCCACGTAAATAAATCGAGGGCCAGAGTGGATATTGGACCCCGGACCTACCAGTCGAGAGGCGAGCACGTTGCCACTGGGCTAACCTAGTCCCACTGGATGCCAAATAACAAATAAGCCAAGCACGAATCTTACTAATCCTTTATAACATTTAATATTGAAGTTTATAATTTTATAGTTACATGTTTATATTACAATTGATAATGTTTACTATTACATGATATCAGGATTGTTTTAACTTGGATAAACCGCTTATTTCTGAGGATAGAGCAGATGTGGGTAAACTTTTCGATGGAAGGACCGCACTCAAAATTTTATAATTCTAAAGTGCTACAAGTAGTTTTTTGCACGAAGAAGAAAACAAAATGTAATAAAAATAAAATTTATCTACTTTATGAAACTTAGACAGTCTTGGAGAAGTTTTCCTCACGGATGATAAAGATGAAATTATTGGTAAACCATGCGTGTGTTTTTCAGGAGGGTATTGCACTTCCATGAGTGGTGGTGTTTATGGAGGATGCAAACAACAAGGACCAGGAGAGTCTCTCTACGGCGGCACCAAGTCCCTTTACTGCAAAAGCCCCCCACTGACCCGAGCCAACTTGAGCCGATCGCAGAGTGTCTACAGCAAACCTCCTGGTGGACCTATTCTTCACCACAGACACCCCGATCAGGCTCGCCCTGGACCCCTTGTACCTGCCCACAGTCTCTACCCAATGCGTCTCAACTCTGTTTCAAGTCAGTCTACGATACAAATTCCTAATCTGAGTCTCTACTAGTATTTATCAAAGCTATACGATTAAAAATAATAAATAATTTTGATATAAACAAGTAATATATTTTAATAAGTACTTTGTCAGCAAAAAAACTATTCACGAAGAATAGCAATTCTATAGTATCAAATCGAATTGTTACACGTCTTCTATATTTCGACAATTGTCGTCATATATGGTAGAGTCCCGTACATATAAATACATAGCATCCTGCCTACTTGCTGGACTCTTCACCTCCTGATGACTACAATCTGGAGGGGTGTTTAGCACTCTATGAAATAATAAAGGGGTACTTATTTTTATGAGTATAACTAACAAATTGTGGGGTTTCCAGATGGAAATGCAAATGCAGCTAATCAGAACCATCAAAACCAGCAGCGCATTGGAGAAGGAGTCTATGGTTCGACGAAGCCACCACAGCCTGGAGGCGACAAGACCTATGTACGCAAGCCTCCAGGTCGACCAACCGGCGAGTCGTACCCAGCCAGACACGAGTCGGCCGACTCCTCCTACGGCAGCTACGGCAGCGGCAGCTCCGCCATGCCACCGCCTTCCAGGGCCAACTTCCCCTCCAAGCCCTACCAGTCGACTCCCCCGCCTGACACCCCATCCCCCGCGCCCCCGCCACCTTACCACGACCAGTACTGACCTGGCATGCCCCGGTCCTTTTCCGGACGCATTCTCAGGGTCTAGCCTCTTTACTTCCCACACATCGTTTTGTTCAGTGATGCGACTCAAAAGCATTATTGTTATCAGCGCTAACTTCAATTCCAACGCATGTAAGTGTTGTCTGCGTTAACTCAAAAAACAAAAATTTTTACTCAATGAAATAAAAGTATTAAAAACTACGGAATCAGACCATGGAGCCATAAATTCAAAGAACAGGTTCCAAATCCCTTATTTTCAGCAACAGATATATATATTTGACTTTTAACTGTGGTATATATTTAAAGCAAGTAACTAAATTGTGGCTACTTTCTTCAGATTAAAGAGAGTAATAATAGGTTCCCTGTTACTTGACATATCAAAGGATCAGACAAGTGTTCATCTTATTTATTTGGTAATAATTAATAAGTGTAACATTCAAAGACACCTATTCTCAGTTTCAATAAATTTGGAAAAACATAACCTAACTAATTGTATTTACAGAAAATAAATTATCATTTTCTTTGTAATATGGGTTCAACGTTTTTCGTAGACTACAAAAATAGGTGGAAAATAATAAAAAAAAACAATATTAATTTAATATCCACACCAACTAGAGAATTGAGTTGAAACTTAACCCCATTCTGGTATAAGTTCAATTAAGAAAATAAGGATTTCTCGAATCGTAAAGAAATATTTACAGGTTTTAGGAAACGTTTACCGATCCTAATTCATCCAGGATCAGTTAGTAGAGCAATATCAAATATTTAGACCAAAACAGCCCAAGCTCACGAAGAAAGAAAATATTTACAATAATAAAATTATTCATCTATTTTACTTTTGATATCAGATGAGAATTCTGATTAAGATGTAATCATCATACAATAATAATTAAAGTCAGATTGTCTTGTCACCATTACACCTTTAAAAGATCTCTATATGTTTCATCATCTTCTCTACTAAAATTGCTTTCACCATTAAAGTTTGGGATGCCACCGCAACATCGTCACCGTGCTCACAATCCTCATACTTTTTCTCCTGATGACGGTTCCACTATAAATTGGGCATTGTATATTTTTGTGTTGTTTGTGAACGTCTAGTTTATTTTATAAAATGTTGTTGTCCAATCTGTTACGTTTTTTCATTTTATATATATATATAACACAATAAAAGTTTATCAGGACTCGGTCAGTTCTTCAGGTTCAAATTAAACTCTCACTGTCAATATTTCGGTTTTTATTTAAAACACTTTTCATAAGCCTACAAACCAGAGGGAACATATGAAATTATACAATCATTCAAAAATTAAACATACATAAAAAGCGAAAATAGTTACAAATAAGATAATAAGATAGTAATTTTGACAATAGGTTAGGGAGAGAACTTACAGAAGTATAACATTTTGAAACAGAAAAACCAAGAGATTATTATAAAATAATCTTTAATATAATACATAGTTTTTCTGTTTCATAATTCTACAAAAATTTGAAAAACTTCTGTTAGTTCTCTAACTAACCTATTGTCAAAATTACTATCTTATTTTCGCTTTTTATGTATGTTTGATTTTTGAATGATTGAATTATTTCTTATATTTCCTCTGTTTTGTAGGCCTATTAAAAATTTAAAAATGTTTTAAATAAAAACTGAAATGTTGGCAGTGAGAGTTTAATTTGAACCTGAAGAACTGACTGAGTCCCGATAAACTTTTATTTTGTTACTACTTCATGGTCGATACTTTTATCAATATATGTATATATAAACAAAAATAAGTTTATCGGAGTCGGTCAGTTGTTCAGGTTCAAATTAAACTCTCTTTGCCAATGTTTCGGTCTTTATTTATAACCTTTTTACTATAATAGACAGAAGTATAAATTTTGAAACAGAAAAACTAAGTATTATATTACAAATTATTTTACAAAGAAAAATCTACATACTATTTTTCTTTGTAAAATAATTTGTAATGTAATACTTAGTTTTTCTGTTTCAAAATGTATACTTCTGTCTATTAAAACGGTTTTAAATAAAGGCCGAAACGTTGGCAATGAGAGTTTAATTTGAACCTGAAGAACTGACCGAGTCCCGATAAACTTTAGTTTTGTTTCTATTCCAAGGTCGATACTTTTATCAATATATATATATATTAGGGAACAGTCCTTATTTAATACACATTTTGTTCAATAGTATCCAATTTCTTTTCTTTTCCATGAACGAAATTGAAGTTAAGTTTCACAGACCTCATTTACAAATTTTCTAGAGAAATAAGGATAGAAAGTGGAAAACTAGAAAAATTAAGCAGAAAATTAGTACATATATTAAAGTCTTAATATAATGAAAAGTTGATTAAAAATGTATAATGAAATCAGAAAAAGAATCTAATTAGATAAGCACACTTGTAGTCTCTTAATTTTCAATAAAACGTCATCAGGAGGGAAGGGAGATAGAGGACACAGTAGGCCAGCAGGACTATGATATACATTTAAGTAGTTAATAGAAAGAAATTCAAACTAATCAACAACATTAGCTCAAGAAAGCTATATATAAAAGACTTAAATTGCAAGAGAAAAATGAATGAAATGCTAACAACTGTACATTATATAGGTAACACTTTTTCTGTACACTGTCATAATAAAATTAGAATTATATATTAGACAAAGGAGCAAAGTGTGTTCCCCTCTGCTCCTTCAGAAGGAATCACCCCCTATTTGAGCAGTCTTTAAGACCTAAAGTAACTTATAAAAAAGAATAAGTCGCACTTTATGATATATTCAGTGTATTTTTAATAGAATCTCAATCATAAAATCTAATAATTTTAATTCAATTCTGTAAATACTTATTAATAATTAAGTATTTACTAGTTAATTAATTACATATTTAATAAATGAAAAAGAAATATGAGGGAAAACTAAAAAAATCTTCTTAGTTTCGTTTAATCGTGAGAGGAGAAAACATGAGAAAAACCCTCTGACTAACTATAAATTAATAATTAATGTTGAAGTAATCAATGGAATTTTGACGTTATATCAATGATTATAAAGCAGGGGTTATATAAAAATATTTGGTAAGTATGCAGAGACAGGGGCTCTTAAAAGCATCACACTAAATGTTTAAACACTCACACTAAATGTTTAAACACTAACTTAAAACTGTACTATTTTCTATTAATTTTTCAATTCAGTTAATTGCATCAATTAATGCATGAAATTGATTTTTAAATTAAATATGTTTAAAATTAATCAATAGTTCGTTGCATATCATTGTTATTTTTTAGAAATGTATTTTGATTACATTTAGTTTCTTTTAAGTATCATCACAGCCATTAATATGGTAAGATAAATTTACAATGTATCATCTTACCTCGAATCCTGTTTTGGAACATATCTATTATGGAGAAAACTGTTTTTCTACTTAAACATCCAATATTTCATATGGTACAAACTAAAATGTTTAAAATTATCTATCCTTACTTTTGAATTTAAAATAGATTTTGAATGAAATTATTCAATCAATAAATGATTCTTAAATACAGAGGTCCCTTGTCAGTGCATTTTAGTCAAATATTTAAAATTACCAGTTAATTTAACATTAATTAATTACTTTCCATGTTTAAAAGTCAATAATTAAAAAAAAATAAAGCATAAGTAATTATTAGCTTTAATGTTACATTATGACAAATATATTAAAAAACTTTGTGTAAACTTCTGTGTGTATTTGTATTTCTTGTAAATGGTATTCGTGATGTAGTAGAAAACAAATTGTCTTGTTTTCCTCAAACCATTATAATATAAAAACATTGTAATAATAATTCCGATAATTTGATTTGTTTTTTAATTTCTTATTTTTATTGTATACTTTTTTTTATAGCTGTACTAGAGATGTTTTTATAATTCGGTGAAATAGTAAATTAATTTGTCAGCATGATTAGTGAATGTTTAATTGATATTTATACATTTCATAAAGCATAGTTTTTAATAATGTTGAACAAAGATAATTCTATGTGTTGTTTAGAAACCGTAACAGGCTTTCATGAAATGATAACTCCATTTACCAGCTCTTTAGTTGGTTATATAAATATTGTTGGTGATAAACTGTTAAATAAAATAGTTGATAAAACTTGATTATAACTTATTGAAGCTTTAGGTTCATTCATTTAGACAGTTAAGTTAATCGGAGTCGAACTATATAACAATGTTGAAGCCTTTTTTTACTGACTTTACTGACTTCAAAAGTTTTAAATATAATTTTAAAATGATTGTTTGGTGAAGCGAAACTAAACCTCATTCTGAAATACCCAACACATTATTTCATTTTTTTTCTAAGAAACAGAAAAAGTTATTTAAATCTCGAAATTGTTTTATATAGTTTATTTTTTATAAATATATACATACATTTAAATAATTGAACAATAGTTTTTTTCCGCTGAAATTTTCGCAATCACAATGTGTTCTTTTGCTAACATTAAGTAAAATGACTATTTCCTATTATAACTTAATGATTTTAATGTTTCCGTTTTAATAAATATGATTATTAAGTCACGTTAACCTATATAAATTCACTCATTGAAATAGAACTATACTTAAAGTGCAAAAGTGTATTTATTAATGAATACAATATATTATTAGAATATAAAACCAACATACCTTCTTTTCGTAAAAATCTCCTTTTCTGGACCGGTGTTTGAAGCCGTCATTACCCAGAGTTGGCTGAATGTGTACAGGCCAGTCTGTTAGCTTATCAGTCACTGTTAACAAGTAGTGATTCAGTTGTTCTGCATTTCTTAATAATTTCTTATTTCTTAATTTATGAATATAGAAATAATAAAATATAATAAATGAAAATAATAAAATCATTTTTCAAAATGTATTAAATTAGAATAGATTGAATAGTAAAATGAAAACATAATTAGTACCACTGACTGTAAAACTGACAAATTGAAAGATCTGATAATGTTTAATAGAACATTGAAAATAAAATTATTCCATAACTAACTAAGAAAAGGAGATTTTTCGAGGAATTCTATTTTTAAAGACTAAGGATGTATTTTATGATCTATACGGTATTAACAACTTAGTCATCCGATATTTATTTTCTGGAGGAATTAATAAATAAATAACATTGAATGCCATCAATAATATTTGGATATAACGGATTATTTGTGATTTATTCAGCATTACATTTTGTTGACTATATTTAATTGTAACTGAAAAGAGAAGTCTAATAAATTATAATGGAACATCTTTTTAGATATCCATCTTATTCTGAATTTTTGTTATAAGCTGTAAACATGTTAAAATTGCTGACTGAGACCGATCTTTATTAATTTCCTTCTGAAAAGTTAAATACTCAGGAACTCAGTTTATCTTATTTATTAGTTCTTAAGCTCCCTAATATACTATTGTATATTGTATCAAACAAACTGCATCACTAACAATAACAGGAAGAAAACTTGAATTTATGCAAGACAAAAGTTTTACTTCAACATATTAATATTAACTGAACTACTAATTATATGTGTGTGAACTTGAAAGATTCTATGAGTAGAACCAAAATAGGACAATTAATTTATTTGAATTTAAACTGTAAAAAATGTTTTTTCTGTTATATTATTTTTATTGAAGAAATTTAAATTGGAGAGTTTTTTTATTTCATTAAAGTATAATACTTTGTAATCTGGAGGCAAAGTTCCTGTTATGAACTTTTCTTTCAACCACATGCTTTTCAGGTTGAAACACTGTTTTTTTTTTGTCCTGTAAATGAAAAGTATTTTCTTGACATATTCACCCAATTTTCATAGCAAATTTTTTCTCTAATCGTATTTCAGTGAAAGAAACAAAATTTCTTTCCAGCTCCACGTCACTTTCGGTTATGATGATGTTTCCTCTATCCCCAAGAAATTATATCAAAACAAGAAAAAATGTTCTGTTCCCAAACTACTTCCAGTAAAGTAATGAACATTTATAACACTTTTGCTTCTTTTCTGTCTAACCCTGTCCATTTACAGTAAAGATGCAAATATTTCCCTTCATAACCAAGTTTATTTCCTTTAAACAAAAGCCTGCTAGATTTTCATCAAACTCCTCCTACAGGAAATAAATCTTCCAAAGTAATTATAAACCCATTTTATTAACAGTGCCTTTAGATGAATACTTATGACTTATTGAAATAATATTATTACTCAAACAATTGTAAGATATTATTTAAAATGTTCTCTATTGTTCTATATATGTTGTAAATTTATTTGTATATAAGTAATATAATTTAATTTAGGTTAAGTGTTTTGACTTTGTAAATATTTAATTATTGTATTCACTTTGTTGACCAAAGTTTAGCTCTAAAATTTCTCACACATAAGTTTTATTTACTCAATGAACAATTATATATATTTAGGATAAAGGGTTTTATTTAAATATAAGTTCTTTTTTTAATCAAAATGACTGTCAGTTATTTGTATAATAATTTTTTACATGATTGTAATCCAAATCATTTGTAAAAATTTTACTTGTTTAATATAAAATGGTATTTATTTGATAAGTTATATTTTTGTATCATTCTTATTGTATTGTTAATTGGGATCGAAATAAAAGTTTAAACTACATGTTTTTTTTTCTTTTATCTATTTTAAGAAAACTGGAAGTAATTTTATATGGGCAAGCTAGTGGAACTGAAAATCAATTTGGTATACTTAACTACATTCATATTAAAATGCATCCTAAGTAATGCATTAGTGGCTATATATAAAGATTATTGGCTATGTATATATATATGTATATATAAAGATTATTGGCTATGTATAAAGAAAAATGATATACAAAAAATCATGTTTACATTTCCGTTTTCGTCATCATAAGAGCAAGAAGTAATTTCCTTGGAATACTAACAGCAACTAACAATCCTACAGTACAATCACAACTTCTTAACTAATGCAACCTAACATAACCTGACATCATGTACCACTCATAAAATAAGTTTGATAGTTCAGTTTATTACTTAGAAAATTACTTGCAAACGGTGATACAACCATGATTTGTCTAAGGAGGCTGTGTGACAAATCACATGAAGTTTTAGGGAGTATTGTAAATTTCTAAAAAGGGATTTAAATCATGGAAACTCTAGGAATGATTTAAGGTAATGGTAATTTTTTTTTATTTCTCCTAAATTGTATTTCTTAAATGAATAGGGAATAACAATGAACGTTCTTTCATAAAAAATAGAAAATCTACTTCTTTTTCGCTTTTTTTGCAGCAGGTTTGTTTTTTTGCAAGCGAATCTAAAAATTTGCTCAGAAAAAATTATATAAATGTAGATCTATATTTCAATTAAGAATTTGCTAAAAGTCAGAAAACATAATCATACATTTTTAAACCCTTTTTTTATGAATAAATATGTAAAGTATTATAACAAAATCATTGAAGTAAAAGTCAAAAGGAGAGGTGTAAATATGGCTGCACTTCTCCATATCAGTATTTTACCTTATTATTTTTATTCATCATCCTTATCATTTCCATCCATTCATTCAGCTGTTTGTAGAAATTTAGAACTTTTTTATAAAAACAATACTTCTGTGTTTACCACAATTACTCATTTTTCAATGTTGTTTTGAATTGGTGCATTGTCAATTCAAAACGGCCAAGTCGGTTTTGACGGTGCATGTCGGCCATGTTTTTACTAAAAGTAATAGTGCACTGATTCAGTTCAATATAAAAAAAAATGTATTTTTTATATCGCCATTTATGATAATAGCACGTATTCTACGTTTGTTTTGTATCGGTGAATCGAAAAGAAGCAATTATTTTAATACAAGTAAAGCAGAAAATTAACTACCATTTAAATTTTAATTTATTGCATATAATTTAACATATATAGTTTGACATATAGTTAAAAGACTGGTGTTAACAGAAAATATCAAGTGACATTATGTGTGAACAAAGAAAAATTGTTGAATTTACCTTGGCATAGACCACAGTGCATTTTCCGCCATGATTCTTTGATGAAGGGAAGTTGCAGACTGGCACGAGCATGCAAAGAACTTTAGGGAGTCCAAGAGTTCACTTACACAGTCCTAGAACAGAGTGGCCAACCCCATTATGACTTCTTTTTACTTCATTATAAAATCAAACAAATTTATCAAATGTTTCATCAAAATTGAAATTTTCTTAATAGTTATTTTGTTTGAAAGTTTTCTTTTTACAGTTTAGTAATCAATTTTATTCTTATTGCTATATGGTTTACATTAATAAGGAATTGAGAATAATAGTTATAATTTAAAATAAAACATTTTTTTTTAAATAACTTCAAGGAATAAGTTCCATGAAACATATTAAATTTGTAAATATTTTGTAATAAAACATGCATGCATATTACATTTGTCTGCCTTCCATGGACTACATGCATATGCTATCCTTCCCATAATCATTAATATAATTCCTAAGTATGGACATTTAGACAACTATCTTCTGATTACTTAATAAGATTATACTAAATAAGTATACTGTAAAAGATTATACTATAGAAATAATCTCACTAAATGATAGACTGTAAATAGAAATATTGTACAAAGTATAATTTGTGCACAACATAAAAATAACTGAAGTAGTATGCACCCAAGAGTACTTTGAGTAAATATATTATCAAATTCATTGACAATCAATTTAATTAATTGATTAATACTGAATAATTATAGATTTTGAAAAAATATTTGCAATTCATTATTTAAAGTCTCCCAATAGAAGGATTTTTAAACCTTTAGAATAAGTTGTATTACAAGGAAAAAAAAAAGTTTGGAGTGGTCATTTTTAAATAATGCTCAACACTATTAATTGTATCAATACCCATTGCAAAAATAAATTATCTTTCTTTTTTAAATTACAATCGCAATATGAAATGAACTTCTCATCAATAACTTAAGTAACTTATCCTTTCTTAATGTACCTTCTTAATGAATGTTTAATTGACATAATCTCATTTTTAGGGAGTCTAAGTTGTAATATGTTTCATATATACAATGTACAATGATTAATACTGGATTATTTGTGAAGTACGAACATGTACATCTTTAATATGACATATATTCTGTTTTCTTAATGCCACTAAATTATAAGAAGTATAACTTTCACAATTCATTTTAATAACTCAATGGAATTATTATTTCTTCTTTAATCTTAAATTATAATAATTGTAAAAAATAAATTAAGCAACAATATTTTAATTAGTTTATCATTTTCGAAGTATATACCGAAGTAAGTGTATATATGTATATATACCTTGTATACTTCGTATACAAGGTAGGTATATTGTGAAATATTCTGTAGCAAACCTGTACCGTTAATAAATAGATAATTATACTTCATAAGTAAACCAAAATAAGCTTTTTAAATCTTTCATAACATTATGTTTAATCCATAAAGGTTTATCTTAGCAAAAAGATACAAAATGTGTTAACCAAAAGGAATGCTGATTTGAAAGTCTACCTATCATATTCATTGAAAGTAATCATTAAGTAGTCATCTAATTATTTGCACATGCCGATAATATTAAACTGTTTAAGTACTTATGATATGGTATAGCACAAATAAGTTAAAATGAAAATCGTACTTACTGTTTGAAGTTATCACTGTATGAAATATCAAGTTGAGTGAATAAACTAAATTATTAGAACTTTAATGAAAGACACACCAGGAAGCATAACATTTTACTGGACAATAATGACGCAGTTTTGTTTTATTTATAGCTTTATTAAAATAAAAATTATTTTCATGATTTTCAACAATATAATATATATTGTCTCATTTAAGCATAATGTAAACATCTAAATGGGAGTTGTTTATTAGTCTTTCATTTCTGAGGTAGTACAAATAGTGACTGATCCACTTATCAATATATAAGCTTATTTTTGTACATCACACCACTGATGCAAATAATTTCATTAATATAACTAGAGCAGTAATAACATTGTTGAAAAGCTAAAGTGAAAATTTCTTGATACGAAATAATCTCCTACAAGAGAACATGGCTTTTGTTCAAATAGCCAGTTTACTTGACATCCTTCTATATTGAATATTTAAGTCAAATTTTCAAATTTAAAACAAGAAAATACTCTTATTTTCTCTGAAAAACATCATAACCATCGAAGAAAAAATGTCATTTTAAGATAATTTATAATTAAGGATGTACGTTAATTACATTTATTAATCTTCAAACGAAAGATTTCAATTCTGAATTATGTTTTCCATTTTTGGTCTTTTATAGAATTATTATACTGGGAATTTTATGGCTTCTTAGTATTTATTAAAATCATTTTCCTTCCCCTTTGTCAAAAATCATATATACCAATTATTTTTGAGCGAGTGTCATCTTTTTCCTGCCTGCTGTACTCTGTTATAAGGTTGATATGAATGTATATTGAAAAAAAATATATTAGTAATCAGCCGGTTTGCATAATCAAATCAATGTCAAAGCCAGCTATTCAGTATAATTTAAAACTTTTATAGTTGGGAGCTTCTAATCTTTGAAATTAAGAAATATGAACTATTAGACTAGAATAGTGAAAAACTGGATTTGTCAACTGGTTTTGTCAATATATGAAAAAATATATTTGTCAACAAACATAAATCTTCTTTCTTGAGGAACGAGTCCATTCGTCACATTTCAATATCATGGAATGATACTACAATTCACAAACCCAAAGTAATTATAATGATATTAAGTTTTGTTCAAGAGTGCAATATATAGATTTACTAGCAAACGTACCCGTCTTTGACGGAATCAAAAATTCTATTATACTTGGTATTCCAAAAAATCAATTATAGTATTATACTAATACTACAATTAGAAGTTATAGGATAGTAGAAAATAACATTATTAGTACAGTGCTAAACAAATGCCTCTGTATACAAAGATTAAATTTTAAGTTAGACACAAACAAATCTACAATCAATGTTTCAGCTTTATTTGTCTTATGGTGGCAATATTTTGTGGACAAACCGACAGACAGAAATTATTCTAAGGGTACATGTGGCTACTCTGAAGTACGAACGTAAAGAAAACTTGAAATGAGTTAGTTCTAATTAACGTGCTCCCAGTCAAAACCTAGCACGCAAGCCACTGGGCTACTCTGGTTCCATACCTTACTTTATTACCAGTGTTTATATTACGCAAATATTAAATTAAAAAAAAATATTTTTGTTGTATTTATTTATAATATATTTGCACTACTGTCATCGGCGAGCAAGCAAGCTACTGGCTACCCTGGCTAGATCCCTTTACTTTATTACCACTTTTTATATTATCCATATTTTAAATTCAAAAAAATGTTTGTTTGTTACATTTATTTATAATACATTTGCACTACTGTCTTCGGCGATCACGCAAGCCACTGGGCTACTCTGGTCCCATACCTTACATTATTACCAGTGTATTTATTAAGCAAATATTAAATTAAAAAAAAGTTTACAGTTATATATAATATATAGCAAACGTACTCGCCTTTGACGGAATCAGAAGAAATTATAGTAAAGTAGAAAATACCATTATTACTACAGTGTTAAACAAATGGCTCTAAATACACTACATTAGCTGTCTGTCCTTCAGGTTCATGGTAGAAGAAAGAGTTGAAACCTCTGACCCTTGAGCAAGTAAACTACATTTGACCATGTGAGAAAAACTTGGTTTCGCTACCTTGTATTCCTGCGTTAGATGAAGTCTCCCTTTGCCACTTAGTTAACGTCATTGCAAAATAGACTCTGACCGGACTTTGCAATCATTTCAATGTAAACAGACAGTGGCTCGGAATCAATGGTATGTGTGGTATACACACAGACTCCCCAATACCACATCCAGTCATTATGTCCGCCTCTATGGCATATCTGTGTAGAGCACGAACTCAGAGTCGTGTCCCGTTGCACAGTTTTGGGGTACTCATGTTTCTTAACATGAAATTTGTTACTGCTACTAAATTGCAGCATGATTGGTTCTCCTACTTTAAGTTTTTACTCATGAGCAGGCAGTCTAGGAGAAATAAATTCAGAGTCAAGAAATTCAATTAGATAATGAACTGCTTCTTCATCACTAATCCAATCTCTTTACTGACTTGTAAGGTCTTTCGTCGGTATGATATAGCGTAAGAACTTGTTTGTTGATTTTTCCTGCCTGTTCGTATTAAGAGTTGAGAATTGCTCGTTTACAAAACTATTTATTCGTAATAGATAGTACATCCTCAACTCTGGGAAACACTTTTTCAAAGATGTCAAATACGCAATATATTCATATGCTCCAAAGAAATTAAAATCAACTAACAATACCTACTTGCTTCACCTGTGTATTTTCAAAACAAACTTGTCTGTGAAGTTAGGAAAATACGCTTAAAGCCCTATAACTTCGTTTCTGTACTTAATTATGAATCTATTTAGAGCCCATATTTTAAGTTAGGCATACACAAATCCAGTGTCAAAGTTTCAGCTCGCCATGTCTTATGGTGGCTGAGTTTACTTGTGACAAACGTTTTTGCTTTAAACGTCCATAACTTCACTTCTACGTTGAATTTCCAAATAATTCAGAGCCTATATTTTAAGTTAGACCTACCCAAATCTACTGTAAAAGTTTCAGCTTTATATGTCTTATTGTAGCTGAGTTTACTTATGACAAAGTTTTGCGGACAAACAGACAAACCGACAGAAATTTTTCTAAGGGTGGATTCGGTTTCTCCAATGTATGAAACGTAAAGAAATTTTGAATTGAGTCAGTTCTAAGCAATGTACAGACAAAATCATTATTTTATTTATATAGATTAAAGCATTTTATTAGACAAATTCAGCATACCAGGGAAGACAAAAGAAACTTATTTATGTTTATTGGCGGTGATTTCTTATATGTAAAATATTATTCCTCTTATCTCTCATATAAGTCAATAAATTATTTAAATTTTTCCATTATAAACATCAATTTTATCTCAGAGGATTCGCTCAAAAAATTTCTAAGCAATGTAAACAAAGTAAAAAAAAACAAAAATTCGACAAGTATAGCAGGTGATCCCTTAGTCTAGGATAAACAAACAGTTTTTATAGCTTTATTGCTCTTTGCCGTGATTAAAATTTCATAATTCTTTTTTATAAATTACTAATTTTTTCTTCAATTTTTGGTCAAATTTTCATTATTTTTTAATGTTCCGTTTAGCGTCAAAAAAACATTTTCTGAAAACAGAAATCGTACTCTAACGCCCCTTTGAAGAATGTAATTTTCAAAAAATTATTTCAACTCATTCTCCACATAATGCATTATCTTTAGCCACAGTTTCATTTTGATCCGTCAAACGGTATGGCTTGTATCGCTCTCACAAGCTTTGAGATTGAATTATAAGTCAAAATTTTTACATTATATTGAAAAAGAAATATTTCCCGTTTTTTAAAATTCTGAATATATTTTTTGTTTATTGAATTTGTAACCTCAAAGATCATGCCAAAATTTCAAATCTTTAAAGTTATCAGTTTAGGAGAAAAAAATATTTCCTAAAAACCGGTTTTTTGCAAAAAAATTGACTTTTCCGTCAAGAATATTCTTCCCAAACAATAGGGGTCATCAACACTATAGGGCCCATTTTTGTGTAAAATATCAACTTGATCCATCAAAGATTCTGGACAAGAACGCTAACACACTCACACACCCACCCACACACCACAGACATCATCGTGGAAATGTGATAAAACGACTTTTGGGACCTCGAAACATAATTCTGTCAAAATCTCGAGATCGAATTTTTTCAGAATCACTATACTTTACTTAAAGTAAAGTAATAACCAGCAAACGTACCTGTCTTTGATGTAATCAAAAATTCGATTATACTTGGTATTCCAAAATACCATTAGAAATTATAGAATAGTAGAAAATACCATTATTAGTACAGTGTTAAGCAAATTCCTCTGTATACACCACATTAGTTGTCTGTCCTTCAGGTTCATGGAAGAACAAACAGTTGGAACCTCTAACTCTTGAGCAAGTAAACTACAGTTTACCATGTGAGAAAAACTTGGTCTCGCTCACTTCATTTCCTGCGTTAAGATAAAGTTTCCCCTTGCGACTTAGTTAACGTCATTGCAAAACAGACTCAGACTGGACTTTTCAATCGTTTGAATGGAAACGGATAGTGGCTCGGAATCAATGGTATGCACGGTATACACAGACTCCCCTATACCACACCCAGTAATGATATCCGCCTCTATGGCATATCTGTGCTGAGCACGAACATAGAGTTGTGTCCCGTTGCACATTTTTGGGCACTAAAGTTTCGTAATATGAAATTTGTTACTGCTACTAAATAGCAGCATGATTGGTACTCCTACTTTGTTTTTACTCATGAGCAGGCAGTCCAGGAGCAGTCATGGAGTCAAGAAATTCAGTTGGATAATGAACTACTTCCTCATCACTAATCACACTGTTTTCCGACTTAATTTCTTCGGCCTGATATAGCGTGAGAACTTGTTTGTTGATTTTTCCTGCCTGTTCATGAGTAATGGTTGAGAATTGTGCACAAAGCTATTTATTCTGAAAAGATAGTACATCTTTAACTCAGGGAAATAGCTTTTCAATGATCTCAAACACGCCATTTATTCATAAACGCAAATGAAATTAAAATCAACTAACAATACCTTGCTACACTTGTATATTTTCAAAATAAACATGTCTGTGAAGTTAGCAAAATACAGCTTAAAGGTCCATAACTTCGCTTCTACGCTGAATTTTCAACCCATTCAGAGCCTCTATTTTAAGTTCGACATACTTGTGTGTCAAAGTTTCAGCTTGCTATGTCTTATGCCTTATGGTAACTGAGTTTACTTGTGACAAAATTTTTGCGAACAAACCGACAGAAATTTTTCTAAGGGTGGATTCGGTTTCTCTAATGTATAAAACGTAAGGAAAACTTGAAATGAGTTAATTCTAAGCAATGTACACACAAAAACATTATTTTATTTATATAGGTAATGTATAAAAAAATCAAAAATTTATTATAAAGTGTATAAAATTGAATCAAAAAAGATAATTAATAATTAATTTATATGAAGTGTACAATTTTTTATTTAAAAGTACAACTTTGGAACACTCTAAAAAGGCGGGAAGTCTTTCATCAAAAATGATTGATAACTCACAAACAAGTGTCAGCAATAGATTTTATTGCAGTTAAGATATTACTGTGTATATTAATAGAAAATTTAATACTATCATAATATGTAATAAGAAAAATGTTGATTTTAAATTTAAAAATACAGAAAGCATAAACAATAAATTTGGAATACGTCCATCTGAATAAGCTCTAAATGTAGTGAAATTTTCTATTTATCAAACATTTGTTGATTTTTCTTCCTCCGTATATTTCTTTGTTTGTTTCTTTTTTTTTTTTTTTTGTCTGAGATTATCATTAGGACATAATGGTAAACAGTCATTTCGTATTTTATAGAAATCTTTTGGTTCGGAAACTTTATATATTGTATCATGCTTCTCACATTTAAGTCCTAAAGTCTTGCCTGAAAATGAGAACATAATGATATTAATTAAGAAACTTAATTAATTAAGAAGCTTAAATACAAATGATGTACGATTTTCAAAATAGAATCAAGTCAATAATGTGGCTCTTCCATCCAAAACATCAAAAAAGAGCCAAATAACAAAAAAAACAACACATCGAGGTTTGTTCGGAAAAAATTAAAGGAAGATAGACGAGGACTTGTGCACAATCTACATTCTAGGTATACATCTTATTTAAATTTCTGGTAGGCAGGACTCACTTTTTTAAAGCGAGTAAATTATGATAAACGCAAACATAATTAAAATTAGCTAATAATATCTACTGACTACAGTATCAGGCACCTAACAATACCTTTATACCTTTTCATTTGGTTATATATACCTGTGTAGGTAGCCAAGCACAGTTTAAAAGTCTAAAATTTCGCTTCTACGTTCAATTTCCAATAAATTTACATCTTAACTTTTAAGACATATAAATCTTTTAACAAATTTCAGCTCTCTATGACTTAATCGTGCCTTAGTCTGCTTGGGATAGAGTTTTTGGACAAGCAGACAGAAATTATTTTAAGGGTAAATCCGATTTCTCTAATGTATAAAACTTAAAGATAACTTGAAATGAATCAGTTCTAAGCAATTTACAAAACAATTTTTATATATATATATATATATAGATTATTTAGTATTTCTACATTACAGCAAGACTATTGACACTTACCAATAGAATGAGATTTTTCAAGTTTGGACTTGATAGACTGCCACAGATCACTATTGTTCTCAAGACACGACATGTTACCAATAATGTAAAGGCCATGCTTGGCTCTCGAAAGCGCCACATTCACTCTGTTTGGCAAACGTGTGAACCCCGCTTGTCTTTTCTTGTTACTACGCACAGTCGACAGTATGATGATTTCGTTCTCATAGCCTTGATACCCATCCACCGTGTCTACTTTTATGCCTTTTAAATTCTGAAAACAACCACCACATATATTAAGCTAAAAATCTGGTAAATTGTTTAAACTGCTTAGAGGCATTCAAATGCGTAGAGCTCTTCCTCTTCTTACATTGACATATGATCAAATATTTGTTGGTTTTCCATCGCCTACACTTATAAGACTTTCACCTTTTAGTGCTGTTCTAGTGGAAGGAATTGTGGCTCATTTATTATTTGGCACTCATTGTAGTAGTGGTTAGCCATATTACTTATTTATTTTATTTTGGGAGTCCTAAATTTTGCTAAATTCAAGTATATTTAGAGTAGGGATCTTTAACAAGTACCTGACATCGTACAGGCTCGAAACTGACGGTTAAACATCCTCTTCGAAGGACGATGTACTCAGAGTTATTCATTTTCCCCGTGAATATATCGAGGGCTAGGAGGGGATCGACTGCCGTACCTACCAGTTCTGAGACAAGTACGGCAGTCGAATAACCCTGGGCACAGTCGGTAACCAATGTTGTTGCCATTATAGTATTTGACTGCCGGTGATATCTGTTTGAGAAATTATACCGTCTTTCATTTTTGAAGGCGTACAAGTTCAATTTGGAAAAGAAAACCGATAATACCCCAAGGAGTATTTTCAGACAATTACTAAAAAGCAATGGCTATTCACCTTCTTCACAAACAGACTCACATAACACGTAGCTACAGGAACCTTTACTTCAGGTTTGTCACCATTAACTATACACAGTGAATTAGATATTAATAAGTCCTTAACGTTTATCATATTTTGTTTACAACGCAATTACACCATATGGAAGTTCTGGAATTACCATCCATGCAAATTATTATACCAACGATTCAAAATAATAAATTACTGCTCTCCAGATATTCGAACACATCTTCTGTCTTGTTGAAACGTGTTTTGGGCTCTATTCCATTACAAAAAAGTTAATTTTTAAAGCAAAATATGTTTTTAGGTAACAATTTTTTCCTCTTGAACTACTTATTCTAGAATTTTGAAATTATTATGACACTAACACCAACAATTTTGCAATAAAATGTAAAAGCTTTGACTTATGATTGATTTTGAAAGCATTTTGACAAGTTAAAAGTCATATCATTAAATGGATTATAATTACATTGTGCCCAAAAATGAAACCTTTTGAGAGAAGCAGTAGAATACTTTTTCTTTGAAAGTATTTGGGCGAGAAAAGAAGTAATACCTTATTTTATGATTTCAGAAAATGTTTTTTCTACTCTAAACGGCTATCGTATAAATATAAAATTTTATGCGTAAATGGAACAAAATTAGTTTTCTACGAAAAATTCAAACAATTCTGATTACCGCAAAATTTTAAATATAAAAACAAAACTCAACTTGGACTAATAGACAACCTGCTATACTTGTCATATTTGTTTTACATTTTTTCTCGAAATTTAGTAGATCATATAACCTGAATAATGAAAAGACAAACAACCATGTATATTATAATACTCACTAGAGTGAAGGATGGTTGTCTAACAAGAATTGGAGAAAACTACAGAATTAGTTCCACAAATTTTTGTTATCAGAATAGAAAAACTATAAAGCATAAAAGAATTACCCTAGACTTTTTGGATATAGGAAGAACTGTTGATAGGACATATTTGTTATAAATTGAATCAGCAGAAATACATAGATGCATTAATTACAATTTTAACGCAAAGAATAATTATTGTAAGTGAAGGATGTTACAGGGCTGTAAACCACTACTCAATTGACTTTAGACTTGTTTGATGTTTCATAGTAAAGTTGAGTTTTAGTCCAGTTTTTGTTTATAGTATTTCGAATGTCATTATTCACCTGAAGGATCCTTCTTTTCTGTTCTGAGTATGTTGTAATCACACTTATGCATTCTGGACTATGGTACTTTTCCAAGTAGATGCACAACCTCACAACAAACTTAACTTCGTGAACATTGTAAAAACTTTTCTCATGCTGAAAATATATTCAATTTATATAATTAATGTTAAAATTACATCGATACAATCAATAATAAACAATTTTTTAATGCGATTAAAATATATATATTAATTAAATTGATTGACAATATACAGGAATATCCTTTGTTTACAGCAGCTTCTCTAAGGTACCAAGTATCCACCCGACTCTAAAGTTAGGTGTCTAACCTTACCTACTCCGCCATAGTAAGGTTAGGAATTTTAGTAATAAGTTCCCATCATTACTGATTGATTTATTATTATTATGATTATAGGGTGATACTTGAAGAAAAACGAACTATTTAAAAAAAAACTGTATTCTATTATTTAAAGGTTGTAAAATAATACTTTTTATTTTCAATTAAAAATTAATAATTATAATTTGATATAATTAAAAATTATAGAAACATTTTTTACAATAAAAGTCGAGTAATCATGAAAAATTTTGGTTTGAGATATATTTTTATTGAAATATGTCAAAATATATGTAATTTGGGATTTGACTCTGACGAAGACCATATGTTTCGATTAAAAGATCGTTGTCTTTTTTCTCATTTCTTATTGTTAATTTAGTTGTTGGTTAAGACGTTGATTGTTGTTTCACGTGTTTATTGTGAAATATTGTTATGAATCTATGGTGTGTGTTTGTAGTTGGGTTGGATAGTTGTATACAAAAGTTTCTGGGCACACTACAAGCCAAACCGTTTGATGGAGTCAAAGCATGTTTTACAAAAAATTAGCCGTACAATAAAAGTATGCCCTCCTGTTTTGAGTTAGTATCGCATAATGAAAAAGTCAATTTTTTTGTGAAAATGTATTTTTTATAAAACATTTTTTCTTTCTCTTAATCTACTAACTCTAGAATGTTGAAATTTGTCATTTATTATAGAAATGATAATAGCATTAAAAAGAGACCTTCAAAAGTTTGAAATAATCGTAAAGGTCAGTTTTGTTGTAAAATGTAAAATTGTTGACCTAATATTAATTCTGAAAGATTTTAGTTCTGATAAGAACCATACCGTTTGACAGATGAAACGAAAAAATCTGAAGTGACCTACACTCAACTATACCATAACTAAAAAATATCAAACTGGTTAACAACATAATGATTTTTGTCTCCATAATAGCTTTCACAATCAATCATAACGCAACATGTTTGCATTTTATTTACAAAAAAAATTTATTTGTTTTAAAAATCTGAGGATTTTTTTAATTATTGATTTTGTCGCTTCTATGATAAAGGTATAATTTCAATGCTCTTGAGTTAGTAGACAAAATAAATAAATTATTAATATATTACTAAGGATCTCTTATCTAATTCGTAATAATAATATTAGAGTAGCATAAAATCATTATTAAATATAAGATTGCTTTATGTATTATATGGGTCAGTTTAGAAATGAATGAAGAAAGTTTAATTACTTACAACTCTTTCCTGATAATCATGGTCAATAAATGCTAAGTTCTTTTCCATTCCTTTAACATTAGGGAATGTTTTTACAGAAGAATGTGATATCAGTTTTTCGTAAATTTGAGGA
This sequence comes from Hermatobates lingyangjiaoensis, assembly GCA_026182355.1. NCBI lineage: Eukaryota > Metazoa > Arthropoda > Insecta > Hemiptera > Hermatobatidae > Hermatobates > Hermatobates lingyangjiaoensis. Next base: position 326,633 of record JAPFBL010000160.1, read on the forward strand.
ACTATTAAATTACAGATTTCCTCTCGCATTCTATACTGAATGCTCAATGTTTTAACTGGCATTCCGTTTTTAATTAATCTTTCAAACAGAGATACATCAAAATTCTTTTCTCTGGCTAGTTCATAACTGCTTGGTTTGGGACGTAACTGTTTATGATCACCTGTAAAATAAACGGAATAGTATACTAAGGAAACTGTAAATAATTAAAAAAACGACTATTACTATCTAAAGGGAAAATACCTATCAAAATGACCTGCTGGCACGTCTTGGGCAACGAAGATACCAAGAATGGTTCTAAAATCTCTCCTGCTTCCTCTATTATGCCTGGAATGTAATTGGCAAATATATTTTATACTTAATCACAGATATCTGAGAGGGACACATTACGTTTTGCACTGCAAAACATTTTAGTATAATAAGTAACTAAAGGTTATACAAAGTAAAGGCATATTACCTCAAAATGAATGTGGTGATCACTCTTGACAGGATACCTGTACTGTCTAAGAGTCACATGTCGTTTAACCAACCTCAAGACAGTGATATCGTTTGCTATAGGTTAGATAACTTTGCAGTAGTAGCCCAATATGAGAACACACATAGGCTGAAAATTGGCCTTTTGTGATACCACACAGTGAGCATTCTAAATTGAGAGTCCTAAATTTTACCTAACTCATGTGTATTTAGAGTAAGAATCTTTAACGAGTTCTTGACATCGTATAGTTTGGGGAACGGCGACTTAAGGTCCTCTCCTCCGACAAAGTACTCGGATTTATTCACCTCCTGTGTGAATTGTTTTTCACCCTCCTGAAAGGGTATTGAACGCGGTATTTACCAATCCAGAGGGGAGCACATTTCTACCGAGTTAACTTGGCTTCTCTTGTTAAAGTTCAATATAATCAACGTCTAAGCTCTGTAGACGGCTTGGAGGCCTCTCTCTATGGAGGGTTTTCCTAGTAGGGAGGCAGGCCCCTGCTTCCTTTGTGTTTATCTGTCGGCGTTCTCGAAAAAAGGCTTTGTGGCCACTGAATTTACCTGTATCCAAGACAGGCTCACTAGCACCCGGGTCTAAGGTATGGACTTCTACCGGAAAACTCTTAAAATATTAACGGTACTGGAATGGAATGGGCCGTGTAGAACCTATTGTGAGGTTTCTCATATCTTGTCACTTTTATCGGTCTCGTGGTGACTGTAGTTCATCACCCAGGAAGGGTAGACTTCCCTTGGTGTACAAGTGTACCGCTGTGTGAGAAGCAGTACCTCGTTGTAAAAGGGTACCTGCAGATCATCAAGAGGGAGCTAGACTCTCGACCCTCGCCATTGGGTAAGTCCATAAACTTGCTGGTGGACTATGGTACTGGTCCTCAGTCTACAAGTGAATCAGGACCCCAGGGAAATGGGTATTCCTCATTTGGTAGATGACCGAATCCTCATCGACTTTCACCATGTTAGTGTATAACCTGTTTTACTAGAGTCGAATCTGAAGCGTATGATCAACGTCTAAACCAGTGTTTTTCAACCTTTTTCGAGCGAAGGCACACTTTTTTCATTGAAAAAATCCCGTGGCACACCACCAGCTGAAAATGTGGAAAAAACCTAATATTTACAATATAAGTGTTATTTTGTTAATATAAGCTTTTTTAACATTGAAGAATGACGTTGAATAGGACATCTTTAATAGTAATCAAATAAAAACAAAGAAAAAAGTATTTTACAATCGTTCACATTTATTCTCACTCAGTGTGAAACCTGGGCCTGTTTGGATGAACACAGAGCAGAAAATCTGGAGTGGCCTACACTCAACTTTACTATAAGTAACTTAATATCAAATTTCTTGAGTATATAACACATAATTCTCATTTAAGCATAACGTAAACATCTAAATGGCATATGATTATTAGTCTTTCATTCCTGAGGTAGTACAGATAGTGATTAAAGGACATACCAATATATAAGCTTATTTTTGTACATCACACAGCTGAAGCAAATAATTTTATTAGTATAACTACAGCAGTAATAACATTTTTGAAAAACCAAAGTGAACATTTCCTGATACGAAATATTCTCCTACAAGAGAATATGGCTTTTGTTCAAATAGCCAGTGGATTTCTTACATCTTTTACTTGACATCCTTCTACATTGAATATTAAAGTAAAATTTTCAAATTTAAAAAAGGAAAATACCCTTTTTTTCTCTGAAAAACATCTTAAACAGCGAAGAAAATGTTGTTTTAAGGTGATTTGTTAATTAAAGATCTACGATAATTACATTTATTAATCTCCAAACGAAAGATTTCAATTTTGAATTATCTTTTACATTTTTCGTTTTTTATAGAATTATTATACTGGGAATTTTATGGCTTCTCAGTATTTAATAAGATCATTTTACTTCCCCTTTTTCAAATAACATATATACGAATTTTCTCTGAGTGAGTGTTATTATTTTCCTGCACAATATTATTCCTCTTAACTCATATAAGTCAATAAACATTTTAAATTGTTCCCTTATAAATATCAATTTTATCTCAGTGGATTCACTCAAAAAATTTCTAAGTCAATGTAAACAATGTAAAAAAATCTGGAGTGGCCTACACTCAACTTTACTATAAGTAACTTAATATGAAATTTCTTGAGCGTATAACCCATAACGTCTCATTTAAGCATAACGTAAACATCTAAATGGGATATGATTATTAGTCTTTCATTCCTGAGGTAGTACAAATAGTGATTGAAGGACATATCAACATATAAGCTTGTTTTTGTACATCACACAGCTGATACAAAAAAAATCATTATTATAACTACAGCAGTAATAACATTTTTGAAAAACCAAAGGGAACATTTCTTGAAACGAAATATTCTCCTACAAGAGAACATGGCTATTGTTCAAATAGCCAGTACATTTCTTACATCGTTTACTTGACATCCTTCTACATTGAATATTAAAGTAAAAATTTCAAATTTAAAACAGGAAAATACCCTTTTTTTCTGTGAAAAACATCATAAACAGCGAAGAAAATGTTGTTTTAAGGTGATTTATAATTGAAGATGTATGATAATTACATTTATTAATCTCTAAACGAAAGATTTCAATTTTGAAATATCTTTTACATTTTTGGTTTTTTATAGAATTATTATACTGTGAATTTTATGTCTTCTAAGTATTTAAAAAGATCATTTTCCTTCCCCTTTAGCAAATAACATATATACAAATTTTTTCTCAGTGAGTGTTATCATTTTCCTGCACAATATTATTCCTCTTACATCTCATATACGTCAATAAACAATTTAAACTGTTCCTTTATAAAATCAATTTTATCTCAGTGGATTCGCTCAAAAAATTTCTAAGTCAATGTAAACAATGAAAAAAAATACAAAAAATTCGACAAGTATAGCAGGTGATCTCTTAGTCTAGGATAAACAAAGGGTTTTTATATCGTTATTGCTCTTTCCCGTAATTGAAACTTCATGATTTTTTTTTTATGAATTGCTAATTTTTTGTTCCATTTTTGGTCAAATTTTCATTATCTTTTAATGAGCCGTTTAGCGTCAAAAAAACATTTTCTGAAAACAGAAATCTTACTGTAACGCCCCATTAGCGAATGTAATTTTGAAAAAAAATATTTCAACTCATTCTCCACATAATGTTCTATTTTTAGGCATAGTTTCATAGTGATCCGTCTAACAGTATGGCTTGTATCGCTCTCACAAGGTTTGAGATTGAATTATAAGTCAAAATTTGTACATTTTATTGAAAAAAAAATATTTCCTGTTGATTTAAAATTCTGAATTTATTTTTCGTTTGTTCCATTTGTAACCGCAAAGATAATGTCAAAATTTCGAAACTCTAGGGTTATCAGTTTAGGAGAAATAAATGTTTTCTAAAAAACGGTTTTTGGCAAAAAAAGTGACTTTCCCATCATGCATAATTCTTCCCAAACAATAGGGATCTTCGTCTTTATGGGGCCAATTTTTGTGTAAAATATCAACTTGATCCATCAAAGATTCTGGACCGTAGCGTGGTAACAAGCAATGCTAACACACTCACCCACCCACCCACACACAGAAATCATCGTAAAAACGTCATAAAACAACTTCAGGGACCTCAAAACATGTAATTCCGTCAAAATCTCGAGATCGATCACTATACTTTACTTGTAGTAAAGTAAAAATGATTTCGGAATAATGGATCACCTCCTGTACTTGCTGCATTTTTTAAACTTGCATATTTTGTTTCCATTGACTTATAAATAATTCAAGTGAATGAAGTGAAATAGATTATCATCAGATTACTGTAAAAGTGTCTTATCTCGTGAATCGGTATTATTAAGATATTATTAAGAAAACTGATTTTTATAATAATATCATGTTTACTAACCTCTGTGAAACTAAAAATTTACATTTAATAAATAAAATTCATATTAAAATTACATTCTACTTTCGCACTTTTTAACAAAATTCAACTTTTATTGTCCTGTGGTTGGATGAGGAAATGATCAGAGTTCTCACCAGTTATTATAGAATTAGACGACATATAAGTATTATGGGCTTAGAGGATGAAACCTCGGTCCACTAAGTGGCTCACTGTCTTGCATTCAGTTTAATTAGGTTAAATGTGTATGGAGTAAACATTATTAGGGAATATAAATTAAAGGAACTTGAGTCAAAAAATCTCCTGATCTTTAGGGAGAGATTTTTCTGCTGGTAGGTAGGTCCAGGTCAGAAGGATTGTAAAAGATCCCATATGTTGACCCACTGCCTTATTTTATGGCTTCATTTAGTCACGCCTTCCTTACCATATCAAATTTATAAAGGAAACACCCCAAAAGCACTTAACACGCCTCTCATTGTGTGTAGATATGGTATCGACAAATAAATACTTTAAAACACGGTTTTTGAAACGTATTTTTTTACAACATTCAACTTTCGAACATTCAACATTCGCACACACTTTAAGATACCAATTATATGCAAAAGTCGATAGTTTAATGTATTGTAAAAGGATAATTAGTACAAGGATCTAATACATTAGTGTGGTAATATATGATCTACCACAGTTGTGAACAAAAAAAATCTCAGGCAGGCGTGCTAACGATGCTATTCTTGTGATTAGTTGTAGATTACCTACTGCATCTATATAAATAAAATAATGATTTTGTCTGTACATTGCTTAGAACTGACTCACTTGCAAGTTTTCTTTACGTTTCATATATTGGAGAAACCGAATCCACCTTTAGAAAAATTTCTGTCGGTTTGTCCACAAAATTTTGTCACAAGTAAACTCAGCCACCATAAGACATATCAAGCTGAAACTTTTACAGTAGATTTGTGTATGTCTAACTTAAAATATAGGCTCTGAATTGATTAGAAATTCAACGTAGAAGTGTAGTTATGGACGTTTAAAGCAAAAACATTTGTCACAAGTAAACTTAGCCACCATGAGACATAGCGAGCTGAAACTTTGACATTGGATTTGTGTATGCCTAACTTAAAATATAGGCTCTAAATAGATTGGTAATTCAGTGCAGAAGCAAAGTTATGGGGTTTTAAGCTATATTTTTCTAACTTCACAGACAAATTTGTTTTGAAAATACACAGGTGTGGCAAGTAGGTATTGTTTGTTGATTTTAATTTCATTGGAGCATATGAATATACTCGTATTGCGTATCTGACATCATTGAAAAGGTGTTTCAATGCTTTATATTGAATGCTTTATACTAGCAAAAGGTGTTTTCTAGTACTTTATATAATAATGGTTATGATACGCAAGGATATGAAGAAGACCTTATAATAGAAGGAAAAATGCATAACGCAACTATTTTCCAGATAATACAGCATGCTATCCACATTTTGTTGAAAGATTGGTAAATGAGAAAAGTCTGGGTCCAGAACTACCGAAAACAGTCCTTACATCTTTCTGAATGAGAAGAAAGTTTAACTAAAAACCATCAAAGTTAAGGACATACCCTTGGAGGCTTTCCAAATGACAGATTAAATTGGAAAAGCTAAGTTAAAGGAAAAAAAAACACAATGTTCTGCTGTAAGAGATGATGTCAAAGAATGAATTCTTTAATGCGGATTAAAAAAATCATTAATAATGTGGCAAAACTAATGATACCACAGCATCGGCTGTGTGATACACAAAACTAAGTGTGTAGGGATAACTGCATCTGTACTACCTGTACTTACTATCTGTACCTGTACTGCATCTGTAATTACTATCTGTACTACCTATAGGATTGAAAGACTTGGTGTGTTTATGTTTCTGTCAAAAATGGTCAATTTTCTGTTTATATTTCAAAATGGAAAAACTCTATGGGAGATAAAATATTAAACAAATTAAAATAGAATGAAGTATTAATAGTATGATGTTTATGTTAGATACAATGGCCTTCATAAATTATTTTACAAGGGGCCTCCAGGAGAGCCCAAACGGTTACCTGGATGGAACGCTTTGAGATACCAATAAAAGGACTCTAGTCTGAGTGATAAATTAATAATGAAGCAGTGTAAATAATTTGAATTTCTTGTCAGGCCTTGGAACTCGTGGGAATGAGTTAGTAAACAATTTGGAAATGTTTGGAACCATATAAATATCCTGCATGGGCAAGTATTTTTTGCACTGCACACCTAGTCTTTCAGAGAGGAGTGGAACTGACAAATAAATCAAGAAGAAAGCAGTTAAAAGTTGTTAAGAAGAGCTGAACCCAAGTTAGTTTAAAAGGCTCATTCCAATTCTATTTACATTTTTAAAGAACATTTATATCTTCAAAGAGAAATTTAAAAAAATGTATATAGAGCATCTATCAGAAGTTTGTCTGCTTAACTAGTATGAATGAAAGCCGTATTTAACATTATAAAAAGAATGCAGACTCTGTGTCCAGAAGAGATAAAATTTTGATTAGATTACATCTGTATATGAGCCAATCACCTTGAAATGGATAAAGATTTTGATCAAATCATACCTACAACTATCGAAGTGATGAATACTCCTGTAAGTACAATTATGAAAGTTATTAAAGAACTGAAACCTGAAGTTGAATTTAATTATGACAGTGGGTTGTAAAGTAGGACAAGTTTGGAAGTGGAGTGTCAAGTCCTATTAGATTTAGGCTCTGAGTTAAATAATTTTAATAACATGTTAAATAGATGAATGACTTCTTTTCTTTTACTGACAACATTATTATAGTCACATGTAAACAAATTATACATAACTGATTAATATGCATGTATAGTCAGTCACATTAAAACAAAATAAATTGTATGTTAGATTGGCGTTGTTTTTTTACATTTAAAAATTCTATTCTTATTTAATCTCATATTAATATTTACATTTACACACATAATATCTGGTGTGGAAATCTTAATGCAGTGATATCAAGAATGTATTCAAACTTTAATCAGAGTAGGAATAAATTAAAGGAATTTGCAAATTTCTAAAACAACAAAAAAGTTGTTTTTTTTCAATAAAAGGGAAAAACTTTGACTTAGGATTGAATGTGAAAGTTTACTTATAGTAAAGTAGAGTGTAGACCACTGCAGATTTTTTGTTTCTAATCACAGGTTATCCATCCATTGTTATTCACTTGTTATTAATGTTTACTTTCTTGTTAATGAGGCTGAATCATTAAAATAAGGCAACTTAAATAGATAATAATAATAATGTAATAAATACTTTATTAATAGTGGATTTCAATGATATTTTTCAACAGTTGACTGTGAAATATTTAACATCCATATATACTTTATTTAAACAGCAATAAACTAAAGCTGTTTACTTCTTTAAAGAGTTGGGCAACCTTCAGTACTTTACTTTATAAAATTGCAATCTACATTCTTTAGCAATTCAATTCTAATATAATTCAATTATAATATCAACTTGTATTTACTTGTTTAGTGCTTTTGTTTTCTATTGTCTATTTCATACAAAAAATTTCTATTTCACACTTGTCTTAGAGCAAGAATGCAAAAGTAGAAGTTGAAACAAAGGAAACGAACTGGCTGCTGAATTTTGACTAAATAAATCAATAATCAAATATTTATACTTAAAAGTTAGGGAGTTTCTTTATATGGTAACTACTTAAGAATTCCAAAGAGTTCTTTACTTTTGAAAACTTCTAATATGTATTTATTTAATTGAGTAACCTTAGTTTAAATATTATTAGTTCTCCTTAGTTTTTAATTGAATGGCTTAATGGTGAATACTAGTGCAATAAATGATATTTAGAATGACACAGTTAAATAAATTCATCATGCTTAAGTTTGAGAACCCGTTTACTTATAGTGAAGTTCAATGTAAAATCAGTTTTTTTTTATACAAAGGATCCTTTTTTTTTCAACATTTTGAACAAAACACTCTTGATCAAATGGTTTAAAAAGAACTAATTTAAATTTAACTAAACACTTAACAAGTTTTAATTTTAACAAAATAAAATACTCTTTGGAATTCTTAAGAGTTAATACATAAAGGAACTCTCTTACTTTTATTTATAAACACTTATCAATTGTATCCATTTGTTTAAAATTAAGTGACCATTAGTTGACTTATTCAAGAGTGTTCGGTTCAAAAATGTTGTTTAAAAAAAAGAGCGTTCTTCTGTAAAGAAAAAAAAAATTACTTTTACAATGATCTTCACTATAACTATATATATTTTTAAACTTATATTAACTAAGTCATATTAACAATCATTTATTAAACTTGTATTTCTCATTAATACATACAATTAAAATAAGAATATCTTTTTAAATTAAAAAGGTTGACTTAGCTAGAATTATTTCATCAATTTCAACCAATTTAAGATGTAATTTTATTGAATAGATTGTCTCTTAAAATAATATCTAGATTTGACGATTAGGACATCCTCTGCTCTTTTTCATTGAATGAGTTTTACAATTTCTGAAAAATATAGACCATCGTTCATGTGAAACTGGTGTGGAAATCTTTTTTACCATACCATTCCCGTTGATTATAGGTACTTCCTAGAAAGTGTTCATCTTTCCTCTTAGATAAATAAATAAAAGCTTATTTGGCTATAATATTTATTCACTTGAATTCCCTTCCATAAAATCAATGACCAATTTTCGGTCATTGAAATCATTAAATTGTTCTGTAATAATACTCACAACACTTAATAAAATGTACATCAATTGAAATAAAAACAATTATAAAACTATTCAATCATATATTTTAAGACATTAATAAAAATTTGGAATGACCTACAACCAAAGGATTTTTTATTTTGTTTCAATGTGACTGACTATACATACAAATTAAACAATATCTATATTTTGTTTACATATGGCTATAATTTTGTCATTATATTTCTAAAACTTCAATATTCTTTCATTCAATTCACTGAAAAAAAAATTCTAAGTCAATGTAAATAAATGTACGCAAATCCAACAAGTATTGCAAGTGATCCGTTAGTCCAGGATAAATTATAATTTTTATAATTAAACTAGCAAACGTACCCGTCTTTGACGGAATCAAAAATTCTATTATACTTGGTATTCCAAAATATAGAAAATACCATTATTAGTACAGTGCTAAACAAATGCGTCTGTATACAAAGTTTAGATTTTAAGTTAGACATACACAAATCTACAATCAATGTTTCAGCTATATATGTCTTATGGTGGCAATATTTTGTGGACAAACCGACAGACAGAAATTATTCTAAGGGTACATGTGGCTACCCTGAAGTATGAAACGTAAAGAAAACTTGAAATGAGTTAGTTCTAATTAACGTGCTCCCAGTCAAAAGCTAGCACGCAAGCCACTGGGCTACTCTGGTTCCATATCTTACTTTATTACCAGTGTTTATATTACGCAAATATTAAATTAAAAAAAAATATTTGTGTTGTATTTATTTATAATACATTTGCACTACTGTCATCGGCGAGCAAGCAAGCTACTGGCTACCCTGGCTAGATCCCTTTACTTTATTACCATTTTTTATATTATCCACATTTTAAATTCAAAAAAATATTTGTTTGTTACATTTATTTATAATACATTTGCACTACTGTCATCGGCGATCACGCAAGCGACTGGGCTACTCTGGTCCCATACCTTACATTATTACCAGTGTATTTATTAAGCAAATATTAAATTAAAAAAAAGTTTACAGTTATATATAATACATAGCAAACGTACCCATCTTTGACGGAATCAGAAGTTCCGTCATTTTTGGTATTCCAAAATGTCATTAGAAATTATAGAACAGTAGAAAATACCATTATTACTACAGTGTTAAACAAATGCCTCTAAATACACTACATTAGCTGTCTGTCCTTCAGGTTCATGGCAGAAGAAAGAGTTGAAACCTCTGACCCTTGAGCAAGTAAACTACATTTGACCATGTGAGAAAAACTTGGTTTCGCTACCTTGTATTCCTACGTTAGATGAAGTCTCCCTTTGCGACTTAGTTCGCAAAATAGACTTTGCGTCATTGCGAAATAGACTCTGACCGGACTTTGCAATCATTTCAATGTAAACAGACAGTGGCTCGGAATCAATGGTATGTGTGGTATACACACAGACTCCCCAATACCACATCCAGTCATTATGTCCGCCTCTATGGCATATCTGTGTAGAGCACGAACTCAGAGTCGTGTCCCGTTGCACAGTTTTGGGGCACTCATGTTTCGTAACATGAAATTTGTTACTGCTACTAAATTGCAGCATGATTGGTTCTCGTACTTTAAGTTTTTACTCATGAGCAGGCAGTCCAGGAGAAATAAATTCAGAGTCAAGTAATTCAATTAGATAATGAACTGCTTCTTCATCACTAATCCAATCTCTTTACTGACTTGTAAGGTCTTTCCTCGGTATGATATAGCGTAAGAACTTGTTTGTTGATTTTTCCTGCCCGTTCGTATTAAGAGTTGAGAATTGCTCGTTTACAAAACTATTTATCGTAATAGATAGTACATCCTCAACTCTGGGAAACACTTTTTCAAAGATGTCAAATACGCAATATATTCATATGCTCCAAAGAAATTAAAATCAACTAACAATACCTACTTGCTTCACCTGTGTATTTTCAAAACAAACTTGTCTGTGAAGTTAGGAAAATACGCTTAAAGCCCTATAACTTCGTTTCTGTACTTATTATGAATCTATTTAGAGCCCATATTTTAAGTTAGGCATACACAAATCCAGTGTCAAAGTTTCAGCTCACCATGTCTTATGGTAGCTGAGTTTACTTGTGACAAACGTTTTTACTTTAAACGTCCATAACTTCACTTCTACGTTGAATTTCCAAATAATTCAGAGCCTATATTTTAAGTTAGACCTACACAAATCTACTGTAAAAGTTTCAGCTTTATATGTCTTATGGTAGCTGAGTTTACTTGTGACAAAGTTTTGCGGACAAACAGACAAACCGACAGAAATTTTTCTAAGGGTGGATTCGGTTTCTCCAATGTATGAAACGTAAAGAAAACTTGAATTGAGTCAGTTCTAAGCAATGTACAGACAAAATCATTATTTTATTTATATAGAATGAATAAATATTTATTCAGTTTTTATGCCTTTATTCTGTTTTAGAGAATGGAAATTTCACAGACCTTTTCCATAAATTGCTAATTTTCTCTTCAATATTTTGGCAAAATTTCATTGATCTGTAATGAGCCGTTTAGCTCGTGAAAGAAAAATTTTTTTAAAACAGAGATTATACTATATTACTATACTTTACCATATATACCATACTATACTATATTACTATACCGCCCCTTGCTTCAAGTAAATTAGAAATAAAATGCCTCAACTCATTCCCTACATAATGCTATATATTTTTTTTATTGAAAGTCAAACGATTTGGCTTGTATCGCTCTCAGAAAAATTTTCAGATTGAATGATAAGTCAAAGTTTTTACATTTTATTGAAAAAAAATTCTTGTTGATTTAAAAATTTGAGGATTTTTTCAGTTATTACTTTGTAGCTTCAACGATACAGCCAAAATTTCAAGACCATAGAGTTCGTAGTTTAGGAAAAAAAATTGTGTCTAAAAACCAAATTTTGGCCAAAAAGAGTGACTTTCCCATCATGCATAATTACTCTCAAACAATAGGGTTCATCTACAATATGCGCCCCATATTTGTGTAAAATATCAATCATATCCATCCAAGATTCTCGAGTACACAAGATTCTTGTGTACAGAAGTTCTTAGATATGCACCCACCCACCCATAAACATACAGACATCATTGAAATATATGAATTTATCCCACATCTTAAATTAAAAATTATCTTAAAACAACATTTTTCAGACAAAATAAGAATATTTTCAAGTATTCAATGGGAAACTTTTTCTTAAACTTTGTCACCACATATAAACATAAATTTCTGTTGCTTTTCATGGTATGATGGATTTACCTTCTTCCATCGAAGAAGAATGTCCAATGTAGAAGGAGGACAGGTAAACTGTGTAAGAGATCCTCTGGCTGTTGGAACAAAAATCATATTCTCCTGTAAAAGATTATTTCATATCTCGAAAACTCCACTTTCGTTTTTTAAAAATATGGCTAAAATTTTATTGCTGCTGTAGTTATACTAATGATATAATATGCATCAGTGGTGTGATATACAAAAATAAGCATATATACTGATAAGTGGATCAATTACTATGTGTACTACCTCCAGGAATGAAAGAGTAATAATCATCTCTCATTTAGACATTTATATTACACCTAATTGGGACATTACATATTATTCACCCAAGAAGTGTGATATTATGTTTACTTATAGTAAAGTTCAAAGAAGGGCACCACTCCAGATATTTTTATTAAGTAAAGTACATTAAAACCTATCTACTGGGAAGTTTACTCTTAAACATCAAGAGGTTATAAGAACAATGAAAAGAGCTTGGGAAAACAATAACATTGAGATTACGATTGGAAATCAATATTAGTTTTAAATTACAATTACAGCAAAACTAGAGTCAAATATTCAAACTTGGTACTTAACAAGAGTACCCTCATGAGATTTAGTCATAGATGTATAACACTAAATGTGTAAAATAAAATCCTATTCCTTGATAAACGCTTCTAGACTGCGTTAAGTTTATAATGCCATGAAAATAGAAGTGCCAAGTTTGATTAAATGAAATGTTTAATTTGAAGGCATCTAAATTACTTAGTAATGTATATCAGCGTTAGTTTGAAACTAAATGATATGGTTGGCTATATAGATTTCAAGGTATATAGATTACAATTATAAAATTGAGTTTGCTTAGTTTTTACATTTAGAAGAGGGCTTATTACTAATTTAAAAGTAATCAATGAATTATAAAATACATTTTGGTTGGTTTTCCATAATTATTGCTTTTGAAATTTAGAAACAGGCTTATTACTAACTAAAATGTAATTAATTAATAATAAACTTGATTTAGGTTGGTTTTGGAAATTAGAAGGGCTTTTAATTTGAATTTAGCGGGTTATAGTTTTTCTCTAGGCCTTCAAAGGACAGATATGATAAGTAATGACGTAGGGAAACCCTTATAACCTCTGTTTAAAGCAGGGGTGATCAAACTTTTTCAGTATGTGAGCTACTTATAAAATAACCAAGTCAAAATGATCTACCGACCCATAAAAGCGTACGTTATTTTAAAATTTATTGAACATTCTTACCTTGCATTACCACATGAGCCAATATTGCAAAAAAATAAGCTCTCAACATGTTTTTGTGATTACTATATAATAATAATAATTTTTTTGGTTAAGGAGGTGAAATGCATTTACGCACATTGTGCTGGGCTCCCAATAATAATAATAATAACAATACATTGACAATTTATAATAATAATTAAAAATAAATAAATAAAAACAATAAAATAAAATAATAATACAGCTGTTTTTTGTAGCTTTGCATTGTGCTCAAAGACAGAAGCTTTGTAGGAGGATCAAAACACACACACACCTCAGAGAGAGATAGATAGATAATAGAGAGAGAGAGAGAGAGAGAGAGAGATAGGCTGACTGTCGCACTGGAACTTTTTTTTTTTTCAAAGTTGTATGCGATCTACCACTATTGGCCTCGCGATCGACGTATTGAGCACCCCTGGTTTAAAGGTACGTCTATTTAAACGGTGGGGTCCTATAAGTAACTCTAGCCACAAGATCTACTTAGGAAAGATGATATAGAAAACAAGAAGCAATACTGGGATTCTCTTCAAGAACACAGACAACCAAAGATACTTCTCAATAAGTTTGAGAAAAGCCACATCATTTACACAGAAAATGACTTTTCTATGTAAATGGCTATAAAATAATACGATAATAATAACATACGTACGTAATGTACGTATACATTATCTTTTTAGTCTTTAGTTTTGCGATGTATGATACGACACAAAAATTATGATTCGATTTTTCAAAAATATTTGAATAAAATGCAAACTAAAAAGGTTTGCTGTCACTGATCTATATGGTCACTTTCTAAATATTTATTTGCCATTAAAAAAAAAAACATTAAAAGAATACATGACACAATGGTGGTTAAAGATAGTCTTAAACAAGACTAGGAACGGTGGTAAATCTAATAAAGGAGCAGAGAGCATCCAGTTATCTTCGAACTAACACCTTCTACAGATCTCTTATCTCAAATGAATGGAACAAAAAACAAAAGCTCCATTACTAAACTCCGTGAATTGATTTTTTTTTTTTTTTTATCACAATGCCTTATTTAAAGGAAGAATTTTCTTATCTTTTCTAAACAAGTTAAATTATTCCTAAAATATTCTTTTAGAAAAACTCTAAAAGAAATTCCTCATCAAACCTCCTACTTTGGTTAACTTTTCCTATATTGCATTGTTTGATGAAAACATACCAATGATTTGGGGTTTTTGACTCTGACAAAGATCGCTTGTTATTGTTGAAAGATCTTAATCTTTTTTCCTATTTCATATTTTGGTTTGATCATTGATTGTTATTTGATGAGTTTATGTGAAACTTTGTTTTATATATATATATATTTAATCCGCCTTATATATTTTAAAGTACCGCCTTATTCTTGCATATAAGCAATGATAATCATCATATTGAAATAAAATAATAAAAACAAAGGCGTACCAAACATGTTTGCTTCCCGGGGCAAAAAACAATTTGACCCCCCCCCCCCCCCCCCAAACCACGGTCGCTGGCTGTTGATAATCCGTTAACCTTCAAAATAACAGAAAGTCTTCGAAATATTTATTTTCATAGAATTACAATATAGAATCTGATTTCAAACTGCTGTCATTGGTACCAGATTTTCATATTATTACGACACTCATATACATATACAGTCGTCATCAAAACCAAAGATTTTTTTAAAACAAAAACGAGTAATTCAAATAAAAAAATGGTTAAATTAAATTAAATGGCTACGAAAATAAATGTATTAATATGTATTAATTTAGAACTCTCAATAGGTAATGTGGCTCACCCATTACAACAGTGGGTGCCAAATAATAAATGAGTCACGATTTCTGCTCCCTAGAAAAGCACTCAAAGGTGAAAGCCTTGTAAGTGTGGGTGTTGGAAAACAAACAAACAAATTCTTTATTACTTATATCAACATTCAAACTATTGTAAAAAATTGTGTTTATTAGAGTCGCACATGAAAGAGTAGGAGAAAGGAGAAGTATGTTATGATGGAGAGAAAAAGAAGTGACAGAAGTGCTTTTTAAAAGTGTGAAAGGAAAGGGAAAGGAAAAACCATTTCTCAAGGACAGTGGAATCAGAAGAATTCAAGAAGAAATGAAAGGAATGTTATCTCCCAGCTGATCTAACCCCCATGTGGAGTCGTTAATACATTCCAATTTGAACAAACGGTCATGTTTCTATCATTCGCGTGTGATATATTTATACTCATATAATTCTAACGTAGTGCAGTCACTTATTATGTGGTATTAACTCATTGTAGGGTAAAAAGTTAATGAAATGGTCTCCACATATAAAAATTTAATGGTATAAACAACGCGTTTCGAATAACAATAAATAACAATGAAATGTTCCTGCCTTCTAATATGAAATAGATGTACCCCATACCCTCACCCACGTCCATCCTATTCCCAGTCAGCTGTACCACAGACACTCACCCTTAAATTCGTATTCTCTTCCTTATTTTATTTTCATTTTGTACTATATTTGCCACCTGCCGCTGCATCTATGCATCACTAATTCGCTTGTCTCCAAGCACAAGGCAATTAGCTACCTGCTGCTGCTGCCACCTTCTGATATGGAAGAGTACTACATGATTACTCTGCCGGGCGCTACACCGCACAGGCAAATTGGAGAATTTCCCACAGCACACCTGACAATATCTCGCGGCACAGTGGTTGAAAAACACTGGTCTAAACCACATTAAGAAATTGAACTATCAACTAATTATCAACCAAACAACCGCTTTTCATTAAAGTTTTACTCAAAATAACGAAGACTAGTTATTTTGGTTAAAAGGCTTGGTACCATTTCTGAATTCCATACTGTGGTTTAGACCCTGATTTTTATTTCACTGTTTACTGTGAAATTATGTTATCACACATATTTATCAATTAGTGTTCTCACATGGTTTACTAGTACTAAATATGTTACCTAAAATCTCCGTCAGTGACACTAGGAACTTAAATATGAAATTCGGTGTTTATAGCTGTTTTGGTTCTTTCGACATATCCTGTCAAACACACAAACAGTTTATTTCATTAGGCTCATGAAGATGAAGATCATGAAGATTAATTGGACTCAGCAGACATGAAATTGTGTATTTCATTGTAAAATTAAATTTCAAAACTTTAACCCTATTTTCAAAACAGATTATTTCTATATATTTTATGTATAGAGTAGATAAAAGTAATATATGGTAAATTCTGGTTTGCTAGCACGGTAGTATGTATATTTCATTCATGCCCTTTCGGGTCCACCCCGGGAGGCACCTGTCAGGAGGAGGCATTTTGAGGGTGTAAAAATAGAAAATAGAAAAAAATGAAAATAAAAAGCTAACAAAAAATCTGAAATTTTATACCAAAATGAGTTTTTAAGGTCGTAACTGTTTTTATATTTTATGTATATAATACTATTTTTGAACGGATTTTTCAACTGTAATATTTGCAAGTTAAAAATAAAATTATTTTAAATTTTTTAAAACTAGTTTTTTAAAGCGATTGAAAGTATATTACATTTGCTTGCCTAGCCTGTTAATTTAATTTAAAAATTTTTTAAAAAATCTTTGGTTTTCTTTGATGACGACTGTATATGTATACGAATTGTTTAATAAGATGTTAGTCTAGGTCTAATAAGAGAATTCTAAAATTAGATCCTTGATTGTAATTCCATGAAAACAAATAGTTTAAATACTTTCTGAAATTTTGAAGGTTAACCTATTATCAACTGCCAACGCTGCGGGGGGGGGGGGG
The DNA here is from genome assembly GCA_026182355.1 of Hermatobates lingyangjiaoensis. Lineage (NCBI taxonomy): Eukaryota > Metazoa > Arthropoda > Insecta > Hemiptera > Hermatobatidae > Hermatobates > Hermatobates lingyangjiaoensis. The sequence continues at coordinate 344,024 of JAPFBL010000160.1, forward strand.
GGCATACCTTACAACCGTTCCGGGTGGCAAATTGGTCGTTACATCCCTGGTTTGCTTTTATAGCTTTAAGCATTTTATTTTTCTTCGCTGCCATGTTCACTCTTTAAAGTATCTTTAAAATTCTCTTACACCTTTAAATAAGGATTCAATGCCACTCAATTCTGATCACATAACACATTTACAAGACCTTGTAAACAAATCCAAACGTTAAGCCGGTTATGATAACAAGTTGAGTTTCCAGATTTTAGAGCTATAGACCTATTTGAAGTAATTTTGTTAATTTTTTTTACATACTAATTTTAGTTGTTTTTTTTTTAAAAAATCCATTCTTGTATAGTTAACGATATAACGTAAAATAATAATTTATACACATATGATAACATATACCACATTTCCTCTTTCTATGGAAGTAAATTTGACCAAAAAAAAGGTATATATTTCACTCTCATACAATGAGCTTTTGTTTTGTGTAATATCATTATCATCCTTCAAACTGCTTGTGACAAGAATAGTGCCTATAATCAATCACAAGTTACACATTTCTAGATTTAACGCAAAACAGATCATTCAGATAACTAAAAGAACAGAAAAAAACATGGATTCAACACAAAGTCAACACAGATAAAGGGAAACTCAATAATACACACATACCCACACGCACACGCATACACACAGATATCATGGAGAAAAAGAAATCGTATTTGACTCAGTGACATGAATACTGGTAAATCCATGAAAATCTGGAGCTCAGTTTTATCAATTCATTTCATTTTCATTTTACTTATGGTAAATTAATATTTTTTTTTATTTATAATAAAGTGAAAAGAAAATGTATAGAACTGTATGAATGTGGTAACAAAAGAATTTAGAAGGTTAAATATATACTTACAAACTTTGGGGCTCAGGCCAGTAATCCATTTCATATTTTTTGCAGCTCCTGTAGTTGTTAGACCAATCACTTTTGGAGAAATCCTCTGAACGCTATTATAATTTTGATAAAACCAATAGTCTCTATCCAACTGAGCCAATTTTGTTTTGAAACTAAACAAACTTGATATTTTACTGAAACTTTGATCCTCTTGGCCCAAATAAGGTTCTATATTTCTTATACGATCTCCAAATAATCTTAAAAGTGATTTAATTGTTCTTCTAAGTGAGTTTATATCTCTTGATAAAGAACATTTATTATTCAAGTTACACAGCATGTATGGTAGAACTTCACTGCTTTTACACTGCATTCCTAAACGAACAACCTTTCGAGTCTTTTTTAAAATAAGTTCAAGAAACTGATCCAAAGCATGATTAGTGAATGATATTACAAGAATAGGACTTTTTAATTTCAAACAAGCATGTATTGCAATTAAAGCTTCCACAATTTTCAGACCTACATGAGACTTTCCAGTTCCTGGTGGTCCTTGAATTATTGAAAAATCCACTTTTAAGGATTCTAAGAATGACTCCATTTGTGAATCATTCAAACCAATTTCTTCGGCTAAAGGCCAAGTACTTTCATCCCAAAAGTTGATCAGTTTCCCAAATATCTTACACTGAGAAATGTTTTTTAAATATTGTGGGATATTTATTGCTCTATTTTTTCCTAATAGCACTTCTGAAAATGGCATGGTTGAAATACATCGTTCTTTGAACACCTTCATTGAAAGGTGATATGGATAAAAAAACATTGTGGGTTTAGCCATTATAAACTCATGATTATAAATATTTCCATACTTATAAATATCACAATCCAGAAGAGCAATAGAAGTGAAATCTGACGGCCAGACATCATGTTCAGATTCATTCACGCTAGCTAAAAAGTACGTTTTGAAATTATCCAAGGAAAATAGTAAAATTGTACCAAACAAAATCTTGTCATTACTCCTCAAACTCACTTCTTCACTTTTCGCTTTACTCTTTGACTCTATTGGAGACCATTCTATTAAATAAGATACCTCAGGCTTTTTAACTAATAACTCTTTAAACTTAGCTTTGAAGAAAGAAAGATCTGTTTTAACCGATCTACTAGTTTTTCTGTACCGAATAAGTCCATTCCTAATTGATATAAAACAATCCTCTCTCAGAAGTTTCAACTGTATACTCAGGTAGTCTTCTACAGTCGTATATTCTTCACCTATAATATTTTCCTTAATCTCTTCTCTGATAAAAACATTCCTTAAAGAAGGTAAAACCACTTCATTCCTTAAGTGAAAATTTGTACAAGATTCATTACAAAAAGTTTCGAAATTCTCTTCCTTCATTATTTTTTGAAGTTGAGATTTTAGATAAGGCAGTTTGCTGACAGATAAGTCAAAAAGATAAGTCATTTTTTCAAATCAATATTCAATGACAAACTGATTGGAACATTCTTTAAATCATTCTATAAACTTTTCCATTTTATGATATTTTAGTTAAAATCTGTAAAGAAGAAAAAGAATGAGAAAAATATTTCATTGCATATGATCATCACAACTACTTAAGTAAATAGATATATATAAAAAAAAAATTAATTAAATCAAAGGAACTTGACAACCAAATATTTCTCTTTCAAAATCTCCCTGATATGGTTATCCAGTTTTCATATTTGTGAAAGCACAACATGATTTAAAAATATCATACCTATTCATGTTCAGATTCCGTGTAAGCATGCCTGCACTAAATACACCTCTTAAGCAAAACGGTCCGACTGAACTTACTACCTCACCCTACCGCAATCGTGACTAGTGCCGTCACCGCTAGAGCGTGATACTAAACAGCTTCAACCTTGCAAATTAGAAACATGCCTCTTTGACTGCCCCAATCAAAATGATATTAGACAATTTAAAACACAAACAGAATCTGAAGTAACCAAAGAAATATCAAACTGGTTTACAACACAATGAATTGTGTCTCCTCAAATCCTTTTACATTCAATCATAAGTCAAATGTTTACATTATATGAAAAATATACCTTTTCATTGTTTTAAAAATTTGAAAATTTCATTATAAATTCATGATTCATGATTAAATCATTAATGTGCACATTTTATCGCTGTCTTAAAGTACTATCACTTTATACAATATAGTGGTGTTCGAAATTATTGCATCTTATTCTCTAAATAGTATTTTAATTGATTATCATCACTATTTAAACATTTTAATGAGGAATAATTTCATTAATTAAGCAAAGAAATAAATCGGAAAAATAAAAGTATAAATAAAAGAAATGTTTTCTTTGTACATTGCTTAGAACAGACTCATTTCAAGTTACCTTTACGTTTTATACATTAGATCAGGGTTCCGCGAACTTTTTTCGATCAGGACCCCATTTTTAACTTGAATAAATTATGCGAACCCATTAGCATTTTTTGAAAAAAGTTAAAAATCAAAAACATAGTTTAGCTATAGGTTTAAGTAATATAATATATAATTAAAAGGAAACTAACGATAATATTAATTAACAAATATATTTAAAATAAATAAAAAATAAAAAAACAATATTAATTTAAAATTGAAATTTTAAAAAAGAAAACAAAAATTAATATTAATTCACAGTCATATTTAATAAATAAAAATATTAACTTAAAATTGAAAAATTAAAAAAAATCAATAAATAAATAAATAATAAAAAAATAAATAAAAATTAAAAAAAAACATATTACGCATAATGGACGATGTTCATCATTGATAACAGTGTAAGTGAATCTGATAAGTAAATTTGATATAATCCTGTTGAAATTTTCTGGTAATGCCATAATATCAAATACTCTTTTCATTGCTTTCACATTAGAAGATGCTGACACTTCTGTAGACCTGTCCTTTGAAGGGACAGTACAGTGAAGTCTCGGTTATCGCGGTTAATGGGGACCGAGACCACCCGCGAAAACTGAAAATCCGCGAAGTAGCGGCGCCCCTTAAAAAATGCTTAAAAAAACGTATATAGGTATACAGGATAGCCCCCTGTATACAGTACACCATATAGAATACGGGTAGAGAGAGAGATTCATCTCAAACAATCAAACAAAAAAAAAACATTTAATTTACCTCTTGCAATAAGTTCTATTAAGCGAAGTTGATGAATAGACCTGTGCAGTACGATGAGGCAGTAACGATAAATGACTACACAGGGGCATGAAGAGCTTTACTGCTCCTCGGATGACGCCACAGACGATGCAGGAGGTGGGGTAGTGGCTGTTAACTTTTAGTTAAGAGTAAACTTTTACTCTTCAAAAACCACAGCGAGATAAAGACTAACTAACCGCGATCTATGGCGAGAAGGGTACTGAATAAGAGATAAGCGTGGACTGATGGGCATTGGGACTGATTCATCTATTCAGCGAGTGCTCGCCAATCACCTTGCGCTTATGCCCGAGATGCTTAGCGTATACCTACATTTCTTTGTGTTTTAAAATTTTGTAAAATGATGCAATTACTCATTCTAATTGAATATTTTGTTTTTAAATTTTGTAAAATAATGTAATTTCTAATTTAATATTTTTTGATATTTTTAATTTTTGAATATTTTTTAGACCCGCGAAGCTCTGAACCCGCGAAAGGCGAACCGCGAACTAGCGAGGTTCCACTGTATTTAAACTCTTTGACGATATTTTTCGAACTTTACTGGGTATTGCAATATCAGAATCTACATTGCAATCATTTTCGTTAGTTTTCGAACGACTTGTTTTTTCCAACCCATTTATCCATAGTTAGGGTTTTTTTTCCAAAATAAGGAAAATAATGCAAAATAAATTTAAGTACGAACTATTAATTTACTAATAAAAAAAATCAAATTACTAATACGATTAAACAACACTTAAACCACAAATAATTAGCACTTCATTCAAAGAGAATATAAAAACAACTAACTAATAAGGGAAAGAAATTAGTACAAGGTTTTAACTGAAGCTAAATCAGCTGTTTTTTCTTCAAAACTAGGGGAAATTATATTTTGTTTTGACTTTGTTTTACATAAGTTTGATACAATACGTACATGTATACAAAATTTAAAGTTTTGATTTTGGAAAATAAAATATAATACGTATGTACTCCTATTTTAGTTGCATGTATGTATCTGTTTTTGTTTTTATTACTTTACTATAAGTAAAGTATAGTGATCGTGAAAAAATTCGATCTCGAGATTTTGACAGAATTACATGTTTTGAGGTCCCAGAAGTCGTTTTATGACGTTTTTACGATGATGTCTGTGTGTGGGTGAGTGTGTTAGCATTGCTTGTTACCACGCTACGGTCCAGAATCTTTGATGGATCAAGTTGATATTTTACACAAAAATGGGCCCCATGAAGACGAAGATCCCCATTGTTTGGGAAGAATTATGCATGATGGGAAAGTCACTTTTTTTGCCAAAAACCGTATTTTTAAAACATTTATTTCTCTTAAACTGATAACCCTAGAGTTTTGAAATTTTGACATTATCTTTGAGGTTACAAATGGAACAAACGAAAAATATATTCAGAATTTTAAAACAACAGAAAATATTTTTTTTTCATTAAAATGTACAAATTTTGACTTATAATTCAATCTCAAACCTTGTGAGAGCGATACAAGCCATACTGTTTGACGGACAAGAATGAAACTATGCCTATAAATAGAACATTACGTGTAGAATGAGTTGAGATATTTTTTTTCAAAATTACATTCGCTAATGGGGCGTTACAGTACGATTTCTGTTTTCAGAAAATGTTTTTTTGACGCTAAATGGCTGATTAAAAAATAATGAAAATTTGACCAAAAATGGAACAAAAAATTAGCAATTCATAAAAAAAATCATGAAGTTTCAATTATGGGAAAGAGCAATAACGCTATAAAAACTGTTTATAAATAAAACTGTATAAAAAACTGTAAGATTTCTATCTTATGGATAAGATGCATGTGAGGTTTTGCAAAAAGTTGAGAGGTTCAATGACTACTTTAATTTGTTTAATGTTAATTATGATATGAATAAACTTATTTTTTTCGCGACCCCAATGAAAAATTTTGCGACCCATTTGGGGTCGCGACCCACACTTTGCGGAACACTGCATTAGAGAAACCGAATCCATCCTTAGAAAAATTTCTGTCGGTTGACAGAATTAAATAATCTACATATATCTTTATCAACATATTAACAACATATTGTTGATTATTCTTGTATACAATATCCTGCATGAATAAATCGATGGCCAGAGTGGGTATTGAACTCCGGATCTACCAGTCCAGACGAGCACGTTGACACTGGCCCCTCCTGGCCCCAGGGTAGCCTGGCCCCTCCTCCAAAGGGTATTTTTTTTTTAATTTTCAGCCTTGATATGTTTTTAATTTAGATTAATCGTTTGTAGGTTACAGCAATCATGTTTTAAAAACAAAACGTCAAAATAAGGTAAAAAAGTAATGAATTTGAGATCAATATAAGATTGCGTCGTCAGCTATGCTACAGAGCCAACTAACACATCAGTGTTGACTGTTCTGTAGCATTATCATATGTTTAGAGGCATGAATACATGAGTATAAAAAGGAGTCGTCATTCAATCTAGGAACCTCTCTAAATTGTCGAGAATTTGCTTTTTCAAAATGATTTTAAAAACGTGTAAAATATTTGCCTAAAATATATAATTTTTATGTCCATTTTAATGCCCCGCCAGATGCAATATCAAAATTAGACAAAATACGAGTGTCTATTGTACTGGCTTGACTGTAAATACTTGTATTTAGATCAGTGAGGAGTTTTCATCAAAACTGATTCACTATACTGGGTTGTTGAAACGAGATATCGGGACACTTTTAAATATTCTTTAATCTTTAACACCTTTAAAATACCGCCCCCTGGAACGACCCACCCGAGTTGGACTGCGCCCCCCCCTTCTTTTTTTTGAATGCTAATAGTATGAACTTTATGACTTTTGACCAATAACATCAAATGACGACGTAAGTTATTAATGTACTTATACAATACTTATTAACTTCCCCAATAACAGCAGTACAATAAGTCAGCAGTAGTCGACCTGCCATCTGGCACTGGTAATGACAAACTGCACGCAAGTGTACGGAAAATTTGTACAATAAGTCAGCAGTAGTCGACCTGTCATCTGGCACTGGTAATGACAAAGTGCACGCAAGTGTGCGGAAAATTTGTACAATAAGTCAGCAGTAGTCGACCTGCCATCTGGCACTGCTAATGACAAACTGCACGCAAGTGTACGGAAAATTTGTACAATAAGTTAGCAGTAGTCGACCTGCCATCTGGCACTGGTAATGACAAACTGCACGCAAGTGTACGGAAAATTTGTACAATAAGTTAGCAGTAGTCGACCTGCCATCTGGCACTGGTAATGACAAACTGCACGCAAGTGTACGGAAAATTTGTACAATAAGTCAGCAGTAGTCGACCTGTCATCTGGCACTGGTAATGACAAAGTGCACGCAAGTGTGCGGAAAATTTGTACAATAAGTCAGCAGTAGTCGACCTGCCATCTGGCACTGCTAATGACAAACTGCACGCAAGTGTACGGAAAATTTGTACAATAAGTTAGCAGTAGTCGACCTGCCATCTGGCACTGGTAATGACAAACTGCACGTAAGTGTACGGAAAATTTGTACAATAAGTCAGCAGTAGTCGACCTGTTATCTGGCACTGGTAATGACAAACTGCACGCAAGTGTACGGAAAATTTTTTAGTACTTATAGCTATGGAATTATCAACAAAGGACTATTTTTATAGAGGCAACATGGTCAAAGTGGCTTTCTTTGACTTATCTGGTTGAAGAAATTTAAATTCTATACAGTGTATTGAGTTTCTACCTGAAATATAAAATACTGAAAGAGTCCTTTACAAAAAAAATATTTTTGGGTTCCTCTTTTGATGTTGTTCTGTTGAAATACTTTTTGTTTATGTTATTAAATGTTTATTTTATTATATTTTTATTTTTCTATCCTAGAACAATCCTTCCTGATGATAAAGTAAACAAGGACTTGCTAATAAAAAATTTTTCTTAATCGGCTAACACGATTATGTTATTCCACAGCAGAACATTTGATATTTCCAGTCAGCAAAAGATCATCCTTGGCACTATAAAAGTGGTTATCAGGAATATGATAGACGAGTCGGCAATTCCATCAAGTGGGGTTCATTGATTCAAAGCTTTAAAGGGATTTTTTGTTCTATTTCTATACAGCTTTGCATGAATCATATCAAGCCAATTCAAATTAAAGTTTATTACAGTTTTAAAAAAAATAATCATACCAGTACAAATCAATAAATATAAAATCTGGAGTGGCCTGCACTCAACTTTACTATAAGTAAACTTGATATCAATGTTCTTGGGTATATAATATATAATGTCTCATTTAAGCATAATGTAAACATCTAAATGGGATATGATTATTAGTTTTTCATTCCTGAGGTAGTACAGATAGTGATTGAAGGACATATCAATATATAAGCTTATTTTTGTACATCACACAGCTGATGCAAATAATTTCATTACTATAACTACAGCAGTAATAACATTTTTGAAAAGCCAAAGTGAAAATTTCTTGATACGAAATAATCTTCTTCAAGAGAACATAGTATTTGTTTAAATAGCCAGTGGATTTCTTTATAGCTTTTAAAAAAGTTTGACGCCATCCGTCAAACGGTATGTCTTGTATCCCTCTCACAAACTTTGAGATTGAATTATAAGTCAACATTTTTACATTTTATTGAAAAAAAAAAAATATTTTCCGTTGTTTTAAAATTCTAAATATATTTTTCGTTTGTTCCATTTGTAACCTCAAAGATAATGCCAAAATTTCAAAACTCTAGAGTTATCAGTTTAGGAGAAAAACATGTTTTCCAAAAAACGGTTTTTGGCAAAAAAAAAGTGATTTTCCCGTCATGCCTAATTCTTCCTAAACAATAGGGATCTTCGTCTTTATGGGGCCCATTTTTGTGTAAAATATCAACTTGATCCATCAAAGATTCTGGACCGTAGCGTGGTAACAAGCAATGCTAACACACTCACCCACCCACCCACACATGCACTGACATCATCCAGAAAACTTCATAAAACAACTTCAGGGACCTCAAAACATGTAATTCCGTTAATTTTTTCCGTTAATTTGAGATAGAATTTTTTCACGATCACTATACTTTACTTATAGCAAAGTAAAAAATCTGGAGTGGCCTACACTCAACTTTACTATAAGTAACTTAATGTCAAATTTCCTGAGTATATAACACATAACATCTCATTTAAGCATAACGTAAACATCAAAATGGGATATGATTATTAGTCTTTCATTCCTGAGGTAGTACAGATAGTGATTGAAGAACATATCAATATATAAGCTTTTATTTGTGTACATCACACAGCTGATGCAAATAATTTAATTAGTTTAACTACAGCAGTAATAATATTTTTGAAAAACCAAAGTGAACATTTCTTGAAACGAAATATTCTACTATAAGAGAACGTGGCTATTGTTCAAATAGCCAGTGGATTTCTTACATCGTTTACTTGACATCCTTCTGCATTGAATAATAAAGTAAAATTTTCAAATTTAAAACAGGAAAATACCCTTTTTTTCTCTGAAAAACATCTTAAACAGCGAAGGAAATGTTGTTTTAAGGTGATTTGTTAATTAAAGATCTACGATAATTACATTTTTTAATCTCTAAACGAAAGATTTCAATTTTGAATTATCTTTTACATTTTTGGTTTTTTATAGAATTATTATACTAGGAATTTTATAGCTTCTCAGTATTTAATAAGATCATTTTCCTTCCCCTTTTTCAAATAACATATATACGAATTTTTTCTGAGTGAGTGTTATTATTTTCCTGCACAATATTATTCCTCTTAACTCATATAAGTCAATAAACATTTTAAATTGTTCCTTTATAAATATGAATTTCATCTCAGTGGATTCACTCAAAAAATCTCTAAGTCAATGTAAACAATGTAAAAAAATATAAAAAATTCGACAAGTATAGCAGGTGATCTCTTAGTCTAAGGTAAACAAACAGTTTTTATAGCGTTATTGCTCTTTCCCATAATTGAAACTTTATGATTTGTTTTTATGAATGGCTAATTTTTTGTTCCATTTTTGGTCAAATTTTCATTATTTTTTAACGAGCCGTTTAGCGTCAAACAACATTTTCTGAAAACAGAAATCGACTGTAACGCCCCATTAGCAAATCTAATTTTGAAATAAAAATATCTCAACTCATTCTACACATAATGTTCTATTTATAGGCATAGTTTCATTCTTGTCCATTAAACAGTATGGCTTGTAACGCTCTCACAAGTTTTGAGATTGAATTATAAGTCAAAATTTGTACATTTTATTGAAAAAAAAATATTTCCCGTTGTTTTAAAATTCTGAGTATATTTTTCGTTTGTTGCATTTGTAACCTCAAAGATAATGTCAAAATTTCAAAAGTCTAGGGTTATCAGTTTAGGAGAAATAAATGTTTTCTAAAAAACAGTTTTTGGCAAATAAAGTGACTTTTACCATCATGCATAATTCTTCCTAAGCAATAGGGATCTTCGTCTTTATGGGGCCCATTTTTGTGTAAAATATCAACTTGATCCATCAAAGACTCTGGACAAGCAACGCTAACACACTCACACACCCACCCACACACCACTGAGTCCTGGGGACATCCTCGATCAGCTTTTCTTACAACACTCCTATAAGCTTATAGGGTGTTAAAATATCCTATTGTTAAAATATCTTTTTGCTGGTCTTACTATGTTGGGGCTGATGCCAGAATCTATCAGCTCCTTAACTACAGTCGGCCGCCATACTTGATCGAATGCTCCTTTAATAACTAGGAATTTGCCCAAAACATAATTTGTCTCACTTTACCGAATTCTGAATCGAGGCGATTTAAAATAGATATAAGATCAGCTGTTCCAACCCTTCTCGAACGCAAATAAAAGGCATACTGCTCCGTAAGATACCATCGCTGTTGGGTCAGAACATCCCCTTTGCTAAGTAGCACCGCGTTCTGGGAGCTACTTCGTTTCGGGAGCTGGCCAAAAAAAGTCACATTTTTCGCTACTTGTACAGTTTGAAAGAAGTTGTGCTTCCTCTTTAAGAGTGGGCACTGAAATAAGACATGTTTATTTGATGGATACTTTAAAGTATAAGGTTGATGAAATAAATGTCTTGATGTCTTTGTTGATTTACATCAATTAGGTTTTAATTGTTTTATTAACTTTCAAAATTGTCCTAAAGAAATGAGTGCACACTTACTTCAATTGATTATAGGTATGGTTCGACAACAATCTTTATCCTCTTCAAGGCGATCAGAGGAATGAAGTCAAAGGTTTCGGCAAATTCCAAAAAATAAATTCCGGTTAGACATTATACATATATTTACAAACATTTTCATTAAAGATATAGTATTTTCTTAAAAGTAAGTCCAGCTGGTTAAAAATTAATTAGTAAAAAGTAATTAAGAAGTAATTTAACTAAATTAGACACGGCTGTTGTACACACCTATATTTGCTTTCTTCTTCATTATTAATCATTTACTTCAATAATAAATAAACGGTGCTACACGTTTCACTCCCTCATTCCCTGTATTTCTTTGTTTCCAGGTACTCACATTCAAGGTGTGTAAAAAATTAAGGCGACATTTTGAATTTCTGTAGTGTTAAATTTTGTGTTAGTGAAGTGTTGTGTTATTCTAGTCTGCTTAAAACAGACTTAACCTGTAAGTAATTATGTTCCAGTAAGTAATAATAAAAGCTAAGTATAAATCACATCATAAAGTTTGTGGCTTCAGTAACATCGTCCCTAAGTCACCAAGAATGCAATCAGTCTGGTTTAATTTAATTAGTATAAAAATCTGTTTGCTTTGTTTTATTCTTTAGTTCAAGACATATAGTTAAATTTATTAAAGTTGTTACTAATTGAACTGCAACTTATTTTGTTATAAATTATTTAAAACTATTGAAAGAAAGTCTGGAAACAACATTGCTTTACAACCTAAACTAGAGGTTACAGTTAGCATATGAAATAATGCCGGGAGGTTGAATGCTATACTGGATTAATACAAAGAAATGACTTCTATAATAAAATTTCATGCCTTGTCTGGTGTAATGGATGAATCTCCACCCTGCTATATTTTGCAGGTGGATGATTTTAAGTTCCTTTTAGACTGCGGATGGAATGAAAAGTTTGATGAAGACTTTATTAAAGAACTAAAAAGGTAATTCGGCTATGCAATAAATATTTCAAGTATTATTGTTCTTCATATTTTATTAAAGAAAAGGCTAAATAAGAATGTAAGATTGTTTTATAAAATAAGAGCTTAACCAGCGTTTTTGTATATTCAACATTTATTTCTAACTTGTAAAGTCCATGTAATTTACATTCATTCAGGTGAAGTGTCTTTAATGTACTAAGATAACATGTTCTATACTTGTATGTCGTCTTGTTTGAAAGTTCTTGTTACTATCATTCTTTAGTGTAATGATTAGAGTAAGCATTATAACACTGTAAGTCTGCATATAAACATTATAACTCAAAACCAACAGCATATATAAGGCATATAATTTATAGGTTTACGCTAAATTAATTGATTTGTGATTAATGAGGTCTGATACAGAGATTATGATGGAATTGTGGTATGTGTGAATTAAGGTATACAGTTTTCAAGTGGTGTTAATTATTTGTTAATAACATACAGATGGTTGTTGTAATTATATTAATAGGAGATTTGTGTGATTTTGAAATAAATGAGTTGGTTGTAAGATACTAATTTGATTTTAAATAAATTTGCTTACTTAAAGCAGTAATGAGATTTAATTTTTAATACTTTTCTAGAACTTCATTAATAGTTAAGAATAAAACTTAAGTACCTCATTTTATTTATTAGACATTATTAATTTTGAACTTTATATTGATTGTTTAAGGTTGTATCCTAAAAGTTTGAAGAACTAAAATCTTATCCTTTAATCTTTGTACATATAGAGTTAGCATAACTAAAACAAATAAACCTTCATGACATCATTTTTGCCATAGTGGGAACCGTTAGTTTTGCTACTAAATATAACATGAATTCGTATATATTTTGAACCATTGTACAAATAAAAATAAATATTTCAATAAAGTTCATTTCAAATTTTGATGGTATCTTAAAATATTTAATACTGATAATAAATATTTTCTTTTTTAGGCATGTGAATCAAATAGATGCAGTTCTACTAACATTCCCCGATCCTCACCATTTAGGAGCCTTGCCATATCTTGTTGGTAAATGTGGATTGAGTTGTCCTATTTATGCAACGATACCCGTTTATAAAATGGGTCAAATGTTTATGTATGATTTATACCAGGTAAAATATACTTTCTTCATAAAATTGTTATTTTAAGTAAAACCTCTATAAAACGAGCTTCGGATGTAACGTAAAAATGTTTCAGCACAATATTTGTATTTCTAGCATTGACTTAAATGTAAAACATAACAGATTAGTAAAAAAAATTAATTTTCAATTAACTACATGCATAACATGAACTTTTATTTATTTCTGTTATTATTACTTTCATCTATTGTGTACATGGAATATGGAGAAATGAATGTACAGACAATTCTCTACTTACTTTCATTCAGTTTACATTTTTTTCGGTTTACGTTCAAAATTTTATTATAAAAAAAGTCAAAAAACTAAAATAAAATTTCAAAATTATAAAAGAATGTGTTTATTATTTTAGCTACATTTGATTAAAACCCGTTTAATTAAAATTACAAATACATGTATTTTACTTGAATTTAATATACGTATTTGAAATTGTATTTATGTTATTATTTTAAAATACTGTGTTTATAATACATGGTTATAAGGGGGTGTTTTATACGAAATGGTAATTGAATTAATGGATATATATATTACAGTATGTATCAGTTGGGTTTTTGACTCTGACGAAGACTGCTTGTTACGGTTGAAAGATCTTAGTTTTGTTTTCCCATTTTCATTTTGTGGTTTGATCATTGACAGTATGAACGGTATACATTACTAGAACGTACAGTAACAACTTACGTTCGGCCGATCGGAACGTAATTAAAACGTATGTCGAGAATTGTCTTTACTGATTATGGAAAACATTTTTGAAATCGAGTTTTCAGTGAAATAAACGTTTTGTGGTCCCCTGATTCTATAAAATTAGTTTTGCTAATTGGTGTGTGCCTGTACATAAGCAGAATATCGGAAAATTAAAAACATCTGTAGTGACCAAATTTCATAGTTTTTTTTATTATTATTATTATTATTATTTGAGGGTGACTATAGCACTGCGTCTTAAAAAAAACTATTGTTCTTCCCCCTTCTGTACTATAGTACCCCAGCAGTTAGCTTCAATACCTCCAAGAAGCTAAGAACTTTTGTTGGTTCCGGCGGTAAAAGTTTTTCTATGGTTTTGTTTGAGTGTCCCAAAGCACCTACCTCTCTGCAGCAAATTTGCCTTACAGTCAGTCAGCAGGTGCAACGGTGTTTATTCCTCTTTGCAGAATCTGCACAAACCATCATTAATAATGTCCATTCAAGCTCCCTATGTTTCAGGTGAAAGTAACTTCCTTTCTCCTTCTTCGGGACGGTCTTCTTCTGGTCCTCAGGTGCACTTGTGGGAGGTTGGCTCCTACTAGTTAGCGCTTTTGGACCCTCTGCGCTTCCGGAGGATAATCTCCGGAATCCCTGAAGGGGAAATTCGCTGAAGTTCTATCGGTGGTATTTTGTCCGCTCCGGCAGAGCACTTCATACCGGAATAAGGCTATTTACTCAAGGGGGTCGCCTGGTACCCTTGAGGCTCTATTCATAATACAGTAACTCCTGTATCATCCATCCTTCGGCACGGATCGCATGACACCTTAGATTAGGGCTGGGGTAAAATGAGGGGATTTGGGGACTAGGAAGGATGTAAAAATAAGGTGGTCAGGCCCAGCTCCTGATCACCTTCTCTTCCTCTTTCGTTTGTCCCTGCTTATAGCAGGTTAACAGGGTAGTCTCGTAAAGGCCCGAAAGTCGGAGTTGTGTGTTAGAGGTTATTAGTGACGCTTAATCACTCCATTACTACCCCAAATTTCATAGTTAAGTTCCAGTTATTCTTATGATGGATCAGAAAGCTATATAAGACTGTCTGATATAAGAAACAAGTTTGCTTATGTACAGTTGTTTTGTTGGTCACTATCTTTGTTTCTTGTGCTTTTTTTTTTTTGCAGTAATCAGAAGATGGTTTGAGGTTTATCATTACTGCAGGCTTACTTTACAGATCCAGTGATATTGCGATCGTATTGTGTGTTGTTCTTCATCCTAATGAGCTTTGAAATGCTATACACATTTTTTTATTATATCTGAACAAAATAAACCAGCTGTAATATGTTCTCTAATGGAGATATTTTTTTTTCTAGTCTCGTTACAATATGGAAGATTTTAATATTTTTAATTTGGATGACGTAGACGCAGCATTTGATAAAATTAACCAATTGAAATATAATCAAAGCGTTACATTGAAAGGTAATTGTAACAATTTATATTCGATGACTGAAATTACGTCTTGATTAGAACAGTTTTTTTTTTAAAAAAAAGTATATTTTAGAAATTTAGTTTTGTTTTTATTACTCTCTGTTCGATTTAAAAAGAAATTAGGTTTTCTTTGGTAAATTGTACAATTATTTTATTTGTTGAAAATAAAATTTGATTTTATTTAAGAATAAATTTTTTGTCGTTTATTCGAAAAATTGTCCCTCCATGGGGGACTTCAAACACTAGGTCCCACACCTGCTTTACATTCAGATGTAATTCGAACTGTTGGACAGTATAGAAAACTACATGCAGTTCATGTAAGGGAAAAAAAGGTTGAAGATTGAGAAAATTGAATCACCAGACATATTTAAAATTAAAACAGTTTATGAGGTAATATAATTAACGAGCATAACCATATGGGTTACTGAAAGGCAATTACATGGGAACAATTTACACTAAAGTAAATATCAACGACCTTCGCTACAGCCCATAACTAAAAAGTGACTTCAATTAAAAAAAATGAGCCACATTTCCCGCCTTAGAACATAAAACATTAAAGGTGGAAAGGCTGAAAGTGAGGCAGTTGAAAACTACTTTAGTGAAAAAGAAAGTAAATAATTTATTGGAAATAGGCTAAAATGTAAATAAACTAATAATTTCTTACGAAAGAATAAATATATAATTTGAAAAAAAACGTCTCATTGAAAAAAGTAGTAAAACAAGATAAACAAAATTGTTTAGTGTTTCAAATTTTAACTATACTAATAGGGTCCAGGTTAACCCAGTAACAACCTGCTTGCCTCTGGACTGTTAGGCCCTGGCTTCAATACCACTCTGGCCGTCCATTTATTCACCTGGGAGGTGAACCGCGTTGTCTATCGGACAGGACCTTAAACCTGTTTTGATTCATTATCTTGTACCCCGACCTTTCTGTCACGCCATAGATAAAGCAGCCACAGATCGATGTTTTTTACGTGTTGGTCTTTAGCCGCATCTTTGGTGTATTCTGTCTATACCTCAAAAAAAAAAGGAGGTGAGGGAGCAACCGCACTGCAGATGTGATCAAGATAGACCTCGTGGAGGTGACATCCACACATTAATAAATTTCCATACGAGAGTCCAGCATGAAGTCAGGACGTTAATCCGTTGGTCCCGAGCCTGTCAGGTACTCTTTAAAGATCCCTACTTCTAAATACATATGAGTTAGGCAAAATTTAGGACTCCCAATGTAGAATCCAATGTTTATTATGTGGCATTACAAAGGGCCAATGTTCGGCCTATGCATGTCTTGTAAGACTGCCACTGCAACCTATGTCTACATGGAATATACGTGATAAATTTCAAGTGAATTGGAATATGTTAAAATTAACCTCTCAAACAAAAACGAATATGATTCCTATAATAGGTGCAAGGCTGTCTATGAATTTAGGTTCGTAGACATAAATAGAATTTCATGCGCATGAATTTGTACGATATCTCCTTATGGGACTGCCACTACAACCTATATAACCAAACAACACTAATATTTGCTTAAATTCTTTTTTTTAGGGAAAGGTTATGGGTTAACGATTGTGCCTCTTCCTGCTGGCCATATGATTGGAGGAACAATGTGGAAAATTATGAAGGTTGGAGAAGAAGATATTGTTTACGCAATAGACGTCAATCACAAAAAGGAGAGGCATTTAAATGGTTGCGAATTAGATAAATATCAACGACCGTCGCTACTGATAACTGACTCTTTAAACGCCATGTATCAGCAGGAGCGCAGGAGATCCAGAGATGAAAAACTTATGACAACTATTCTGGCGACATTGCGTGCTGGTGGTAACATCTTGATAGTAGTCGATACCGCTGGACGACTTCTTGAATTGGCTCACATGCTTGACCAGTTCTGGAGGAACAAATCATCGGGGCTTCTCGTCTATTCTCTTCTTCTCTTAAACAATGTCAGCTACAATGTCGTGGAATTCGCCAAATCTCAGGTTTTTTTTAAATATATTTTATTATGTGCTTTGGTGTGTTTTCTAAAATGTACATTTGTTAGATTTTATGCGTTCCGTAGTATTGTGTTATTTTCTTATTTCCCAACCTTTGTAGTCACGGGTATGCCTTTATCGGTTTGTTCGACATCAACAATATTAAATTCTATCTTATTTAAATATGATAAAACTAACAGACGTGCCCATCTTTGACAGGTACTTTACAAAAATTTAGAGATGATACCCGGTATTCCAAAATATTTAAAAAATTATAGAATAGTAGAAAATATCATTATTAGTACGGTATAACTGTCATTAGATCTGGAGTTTCTTTTACGTTTTGCAGCTTTAGATAACGAGCTCAAATGTAATCTTTTTTATTCAAGGCATACTTTTATAGTACGAGGGTAGGTAAGACACATTTTTTTAAAGCAAGCAAATTATGATAAACGCAGATGTATTAAAATAAAATAACACTATACTTGCTACAGTATCAGCCACTTAAGAATACCTGTATATCTCTACAGATTTTGTCAGTACATTGCTTAGAACTGACTCATTTCAAGTTATCTTTACGTTTAGATAACTTAGATATATTAGGAAAAAAATATTTATTTTAAAAATACACTGAAACTGTTACAAGTAGGTATTTTTAGTTGATATACTTGTATAGCTAGCCAAACAGTTTAAAAGTCCATCACTTCGCTTCTACGTTATATTTCAAATCGATTCAAATCATAGCTTTTTAGTTTGACATACACAAATCTACTGTCAAAGTTTCAGCTCGCTATAGCTTAAGGTGGCTGAATTTACTTGTGAAAAAATTTGTGGATAAACAAACAGATAACTTTGTCCAAGGGTAGATTTTGTTTCTCTAATGTATAGAACGTATAGATAACTTGAAATGAGTCAGTTCTAATCAATGTACGGAAAAATCTTTCTTTTATTTATGTAGATTATATTATCTTTTGTAACAAAAAGATTGTTAGGAATATTATAAAAATTGACCTTACTCTACCTTCTAGAGTTCATCATCATATCTACTTGATGATGAGTTCATCATCAAGAGCAAACTGTATGTTATTTACCTTAATCTTGATAGATTATTGTAATAATCTTACAATGAATTATTCTATAGGAACCCAAGTTATAGTAGCACAGTAATCAAGCAGTAGAAGGCCTCTGATCTGGAACTGCTAGATACGACGTGCACTACAGTGCGCGGATATATTCGTTGGTCGTTGGTCTTTATAGATAGGATTATTATATTTTCCCAGTCGATGCTTTTAATTCAAAATAGATAATATTAATTGAATTAATATTACAAACTTTAATACAACTGCTGCATCCCATAGAACTACATTGACTTCATGCATAGCGAAAAAAATGGTTGAAGATTTAGAAAATTGAATCACCAGAAATATTTATGAGGTGATATAATTAAAGAGCAAAACAATTATATAATAATATGACATATTAACCATTTAGCCCACTCCTAGATTCATTGTCATAAGAAAAGACTGTGAGAGTAATGAGAAATAAATGCTAACAAAGAAAAGAAGTAAAAATAAATGAAATCTAATTAAGAAATAGGAAAATAAAAATAAGTTCATTCTTTTGGTAGAATAATGTAGTATTGACTGGAAGACAATGAGACCCTAGAGAATGCAAAAATAGACGATAGTAAAATATAACGTTCAATTTAATCTTGATAATCCACTATATCCAGTTATTTGGTCTTTATTTAAAGAAATATACGGTGTATCTTTTTAATAATATTATTTTATAAACACAGCATCTTTACTTTATATCAAGAATTGTTATTCTTCTGGGATATAAATAATAACTGTTTTAAAAACATGGTTTAATGAACTGCATTGCTGTAAAGTTGTAACGTTTTCGTCAAACAGGTTTGTTTTAAACAATATTTTTTAAAAAAATATGAAACAGACCGTTAAGACAACATATCAAACGATTACTAGAAAAAAACACGTAGAAACAACGCAAATCACTTCAGTGAGCCAGGTAAGCAGAACATATCTTCTCCTTCTCGTGATGACGACTAGGTCAAAATATTGAAGTGAGTTGTGTTGTTTCTTACATGTTCTTTTCTTGTAATCGTTTAATATTTTCTAAAAGTAATTTATACAATTTCATCAAATGGGGTGTTTTTTTAACGTCAGTTGCAAAAACCTTCCAAGAATTAGGTAGTTGGAAAACACGGAAATAGTGTTGATAAAATAATAAATAGAGTAATGCAGTAAAGAGTTGTGTTTTATTTAAATAAGAAATAGAACAGTCCGAAAACAAACGTAGTTTATATTGATCATGATTTAAATTTATTAAAACTAGGAATAGAGTATCTGATGCAGACTTAGATTTTTTGGAAAAGAAGCATATATTTTTTCAGTGGCTCGAAAACCTTTTGTGTCTGTAAAATTAGATGAATATTTACTTTCTGTGAAGAATTCATTTTATAAGTGTGATGGTTTATTTTACAGATAGAGTGGATGAGTGACAAGTTAATGAAGAGTTTCGAGATTCAAAGGAATAACCCTTTTCAGTTCAAATACCTTCACCTTTGTCACAGTCTTCAGGAAATCAATAAAATCACTACAGCTAAAGCAAGTATTTTTAGCAGTTACAAACTTATATGAAGTTGTTTTCTTATAACAAGATTTGAGTCATTCACTGTTAAGGACGTCAGTTGAAAGTAATTTATTGTATACCCTATAACATTTGTCATCCTGTGTCATGAATAAAGCTGACATAATTTTTGGATAAAATAAGGATAAGGCTTCTATCGTCTTGGCTCGACAATTTCTTTAATTGAAATATAATCGAACGGTGTTTCCAAAGAGTATTTAAAAACATCTATTTTGCTAGACGAATCTTAAAAGCACTTTGATGTCCTCTGCAGTCTAGTCATTTATGACAAAAATGCGAGGGTGTCTGATGTCACGGTCTGTTTTTCTTCTAAGACAACCTAAAAAACCATTAATTAATAAAGTCATGCATATTGTTAATACCACTGAGGTTAGTATGATTAATTTTATGAATAGAATAAACCGTCTTACCTCGTATACTGCTACTGGAGTTTCGACCAGTTTCAGACGTTACCTCGATCATTTACTTTTGCACAATACAAATATAATTTAAATAAGCAGTATTATTCATACAAAATAAACTTTATAATGATCAAGAAAAAAAGCTATAAGATGTGTTTATATGCTCAAGATAACAACATTTGAGAAGCCTAGGCTACTGTGCTCTCATTGTGAATTACCAATACCAAGATGGTAATTTGTGATTATAAATACTTGAAAGACGGTTTCTTGAAGTACTGAAACTTAAGGGTGAGTGTATTATTTTTTGTTAAATTGTCGTTTCATTTTTTAACCTTTAAACAAATTGTATAATCATTATTTTGGAAAACCTTTAAAGAAAATTAAACGACCGTTTGACAGACTTGACTACAGTGAAAAGTTAAAAAAAGAATCAGACTAAATAATGCTAACTAGATAAAAGTTTTTTTAAAATAATTGAATAATAACAAAATAAATATAGACAGCAGTGGGAAGTAGGCTATATATAAACCCTGACAACGTATGCTTGGATCAGTTCCTTTCGAAGATGTGTAATGCCCGAAACTTGTCTGAAAACTCCAGCAGTAGTACACGAAGTTAGACGGTTTATTCTATAATATTAATAATAAATTAATAGATCATTTATGATTTGAAACGTCATGCTTTTAATTATATATTCAGGTAACTACATTTTAGTGAACTTGTTGTAACTTTCCTAGTGGTATTCATATTACTATATTCGTGCAAATCTATCAATGGAAAAATGCAAACGCAGTAATTTGCAGGTTGTATTGGCCAGCTTTCCTGACTTGGAATGTGGATTTGCAAGGGATATATTTATTGAATGGGCTTCTGATCCACTAAATAGTATCATTCTTACGTCCAGGTGAGTAAAAAAAAAAAAAAATTAAATACTTTCATGTATGTTGAACGTTCAAACGTAATGCAGTCAGTTATTATGTGGTATTTACTCATTGTTGAGTAAAACATTTAATGAAATAGTCTCGTTTAAAATATGAATAATGCTTAATATTTAAAATATGGAGTATGTATATCCCCCTCTGCTTTTTGACAGCAGGGCTTCTCAAAAAGCAGAGGGGGCATCTCAAAACGAATGGGAAAACAAGACTAAGATCTTTCAACCGTAACAAGCGGTCTTCGTCAGATTTAAAAACCCAACTTGGGTTTTTTCCATTTCATATTGTGGTTTGATCATATACATATAATAAATTCAAAAAAGTCCGATGGACCGTTTCTTTTAATTGTATATATATATATAGTTCAATATAGACAAAGAAACATAGAGAAACAAAAGAACACACTTACAGTCTCTAATTTTCGGTTTGAACAGTCTTCAGGAGAGATAAGAGAGGGAAACCAAGCGCACTGGTTCAGAGACGGTTGGAGACCAAAATGTTGCCGCATGCGCGCCCGGTCACAGAAAATAAGGTAGACAGGAATCAATTTATAATTACATTAAATTAGTGGAATATGAAAACAATAAATAAATAAAAGAAAAAATTGAGAGACGAACAGAGAAATTGATACATAAATAAAAGTAAGGACTAAGCTATGATAGATTAAAATAAAAAATAAAACAAAATAAAATAAAACTGAGAATACAAACAATAATAATAATAAAAATAATAATAATAAATGAAATAATTTAAAAAATTAAAAAAAAATTAATTAATTAAAAAATTGATGATAAAATATGAACTATGATGATAAAAGGCATGGAACTTTTAAACATTATCGCTTTTGATTGAGGCCAGGTGCACTGCGCGCACTTAATAGCCAAATATGGGCTTCTTCGGAGGCTCGTAGTGTGAGATCTTTGCAGTCAGGGGGTATTTGTCGCAGAATCTGTAACCTGTAGCACTCATTAAAAGGGATACCGTGGCTATTGGCATGTATGGCAATGGGAAGATGGGAGCGGCTATTGACTGAAGCTCTGTGATTGTTCATACGAAGACTAAGCTTGGTGAATGCTTGGCCTACGTAGAACGAATCACACTTGGTACACTCCAAACGGTACACACAGTTTTTGGAGGTACACGAGCAGTCAGTTTGGATTGAGTATCTCAAAAACCAAAAGACCTATAATCACCAAATTGTATATTTAGGTTCCTGTTAGTGCTGAGACAGAACAGAAAACTGCATCAATATTCAATTTTTTAAGGGAATATATTGTATGTACTGCGTGCAATCCTTGTAAAAATTGTCCTGTGGGATCAAAAATTAAAAAGCTAATCTGTAATAGTGATAATCGAAACACTAAGTCTTCCTACACAAGAAGTATTTAATCACACTACACGTTCAGACGCTTCCTGCTCATCGTCAGGTTAAATCTACCTCAGTAAGGTGATTGGTAGGGTCACTTTACTGAGGCAGATGTAAATTTACCCTTAGAGCGCGATTAATTGTGATTAAATCCTGTTTGCATAGGAAGACTTAGTGTTTCTTTTCCTCTCTAATCATGAGCAAAAACCATACAATAACTGCTTGCATAGGTCACGGTAGATAAACGAACTTTAAAAGGATTCTAATTCTGTCAACAATTGTATTAAATAAAATATAGTAGAGTATAGATGATAAATATAAATTCTAATCCAAATTGATTAAACTAAGAGAGACAGAAAGCAGAGACAACATTTAATCGTTAAATTATAAGTTTGTGAAGAATCTTGCCCACTAGCGTTGTAGATAAGAAATCTTGAAAGCTTTTAACTTAATGAAATACTGAGAGTTAATGAAAGCTCTCCGTATTTAAACACTTATAAATGTAACAAGTCTTCTTAAGTATATATTGGTCAGCTCTGTGTGGAAGAATTTTTAGATTGTATCCACACCTGAATCTCTAAAAGTTAAAGTGGTAATATTTATAAAAAAAAAATAGTCCCACCATATTTGCAAACTTATTATTTGCCAAATAAATGTTATTTCTCAGATTTCTATCTCCCTCAGTTTAATTATTTCGGATCAGAATGAAAATCTATTATCTACCCTTTACTGTCTTTTATTTAATACTACTGTCAACATAACCAGAGGTCCTCTGATTTTGATAAGTAAAATATTCAAATAGAAATATTTTAGAACAGTTGACTTTTGGGGAAATGTGAAAACACCTCTTCGATTGTAAATTTTATTCTTTAAACTGCTCTAATATATTACTGTTTCACTGTTCTTTTATTATATTACATTTTGTTTTATATCGTAAATTGTGTCTCAAGTTTTTCTTCGCTCTTGGATTGATTAATAGATTTTTTCTTTAATTTTGTAGGAGTTGTCAAGGAACTCTTGGACGTCAGTTAATTGATATGGGAGTACATAAAAGACCAGTCCAGGTGACCGTTTACAAAAGAGTGAAACTGGAAGGAGCTGAATTAGAGGAATATTTAAGAACGCATGAAATCGACAAGTATTTATTTAATAATGTTTTTATATAAGTACCATGTCATAATTATATTGTTTAATATTTTTTTTATTCTGCATCCTACTATTTGAAAAATAATGTAAAATCCAAATACACTTATACCTCGATTCTACGGACCTCCGTTTAGGTTAGGTTAGGTTGCAGTGGCAGTCCCACAAGAGAACAGTCGTAGGCCCTAACATTGACCCTTTGTGATACCACACAATGAAGATTGATTCTACAGTGGGAGTCCTAAATTTTGCCTAACTCAAGTGTATTTAGAGTAGGAATCTTTAACGAGTACCTGACATCGTACAGGTTCAGGACCGACGGTTTCACGTCCTTCTCCGAGGGACGACGTGCTCAGATTTATTCACCTCCAGCGTGAATAAATCGAGGGCCAGGTGGGGATCAAACCCCGGTGCTATCAGTTCAGAGGCGAGTACGTTATCCTGAACCCCGGACCTCCATTTAACGAATTTCGGATGCAACGGATAAAATTTGGAGCTTCAAACTCGTCCGGACTGGCCAACCTCGGTTTGATGTTTCCTCAGTTGACCTCAGATGACCTGTGGTCGCTTTGTTTACAGCTGTGTCCGAACACAAATTTCCTTAAACTAAAAATTCCGTTTTCAGTTAATTTATTTATATTGGAATTGAAAACGTTTTTTTTTATTAAATATTAAAGAAAAATTATCTCTTTTCAGCTAATTTTCGTCTCTGTAGACAGTTTTATCTTTATTATATCTTATGTTATGAGTGGGTTTTATTTGATATCTGTTCAAACTGCTTCTTCTTACATTTTAGACATTCAAACTCCTAATACATCATTACTATAAATCAATTTGAATTGTCCAAAAAGATATTTTGTGTGTTTTAATTTTAAAAACCTAATTCAAATTATTATAAAGATACTATTATTTTTTACAGTGATGACAGAGACACAAGTGATTCCGATGATGAAGTGCAGTTTCTTAGTGTACTCAAAGGCGGCCATGATCTCGTTGTCAAACCAGAATTGAAAAAGAGAAATTCCAAGTCGAAGAGGAAAACATATCCCATGTATCCACTAATTGATCACAAGTTGAAATTCGACGACTATGGTGAAATCATCAGGTCTGTTAATCAGCTTATGTTTATTTTTTCAATTAAAAACCTTAAAAGAATGGATATTTGAAATTAAGCACAAGTAAACAAACTTTAGTTGTCTAATATTTCGAGGAAATTAAAACAGGAATCGCTTTTCTTAATGGCAAGAACTTCCACTTCATATTTTGACTAGATTGCTGGTAGTACTTGAACTATATAACGAATTTCCTTTTTGTGAAGTCTTTACCAACTTCATTACTTTTTTCAGGAAAATATAAAACCTTGACTTTAATGCAGTTAAAATTATATTTCTAATTTGTTTGACTTTATGGTCAGTACGCCAATACTATCGTATTAGTGCATAAATACTATCATATTTAATTAAAATTACATCTCTAAGTTTCGTAACTTAAAAATGTTTGTTTATTACGCCAATAATAGCATACTAGTAATATGTTAATGTAATCAAATGTCACGTATGTACGGTTCTGTATGTTAGAAATATTAATTTAATTATGAATACTTCTTGATAGTTGTAACTTAGTACTAAAACTCAGAAATAATTTTCATTTCAACTTATTGTTATATATTGTTGCTTAAACTGAATTTAGTTGGCACATCAGAATGAGTGACATTTATTCACAACAGCTTAATATCAATTTGGTCAAGGTAAACACAGTTTGAAATGCGGACTAATTTTTTTTCTTACTTTTCTGCAATAAAATTGTGTACAGTGAACTTGAAAAAAATCGACTTTGAAGTTTTGAGAGGATTTGTTTGTTTTGAGGTAAAACCTAACATTTTTCATATTATGGAGATATTGTTTGTTTAGATAGACCATAGATTGTCCATTTGTGATACCAGAAAATGAACATTCTACATTGGAAGTCTTAAATTTTGCCCAATTCAAGTGCATTTAAAGTAGGGATCTTTAACATCTTACATTTTCGAGACTGATGACTTAAGATCTGTTTGAGGGATGACGTGCTCACGATTTTTTTTTACCTCCCTCATGAGTAAATCGAGGGATACAGTGAATATCAAACCCTAAATCTATCAGTCCAAAACCCAGCAATTAAGCCACTGGGTTACCCTGCCCTCCAAATTAGGTGAATAGTCGTAAATTAAATTGGTTGCTGAATCTGCCGGCAAGCATGCTGGCCTAGGGTTGCGGAACCAATCCCTTGATCCTTGGCTATTTAAAGTCCAGACATTGTCTGATACTCAAGACGGTTATACCGTCTGATACTCTTCGGTTTTACTCTTCGGTTTATACCGAAGTCGTTGATATGCTAAAACAGTATAGTATGAATTCTGTTTTTATTCATTGATTTCAGACCAGAAGAATATATGTTATCTGAAGGTAATACAGATGTCATTGAATTGAAAGAAGTAAAACCTATTAAAGAAGAAGAACCTATAGGTAAGTGTTGTTTAATTTTTCCTAAATAAGTTTGTTTAAATCCTGTAATCATGTTAATTGAATTATATAAGTAACATAAAACAACCCAAAGAACCAAAGTTTGTCCACATTCACACTAACTGTTGTGTACGCAGAAAGTGTAACTTATTTCTTAATTGGCACATATTTTAGTTAGGTTGCAGTGGCAGTCCCTCGCAAGTAGGAATGAGATATGTTTATAATCTTATCAGGAAAATAATCGTCCTACACAGCTTGCCCGATTTCGGTCATAGTCCGTCAACAAGAGATCTCTGATATTGAATATACACATTCTCTTGAATTCATTGTTGTTTTTCTACTTGACGAAACTAGTAAGACACTGATAGACTCAAATAAAAGTATAACTACATAACACTAAGTATAATTTGTTTGTTCTATATGGTCGACTATGTTCAAACTCGATCCATATAAAGTTAGCTGGCATATTTTATCTAATAATATAAATAACCTTCTGGAACTGACAATTATGTTTTTATATCATTTTAATTATCATGATCATCTTGAAATTTCATAAATTCATCTTTTTTTTATTGTATTTTTTTTTACAATTATAGATGCGACTGAGGTTCCAACAAAATGTGTCTCAAGCACTCGGACTATAAACATCCAGGCAAATGTGCAGTATATTGACTTTGAAGGGAGATCTGATGGAGAATCCATTCAGAAGATAATCAGCAGTCTTAAACCACGAAGAGTGATTCTTGTGAGAGGCAGTAAAGAAGCGACGGAGCACATGGCATCGCAAATCTCGGAACTGCCTGATGTCAAAGTGTTCATTCCGTCCAAAGGGGATTATGTTGACGCCACAACCGAAACCCACATCTATCAAGTAATTGGAATTAATAATCGCTACTCTTATCAAATACACACTAGCCTCCAAAGAAAAGGTTTATACACTTGACCTTAGAATCTCCGTAGTAATAGAAACCTTTGACAGGTCCGGAAATTGGTAACACTGGTTAGTGGAAGCCTAATAGTAGGATACGTGGTTGACACCATTCTCAGACGTGCCTTATACATAACCTCACTAAACTTTCTACAAGGGCTGGTTATCTCAGTGTCATTTACTTTAGCACACTAAACATTTAATTTAAATAAACAGTATTATTAAATAATAATAAACAAAAAAAGCCTAACCTAACTAACTGTTTAACGCAGGCCAAGACGTACCTAACCTCAACACAGTTTAGTAGGGTTTGACCGGATAAATACTGTCATGGCTGGTTTGAAGAGATTTGAATGAAGTTGGAGTAGCGTAGGCATTTGAGAAGGGAGGATAGTTAGGCTATTCTCTGACTCAACTTGCTTTAAATCACAATTGTAAAATACAGGTGGATACAGTTAGTTTATGTTTATTATACATTAAAGCACATAATAGTATTGTTTATGTTTAATAAAGGTGTAGTTCGCTTAAGATAACGAAATTGGAGTAGTCCAGGCTACTCGATCTCACTCTGGTCTCATTGTAAATTACCAATACCCGGATAATAATTTATACTATTTGGAAGAAAAAAAAATACGGAAACTTGAAAGTACGGTTATTTGAAGCACGGAAACTCGAGAGTCGAGTGTAATTCTCATAGAATTACTATAACAGTTGAATATAACTTTTTATTGTATTTCCTTCTAAACTTTATTACTTGTTTCTTAATATTACAAAAAAAGGAATAAAATTTTAAAATTATAAAAAGGTTATACAAAAAGAAATAAATACAAAATAAGTTTTTCAGGATTAGGTCAAATAATTAATTCCTTCAGATTACTCGTCGAGGTTTGGCCGAATTTTTTCGGTATTCTCAATGTTTTTTTGAAAGGAACTATTTAACGCATATCTTCTTTTTTTTTATTGTAATATCTATTGTCAAAAATAAATTTAATTGACATTTAACTTTGTTGTATAAACGATTGCACTTGATAAGTCATTCAACACAATCATAATGAATAGCAGTGCTGAATAATTTATGATATGTGATTGTGATACAACAAAGTTACACGTCAATTAAATTTATTTTTGACAATAGATATTACAAAAAAAAAGAGATGTGCTAAATGCGGTTCCCTTCAAAAAGCCTTGAAAATTCCGAACGAATTTCGGCGAAATGTCTGCGAGTAATCTGGAGTAATTAGTTTGTAGATTTCATCCTTAAAAGCTTATTTTGTATTTGAAGAATCAGTCGTCAATAAGCTATATCAAAAAAAAAAAAAGTTAGGGAATTGGAAAACTGGGAAGGGTCTTCCATTACAAGTAAAGACATTCAGTTACAATTCTATTTTGAAATCAAACATTTCAAAATAGAATTAGAAAATCATCCAATGTTTTATTTCAACGTATTAATTACTGAGAACCAGTCTATGAGTTGGGAACGTACCCTCAGAAATTATTCACTAAAATTCAATTCATGAACGTAACATTTAAAGAGTCTGCATCATTGAACATACATTTTGAGTAACTTATATCAAACCTAGTAAGTTAAAATTAGATTATTCGGTTGCCTATAAAACAGTTTACAGCTGCCTTAACAGATTCCCTTATGCAATAGCAGTGGCGTACCTGGGGGGGGGGGGGGGGGGGGGGGTGCGGTCCGCACCGGGCGGCACTTACCTAGGGGCGGCATTTTTAATATTTACTTATAGTTGTAAAAAGCAACTTATTCATTTCATATTTATTTTCTTTCTTGAATAACAAATGATTATTATGATTATTATTAGTTTAATATTTGAGAGTTGGAGATGTCGACTGAGCGTCGAGTTAGAAGGAGAAAAAATATGAGTGGAGAAAATTCGCAAGACGTGGGGCTATCCTTAGAAGAAGAAGTACGAAGAGAAATGTTTTCATCTATGGACAGAATTATAAAGGAAATAAAAGAACGCTTCGATCAGTTGCATGGCCTTGTAAGAAAATATTCGTGTATAATACCGTGTAACCTACTAAATGAAGAATTTGAATGTCAAATAAATGACTTGATTGACATTGATAAAGAACAGTTCCATATTGAAAGAAAAAGGATCCAGGTTTTTATGCCTGTACCTACACTAAAAGAAGAGGCAAAACATTGGAAAAACGGGGAGAAGGGCCCTCTTGATCTGCTAAAGTTTATTCAGCAGTATAGGTTGGAAAATTCTGTTCCCAACATTTTAATTTTGTTAAGAATTTTTTTAACAATTTCAATCAGTGTCACTAGTTGCGAAAGAAGCTTCTCAAAATTGAAGTTGATAAAAAATTATCTTCGTTCTACAATGAGTCAATTAAGACTACAAAATCTTGCAATATTTTCACTAGAACAAGAAATTACAAATAATATACATTTTGAGAGCATTATACACGATTTTTCTAGTATGAAAGCTAGAAGAGTAGATATTATATAAATATGTTTACGAGTACATACAAATATGTCTAAAAAAATTTACTCTGTGTATTAATTAATATTGATTAAATAACTTAATAATTTATTTATGTGTATTAATTTATAAAAACCACTATTTGATTAAGTTATAATAGAAAGGGCGGCAAACTGGAGATTGCCCCGGGCGGCAAAAGTTCTAGGTACGCCACTGTGCAATAGTTTTCTACTTGGAGGCATTCCTCTTTCTTTGTTTACTCTTTTCCCGTTTTGCTTGGTTGCTATTTTTTTTTTGTCTTTCCATTTCTTCAATTCTTTGGCTTCTTCAGTTCTTTCCCTCTCGTCAGTTTTTTCTTGGTCTTCCTTTTTGTTCAGTTCTTTAACAGCTAGCTACATCGAAATGTTGCAGAGTATTTTTCTTTTATTTAATGCGATTTCTTACGTAGAATATAGAGTCAGTTGTTAGCAAGGACCGGGAGGAGATGTTACGACCGTCCCGAGTAGCAAAAATAGTTGCCACGCACTGTGTAGTCACTTGTTTTTTTGAATTTCTACAGTACAATCTGGACTCATGGATAATTTATAGTTTTACATTCCTCTAATTACAGCAATCTTTTCGTTAAAAGGTAATAATTAATTTTACTAATTACATATTAATTCACTATTAATCGTTTTGATTTGTAATTTAATACCAATTAGGTTAGATGAGTAGAGCACAACAGTATTATATAGAGAGGAACGAAAGGCATATTATTTTTGATTGGGAGCATTTTTCTGTTTGTTATGCTACTTTTATGTAATTTAGTTTCGATAACATGCACCAATGCTGTCCATAGGTAAGACTGACTGACGCCCTTGTGTCCTCTTTAAACTTTCAAAAGGGCAAAGACATGGAATTAGCTTGGTTGGATTCAATTGTTCGAGGAAAAAAGAAATCTTTTGATATCATATCACTCGACAATGACGAAGAAATGGAGGTTGACGAAGGTATTTGTCAGTATGCTAACCTTATTTTGCTTGTTCCTTATTTTATCTGGTACCTCTAAGGCAATAGAACATTTTCTGAGCAAGCTAAAAGTTCCACTCACATAGTCAGTATGTGGAACTTTTAAAGGCGAATTCTTATAAGTGTGAACATTGGAAAACAAATCAAAACAAACATTTTCAGTTTCCATGTAGGATCGTGTACACCTGAATCATTCCAATCAATAGAAATGAGGCAATCTTGACATCAATCACATTCCGACCTCTTTCCTTCAGTTTCGATATACTGATGATTTCTTCAGTGACAATGGAGCAGGACACAACCTGTAGGAGCATCATTGCTAAGAGTAAAGCATTCTCAAGTAAATTTTTCAAACCTGTTATTCACAGTTGTAATTTATTATCCATCATGACTAAAAGACAGTATTGTGACAATTATAAAATCGTAAAATAAAATCTAATTTCAAACATTCCGACTGAAATTGCACGTACTGACTGACGAGAAAGGGATAAATAATAGGATCTTATCTAAAATTTGCTGATATTGCCAGTATTGCTTTCCTCTTTTAATCCCTAACACATACACTATTTTAATAATTACAAGTTATAAATGATAAAACAAATATAGAGTCTGTGATAGGTGAAAGTTATCAAATTAGGATGATTATAAAGATCGGAAAGAATAACGATGTTAAAAGGGAAATCATATTTTTCATTTTTTTTTTTTAATGGATATTATTAAGTCATCTCTTGACCCCCCGCCTCCTTGGGGCATGGTTTTAGTGAGAGCACACCCATTGGATGCTCTCAATAATACCACAGGGTCCATGTGGACCAACTTGAGAAGAACTGGTCCGTGAGATGAAAGAAGAATCCATGGTGACCAACTTTTTACTGTGGATATCAATGTTTCGGTCTGATTTCAACATTTTCAACAAATCTTAGCCCAGCACTTGGATACAAGTCGTATAAATTTTTATTTATTTTTATTCAATATTATCAGAGACAGGATCATATGTTTTTTTTTTTAAAATTGCCTTAGAAATACCCTTAGCACGTTAGAAATAGCAAATTGGGATATGATATTATATGTTGTACTTTATTACTGTGATTGAAGGTTTGAATTTGTGCAACATCTTGTTGACACTGAGCCTTGAATCTGTTCGATGTGAGGTACTCGTTAAGGATCCCTATTCCTGTAAACAACCCGGTAATGTGACTAGTCCTAACTAAAATGGGTCCCAAATAACAAATGAGCCACACTTGGCATGCTTAAAACAATACTAACAGTGAAGGCTCATAATGTGAGTATTGGAAATAAACATTAACATTAGCAGTTGTAAAAGTTTCATTTGAGCTGCGTTCATAAGTATTAGTACAGCGTTGCTTTAGTTCATCCTGATTATAGATTTCAATAAGTTTAAATTTAAATGTCATGCGCAATTAGATGCCAGTATCCGCTTTTGAATAATTTCGATATCATTGCTCAACTCAGACCCTGTAAATATGTATACAGGGCATTTTAAAAGGTGCAACCTTTCACGGATTACATTTGTGTTGTTTGACCCTATAAACATATATTCAATTTTGCTTTAAGAGAGGTAGCTCCTTGTACCAGGTTTCACTTAAACCTTCAAAACACTTTTACATGTATGCTTATTAATGCTAATTATGCACAATTATAATTATGTAATTATTATTTCAGCTGAACAATCCATTACTGATGAACTGCAGATTTTAGAGCCAATTCCACTATCCGAGGTGAATAGATTCCACTTTACTTTTTTCTCATTATTATATATTTATCATGTTTTTAATAATTATAAAATTCAATATAAATTCGAAAAGACGATCCAAACTAGACATATACAGGTCCAAACTCGACGAAGAGTAACTTAAAGAGTAAAAAAAAAATCATAATAACTTAAATTTTCGGAAAATCCGTCTTCAAGAGAAAAAAAGAGAGGGAGACCGAGCACGCTGTAAATCTAAATTATCTGCCGTTGTGTTGACAGCGTGCTTTGTCTCACTCTCTTCTTTTTTTCCTGAAGACAGATTTTCCGAAAATCTTAGTTATTAAGTGAGTTTTGTTTTATTCTGTGTGTTACTTTTCTTCTGTTTTGAACTTATAATCATAAAATTAATTTATGAAGGAACATCCGCATAAATTTATTACCATTATTCATATATTGAAAGATTATTCATTATATATGTATGAACATATATAATGCAATTATATATATGCATGTAACTTATATAGTGCAATTATATATCTGCATGAAACTTATGTAATGCAATTATACATTTGCATAAAATTTATATATGTGTCAAACTCATTTGACTCTTCACTTCTATGGAAATTTAATGAACAATAGTCCGTGACTGTACAAACTAGATGAAATATTAATAAAAGAAATAAGAAAGCAGATCAAGACTCCTTCAATTTTAGGAACATTAAATTCAGACAGGGATGCCAGCAATCCTGAAGACTTCAATCAACCAGGCTAACTTGTTATTATATTTTTTGTTTGTTTCATTTAGCTCTTTGATGATGTAACGAAAGTCCTTAGAGCATTTTAATTAATATATATTTGTTTATTGTGGTATTTAATTCATATATTATATCAAGAGTTATTGTTGATTATTAATTTATATATATATATGTCTTGTTAAATTGTATGGCTATTTTTAATTTCACCACTTTTCTACTGAGTCTCTCAATTTCTCTAATGCACTTTCTCCATGTTTGTGGTACAAGATAGATAAGTTGTCCAGCATTTTTATTTTCATAGCCCGACATGTTTCGGTCCTCACTGACCATTTTCAGTGAATATAGTTGAACAAAATCATAACTAAACATAACTCGAAAACATTCATAATTAAATAATTATTTATATATAATTATATATATATATAAAATTCAGTATAAAATTGAAAAGACTATTATAACCGGACAAACACAAGGTAAAAATTGAAGAAGAGTAACACACAGAGTAAGGTAACACCCTTACTAACTTATTTTTTTCGGAAAATCCATCTTCAGGAGAATAAAGTGAGGGAGACCTGAAGACGGATTTTCCGAAAATTTGAGCTGGTAAGTGTTTTTCTTTATTCCATCTGTTACTGTTCTTTGATTTTGAACTGCATATACATATAATTAATAGGATACTGTAATATTTGAGAAAATAGAAGACATTAATTCGGGAGTCGTTACAACGTTTCGTAACCTACGATTTGGTTTTAATTCGAACCTTTTTCAAAGGCAAAACCCATGAAATTATTTAAATAGAAAAACTATGAATTATTACATTTCAGAATATAAAATACATAAAGTTTCAAATATTTTATATTTGTGTCTGTGGTGAAGGTTCGAACATTGAAATGTCCTATATAAAAGTTTGATATGACTGTATTGAAAAGTACGGTGGTCTACCGGCAAGTGTAAATAAAATTCTTTTTTTATAATTTTGAAAAAATAGATCATAAGTATATAATAAATGAATCTCTATTTGTAGGTGAATCCGCACAACCAAGTATTTGTGAATGAGCTGAAATTGTCAGATCTCAAAGTTGTTTTAACAAAGAACCAAATAGATTCGGAGTTTTCTGGTGGAATATTGTGGTGCTGTAACAATACTATAGCTGTTCGTAAGGTAAGCTGTATAATAGTTTGTTAACTACACCGAACTTTCTGCTATCACGCCAAATTGGTGCCGCTATTACCATAATGAACTATGATAATTATGGTAATAATTATTATTGGTGCCCATACCTCAAATTTTACTTCTATAATTTATTCAATTTTGACTTCTTTTTCATGAAAATTACTTTAATTACAATCCAGTGCTTTAAATTAAAAACATAACACGCTTATAAATAAGAAGTAACAGAACATAATAGTCGTGTTTATTTAGCTGTTTGGATTGGCTAATCAGCACTTATATATCGTGATCAATCTCTGAGTGAATGTACTCACTGGTGGAGCCCACAATATTTGAATGTATCGGCCAAGCAGGGTGCACTATATCATTCATTTAGGTCACAATAAAGGTATTTGAGCAGCTTTTTAAAGTATGCGTAATAATGTTAAAGCGTTTTTAACATTATTAACACTATAGCAGAGGGTTATCTATAATGTGCTTTCTAAAAAATAAACTACCCATTGTATTTACCTTAAATGGAAGTATTTGATAAATGATATATTTATCATTTATTGCATATCCAGAACAACTCAAGCGTCAGAATACACATTCTTTTAAACAGTTTTAATTAATTTATTTTTTTTTCTGCTTGCCGAGATCAAACTTTCAAATCTATATTTGATCTAGTTTTCCTCAAACACTTCAACATTTTCGGGTTAATTTAAAATAATCCAAGTTAAATTTAAAATAATCCAATTTTAATTTTAAATAATCTAATTGTAATTTATAATACTTCAACCTTAAATAAAATTATCCAAGTTTAATTGAATATTGTTTAATTTTATATTTAAAAAAGTTTGTCAACTTGAAAATACATATATCATACAATGAAGTTCAAATTAAACTGGGATTATTTAAAATTAATTCCAATAAGTTGTATAAAGGGCTCACTACAATTACTTCTATATGTTGTAGTTATTTTTAAGCTCAAAATTACAAAATAATGTAAGAATAAAATGTTGAATATAAACATATACTGTTGCTTGAAAAATGAATGTATCTACAATAACGTGTTTCTTAAAATCACATTAATATGGTAATGTGAGCAGCACAGTTGTAGTATATCTACCAAATCACTCAAAGAAATAATGTGAGATCTTATTAGCGCTTAAGTCCCATCGCTTTACTTTTATCATGAGAACACAATACTCTCTCACCCCATGACCTATTTTTAGAATATTAATCTTAAATGAAAGGTCTACATTTGTTTTCTTTATGGTAGTAGATACCATAACTTAGCCTATGCCTCGATACCTGTCATTCCCAACGTAAGGCAGGACGTGCACCTTTCGGCTGATTATACCAAAGAATATGGGGCAGTTTGAGAATGAGTTGTTAATAGTGGATTTTCTGCTGAGTCTGTGAGTGTGAATGTTAATGCATACATAATATTTGTGTGTACGTATGTACGAGGGTCGTCCGGAAAATAAGTTCCGTTTTGGTCTGTAGGGCGGTAGGAGTGGTTTTTGCCAAATCCGGCAACACCGCTCGAAAGAGGAGAGGTGGGGGAATAGAATGAGAGGTGGGGGACCTCAGTCGGTCAATTACCAACGTCAGGGCAGGTAGTTGAAATGGAGCCCTCCATGTCACGTCCCGCCACCTCGATCCCCGTTCCCTCTCGAGTTGTTTCGAACAGCTCATTTCTGTTTATGGAGAAGGTGTAATGAGTGAATCAATGGTGAGGAGATGGGTACGTGAATTGAAGGCGGGAAGACATTCAGCTCTCTAGGGACCCACCGGGCGGAAACTTTCCGAAAGTCAAGTTTTTCCGAGACGATCTCATGGATGAGGGATCGTGAGATGTCTGGGAAACTCAGGTGGAGTTCATCCAGGGTTGAACGACGATCTTTGCGAATTGCATTGTCGATTGCTGCGACAATTTCGTCCGTCACAACTGAGGGTCTGCCTCTCCCACTTTCATCCTCAAGTGAATGTCTTCCCGCCTTAAATTCACGTACCCATCTCCTCACCATTGATTCACTCATTACACCTTCTCCATAAACAGAAATGAGCTGTTCGTGAATTTGAACTGATTTGAAACCCTGTGCATAAAGAAATTGAATCACTCCGCGCAAAACAACTCGAGAGGGAACGGGGATCGAGGTGGCGGGACGTGACATGGAGGGCTCCATTTCAACTACCTGCCCTGACGTTGGTAATTGACCGACTGAGGTCCCCCACCTCTCATTCTATTCCCCCACCTCTCCTCTTTCGAGCGGTGTTGCCGGATTTGGCAAAAACCACTCCTACCGCCCTACAGACCAAAACGGAACTTATTTTCCGGACGACCCTCGTACTTGTGTAATTGTATACGAGATATTTCCCGTCTCCCCAATAGGGTGTCTCGGTCGGCTAAGAAGATGGTGGGGACACATGTCGCCGGAAGAGCTAGACCAGTGTTTCCCAAAGTGGGCGGTGCTTTGATATCGGGGGCCGATAATGTGAAAAGGAGCGGGGATTCTATTTCCGGAAATTGAAAATGTTCATGCAATATAATTTCTAAATTTAAGTGAAAACACAACATGTAAACTTCTAGGAAACGGTTTCTTAAAATTATTTGTTTTGATAATTCATTTTTTTGTTAAAAGTATATTCTCACCTAAGTTTCTTTTATTGTATATTAATTCCTTTGTATAATTATGCTATGAAACAATACATCTATTGGATTCTAAATAAATATTCGATTAGGTATTATTTTAATTATTAAAATGTTACTTATTTGGTTATTTAGTCTAGGAATCTGATTATTATTCAAGGGCGTTGAGTTATAGGTTTATAGACCCAAGGTGGCGGTCACTCGAAAAAGTTTGGGAAACACTGAGCTAGACCAATGTGTGTGACACTCAGTTTGCTTCTCAGTCTGGTTACGTTTGGCCCTACGCCCACCATAATACCGTATCGCTCTGTATTTGATGTTCTTCTATTTATTTTTCCTTTTAAGAAAAGTTCAGCTTTGTACTATACCTGTATGTATCTATATTTGATGGCCCGTAATATTTTATCAAATTTCGGTCATGGGATGATTATTAAAAACAAATAATCTAAAATTAAAAAATAATATGATTGGTGTCGAAAACGACACTTTGGCCTTTACTTAAATATATAGGATGGCGGCCTTTCTAGTGTCAACCTTCCATCACGTAATATCAGTAGAATTTTGAATAACAAGAATTAAATATCACAATGTAGGGGATGAGGATTTTAGAAATGCCGAGGTGAGGTA
Source organism: Hermatobates lingyangjiaoensis (assembly GCA_026182355.1). Classification (NCBI taxonomy): domain Eukaryota; kingdom Metazoa; phylum Arthropoda; class Insecta; order Hemiptera; family Hermatobatidae; genus Hermatobates; species Hermatobates lingyangjiaoensis. The sequence continues at coordinate 381,783 of JAPFBL010000160.1, forward strand.
TGTCCCAAAACCGTTTGGAACCACTGCTATATACAGTTTTGTTAATATTGATACTTGACTACCTAATCTTCTTTATTCTAAAACACAAATCTAAATCCTTTTATTCTGGAATTATCATCCCATCAGATTCCTACTAACCCTATGAGAAGGCTATAAAGATGTTGGCCCCGAGACTCAGAAATGCTAACTAGTGGCACCTTATCAGAACAATCCATATGGAGTACAACCAATTGGTAGTTTCTCCACTCTTATATTCAATGTTACTTATGTACCATGTATCAAAATTACTTGTTACCCCTCTAAGGGTAGTTGTAATTAAAAAAAAAAAATATTATTGAAAAACACATTTTTCTTCATCATTTTAAGCATTAATACTTTAAATTTTGTACATTATGACAAAAGTTTGCATTTAAGCTCCTTTATGGTTGCAACCATCTAGCCAATAAAAAAATCTTCATTATGTTGTTACTTTGTATGGTCTAATAATTTTCCATATTGTTCATAGACGCAGGTATAAATTGACCCTTATTCCATATAAAATAAAAACCATTTTTTTTTTTTTTAGTTGGACTCTGGTCATGTGACCCTGGAAGGAGCAGTTTCAGAAAGTTATTACAAAGTGCGCGAATTACTATACTCGCAGTATGCGATACTATAATTCTATTTACTGTTTATAATGTATTTAGATTACTGTATTGTATATAATTTGTTTATTTATATATTTGAAAAAATGTAAATATTTTTTAAAAGAAAAATTTTTTATAACTATTATATATAAATTTTACTGCTTACTATTGTCATTACTATTACCATCGATTTGTACTGGTTACTTTGTTTTTTAATTCGAAACACAAACAAGTTGCTTTTCCAACCTATTATATTTATGTTATTACATATTTCTTTAAAAGCTGTACCCGTAACTCTGCAACGAAGATTTATAGTCTTGTATGACGCGCTCGGTGGAAGATCAACGTAAGCACCATGTTACTTAAGCGTTAAATGAAACGGGATAATAACAAATTCCATGAATATTTCGTTGCAAACCTGGATTTTTTTCTCCTCGGACATCACATGATATGTAATTGTTTTGTCTTCAGTTCTGTGAGAACACTTGTGGCATTTTTTTTTTTTAAACGAATTCCTGTATATAGCTGCTTTGTTTATTGTAATCTCCAATTTTCGAGAATAAATTAAATATTGACATAACTTTTCCCGGTCCACCTATTCTCACGAAGCACTTCTTGCATGCACATGCTTCTCTAGGACTGCGCCTTTTTTACAACCCGTTTTTGAGGAACTACTGATTCCACTAGTTCGCTTCCGCTTTGCTATTTCTCTTTTACATTAGTTTAACTTTCTTGTTTTCTTTCTTCCAGTCATAGCAGAAGGGTACTCAAAAAACATTTTTAGACGCTAGAATTTAATGATAATAATAATTTGTAAAGCACATAAATATTAAAACATAGACTATAATTAGGTTAAGAATATAAGAAAAGTCTATGGTCTTCAATATCCACATTTCAGCATGCTTTCATAAAAACGCTTAGTTTCACAAAAATATTTGCAATTCAACTATGATGTTTGGTGGTTACTTTCTCCTTAATATTCTACGTATTTTATCACAAAAAATCTAAAATTTCCAATTTTTGGCGCTTACTTTGTTCTTCCACCGAACGCGTCACGTATGAGTATCACTGACATCTACTGCTAATCGAAAGCCTTTAGGTTTTTTTTTTGTATTTAATTTTTTTTTCGTTGCAGGAATATGTAGTAGTATTGGCGAAATATCTTCGGTGTCAAAGGTTAACATAACCCATTATTAATGTAAAATTAATATTCAATGTATATAATTAATATATTTTAAATAAAATGACACTTTTTTAAATATTATTTAGTAATTAAAAGACCCAATGGAATTTTATGCAAAAATTCTTTAGAACAGGATAAAAATCATGCCGATATTAATTTATCTTGTTCAATTTGCTATTTATGGAAGCCTAGATGTGTATGGGTATGTGTTTTTATTTTTAACAATGTCGGTATGTCTCACAAATAGTATGACAGTCACTTTATAACATAATAATACATTAAGATAATAAAATTCTACTAAATATTGTAATAATAAATAGCAATTATTATTGTAACAAACAAAATAATAATTGAGTCTATCTAGTTTTTAAAAACTGAAAAGCAAGTTAGAATAAGAGGTGTAATCAAAAAGTAAGTACACTTTTTGAATTTTGCACGCTCTGTACACTGTATTTTCAACTTTTGTTGTTGAGTAGGTATAGGTACATTCATCATGATCATATGTTTATAGTTTTGACTGTATAGCGTGTGTTGTTTTTATGTGATGCTCGGTGATTTTTTGCTGTTAAAAGTAATGGAGCAGAGAGTTTGTATTGAATTTTTTGTAAAACAATGGTATTAAGTCTCAAAATCTCTCGAAATGTTGAAAGTGGGGTGAGTAAACTTATAAGTTTATAAATGGTATAAGTTATTCCACAGATAATTATTGTTACAATTACAAAAAATCGCCGAGCACGCAAACACGAGTGTAACCTTTATGCCTCTTACATGAAAACAATACATGCTATATAGTCAAAACCATGAACATATATATTACCGTGACGAGTGTACCTACAAGGGAAAAAATTGAAATTATGTTGTACAGGTCGCGCAAAATTCAAAAAGTGTCCTTACTTTTTGATCACACCTCGTAGATATTACAGAATACAATAGGGATAAAAAAAGTGGTGTGAGACGCCACAAGGCTTCTTTTTCTCTTTATAAAATGCGGTAACTAATGAAAACTTGGATCTCGCCCTGGGGTAATCTCATATTCAACCTATAATAATCTCATATCGAGAGAGTATTATTGCCAGGTGGACCAGAGAATGAAAGCGAACTGCAGGCGTCGATTTTACACTTTTAGAGGTATTAGACATTTCTATCGCTCTGATAACGTGCAAAGATTAAAATTTATTATCGAACATGTGTTGTAAGGTTTTTATTATTCAACTGTTTTTAAAAATTTCAATTAATATTTGAATGTACATTTTATTATTTAATTCATTGCTGTGCAATCTGTTATAGCGTGGTATGTATTGATATTGGGGAATTTCAAAAATTACGTTTCCATACAAAAAAGAGTTTAATATCAAAACTAAAAGCGCATTTCGAACACAGTATTCTTCTTCAGGTTTACATCTGCGCAGTTGAGATGTAAGCCTAAAGAAGAACACTAAGTGTTCGAAACGCGTTGTTATTTTTGATATTAAAACCTTTTTTTTGTGGTGATGTAATTTTGAAATTCGCCAATTTTTTCATTTAATAAGCTTTACAGATTTGGATGTTAGCAAATCTAAAAAGTCATCCTTTTAAAGTTCTTTAAGTTGTTTTTAAAATTATAATAGTAATAATAAGCAGTAATCAATAATCACTTGAAATAATTCATATTTTAAGAAAGAAATAATAACTGTTTATATCACTTGATGTAAAATATACTATTAACAAAAATCAAAATCAATTAAATTAATATGTATAACATTTTCAGTTAATTTATTGTTCTTATTAACTTTCTTTAATGATTATCAAAACAAATCGACTATATAGTTATCAAATACTATTTAGTTATTGAGGATTAGGTCCAAAGTAATAACTTCTGATTACACGCCGACGTTTCGTTGAAATTTGTTCGGCATTCTAAAGTCTTATTGAAGAAACTATTCAACGCATTGTCCACATCTATTCTTTTTGTAATATACGAGGTGTGTAAATAAAGTAGTGAGACTGATTTTTTTTAAATTCTCTATTCAAATATAATTACAATGTGATATTGTCACCTTCAAAATAGTTCCCTTCGGAAGCCACACAGCGCTGGAGACGGTCCTTCCAATCATTGTAGCATTGCTGGAACTCGGATTCTGGAATGGCCTTCAGCTGGTCGGTTACAGCAGTTTGTATGTTTTGTAGTGTCCCGAAATGAGTTCCCTTGAGGTGATTTTTCAATCTCGGGAAGAGGAAAAAGTCACAAGGACTCAAGTCTGGTGAATAAGGAGGCTGAGGAGCAACAGGAATGTTTTTACTGGCCAAAAACTCGTTTTCTTTTCGGAATTTTCGGAACCATTTTCGCACAAATTTTTCTCATCTCCAATTCATTGGTCAAAATGTGATGAACGGAGGTGTGATTCAAATTCAACTGTTCCCCGATCATTCTGACTGTCAAGCGTCGATCTGAACGCACAAGGTTCCGTACTCTGTTGACATTTTCATCGGTGTTTGCACTTGAAGGCCTTCCGCTTCGTGGTTCATCTTCAATCGACTCTCTTCCTTCTGAAAATTCCTTAAACCACCGAAAAACCTGTGCCCTTGATAAAACACGTTCTCCATAGGCCTCCTGAAGTTTTTCAAAAGTTTCGGTTGCATTATGTCCAAGTCTGAAGCAAAATTTGATTGCACACCGCTGCTCAACTTTGAGGTCAGTCATTTTTAAAACGCTCAAGAAAAAACCATTTCACGAAAACCAACGCTACGGACAAACAAATGACTGTGGCGAGTTCAGATTCATACTGGAGGCGCATCACACGTGCACCTGACGCTACTCAAGGCCACGCGTCTCCAGCGTTGCCAGATCGAAAGCGACGTTGCCAGTCTCACTACTTTATTTACACACCTCGTATATATTATCAAAAATATACTAGAGATTTGTTCTATTAATGATCACATGATATGTTAGTGACACCATCATAAAAGACTAATATACCATGCGTGATCGTTGATAGAACACATTCCATGTTAGTTCAGTTCATTTTTGATAATATATATTACAAAATGCATAGATGTGGATTTTGCGTTAGAATAGTTCCTTCTACAAGACTTGAGAATGCCGATCTTTCGGCAAAACGTGGGCTTGAAATCAGAAGTTATTAATTTTGGACCTATTTCTCCATAAGTTAATCAGTATTAGAAGAATCAGTTGTCGAGAAGCTATATCAATGTATAGTTATCTACGTTTTCACTATTGAATCAGCCACTGATAATCGTCACCAATTGCTGTGGCAAAATGTAATAGCCACTTTAAAAAAAATCGTACGCTAATTGTTAATTATTTCTGACAGTTTTTTTTTTTTTTTTTGAGAATGAGAGGGCTGACAAAGTTAGCCCTCCGATGTTGATTCCAGGGGGTAATGTTGCATCTCCTATTGTTTACACTAATCCCTGTCAGATGAATCCTGAGTCTTTTAAGAAACTCAAGAGTAACGCAACAGGTTCTTTGCGTATTTTATCTATTTCAGGTCTTAATCCTAAACTTGAGAACCTATTGTGAGCCAAGGCTTTACATTTAAATAACAAATGTTGCATTTCTACAGAGAAGTTCTTTTGTAATGATCCCCTATCTATGAAGACGTTTTTTAAAATAATAATATCCTGTTAGGAAACCTAGCATTATTTAGCCTTAATAGGTCATTTGTCGTTTTCATGGAAGGTTCTTTAATCATTAACATTGCATGTTGACAATGTGTTCACTTATAGTGAAGTTGTATAAACCACTCCAGGTTTCCACTATTTGTAATCAATACACGAACTTTAAATTGTTCAATTATAAAATCTATGAAGCATGACAAGACTTTTCACCAGACACCCATGCATTTAAACTATGTAAATTTAGTAAATATTCTAAAGGATTGTGGAGATTTGGTCACGAAGTCACTTAGAATATTTACTAAACTACGTGGTCCACAACGGTACAACTTATTGTAATATATAGTTAATACGTTAACCACTTACAAAAGTGTTAGGATTTTCATTTCAGTTTCCTCTAATCATAAAAAAAAATAAAAAATATTTTCCATTAACAAAATAATGGTCAAACAGGAACATAAACATGATAATATAGAGAAAAACAACTAAGAAAGGCATTAATAAAACATTTCGTGTTTGTTCTCATCATAAGTGCTCGAGTGGTTGTTGCCTTAAAATGTCATTCACAATTGCGGGATTCAAAGCATTGCATAAGACGGAAAAAAAGTACAACTAAATTAAAAACGTTCTTCTTCTTTTCTTAGCCACTTCTTTTATACATTGGACCATTTTTTTAGATGGTCCAATAGTCCTACTGTCATCATCAGAAGTACTCGAGTGGCTTTGGTTAGTAAAATATCCCTCACAATTGCGGGCTCCGCAGCATTACACAAGATGGGAAAAAAGTAGAACTAAACAAAAAAAAAACAATCTTTCTTCTTTTGTTAGCCAAAATACGAGTATATTGGACCATTGTTTTGGATGGTCCAATAGTACTACAGTCATGATCAGAAGTACTCGAGTGGCTTTGACTAGTAAACTAGTACTCACAATCGCTGGGCCCCCAGTATTGCTCAAGTTAAAAAAAAAATTACAACTAAAAAAATAAACACAATCTTTCTACTTTTGTTGATCACTTCTTTTAGGTATTGCACAACCATTTAGGTTTACATCCTACTACAACTCCTTATCACGCAAGTCACTTCTCTCCAAGGAGGTATTGATATATCATTACATCATGATACCGTAACCTAAGCATATCTTATTTACCTACATTTTTTTACCTCTAAGCATGAAATTCTAAAGTAAATTGTCAAAAACCGTAGTTGCACCAGTGGGCATGATCACAATTATCATGATCAACCAAATCTTGATTAGAACATATTTAATTCTAATAAAGTTTATTAAACTGAAAATATTTTATTTTGAAAAAATTGAAAATAATCTAATGTTTTTATATTCTTCAAAGTGATAAAACAGTGGTCCAAACTGACTCATGAAAGCTAAAATTAATGCAGGTCAGAGAAATAATAATCAGTCCAAGATCTTTCGTCGTCAGAGTCAAGCAAATGACAAGGAAGATAATGAAAAAGAAAAGAATAAAGTCAGCAAGTCTAAAATCATTGGCTTTAATTAGGACTGTTACTGGTTTAAATACCTTAGCTGCATTTCAGAAACCCTTTCTGCTCTTTATACGGTGATTTTTATTTGACGTGCTTATTGTGAAATTCCAACATTCGTATATAAATGAGCTAAAATTTAAAAAAAAAACTCAAACTTTCTGTATAATTTTAACGTCAAGCCGTTTTCATACACTTTACGACTGAAGGTTTAAACAGCTATAATCTTGCACATATTAAGGGTATAATTTAAACAAATTTATTTGTATGTTTTCTTTCTTCAATATGCAAAATATAATTACATAATATTTATGTGTAACATAGATCACATTAATCAAAAGTTGGGTATATTGAAGGCATTAAACTGGACCCTGTAGACATTACAATAGGAACCTAATATTAGGATGGAATGTGCTTGAGCAAGTAGAAAACTAATTTGGTAACAGCAGGACGTTTCGACCTGCAACCTACTTCGCTTCAATTGCTTGCTGAGCAAATCGAGGCAAAACAAATGCCGCCCTGTGTAACTCTGTAGTATAATACTTCATTTTCATGCTTTCCAGATCTTCTTCAGATAACTTCTTTACTGGTTCTCGGAAGTTGGTCGCCTGAAATAGGCCAGTGATGGTCAAAATAACAGTAAAATGAGTTATAAAAATCAATCAATAAAAGTTATTTTGAAATTTAACATGTAGAGAAATATGTACTTTTCACTAGTTATTGTCTGAAATAGTACCTTATTAGTGGAACCTAGAACGAAGCAGATCTGACCAGTTGGGTATGTAGGGACGCATGTGTAGGCAAAGCCAGAAGTGGGGAAGACTTGCTGACATATTTGGAAGGTGTTCTTCACCACATCCATGTTCTCCCAATAGGTGCCTACCTGACAACAGATCAGACCACCGGGTCGAAGAGCATCCCTCATCAGTTCGTAGTAGTCTTTCTTGAACAGTGAAACAGCAGGGCCTGCAAACATTAGTAATGAGAAATTATATAAATTTAATCATTAGTAATGGGAAATTATATAAATTTAAAAAAAAATTGTAATTTACAATAAGTTATATTAAAAGAAAATATAATTGAAATCTTTGTTCAATTCAAACTTGTAAAATAAATTCAACAGTTGTTAAGTCATACGGCATTCGTAATACTTATAGTCCGTGAATATTCCATTTAAAGCTGAAGTTTACAATGGAATATACCTTTTGAGTGGACTAATCCCCCAATGACAAAACAAACTACAAAGAGACAACTGAATGTAGATTTTGATGAGCTTAGTTAATTCCAAAAGACTTTTGTTCCCTAAATTTTATTGAAACTAGTTTAAAAAGTAATACAGAAACCAAAATTTACCTTTTAGAAATTCATTGTTATCCTTAAATACATACTTTTTAAGATGTCTGATCATTTATTGAACGAGATACGACAAACGTAATTACTTTACTATCAAATTTCATAATTAAAGGTTTCAAAAGTATTTTAATTACAATTATCCATTGCAGGTACCTAAAAACAATTATTCCTTTTTTAAAGTAAATTCTTCCAAAATCACGTTTTTTATATTTTAAAAATAACGCCCACTAGTTGAGAAAAAAAACAAAAAATCAGTGAGGAGGGTACATTGATTGATGTATGACCAGTTTGTTCAAATTTAGGAATCGGATGACTGTGTTGATGAGTAACACTGACTGAAGTTTTGAATCTGTGAGAATTATTTCATTGTATGACCTACTAATTTCATGTACAAAAGTATTCTCTGCCTACATATATATAGTTACACCATGATTAATGGGATTTTATTTACCTCAGGCTTACAATGACACTCCTCTAACGTAGTGCAATCAGTTATTATGTGATAATTACACATTATAGGGTAAAAGGCTAATAAAATAAATAATTGTATATATATTTACATATACAAGATTAATAGTCTAAAACAACGCCTTTCGAACACTTATAGTTGTCCTTCAGACTCTGTAGCTTGGTTTTATGCCTGAAGAAGAACACTATGTGTTCGAAACGCGTTGTTTAAAGTATTAAACTTGTATATTAAGAGACAATTTCAAATCACACTATATTTCGAAAAACCAACTCCCTTAAAAATTATCTCTAAACATAGGCAATAAAGTGTTTTTTCTTTCTTTACCAAAGGCTCTACGAAGGATTCCTTCTATCATATTCACCCTTGCTTTGGCACAGTTCACACATTGCAACTAAAATGCCCCTCTTTAGAACCCTTAAGCAAACCTAGTCTACTGAGTGCTCATAAAGTATGGGTTACATTTACTATTCTATTTATTTCTATTATTTTTCTACCTCAGAATGAAGATAGGACTGTCTAAATAAGAAAGAATATATTTAACACTCTTAAATGGATATAAAGGATAGTCTCGTTGTAAAATTGAGGAAAAAAAGTGAATCTTTTACATCCACATCGGCAATCTATTTGGATTGCTGCTGTTCGTAAATCATTCAAGAAGTTTAAAGAACGATGCAGTTGTCTTGGACAAACCCGAATAGGTAGTCTTTCTTTAATTCATTTTTGTTTGGACAATGCCATCTTCATACTGAGGAGGGAAAAAAATAATATAAAAAAAAATAAAATATCCTATGTACCCAGACTGTATGGACAGTCTTAACATATATACAATATATATTAATACATTGCTTAGAAGTTTTAATAACGGCTTAGCTTTATCATTAAATAAATTATTTGCATGCTTGTTTTAAGTGGCATTAAAAGAATATAATAAAACCCATTAAAAGTTTTAAATATAGAAACTACGTCTTTCGAAAGATTGTTAAACTATTTATTTAGTCAATATCAAAATACATAATTCATGCTGGTAATAAAATAATAAATCGATAAACAACAATCAAAAAAAATAAATTTTGAGGACAAAACCCTCAAAAATAAAACTCGTTAATACCGAAAAAAATACAGTTACCTATCTTTAATGTATATATGTTAAATCAGCATCACTAAATACAGGTCTAAGATACTTGTTTTTTGTTAATACATTAGTTGAAAAAATAAAGCCATACATCGGAAAATATATGCAGTTTTAAAAGAATTAATATCTAAGTAACTCATTTTTTATTTATTGTTATTGACTTTCTGTTTATAGCATTTTTATTAGTACAGTCGTGAATATTTTATCTCCATGCTGAAATACATGTTGTAACTTTATTATATTAATTTTTTGCCATGAATCAATTAGGAGTGATTAATGAAAAGGTTTAGTTTAGTTTCACGTAACCTTAACTGAAAAGGAAAATATTTGTGAACTAAGTCAACAAAATTGTATTGATGAAGTTATAAAATATATCTATATGGAAAAAAAGACTCAGGGCAGTCTGTGAAATGAATGAGAATCCAAGTAATCCCATACTGTAAAGAGATTAGCTAGATATGTTATTAATCCCATACTGTAAAGAGATTAGCTAGATATGTTATTAATCCCATACTGTAAAGAGATTAGTTACATTTTATTAATTATTTGATTATTAATAGTAATTATTAAGTAATTATTTTATTAATCCCATCCTGTAAAGAGATTAGCTAGATATGTTATTAATCCCATACTGTAAAGAAATTAGCTAGATAGTTATTAATTCCATACTCTAAAGAAATTAGTTACATTTTATTAATTATTTAATTATTAATAATAATTATTAAGTAATTATTTTATTAATTCCCATCCTGTAAAGAGATTAGCTAGATATGTTATTAATCCCATACTCTAAAGAAATTAGTTACATTTTATTCATTATTTAATTATTAATAATAATTATTAAGTAATTATTTTATTAATCCCATCCAGTAAAGAGATTAGCTAGATATGTTATTAATCCCATACTGTAAAGAAATTAGTTACATTTTATTCATTATTTAATTATTAATAATAATTATTAAGTAATTATTTTATTAATCCCATCCTGTAAAGAGATTAGCTAGATATGTTATTAATCCCATACTGTAAAGAAATTAGTTGGATATTTTAATCCCTTATTGTAAAGAAAATTAGCTAGATATTTTATTAATCCCATACTGTAAAGAGAAATTAGTTGGATATTTTAATCCCATACTATAAAGAAATTACTTAGATATTTTATTAATCCCATAGTGTAAAGTAATGAGTTAGACATTTTATTAAGATCTCCTTAGTTTTCAATAATTGTTTCTTCAATGTGTGTTGTTATTTTGGTGAATTACAAGAAATCTATAAATGTTTTAATGTTTTCAGCTTCCAAAGGAGAATGTTTCAAAGTATATAGTACACAACATATTAAATAAATACAAAAGAAGTTACTGAGGTATTAATTTATTAAAAATGAACCATTTTTTTTCGGCGACACGATAAATATGAGGGTATGGTTTACGTTTTTTAAGTCTGAGATGACAAACCTTTGGTACACCGTATAAGATAGTCAATAAACACCACTACTTTTGTAAAAGGAAGAATTTAAAACTTCCTATACTTATATGCAGGCGTTTTGTACAAAATTAATGAAATAAATACACTTTGCTACAGTTAAATTGTTAGTTATTAGTATTCCTAAAGCAAATGTCACATCCTTACATATACCTTTGAAAAAGTAGTTAGAGGTTTGACTTTCTTCTTTATTTATTCTAAAAAAACAACAAAGGTAAAAATTAATTTTATTTAAAATATAAATTAACATAAAATTGAAAAATGTGCTTCTTGACATTTATCAAGAAAATAAGCTGTAAAAAGTATTTACGTTTTGTACATTTTCTCAAAAATCAGGTTGAATTGATAGCTATTGCAGTTAATTATCTTTTCCATAATTATTTTTAAACCCATTTTCTCAATAAAACTGGATTCTATTAATTTATTCCTTTAATACGTAACTTCATTTTAGTAGGAGTTTTATTTAAGAATACCATATTATAGAACTTGAAAATAAGATTTTAGATCCTCACAACTAATTTAATTAGATGCATATTTCAGATATCGTCCGGATACAACTTTAAACAATTTTCATAAATTTTAAATTTACCAAACATTATGAAACGTTTTTAAACATACATGATGTCTACGAATATAGCACAATGAATAAATCTGTTTAGCATAATCACCCTCTTTGATCCAACAGTAAGAATATCACTGCAAAATAATAGAGTTTAACTATAGTGTTAACCAGGGCTGGTGAGTCGGAACTCTGAACATCTGACTCCGACATATTTTAAAGGACAGACTCCGACAGGTCAATAATAACTGGATATCTATGCATATACCATTTACATTCATATAAGGGGTTGTTGAGGATTTTGGTCATAAACATACAACTCCTGATTATATGCCGACAATTTCACCAAAAGTTGTTTGGCATTTTCAAGGCTAAAAAACAATTTATTAACGACATAAGTAAAGCAAGGCAAATACATCCACAGATACCAACCAACAGAAAACAAACAAAAAATTCAATTGTTTGGTTTGTTTTCTGTTGGTTGTTATCCATAGATGTATTTGTCTTGCTTTACTCATGTCGTTAATAAATTGTTTTTTAGCCTTAAAAATGCCAAACAACTTTTGGTGAAACGTCAGCATATAATCAGGAGTTTTATGTTTATGACCAAAATCCTCAAGAACCCCTTCTGTGAATTTGAAATATCAGTGGTCGGGAAGCTATATCAATATACCATTTACGTGCTGCATGTTATCTATCATTCAAAATGATATTTTATCAATGTCAAATAAATCAACAGGTTATTTTTAAAGTCATAAATAACTTTATGGTGATATTGATACTGATACAGCTTCTCGGCCACTGATTCTTAAAATTCAAAATGGGTTTCTTGAGGATTTGGTCCGAAGAATTGTCTACTCCTGATTAGAAGCCGACGCATCTAACTAAAATAGCTTTCCTTCAACAAAAGGTAATAACTTTGCAGATTTTTGATTTCTCTTTAATTTGTTTATATTTTGCTTATTTATATGTGTAATTTTTTGCTTATTGTGTTTTTTGTATTAAGTTTCCTTGAATAACCTGTGGGGGCATCCTCGCAGAGATATTTTGCAGTATTATTTATCTGATTAACATTTTTTTAGCCTTAATAATTAATAAAAGTAATTATGTTTAAACAACACATTTATTCTATTAAAAATCAATAACCCTGTCTATTTTCTGTTTTCTTTATACTTTATTTGTTGTTTCTTGCTTGTTTTTTTTTGTTTTCTGTTGGTCGATATCTCTGTGGATGATTTATTGAAAAGTACTTATGTTTTCAATAAATTGTTTTTAGCCTTGAAAATTCCGAACAATTTTTTTTATGAAATTCGGCTTATAATCAGGTTTAGGTAATTCTTTGGACAAAATCCTCAAGAAACCAATTTTGAATTTATGGTTATAGCTATGCCATTTTGGATACTTTTTATCAACTTTATTGAATAAAAAATACATTAAGTAGCTCAATGATGACTGTGTATAATATAAAATTATAAGGATATAATTTCTATATACATTATTTGTAGTACAGCCTAGTAATAATAACAAATTCAGGGTAGAAATAAAAAAAGAAAACTCATACATTCCCTCGTCTGTCTCAAGCACTTGTCTCATAAACACTACTCAAAATTCAAAATCAAGATATTCCTATAGCACCAATTGTTTAATTCTCTAATACCTAGCTCAACAATTATACAAACACGTTAACTTATGTTCCGTTAACTTAGAGACTCGATTCTGTGTCATCAATAACTTAATGTTATAAATCTGAACATGGTCCAACAAATTTATGGTTGTTACAACATGTTCAATATAATCTTATACTATACCTTACTTATACTTTTACATTCAATCTAAAGTTAACCACTTTTCTCTTTCCTTAGTTATATTTTATTATAATTATTATTTAGAATCAAACTTGAAGAAGAACCAAACTGGTTCGAAACTTGTTGAAAACATAAAAAATCCTGAAGAGTATTTTTCTGTAAGTTTTCCAAATCACGAGTAAAAACCGTGAGTGACACATGAAGATAAAACTACAAATAAAATGCCTAGAATATATATATATAATATATATATAAAAACATCCACTTACCAACTGGGTCTGAAGAATCAGTGATGATGACGTCATATTCCCCTTTACGATCTGCAAGGAACTTAAAACCATCCTGAACATGAACTGTAAGCTTGGGATGAGTAAGGCCTCTCCCTAAGCCAGGGAGATACTTCTTTGCCGCATGCATCACTTTGTCGTCAATCTCGACGAGATTCACTTCTGAGACGGAGGGAAATTTGCACACTTCTCGTGCCACTCCACCATCACCTCCACCCACGATCAGCACCTTGAACAATGTCTTTGTTATAGTGCTAAGTCACCCACGATCAGCACCTTGAACAATGTCTTTGTTATAATATCATGTCACCCACGATCAGCCCCTTGAACAAGGTCTTTGTTATAGTGTTATGTAATCCACGATCAGCACCTTGAACAATATCTTTGTTATAGTGTTATGTCACCCACGATCAGCACCTTGAACAATGTCTTTGTTATAGTGTTATGTCACCCACGACAATAGGGGTACTACTTTGGAAGAAGAAAAAAAATAGTATTATATTCTCCAATTACCAATTAATAGAACATAAGTTAAAATGTCTACTTCATGTATACAGTTTTACTTTTTACACTAAAAAATAGAACATTATACAGGGTGTCCATAAAGTACATGTCAGTTTAAAAAAAATATAACTTTATTCGTATTTACGATAGAAATAATCTGTAAAAAAGATTAGAAGGGAGTAAACCTGCATTTTTAAGGTTTTATTGTAAAATTAATTTTTATTTTTCACAGTCCTCCATTATTAGGAGTATAAAGAGTAATACAGCTTTGCAGTTGACGGAAAACATGAGCCAACTGATTTCCAATAATCCGTAAAATCTTATTAGTTATTTTAGCTTTCAAATCTTCAAATGAACAAGATTTAGATGCATACACAGTTCTGTTCACATATCCCCATAAGAAAAATCTAATGGAGTCAAGTCAGGCGATCGTGGAGATGAATGAAATGGTCCATCTCTTCCGATTCATCTGTTAGGAAATTCGTGATTTAGAGTTGTTTAGAAGAGGTTACTACATGATGGAGGTTATGTGGATAAAATTTCAATAAAACTTTAAAAAATATAGATTTACTTCTTTCTAATCCTTTTTTCAGATCATTTCTATCCCAGTTACAAATAAGGGTATATTTTTTTTAAAACGCACACGGACTTTATGGACACCCTGTATGAGGATGAGTTCAGTAATTCTTTTTTAACGCTAAACCGATAACTAAGAATAGCAATTTATAAAAAAAATTCTGATTCTACTATATGTACATATTAGTGCAATGTACTGTAAAAACTGAAATTTTGTTTCGGAATAATGAATGACCATCCTACTAGTCGGATTTGTTTCTTAGAATGTAAATTATTAAGTCTTGCAAAACATAGTTTTATTTAAAGATGCCTCGTAAACCCAAAGAACTGATTAATGAGGACGAAACAATAACTGAGTACTGCTTATATAGGGTTTCTTGGAAAATATTGGGTTGTTCAACTACCAAAAGAATGAACCTAATAATTAATAATGAACCTAATCTCACAAGGGCCACTATAGTATACCTTAAGAGTTACTGCGTTAGTCGTTCACAAACTGAATTAAAGATTAGTAACTAAAAAACGACCCATAACAGTAGTAGTTGCAAAGTCATGTTTAGTCGTATAATTATGTCAAACCTTGTCTGAGTTGGACGTTCCCTGAATGGTGTTTAAACTACAACTTGAACAATTCTCAAGAGGTTTACTTTGGAAATCAATGTGTTAAGAGTTTTTATAAAGTAAACACTTAATTCCTTTTAAACCTACAAAAGTGACCGTATGATCACCCTGCAGAAACACTACAGGGTTCTAAACTACTACTGAAATAATAAAAAACTTAATAAAGGGAGTAGTTTAGACTTAAAAAAGAATATTACGAACGAGGAATTCTGCTGAGGGTGGAAACAGAATTATGAGAAAATGAAATAAACTCGGTCTATGTCACACTAACACTGCCAACTCCAAACTTACACAAGTATATGATTAGCGGAATCATACAGAAACTGCACAACATATGTTTCTATAGTTAGCGACTGATATTTCATTCTCACAGCACATATTACCCATCCAGAATAAGATGATGTCAATTGGTGAGAAACAATGGGTAAATTAGTAAGATGTTGCAATAAAACATATACCTTGGCGCAGTACCAAGTTATTAATACTTAAACGACTATTATAGAATATAACATTCTGACAAGTAAAACCTGCTATTACTTTCAACTAGAGATGGATGATGTATAGCTTATGATACTTATGATAGCTTATGTATAGTATATGAAGAAAGAGAAGGGATTAAATACCTTTTCCGGTTTTGGATGGCTGCACAAAGGGATGTAACTAATCATTTCTTGATAAGAATATTCATCATATTCAGTGCACTGAATTATGTTATCCAGAATCAGTGCTTTTCCATGAGACCTCCTACAAATTTTGTTCGAAAAGTTATCGGAATTTCATAAAACTGAAATATAAAGAGGCTAAAAGACAATTTTTAAATATTGTTGCATGATCTACATATACATATGTTATATTATACTTCCAGTGACATACAAGAAAAATAACAGTGAGCTAATTGATACTTAGTAGGCTATACAATAACATAATACTCATAAACAATATACAGATGGATTTACTTATATGATAATCTTTTTAACTGACGTTTGTAAAACCATTATATCTTGATAATTGGATTTACATTTATATAAGACATCATCAACTTCTAAAGAAAGAGCAACTCCGGGCCACATTTCATTAATTTCACTAAACCACCCATTTTTAAGTTTATCCATGCTTAAAATAGTTCAAATTATTTCTAGTACAAAGTCTGGTGAACCACACCTATAAATAGGTAAAATTTTAATGAAGTTTATCAAGGTAGGGTGGGTGTTTCTGATATTTTTAATCACTGATAACCGGTGACAGTCTCTATCTTATCACAAAAGCTATTAATTGTGGCAGGCTAATGATTTCACTATCTTTAAAATTACGTAAAAACTTTTTTTAAGTGCACAATTATATTTGTTACCCAAGATATATAACAATATTTTTTTATTTAGAAATTGCAATTCAAACTTTCTAAAAACCAAACCCTGTTTCTAACGAAAAATATTACTGTCAACACTGCAGATATCAGTTTGGTAGTATTTGATATTTTGTAAGTTATTACTTTTAGATTTTTGTGAGTTATTATTTTATTTCATTTAATGTATTGTGGTTGTTGGTACTCAATTATATTTAGTTAATTTTAATTCGTCTCTTCAATTTTACAACCGTTTAAAATTCAAATTAATTCATTACGTGATCTTCTACAATTAATTAATATTTATGGATGGTTTTTAACAACGTGTACTCATGGAAAGTATAAAACATGTTAAGTCGTGGTCAGGTGAGTTAAATCTAGTAAAATTTTATAAAGTCATTTATATTATAAAAGTTATTGTGAATGACATTTCACTTTGTTGAAGATGCGAGGGATTTGTTACGAGAATGGAGAGAGGAAAGTGTTCGAGAAAGCAGAAAAGTTATTTCAATTTGGGACAATATCCTGAAGGACAAAATTCACAAACTTGGCGATGAATGTATGATTAATAAAATTTTAAAGTAGTTTTTAGGTTAAACCAATTCTATATCACGTAATATCCTGTTTATCATCGATGATTCTATTGTTCACTAATATCTAATTAGTTTATGTATTTTCCAATGCCACCAATAGGATTATGTTACCACATAATGTTTCTTAAATAACTACAATTTTTTCTGGTCTTAAAAAATAAGTTTAACAACTTTCGAATCTTCTTGATGGGAATGAAAATAGACTAATCCTTTATAAACTAATCAGAATCAGTACTTTATGAACCTTCCTAATTACCTTCTTTGTCTAACAATGACAATTTTAATTTTTTTGTATATTATTGACGCAAATGGTTAATTTGTATTCTGGGATATTTCAATGTTACTGGACTGTATACGTTTATTTTTTAAAAGAAATAACAGGTAGAATTGTTTGGTTAAGTAGGCTAAAAGCTATCAAGTGATTCCTAACCCGGTGTGGTAAAAAGCACAAAGATATCTTTCCCACTATCCAGTGTAAAAAGAAATTCGTACTACCCATTTCTTTGATCTTGCTACAGAACATAAGAAAGACCTAAACCTCCCAAAAATAATATCTGCTCCTGAAAGTTCCATTTCATCTGGAAGTCAATACGGATTAATTTACGGAATCCTGTACAAGAAGAACTGACCCAGATGGAAAGAAATTGCTGCCAATCACTCAGAGGCATATGCGAAATGTTATATTCGGACATTTCCATGATATACCTACAGCAGGACACTTGGGCTTCGCCAGAACTCACTACCGAATAAGGAAGAGATTTTATTGGCCAGGTATTGTGAAGCACTCTTGTAAATGCCAATGACGGAAGATTAGTACACAGAAGCTATCCAGTCATCTGATAGCTATACCTCCAGCGGTAGCCCCTTTCCAGAGGATTGGTATAGATTTTCTTGGTCCTTTTCCGAAATCTTCTAGAGGAAACAAGTGGATCGTTGTCTGCATGGATTATCTCACTCCCTGTGCCCTGACAAGAGCACTTCCAACTGCTGAAGCCCCTGAAGTCGCCAAATTCTTTGTGGAAGACATTCTGTTGAGACATGGAACCCCAAGAACCATCATAACGGATTGTAGGCAAGTGTTTCTATCTGACCTAGTGGCAGGTATCAACCAACTGTGTAATATGTCTCACCGGATGACGATTGCCTACAATCCTCAGACTAACGGGTTGACTGAACATTTCAACCAGGCATTCGGAGTCATGTTGTCGATGTAAGTTGTTGAGCAAATGTATTGGGATGAGATATTGTCATTTTTGATGTAACACGGCCAAGGAAGAGACTATAAGTTTTTTTGCATTTCTATCTTCTACACCAGTGTTTCTCAAACTTTTTTACTTCAGGGCGCACCTATGAACTAAACCAAAACTTTGGGGCGCATCACTGATTTTAATATAGAAAATTTAATCCTGAGATTTGATAACAGGAAAATGATTGGAAATTAAAATGTATAGTTTTTTTTAAGAAAAAGAAAGAAAGAGAGAGAGAGATACATAGAGAGAGTGAGAGGGAGGGAGGGCTAGTAAAAATGATTTAAATCCCCGAGTAAAGGTAAAGAGGAAGTATTATCCATTGATGCTTAAATATTAAAGCAATTTACCTTCCAGTTCGAAATATGAAGTGGCCGAGACTTGACTCAGACTTGAAAACCACATACTTGGTGTTTTCTCAAATAAATTAAAATGATGTAAAATCTAAAATATAAATCTGTTATATAAACTTTTCTTCCGTTCTCTTGGGGCGCACCTGGCTACCTTCCAGGGCGCACCAATACGCCCGGGCGCACCGTTTGAAAAGCACTGTTCTACACGGATGGGAAGCCGAGACAGCGTTGAATATTAAGTTCTCATTTCGTCCTGGCGAACAAGACAGCGGCTATGCTACTCAGTTGGCAATGGAAGCTGAGGAATCAAGACGGTTAGCAAGACTGAGGACGTCAGATGTTCAAGATAGGGACTGCAAGCGTTAAGATGCTAAACATCGCCCAGTACCATATAATCCGAGAGACCGAGAGGAAAATCTGATGAAAAGGTACTTCGTTCCATATAAAGCGCTAAGAAATTTTTCCTATGTAACCTACAAAATACAAGACTTTGTAGGTTTTTGTCAATACATTTAGATAAGTATTGACCCCTCGTCAAGACGACACAAGAAAAAAAAGTATCGTGCATGTCTTGCGCATGAGGCCCTGAGGAACAAGAGCAGATAGTGGAAGACGCCAATGAAAACTCCCAGGACAACACCAGTCTAGAAACGGAGCGAATGCAGTACCTCCCTATCAGTGCCTTCTGAACCTAAGACGTGAACGAGGAAGACAGGAGCACAGCGAGGCGCAGGTTTTTATGGAAGATGCATCAACTCGAAGCGACTACTTTGTGTCTGTATATTTCAATGTGACTGAACTGTATACTTTTATATTTTTAACCAAAGAACAGGTAGAGTTGTGTAAGGATTATACATTACCTGTGATTTCTGTTTTCTTCTGAGTTGGATTGTAAAATTATAAAACTTAACGCGGAATGGAATTAATAATTCCGAATTCTATAACGCAACATTATTAATTTTCAAACCATATTATATTTAAAATTCTTGTTTTTGTCAATATAGACTTTCAAAAGATACCAGTTAAGTATTTAGATTTTTGTTGCAAAAACAAATTGATAATGAAAAAACCCTTTTTAATTTGTTGGTTTTGTAAAACTGCATTCTTAATATGTCTGAAATATATAATTATATTTTTGTATAGTCGATGTAAAGATAGCCGATTTTTAGTATTCATGTATCATGTGTTGGATATATGTCATCTTGTGTTGATATATGATTGACTTTCGTCGTAAGAAAGTTAAATGCTGTGTTTTTAATCTTTTAGGTTACGTCGTTCTGGAACAGGTGTTCATAGCTGCATTAGACTGTTACAGGCTTGATGTAGCTAATAGCTGCTTAGAAGACCTATCTTCTCAATTTCCTGGCAGTATGAGAGTTCTCTTTCTTCAGGCTTTAGAACTCGAAGCCTTACAAAGGTTTTTTTTTATCAAATGTTAATCTCATAAATATCTTTTAAATTATTTTGGTAACAATTAGACCATGGTCAAAAGAAGGTAAACCGATATTTCAAAAATCAAGTGATATTAAGTTAATAAATTCAGTACACCTTAAAGAATTTTTTTTTTCATTTGGTGTTATTTTTTTTACTGTTTGATTAAAGGAGAGAATACGAAATGTCCGAATGTATTATTGTTTTTAAAAAAAAAATTATTGTATGGAGGGACTTATTAATTTTCTAATTATGGATAAATACCACGCAGTAGCAGTCTGATTGCAGACTAATGAAACTAGAGTGCTATAATTAGAGAACTAAATCGCCGTACCTTCCAACTTGTCTCCTTCGATGGATCAGTTACAGGATAAGTCCATCTTCTTGCACATTAGAAGCAGTGCTTAAGATGATAGGTTAGGTTGCAGTGGCAATCCCACAAGAGAACACACATAGGCCAAACATTAGTCCTTTGTAATACCACATAATGAATATTCTACATTGGGAATCCATTTTGCCTAACTCAAGTTTATTTAGAGTAGGGATCTTTAATGTGTACTTGAGATCGTACAGGCTCGGTACCGACGGCTTAACGTCCTCTCCGAGGGACAACGTGCTCAGATTTATTCACTTTCCGTGTGAAAAAACCGAGGGCCAGAGTGGGTATTTGAACCTGGACGTACCAGTTCAGAGGCGAACACGTTGCCACTGGGCTAACCTGGTCTCCACTCAAGAAGATAGATTCAGTCCAAAACAGATAAGCAAGACAGCCTAACAACTAATATAATTTAGCAACTTCAGTGGTACTGGAGAAGATACATGTTTATTATAATATACTTGGGACTGTTTAACTGGTCAATGATACACCTACACTAGTATTACTAGCATTCTCATTGTTATTATAGAATTATTCTAATTTCAGGTATGATGATGCCTTGGAGGTAATGGACAATATTATTAAACGAGATGAAACTTACCCAGCACCTCGCAAAAGACGTGTTGCAATATTAAGAGCAAAAGGGAAAATTCCTGAAGCCATCAAGGAATTAAATGATTATCTTAAAAGGTATGTGGTAAATATGTCATTTGTTACATCAAACTTCGTACATTTGTTCTAAAAAGGACCTTAAACATATTACATTAAGGAAATAAAATCCAACAAATGAAAGTCACTTGTAATTTGAATGAATATTACAAAACAAAAATACAATAAATAAACATACTGTAACTCAAATTCCAATTCACTTGAAATTTAGATTAGTATTCTTCGATACAGAAACGATTTATTCCAATATTAAAAGAAAAAAACACCATTCAATTATTATTATTATTTTTTTAACTGGGCGAAATGAAGTTAGAGTTAGGGCTACTTGTAAATTACTAAAATAATGCCAATGGTTGATTAACACTGGTATGTATTGTTAATTTCATATTAAAACAAAACCCTTTGCAAGTCACAGAATGCATGATTGTGACTAAAATACGTTATTACGCACATATTAATGAAATACTCTTATCAAATCATAATTTTACGACATATTGTTAATTCCTTAGCTTTCAATCTCTCCGGGGGAGATTTTTTGATTGTGTGTAGTGTAAAACTAAAGCAGTATTAACTGAAGTGTCAAAAGTGTTTAATAGATTGACTTTTTAAAACTAGGCCCTTGGGCACATTAATAAATTAATAACTTAATAAATTTGATTATCTACAAGTTTGATAAATTTACTGAGCTATAGTAATGTTGAGTATGGAATCTGTAGAATATTTGTTTTTTTCTCTCTTTCTAATGAAGTATATTTGTTGTCTCAGGTTCATGACGGACATGGAGGCGTGGAGTGAGCTATCTGACTTGTATTTGATGGAGCAGGAGTATGCTAAAGCTGCATTCTGCATGGAGGAACTAATGCTTAAGTTCCCTCCAAACCACCTAGTCAATCAGAGATTGGCAGAAATCAGATACACACAGGTAACATGTCATTTCCCATATATCTCAGTTGAAATTTGACTCTGACGAAGATCGCTTGTCTCGGTTGAAATACCCTTCTTTCTGGGTTTGGAAGATGATTATATATATATATATATATATATTCGAGTTCAAAATTCAAGAAGACACACAGAGTAAGGAAACACACTTACAGACTCAAATTTTCGGGTAATCCGTCTTCAGGAGAAAAGAGAAAGGGAGACCAAACACGTTGTAGACGCAACGGCAAATAACCCGTTACTTGCCGTTGCGTTTACAACATGCTTGGTATCCCTTTCTCTTTTCTCCTGAAGACAGATTACCGGAAAATTTGAGTCTGTTGAGTGTGTTTCCTTACTCTGTGTGTTACTCTTCTTGAATTTTGAACTCGTATTGTGTCCAGTTTGGATCGTGTTTTATTAAGTGAAGATATATATATATCAATGCGAAGACCGCTTGTTACGGTTGAAAGATCTTAGTCTTGTTTTCCCATTTTCTTATTGTGGTTTGATCATTGATTGTTATTTCACGTGTTTATGTGAAATCTTTATATATATATATATATATATATATATATATATATATAATATGTCATTAAAATTAACCGCAGTCTCGGCATTCACGATCTTAAGACTGAGAGATTCGATCCTACGAACTAACCTCCTGCTAACAGGGTTCAACTGGAAAAGGAGTTGGCCAAGTGACATGTTAAATTAAAATCGATGACTAATACTTAGTCATTGCTATTAATAGATTAAAAGGATTAGTACAGGTTAATATAAAGAGAAGGTCAAAGGTCAATAAAGAACATTGTTCTTTATTGACCTTTGACCTTCTTTATAGTTTACCTACTACAATAAGGAAAATAGCCAGGAGGCTAGAGTCTGTTAATAAAAAGGTCGTGAATGCAGAAACTGCGATCATTTTCAATGTATATCAGTTGACTGTCGTTCCTCCGTCAATTCACTTCTTCTCCTAAGGACGACCGCCATAACGGTCGAAATATTGAAAAGTGAGTCTTTGTTAAGTTTCTTTGTATGTGTCCATTTTATTTTATGTATATATATATATACTTTAGGTAATTCATATATATTTAGTTATAGAATAATATTGTATTATTATTGTATAATAATATTGTCTTATTAATTTATAATAATGTGATTTAGTATTAAGATTGAATTATACGTAAACACAAATTAAACTAATCTAATTAAATATTACGAGGAGATAATCATTCTGCGGCTAATAAAATGGTTCAAGAAGTCCTTGAACGTAATATCGCTGTGCTATTTTTATTTGTTTTTATTATATTTTATTTTGAAAATAATAATTTTTTTTTTGTTAGGGAGGTTATGAGAACATGGAGTTAGCAAAGGCTTATTTTGTTCAAGCAGCCAAGTTGAATCCAAATAACATTCGCGCACTCTATGGCATACTACTGGTAAATATTATTTCTATCATGTGATAATTTAATATATTATTATAAGCCGTCATACCTCTTATGTCGCTGGAGTCGGTTGGAGTCGCTCGACATGTTTCGCAAAGGCTGCATCATCAATGGAACTAAACTATGACCCAGAAGTCACTGATATAAATACCTGTTTTAGAAACAATGGCACCAATATACGCCTAAATTTCCTATCTTTCTTTTTAATCTGTTTTTGCTCTTTTACAAGTTGTCTCTGTCCTGTCGTCTTTTCATGTTTTTTATTGGTTTGAATATTAGGTCCGTTTGGTGATTGATTTGTTGATTAGGTTATCAGTGTTTCTGCATTTCCATTTCTTCCATCTTACCTTTTTGTATGATTGAATTTAATAGAATAAATGGAAATATATAAACAAAGAAACATTAACCTAATAAACAAACAAATTATCCACCAAACGGACATAATATATTCAAACCAATAAAAAACATAAAAATACGATAGGACACAGACGACTTGAACAGTAAAACAACAAAAACAGATTAAAACAAAAGATAGGAAATTTAGGCGTATATTGGTACCATTGTTTCTAAAATAGGTATTTATATCAGTGACTTCTGGGTCATAGTTTAGTTCCATTGATGATGCAGCCTCTGCGAAACATGTCGAGCGACTCCACCCTAGCTTTATACGAGGCATGGCGGCTTATAATAATGTATTATTTACTGACCTCTATGACACTAACCATATGCATGTATTTAATAATTTTATGATAACTTTCACTATATGATTTATAATGTTCATTTAAATTTAAATTTATTGTGTGTTTTTATGTAGGTATTGTGTATTTTATGTAGTTGTTTTAAAGGAAATAAAGTGAAATATGATAAATTAGAACCACATATATAATTTTATGAATATGCTATCTGTTAGGAAAAGTATTAAGTCTCCACACAAAAAAGTTTATTACAAGAAACTAAACAAAGCGTTTCGAACGCTTGATGTTCTTCTTCAGGAAGACACTATAATACAAATTATATCTAATCAGTTACAAAATTAGAGTGAAATAATATAATTCAATTAAAATTAAATAAAATTCCCGTCAGCACCACATCCTTGGGTATGTCTTGAATTCTCTTAATTGAATTTTATTATTTCACTCTAATTTTGTAACTGTTTAGATATAATTTGTATTATAGTGTCTTCCTGATGATGAACACAAAGTGTTCGAAACGCGTTTTTGCTGTTTTATAAAACTTCATTTGTGTGGAGACTTCTGTTTATCCATTTTACCTCAGAAGTAGTGAAATCAGTTATGTGGTGTTTACTGATTGTAAGGTAAAAAGTTAATGAAACAGTCTCCACATTACAAGTCTAAAACAACGCGTTTCGAAGACATAGAGTTCTTTTTCAGGCATAAAACTAAAAAATACAGTATCAGAGAGTTATTTATATTATAAAATAAATAGTACGAAATAAAATAAGGAAAAAAGAGATATATGTATATACCCAAGCTCAATAACAGAGCATATACAAGTAGTTAAACACAAAATCAAATCCCACCACAATAACCATTTCATCTCGCATTGTGGTATTCATTTAGTCACAAACAATCATCAATTTGATCCAGATCAAAACACATAAATTTTACATAGAAATAATAAATTCCTCGAAATGTCTATTCTACAAGCTTATAAAATTTACATATTATTGCGCGATCATTCTTCCGTTTGCCTCAATGAGCAAATTCCTAAGTGCACAAGTTTTCTTAAATTATTCATATAACAAAGAAAAAAAATGTGAACTCGTGTTTCGTTCACCTCTGTTTCCTTATTTTGGTTGTACCATTTATTTTGTTCTATGGATAACTCTCTGATATCTTTGTATTTTTAAGTTTAAGTCTGAAGAAGAACATAACGTGTTCGAAACGAATTGTTTAGATCATTAAACTTGTATATGTGGAGATTATTTTATTAGCTTTTACTCTAGAAACTGTCATTTGAAAAAGAAGAGTAAGCACAAATACTATAAATGTAAACTTTTTTCAGTAAAAAAAAATGGTTTAGATTTTCGCCACATGGCTTTTACTTGTATCATTATAAAATGTTGTAACGAATTAAAACTTGGATCTCTCCCTGCCTGCGATCAGGGTCACGAAATATAATAATTAAATCGACATTTGTTTAAAATACTGGTATACCAGTGTTGTCATTTCTGAACTGTTGAGTGTATGAGGTAACCGTCAAATTAATCAAAATTTATACAATTAACCCATCAAATAAATGTTTAGGTTGCAGTGCATTCCATCAAGAAACACACATAGGCAAATCATTGACCCTTTGTGATATCACTCAATGAACATTTTACATTGGGAGTCTTATATTTTGCCTAACTCTAGTGTATTTAGAGTAGGATATTAACGAGTACTGACATCGTGCAGGCTTGGGACCGAGGGCTTAACGTTCTCTCTGAGGGAGGATGTGCTCTGATTCATTCACCTCCTACCTGAATAAATTGAGGGCCAGAGTGGGTATTGAACCCCGGACCCACCAGTCCAGATGCAAGCATGTTACAACTTGGCTAATCTGACCCCCATAGTTTTATAACATAACCACATCTTAAATTTATCAACCATCTATACTAAAAGTATCCTAATTATGATTTATTTTACAATTCATCTACCCATATTCCAACTGAACAAATCATTAAACCATTAATTAGTGTTAATTTTTTATAAAAGTTCTTTTTTTTTAATTTGTTAAAAGATTTACAAATGATCTTCAGATAAGATCATTTTGTATTGATCACTAAGTAGGTTTCAAAACTCTTTAAATGGTTTTTGTGTGTTTGTGTTGACACTCGTTATTAATAAAACTATAACCTCTGAAATGAATTAACTGTTTTGATTTTTGCAGACATCTGTGAATATAGTTGCATCGCAGAAGTCAACATCTTCCAAGAAAAAAGAAGCTTCTTTGTTGAGCGCTTGGGCTACAAAGGCCTTAAATGACAGGTGAATGATGAGTACTGTAGTCATTCTGAGAGATTGTTTGACAAATTGAACAAATAAATCTGGATTTAATATATCCAGATTTATAAAAATTTGAGAAATATTGGAATGCTAGATAAAATAGAAAATAATAATTCGATCATTTTTCAAGGTGTTCAAATCAAACTTTCAATGCTGAGTTACTTGAATATAATGTTTCTTATATCGGTCACTGTTTTTCTGTATCGTGGTTTCGTCCAACGTTAAACAGTAAAATAACTTTAAGCCAACGTTTCATCTATATTTGTAAGCATCTTACGGGCTACATGAATACAGAAATTAATTACAGTAGCATGAAAAAAATTATTTTTTGAATATACATTATCACCTTGGTATTTTTTTCTATTTCCTAAAAAGTTAACATGACCATTGTATTCAAATCAAACTATAATGCTGATCTTAGCGACAGTTTCTGAATATTCTGTATCACAGTTTTATAATCCAACAAAATTTAAAAAAAAAACTAATGAAAACTATATTGAAAAAGAAACTGGAAGCTAATGAATATTTTTACTTTACTATAAGTAAAGTACAGTGATCGTGAAGAAATTCGATCTCGAGATTTTGACGGAATTATATGTTTTGAGGTATCAGAAGTCGTTTTATGAAGTTTTTCCGATGATGTCGACTTTGTAATGTTTTTAAAATATTTTCAAGTTTTTGATAAAAATTTTGACTTAAATCTTCAATGTAGAAGGAGGTTAGATAAACCATATAAGTGATCCACTGGTTATTGGAACAAAAGTGATGTTCTCCTGTAAGAGTAAAAATGTCATACGAAATCTACACCTTGGCTTTTCAAAATTGTTATTACTGCTGTTGTCATACTAACGATATTATAACCATCAGTGGTGTGGTATACAAAAATAAGCTTGTATATTGATAAGTAGATCAATCATTATCTGTGCAACCTCCAGGAATGAGAGACGAATAAACAGATTCCATGTAAGACTTTGAAGACCACTGAGTTTCAGCTTCTCTATTCCAGTTCTTTCATTTCGACTCATATGCGTTTCCCTTCTTTAAAAAAAAATCTTACTTATCAAACTACCTAAGACAGTGATTATAATGTTCTATTTCTTTCAGATATCGAGAAGTGAATGGGCCCAAGTCAGACGAAGGCAACCTCGAAACGTTATTCAGTTCCCTTCAGATCACCTCGTCGTGATGGACCCATCTCACCTATCCTCACTTGTTTGTCATCTCTTACCACACATATTTATTTTCCCATCTATATATTTGTTATCTATACTCTATTCTTTCACGAATTACAAAGTATTTTCTTTCCCTTCATATAAAATGTTGAGTTTTTGTTTTCTTTTTTTAACTCTGTTATTATGGCACCTTTTATTTTGTTTCAAGGTCCATAAAACAGCTGTTTAAATTAAAATTTTCGAATGACGTTAGTCTTTTGCACTAACCTTATTGTAGCTATTGGACCATTCCAAAATAATTATATCTTTGTTATTTTTAGTTTGTACAAATGTTTATGATAAAATAATTAATAAATTGTGTTGGAATGTCGTCATTTATTTAAATTACATAGTGTTCATGTAAACCTTACTGAAATGTTAATTAATTATTACGATTCAATATAAAGAGTGGCTACTACAAGTAAAACATTTATAGAATCGACTGTTATTTACATTTTACCTATAAAATATTTTTTTAATAGCAACTAATTTTGTACCATTTTCAATCAATGATTTCTGATCACGTGGCATACTCCGGCGTTTCTATATAAGTGAAAGAAAGGTTTTGTCTGTACATTGCTTAGAACTGACTTGTAGCAGCAACACTGATGCAAACCAGTGAGGAACCAGGTGTTGCTGCCATCTTTCAACTTGGTGTGAAGAGCGAAGAGTCCCGCAGGAAGACAGGGCGGTACTCTACCACCCTGTCTTCCTGCGGGACTCTTCGCTCTTCACACCTCCTGATGACGACGATGGTCGAAATATCGATGTGAGTTATGTCTGTGTGTTTCCTTCGATTTGAATTTATTTTATATATATATATATATATATATTGATAAAAGTATCGACCGTGGAATAGAAACAAAACTATGGTTTATCGGGACTCGGTCAGTTCTTCAGGTTCAAATGGCAATGAGAGTTTAATTTGAACCTGAAGAACTGACCGAGTCCCTATAAACTATAATTTTGTATATATATCAACCAACAGAAAAAAAACCAAACAAACAAATAATTCAGTAAGAAGAGAGCCACAAAAGGATCATTAAATACCCAGTGTTATTATTCATTATTTAAAAACAAACATTTAATGTTTAAACCTAATTACTTATTATTAATTATTCAGACAACAAAACCCAATTTTCAAACAGATAAGCACACTGTTACAAAACTAATTCTAGGAGAATACATTTATACAGAGCATTCAAACAGAACAAACAAACACAGTATGCCAGAAAATTACAAAACAATAAAAACAAGTCAGAAAATAAAAGAAATTAAGGGAAAACAAAAACCTACAAAAATTATTACCTTGTTTTTAGAGGAAACAATATTTAAATAGTGTTTAAATCATTAATCTGGATAGCTATATCCCGGTATTATAATAGATTAGGTTAGGTTGCAGTGTTAGTCCTTACACACGTAGGTCGAACATTGATGCTAGACAAATTTTTTTTTGAGGGGACTTTAGCACTTCGTCTTAAAAAAACTATTGTACTTCCCCTCTTCTGTACTAAAGTACCCCGGCAGTGCAGCAAAGTTGCCTTACAAGTTATCAGCAGGTGGAACGGTGTTTCTTCCTCTTTGAAAAATCTGCACAAACCATCATTGATAATGTCCATTCAGGCTCCCTATGTTTCGGGAGAAAGTACTTCCTTTCTCCTTCTTCAGGTGCACTTGTGGGAGGTTCCCACTAGTTAGCGCTTTTGGACCCCCTGCGCTTCCGGAGGATGGTCTCCAGACTTCCTTCTCCTTACAGGGGAAAATCCCTGAAGCTCTATCGGTGGTATTTTGTCCGCTCCGGCAGAGCACCGCATACCGGAGTAAGGCTATTTACTCAAGGGGGTCGCATGGTGTCCTTGAGGCTCCGTTCATAATATAGAAACCCCTGTATCATCCATCCTTCGGCACGGATCGCATAATACCTTAGATTGGGGCTGGGATAAAAGGAGGGGATTTGGGGATTAGGAAGAATGGAAAACGAAGGTGGTCAGGCCCAGCCCCTGATCACCTTCTCCTCCTCTTTCATTTGTCCCTGCATATAGCAGGTTAACAGGGTAGCCTCGTGAAGGCAGAAAGTCGGAGTTGAGTGTTAGAGGCTATTAGAGACGCTTAATCACTCCATTACTACCCCATGGGATCAGTTCTTTATATATTTTTTTTAAATGTAGGATGGTTCAATGAGATTTGGTAATGAATTTTTCAAATGTTTATAATTCTATCAAATGCATAATTTTTAAGAAAATGAAATAATTAATATTTCTTTGATATAAAAGAAGTTTACCAATATATTATTTAGAATAGGAATATAGAAGCAGCTTTGAGATGGTTAATATTTATCCAATCTGCCGAACACAATCTTGATGTTCTTGACCATAGCTATTATAATCAGGAACAATTCCATACCATATATATTCATTTTTACCTAATGATTAGAGACTTTGAAGCTGTAGAAATGGTATTGCGGAAAAGGCAATTCATTTCTTGTCCCAATGGAATATTATGAAATAATAAAAAAAAGTGTGGCAAAAAGATTACTCTAAATGAAATGAAAGAAATTTCATTTCAACTAAGCCTCTAGAACAGGGAGGGGCAACCTTTTTGAGAGTGCGTGCGAAAAATAACCAAGTCTCTGACAGAAACTTTTTCCACATACCAACCACTTTTTTTTTAGAACATATTTGGTATCTCTTAAGAATTTTTTAAACGAAAAAAGTAATAAATTACCTCAGAGCAGTTAAAGATAGTATAAAAAAAAGAAAAAAATTATTTAACCTTCAAAATTCTTATCTTTCTTTAGCTTTAGATAGTAAAGTGAGTTTAATTAATATGCGTCAAACTGAAGTTGGGCGGCATTCAAACACATGAGGTTTAGGGGGGAGATGTCGTGGTGGTTTAAATTCAAAGTTTACGAAATTAACTTTTAAAGGTGGGCAGGCAGGGGTAAACAGGAACCCCCCCCCCCCGACCATACTACGCCACTGCTTGTGAGAAATCAACTTTTTAACATTAATGTGTTTAAGTTTTATTGAGTCTATCACTCAATTATTGACTGTTTCAATGTTTATACAAAGATAATTTATTGACTTCCTTGCATAAATATATTTTCAATGTATTACTGACTGAAAGAAAAATGAAAACCGATGTTGCTTTTTTTTCTTCTAATAGCTCAAATGA
The DNA here is from genome assembly GCA_026182355.1 of Hermatobates lingyangjiaoensis. Taxonomy (NCBI): domain Eukaryota; kingdom Metazoa; phylum Arthropoda; class Insecta; order Hemiptera; family Hermatobatidae; genus Hermatobates; species Hermatobates lingyangjiaoensis. The sequence goes on from JAPFBL010000160.1 coordinate 413,264, forward strand.
ATTTTTAATATTTCAACCCAAAAGGGATGTCGTTTTGGTTGTAATTTATCTGATAATGACCAAAGAGTCACAACAGTAAATTCTGAATAGTTGTGTCATAATTGTCAGTGTACATTATGGTTATGGGAGCAGCCTTTAGGTTAGAAAGGCTTATTACATAAAATATGAGCCAAAGTAAATAGAGGGGGATCATCATACATCGGCATGATCTATGGCGTAAAAAAAGAAGGTAACTATAGCAACAAGATCAACTTCTTTTTCTTGAGGCCTCTTTAGCTTCGTAGAGCTTAAACCTCTTCACCACCAGGACGTACATATACTGTCATAGCATGAAAGCTTATATCTCAAGGAAAGTAGTTTTTTTTTGTCTGTGCTTAGGGCAACATGTGCTTGGATCTGTGCTAAGGGTAACCTTAGGATAACTTGGCTCTTGCGTGCCAGAGACAAGTTTGGCACGCGTGCCAGACGTTCCCCACCCCGGCTCTAGAAAATGCTATTTATAGAAAGTTGAAGAATATTTTATATTCTTCTTGTTAAAAGTAACTTCGATACGATTCTTGAGAACTGCGTAATACAAAATATTCTATAAGACATTAATGGATGAATGCTCCATTCAAAACCCTAGATTTACTATCACGTCGAGGGAGGCCAAGAAAATTGAATACCATTACATGAAAGCAAGGCCAATCTCAACGCTAAAATACAGTGATTTAAAGGAATTATTGCATTATATACCACTGGTACATCATAATTATTTTATTATCAAAAGTTCACGTCTTTTTGAAACAGATTTATTATTCATTATTTCAGACAGGTGCATAACTCATATCATATTAATTGTACCTTGCATAGTTAGTTGTTAAGAAGACAAATTCAACACATATTCATAAATTCTTCCATTGAAGGTTTAGAATTTTCTTACCAATGTAAAAGTTCAGTTTCAATAAATTTTTTAGACTTTTTATATGCTCCCTTCTTATCTGTAATCAATTCATCAATTGGATCCCGCATAAATAAACTGGAAAAAATGGCCAATTAGTTACAATAATATATTATTAATTTTAAAGAAACAAATCTGTAATGCTAATTAAAAATGAAATATTCACTAATTTTATAATATATGTATTATTTTTGTATTTCTAGGGACATTTTTTTAAGGTTTATGCTTTTTAGAGTACTGGAAAAATCATGTAATTAATTTTGAAAGTGGCTTAATTACATATATAGTCACAAAAACAATTATTTATGAACAGTGTTTATAATGCGAGGTGTGTTGATAAATTAACACTGTTAAAAACAAAAAAAAATTACTATTATTTTGGTAGTTACCAATATTTTTTAATTTTCTAAAATGTAAACCCTGAAATATCTCGATTTTAACATGAATGGAGTTAGGACACTTTCAAAATAAGCGGCTCATAAAACTATTAATAAGTAATCACATTCAAACACTTTGTTTTCAAACCCCATATATAATGCTTAATGGTCTACCAAAATTGAGGAATACTTTGAAATACCAAAAACTTCAACTTTTTTTTTTGTGAAATTTTCAGATTTCTGTATTCAATCGAACTTGTAGCAACAACTTCATAGTTATCACTATATCGAGTAGCTCCAAATTACATAATGGCTACTTAAAATGAATATATGACATTATTAGTAAAGAAAAGACAGTGGCATAGCAACTATTTTTTCCACCCGGGGCAAAGTTTTCCCCTCACCCTCGCTGGCCGTTGATAATCTGTAATCAAAATAATTATTTTCATGGAATTAGAATCAATGATCTAATTTTAGATTGCTGTTGTTAGCCACAGACTTTCATTTTATTACAATACTCGTAAACATATGCAATTGTAATCAAAGGAAACCAAATATTTTTCTAAACAAAAACGATACAGTTGAAAAATCCGTTTAAAAACATTATTGCAGACATAAGGCATGAAAACAATTAGACCTTAAAAACTCATTTTAATGTAAAATTTCAGAGTTTTTGTTAGCTTTTTATTATTTTAATTCATTCTGAGGTAAAATTGATAAACCAACAAAAGTTTCCACACAAATGAAGTTTTATTCAACGCGTTTCGAACACTTTGTGTTCATAATCAGGAAGACACCAAGGATGTGGTACTGACGGGTTGGTCCAGTGAAAACAACTCAATTATTTAAATTGTTTTTATTTTCTATTTTTACCGCTTTTCAAAATGCCGCTTCCAGGTACGTGACCGCCCGGGGCAGATCACACCTCCTTTTCTACGCCACTGGCAAGAGATATCAGGGGAAAGATGAAAGCAAAGACAAAATACCAAGAGATTATATTGATTACAGCTCAAATGCAACATATTATAATAATCATTTGACAAGTGCGTATCGGTTAAAAGAACAAGCATTCTCGCAATATCCAATAATTTTGAACACAGTCTTAAATTCAGTCATATTGCACATAGGCAGGTTTAAATTTCTACACAAAACGTATAACAATAATATATATATATATAAGTGCTAAAATATATAATAGAAAACAGTGCAACAGTGATAAGGTGCATTGATACTTAACTAAGGCACATTAGTTCACACATATAAGGCAAGTATATAAAATAAACAAAACTCTACATCTACAAAACTAGTTATACCTTGTTGGAACTTAAAAGATAATTTTTATAGTTCTCCAGAAAAATCAACTTAAAAAATATTAACAAAAAATAAAAGTGCTCCAGGTGCATTAAACTTTCTATGATTTATAAAAATATGTGTTTCTTAATAAGTATACAAATATAAAAATACATTTTTCTACATACTGTCTGTATATGACAGTAAATAAAAGGAATAAATGTAATGTGCTTGGAAAAATCAATTTTGGTAAGTATTGCACCAAAAATATGTTCTTATATAAACAGTTTTAAAATTTATTTAGTTATCTATGACGTATACATTGAAAAGAGATGACGAAAATACTATTGAAATTCAACAATATGATAGAAGCATGATCTATGAAGATCACATAGATTATGCTATAAAATTATTGGCAAAATCAATATTAAAGTACACTGATATATAAACATCAGCCTCAAAATACTAGGATTTTTTTTCTAGATCAAAAATAACAAATATTTCTTTTATGGTATAAGACTGGATGGAATGATAACAGATAACGATAATTGCGTTAAATATACTAATTGACACCTATAGAACATATTATTAATGAATAAAATAAATTTATTTAACAAATAAAACTAATTATAAATTTTAATGTATAATTCTAATATATAAAAATAATATTCTTAAAGGTTTATTTGAAAATAAAGAATAAAAATAGTTAAAAGATATTTTCAAGCAATCAGTCTTAACAACATAGTCAATCAGTCTTATATTGAATTCAATCAGTTTTACTAAAACACAGTTAATTAGTTTTATAATATTGTATTCAGTCAGTTTTAGTATAACATAGTCAATCAGTCTTATTATATATTATAGTCAATCAGTCTTATTATATATTATAGTCAATCAGTCTTATTATATTGTATTCAATCAGCTTTACTAAAACATAGTCAATCACTCTTATAATATTGTATTCAATCAGTTTTACATAACATAGTCAATCAGTCTTATAATAAAGGCAATCAATCTTACTGTAACATATTGCATCAGACTTATAGTAACCTGTATTCAGTAGAACGAAAATAGCTACTAAATCAAAATTTAAAAATATTTCCTTAATTAATTAAAAGATTCAGTCATTCATAATGAAATTTAGTCTTTCATAATTTACGTTCAGCTCAAATATACGCATTACTCCACTGTTATACAAATTTTCCAGGTTTATTTAAAATATTCTCAAGTAAATGAATTTTTAATGTTATTTTTTCCTTTATTTGTATATGACCATTACTTAAGTCTAACGACCATACATCAAGCAATGTAACATTTTTTGTGTATTATATGAACTAATTAATTGAATTTATGATTAGTTAATAAAAATTCATGATGTATGAATAATAATTCTTTAAATTAAAATTGTAATATGTTACAATATTAATCCATATCTTTGTTTGGTACGGGACATTTCTTTAATTTTAATATAGCTCAAAGATGGGTTTCTTGAGGACTTTTGGTCTAAAGAAATTATATTCCTGTTTACAGGCCAACTTTTCGCCAAAAATTGTTTGGCATTTTCAAGGCTTGTTCTTGAGGAAGAAAATATTGATGCTGCTCTATCTACCAGCATCATACCAGATACGAAGACAAGGAACCCCTTCATATCTAATATGATATGAAGCATGGGCCGTCAATAGTTTCTTCTTAAAAAAACAAGCCTTGAAAATGCTAAACAATTTTTGGCGAAACATCTGCGTATAAACAAGAGTACAATTTCATTAGACCAAAAATCCCCACGAAACCCATCTTAGAACTTTAAAAATCAGTGGTCGAGAAGTTTTATCAATATCAATTTTAATGATAGCATTTTGCACATACATGTACTTTAACTTTTAGTTTTGAAGATAACCTTTGAACTACACTCGACCCTCTAGTTTCCGTATTCAAGAAACCGTACCTTCAAGTTTCCGAATAGCTGTAGTAGTGTTAGCTCAGCTGGTTGACAACCTGTTTTAGTTAGGCCATTTTCTGTTAGTTATATTGTTTAAAGTAAATGAAATTGAAGTAGCCTGACCCTAGTTAACCGTGTTAAGGTTAGGCTAAATATCCTATGGTATGTTTTGGCCTGTCATCAACAGTTAGGCTCTGGGCTCATTTTGTTCATCATTAAGTTTATTATGTATTAAAAATAGTGTTCGTTTAAATTAAATGTGCAGTGTGATTAAGTAAAAGAAATTAGATAGCCTAGTCGTTATTGAAAGTTTTAGTGAGATTATGTATATGCTACGTCTTAGCATGCTGTTTTTTAGCACTATTTTAGGACCTGTCTTCGGAAATTCGAGGGTCGAGTGTACTAATATACTTTCTTTTCCATTCTAATCATAACGTATTTATTAGTTTAATGATACAATATTAACGTATGAATAACTTTTCAGTGTTGCATAAAATGTATTTACCACTCACTTTTTTAAATGTATTTATAATAATACATTTCGCAGTAGTAAAACTGCTGTTCTCAGTTTTTTATACAATTCATATATGAATAAATATATATATTTTTTCTAGTTCAATTATGAAGTAAACTTAGTTATAAGCATTATTAAAGTTTGAATATTTTTTTTGGTAAAATAATAATCAATTGACATATAAATCAGTTTCTAGTTAAAATAATAACTTTTATCAGTGAACAGATCAACGAATCATTAAAGTTATACTTTTAAGTTCACTAAACAATATCAAATATTAACCGTCGTTGATATCCTTTGTTAGAATGTAAACATTTTTTGTATAGTCTATTAACATAAAACATATATTTCGAGTCATTTGTAGATATAGTATAGAATGTTGAACGAAAGTTCAAAGTTTATATACATAGAAAGATTTCACATAAACACGTGAAATAACAATCAGTGATCAAACCACAATGTGAAAATGGGAAAACAAGACTAAGACCTTTCAACTGTAACAACCGTTCAGTGTTTGACTCTGACGAAGACCGCTTGTTACGGTTGAAAGATCTTAGTCTTGTTTTCCAATTTTCACATTGTGGTTTGATTATTGATATATATACATATGTAAATGTTTATAGCAGTCCTTCCTGTAAGCATATATTATTAAATGCATAACTAATATTTGCAGATACTTTCTTAAGAGCATTTTTGTTGTTGAATCCAAACTAAACAACATACTTCTAACCGTTAATATACTTCAACTCCTTTTTAGAGCCATCTTCTGTACAAGAATGATTCACTAAATTTCTCCTTTCATGTGGGCATAGTAGAATCAGTTAGCATATTACTAACTGATTCTATTATGCCCAAATAGAAGGAGAAAACATTTAGAGAATCATTCACACCGAGAAAATGGCTCTAGAATAGAGTTGAAGTATATTAACGGTTGGAAGTATGTTGTTTAGTTTGGATTCAACAACAAAAACGCTATTCAGACAGATAGAAAACCTGAACAAAAAGCAAGTATCTGCAAATTTTCGTTATCTATTTAATAATATATAGGATTCAATGTAGATAACATAGAGAAATTAAGAAACATACACATACAGTCTCTAATTTTCGGTTTGAACCGTCTAGAGAGGGAAACGAAGCGCACTATACCAGTTATAGTGGACTGTACCGGTTTCCCTCTTTTTTCTCCCCTAAAGACCGTTCAAACTGAAAATTAGCCTGTAAGTGTGTGTTTTTCATTTCTCTATGTTTCTTTATCTACATTAACCTTTATTAGTACACTTCGGAATATATATATGAAGTTTAAACCACAATGGATAGTGGTTTCCACTCATGGATTGCGGAAACTCATTCTATTGTGGTTTAAACTTCATTGATTGCATCACGTGTTTATTTATTGTGACTTTTCTGCATATATATATATATATATATATATATCAATGATCAAACCACAATAAGAAAATGGGAAAGCAAGACTAAGATCTTTCCCATTTTCTTATTGTGGTTTGATCATTGATTGTTATTTCACGTGTTTATGTGAAATCTTTTTATATATGTATTACTTCAAATAAACTATGACACAGAAAGAAACATAACAAAGACTTACCATAGTTTTATTAATGAACACAACGATGGTACTGATGGATTATAATGGTTGAACAAATGATCCATGAATCGTTGTTGATTTAATAATTGATAACTTAATTAATTAAAATAAGGAATCAGTCAAGTCACTCTCTCTAAACAAATTCAGTCTTTTTTTAAATGGCAGCTTAAAATTAATACAGTCTTTTGTTTTAATTCAGTCTCAAGAAATCAGTCTCATTAATGACAAGAGGCAACTGAAAAACCTCTTTATCATGATTGTTAGAAACAAAAAGAAACATAACTCATATAATGGTTAGTGAAAAAAAAAGACTTTAAATCCCTGATCTTCTACTATAATCAGTGATACAACTATTCTTATCGTCACCTTCAGCGAACAAAATATAACAATTTGAATCAAGTTTAAATCCTAAAGCAGTGATGGCGAACCTACGACACGCGTCAGTGAAGACCTATAACACCCATCTTCAAGATAAAAAAAATTATTAACTCAAATATTTTTCTCACATAACAGTCAGAGTTGGTTATTAATAATATTATAACTTAAGCAAATAATAATTAATAATTTAACTCTGAAACTAGGCGTGCATGTACAAGTACAATAACATTGCGAAACAAATATACAAATTAAAAACATTTATCTATATTGTTTTAACATTGATATTAATATAAAAAAGCTAAATTCTGGTATTAACGAAAACAGAAGATTTAGCAGATAAACTTCAACACCAAAAAAGGCACTAATTTTTTATAAATATTTATTTTCTAATCAGATATTTATTTATGTTTTCTATATATATATATATAGATATACATATAAACTAGAATTTTCAAAAGAACACAAAGAAAAGAAATCACTCAACTCACTACTATATTTCGATGTCCTCGTCGTCAGGAATAGATGTGATCGCTCCAAAGGCTGATAACGACTGAAAATACTAAAAAATTAACGTCCTTATCAGCCTTTGGAGCGATTCACATCTATTAGTGACGACGAGGACATCGAAATATAGTAGTGAGTTCAGTGATTTCTTTTCTTTGTGTTCTTTTGAAAATCTAGTTTATTCAGTTGAAGAATCGTTTCATCTACCTAATTGGTTATATATATATATATAATTAAAAGAAACGGTCCAGCAGACTTTTTTAAATAAAATAAATTCAAAACGAAGGAAACACACATAAAGACACAGACCTCCTGATGACGACGATGGTCGAAATATCGATGTGAGTTATGTCTGTGTCTTTATGTGTGTTTCTTTCGTTTTGAATTTATTTTATATATATATATATATATATATATATATTATATATATATATATATATAAAATTATAAGTATTTTTACTTACGCAGTTTCATTTTTTATTTTTATTTTGGTGTTTAACTAGTTGTTAATAGTTTTTAATTTTATTTTTATTTAAATGTTTTCATTCATTTAATCTATATTTTGCTTTTATTTCTTTATCTTCCTTGTTTCCCCTCCTCCGAAAGTTGGACACACTGTTTGAGTGTTTCTTTTTGAACATAGGCCAGTCGTTATCAGCCTTTAGAGCTGACACTTAATTTCTGTGTTAAGTGTCAATGAAATATGTAAAACAAGTCTTTAAATATAATCACTTGTTTCACAGTTTTATTTTTTTTTTATTTTAAATGACATTAAACAAACAATTAACTTACGAAAATGATAAATATCTCTCATTTGATTAAATACCATAAAATAACTCCTAGTACAGCTCATGATATAAATATTTCCCTTTTTAAATTACGTTTCGATTTTTCGAATGACACGCCGAACTCAAGAGGTTTGCCATCACTGTCCTAAACTGTCTAAAGTGAATAAAAACATTAATATTGTGCTAAAATTATGTTAAACTATGGTATTGACTGTTGATAGTTTAGATGGATTCAAATATACGACCTCTGTATATTTTCTATCTCGTCATTAAAAGCAGATAAACCTAAAGTAGAACACTATGTGTTCGAAACAAGTTAATTTCACAAGAACACTTTCTTTCAAAACAATAAATACTTTTTTACTTTGCTGTCAATAATTTCAAAGTATTATATAAATTGTAAAAGTCAGCCTTATGATCGGCTAAATAAAATCGCTAGTTTTACTTTTTTTTCAGTACTAAAGTCTTTATTTTCAATTAATTTAATTCAGTGTTTCTGACATAAAATAGTACTGCTAAAACTAAATTACTAATACCATAAATTGTTATGTATAGAACACTAAAGAAGCTGATAAAAAACACAGACTAATGAATCAAATAGGCTGTAAACAGATGCAGTTAAACATTTCCACTACAAAATGGATGTCTCAAGAAATAGTAGAGGCACAGGTTATTTCACAGTAATCAGAAATATTGTACCATAAGAATTTTAATATCGAACAATGCAATGAATAATGAACGGCTAATTAGCACTAATTATGCTATTCAAACTCAATACTAGATGTACTGAAATTTAATAGTTGAAGATCAATTTAATCAATTAAAAATATAACCAGTATTTTTATATTTGGACGTCACTATCAGGAGAAGAATGGATTGCTATAAGTGCCGAAATATAGAAGAGGATTTGGTCTTATCCTTCTATATGTTATTTTTTTGTAATTTAACATACTGTCCTGGAAGATTATATTTATATTTTTTAATTTATAACTGGGAAACACTCAAAGAATACTAAAATTATGTTTTTCCATAATTTCAGCACCACTTTCTCTTTAGTCCTCTTGATTTTAGATCATTCATGGGACATGAGAAATATGAGATTGTCGTTCCCGGAAGATACGTACAGATATAAGACCCAAGGATATAAGATGTCAGGTACTTGTGGAAAAATAACTGCTTTAATATGCTGTCAATTTTTACATTCTTATATTATACTTTAGAATAACAATTTTATACTTTTAATTTAATTTAATTTATGTTGTAGTGGCAGTCACACAAGGGAACACACATAACCCGTATTGGTCCTTTGTGATACCACACAAATGAAGATGATTCTACATTGGGATTTCGCCTAACTCAAGTGTATGTATTTAGAGCAGGGATTGAGTACCTGACATTGTACAGGCTCAGGGACGACAACTTAACTCTTCTCCAAGGACAGTATGATTAGATTTATTCACCACCCAGGTGAATAAATCGAGGGCCAGAGTGGGTATTGAACCCCAAACCAACCAGTCCAGAGGCGAGCAAGTTGCCACTAGGATAACCTGACCCCTACTTTCAATTTAATTATCTTTATTAATCAATCGTTTATATTACTTATCTAGTCTTCTTATATTTATTTATTATCCCCCTCTATGTTTTATTTTTCAACCCACTGATGTTTATGTCCATTCATTTTCTATTATTAAGTGCTTTTTTTCTTTCTCCGGTTTACAATTGTGACAAATGTAATATCTGTCACATCATCTTGTTCAAAAACGCTTATTCTTTTGCACTATTGTTTTTTTTTTTCTATTATTCTCCTGTGGATGGAAGATTCCAAAATTAATGAGAAACGTATCTGTTCTTTCCTTTGTGTTCCTTAGATTAAAATTAAATTTATATATCTATTGTTTTCGTGGCTACAGTTAATTTTAGAAAAAAAGCAAAATTTTAGAAAAGGTGGTTATATGTAGAATCACAGAGTATTATTTCCAATTAAGGTCTTCAAAAGACATCAAATCTACCTCGATAAAGAGCTGATACCTCATCTTAGATAACGGTAAGTTATTTCAGCAATTCAAATAAAATATTAAAATCAAAAATTGATAACAATGAAAACAACGTTCATTCTATGAAAAAAAAGAGAAAGAGTTGAAATCAAAGTGCAAGAATAACTATACGAATAAGTAGAAGAAGAAATAGTTTTATGAAAAACCCAATTAAGATGACTTTGATGATGAAGAAGAGGCTGACGTTCCTTGGCAATGCATACGTCTTGAGTGTTTTAACAAATTGGGAGCGTTTGTGAATGATTTCCAACACAAAGAGCAATGATAAGGCCTCACTCCAGTATGGATGTTTTCATGCTCCTGCAAACGATTCATGATATAAAGACGAAAAGAAAGAAATAAACTTATCATCTATACAGTGACGTAGAAAGGGGGGGGGGGGAAGATTAAAAAATAAAAAGCCAACACAAAACTTGAAATTTTATAGATAAACGAGTTTTTAAGGTCGTAATTATTTCATTTTCTTATTTATGTAATACTGTTTTTAAACCGCAAATCTTACGCTACCCGGGCGGCAAAAAATAGTTTTACACCACTAAGGGGCTTTAATAAATATTATGAATTAAGATAATTTTCTTTTTAACGGCAAAACAATAATTATCATCCAGTGAACATTTGACAAAAATTTAATCTCAAAATTAGTAATCTATAAAAAAAAATGTCATAATATTCTGATTGCTGAATATATATCAAAGGGCAATATATTTATAAAATTGAAATTTATAGGTATTAGGGTTTAGGGTTTTTAGCCCTGTGGATGTCGTGAAATAAAGATGAAACTTTGGCAAAGAGGTGATTTTTACTGACACTGAACAAATTTCAAGAAGAAGAAAAGTATTTATATACTAGCAAACCTACTCGTCTTTGACGGAATCAAAAATTCGATTGTACTTGGTATTCTAAAATATCATTAGAAATTATAGAATAGTAGAAAATACCACTATTAGTGTAGTGTTAAACAAATGCTTCTGTATACACCATATTAGATGTCTGTCCTTCAGGTTCATAGAAGAACAAAGAGTTGGAACCTCTGATTCTTGAGCAAGCAAACTACAGTTGACCATTTGAGAAAAACATGGTCTCACTCACTTCAATTTCTGCGTTAGATAAATTTACCCTTGTGACGTTAACGTCACTGGAGTCACGTGAGTTAACGTCATTGCGAAACAGATTCTGATGGCATTTTGCAATCGTTTGAAAGAAAACGGATAGTGACTCGGAATGAATGGTATGCATGGTATACACACAGACTTCACAATACCATACGCACTCATGATGTCCGCCTCTATGGCATATCTGTGCAGAGCACGAACCGAGAGTCGTGTCCCGTTGCACAGTTTTGGGGCACTCACGTTTCGTAAAATGAAATTTGTTACTGCTGCTAAATTGCAGCATGATTGGTGCTCCTACTTTAAGTTTTTACTCATGAGCAGGCAGTCCAGGAGAAAGAAATTCAGAGTCAAGAAATTCAGTTGGATAATGAACTGCTTCCTCATCATTAATCTCTCTCTTTACTGACTTGTAAGTTCTTTCCTCGGTATGATATAGCATAAGAACTTGTGTTGATTTTTCCTGCCTGTTCATATTAAGAGCTGAGAATTGCTCGTTCACAAAACTATTTATTCTTAATAGATAGTACATCATCAACTCTGGGAAACACCTTTTCAATGATGTCAAATATGCAATATATTCATATACTCAAACGAAATTAAAATCAACAACAATACCTACTTGCCACACCTGTGTATTTTCAAAATAAACAACTCTGCGAAGTTAGCAAAATACAGCTTAAAGCCCCATAACTTCCATTCTGCACTGAATTATCAATCTATTTAGAGCCTATATTTTAAGTTAGACATACACAAATCTACTGTCAAAGTTTCATCTTGATATATCTTATGGTGGCTGAGTTTACTTGTGACAAAATTTCGCGGACAAACCGACAGAAATTTTTCTAAGGGTGGATTCGGTTTCTCCAATTTATGAAACGTAATGAAAACTTGAAATGAGTAAGTTCTAAGCAATGTAAAGACAAAATCATTATTTTATTTATATAGATATATTCAAATAATTCCGAACTAACCTTTCATTCAAAAATATCTGATTATATAAATCAACATATTTGGCATTCGCTAATTTCAAATCTTAACTTTTGAAACATTACGTAGGAAGTTAAAAAAAATGTTAGAAATTATTTGAAAACATGAAATTAATAATTACCAAATGTGACGTTTTATCTGAAATATTTTAAGAAAATAAAATTTAGCAGGACTCGGTAGGTTCTTCATGTTCAAATTTAACTCTCATTGCCAACGTTTTGGTTTTTATTTAAAACCTTTCTCACAAGCATAAGTATATAATTTTTAAGCAGAAAAATTTAACCATCTTTTTTAAAAAGAAAACAATTCGTGAATTCCAACAACTCTCTAGTTTGAATAAACAGTGATACATGTCTATCAATATCTCAATTTATCTTTTTTAGTTATATATCTAGTTCAATGCTTAAATTAAACAAATGCGAAACAGAATCTGATGGGACTTAAACAACTTAAAACATAGACTTCTATGTCTTATAGTACTAATATATAATAGTACTAATATTTCAGATACAACATCATATTTGGTAATTATTAATTTCATGTTTTCAAATAATTTCTAACATTGTTTTAAACTTTCTACATAATGTTTCAAAACATTATAAGTCATAGACATCTGACGGAACTTAAAACAAAAAGAAACATAGAGAAATTAAAAGCAAACACTTATAGTTTCTAATTTTCTGTTTTGAACCGTCTTCAGGAAAGATAAAAGAGGGAAACGAAGCACACTGGTTCAAGAACGGTTGGAGACCAACAATATTATTTAATATATTAAAGAAGAGTTTGCAAAAGTTAAAAAAAAAATACATGCAGGTAATCTAACCTTAAGTTTGCTCATCTTGGTAAAGCCCTTGTTACAACTTGAACAAATAAACCTCTTGTTGAACTCGTGAGTGAGAAGGTGAGTGTTGAGGGCTGGACGAGTCTTAAAGCTCTTGCTGCACAGTGAACATGAGAAAGGACGCTCGTCGCTGTGAAGCTTTTTGTGTCTTTTAAGCAAGCTCTCTTCAGGGAATCTGGTATGAAACAAGTCATCTTGGGTTATTCCAAATTAATCCGATAAAGCTATATAGAGGGTTTTCTACAAGATATATTTGTATTTCGGCAATATATTGTAGATATTTTTAATATATAATATATAAAGTATTGTAGTAAAAGAATTGTACTGTAGTTGTGCACTAAAACATCTAATGTTGTTTTAGATTTCCAAAAAAAAAACCATTTTTAAGACCAAAATTAAAAAAAAAATTATTAAGGAATAAAATGTTTAATAAAATATATACTGATGCTAATTGAAAAATTAACATAGATGTATGTACAATAATGTGTTTCTTAAAAATTACCTTTGAAAAAATGAAAATATGGAAGACAAAGTAAACCATTGATGTTAAGTACAGATTGAACCTTCTTAATCCGGTCTTCTTTCATCAGGAACACATGTAATTTGGCAAAATTTTTGTTTTTCAAAATGCGAAAGTGTTACTACATTTTTACCGTGCCAACAAAAACCTTGGGAGTTACAGTTTTTGGATATACCTGTGCTGGGTTTTCAATCGGAGAAAGTTGCATAATTCAACCATAAATATATTTTATTATATCATTTTCTATTTATTATAGTTACTTTCTTTACTTATAATTGGTTTATAATTTCATCATTTTCTTAAATCCGTGTTTTTACTGCATATCTTGTGCACTCTAATTTTTGTTTTTTTTCCTCGTCTTATTTTATATTTTCCTTACTTCCGGGTGAACATCATTGTTGCACAGGCACAGGTATAGTACTGTGACTATCTCGTTATGTTGTATAATTCTGTAGCACTTACTGGTCATGATGTATTGTAGATTATTTCCTTAATAATCTAAGTTTATCTGCTTGCCTAGTTGTAAAAATAAATCCATAAGTATTCTTTCAACGTGTTTTTCTGTATATTTCTGTATGTATACTTTCATGTAATATAACTATCATATATCAAAACAATGTTAGAACTACACTTGTACAGCGTAATGTAGAATAAGTACTTGTATATACCGTCTTTTTCTGAAAAGAAGACATCCCCTGAAAATAAGTCCTAGATGGATTTTCGGGACGTTTTGGACTATAAGCCCTCCCCTGAAAATAGGCCCTAGTTCAGATAATGTGAAAAATATAATTCATTAAAAAAATGCTGTTGAATGTAGTAGGTATTTCTAGCTGTCGTAATATTTCAGAGAATTCTTGGAACAAAATATTCCAAGAAATTTCTTATTTACCTCTCTAAAGTCAGTTTCAAGGAGGCTACTTAGACAAGAAGTATTAATTTAATCACAGCTATATGGCAAGACATGAGACATTCAGACCAATAATTCTACAGGAAATAGATTTGTAACAAAATGAAAACGGAATTTAAAATTTTGATAATTTATGACGTTGTTCCAGAAGATGACATGGCTGTAATCGAATAAATTTAAATTTCTATATAAAAATAAATATTAAACAAAAATATGTAAATCTATTTAATGTCCTTGAACCCCCCCCCCGAGGGCAGTGTCTTATTTTCAGAAAAAGACGGTAGAGGGTGTTTCCGGGACCACCTATAGTTCGGAATTTTCCATGATCCGGCAAGTCTAAGGTCCGGTGGTTACCGGATTAGAAAGGTTCAACCTGTAATCTATACGAAGTTTTTCATTAATTACATTATTTTATATTATATTTGGTCTATTAATAAGCTTCAGTAATGTGGTTTACCCGTACTTTAACTTAAATGTGGACTATTTTTAAATAAATTGGAATTATTTTAAATTCTTTCAGCGAAAAAGTTGTAGATTAAAGTTATGTTTGATAGCGAAAATAATGTCTTGGAAAGAGAACATAAGTAAACATATTAATTCTATCTGGCAGAATGTCAAATCCAAACGTTTATAGATACCGTTTACTGCAGATGTCACATTCGTAAGGTTTGTCAGATGCATGGATGTTAGACAGATGTTCCATAAGAGTGAGCTTGTACAGAAACCTTTTGCCACACATATCGCACATGTAAATTTTGCCTGCATTATGAACTTTGACATGACGAAGCAACGTCTTCTTCATGAACAGCCTATAACAAAAGTTTAAGATGATGTAGGGTAACAAAAGCTAATAAAATAGTCTCCACATATAGAAGTTTCATAATAAAAACAACGTGTTTTGAACATTTAGTGTTCTTCTTCAGATATAAAACTAAAAAAAAAATATCAAAAAAGATAACTAATGTGTTCCACAGATAACTATTTGTTTACTATAATGTTCACCATAACTACTAAACTATGAGACAGTGCTAATGTCCAAGTAGACGATGCACTTATCAACCTAAATAAAAAAAAAAAACAAAAAAAACTACTAAACTTCAATATAAGTAATTCATCAGAAGTAAAGATTCTTAATTATTATTAATAATAATTAATAATCAATAACAAATTATGAATTGAAATAGGTTAGGTTAGGGTATGGTTGTAGTTTCACAAGCGAATGCACATAGGCCGAACATTGACCCTTTGTGATACCACACAATAACATCACAGAGTTATCTATAGTATAAAATAAATGGTACAAAATAAAATAAGGAAACAGAGATGTACATACCGAAGGATGAGTGTCTGTGTTACAACTGACTAGAAATAAGATGGAAGTAGGTGGGGTATGGAGTATACATCTGTTTCATATTGGAAAGCAGGTATAATTCTTTGTTATATTTTGTTCTCTAAAGCTTAAGCACATGCCTTTACATTCTCTCTAAGACTAAGTATAGAAAATATAACAGAGGACTATAATCAAATATGAACGACAATTACAAAAATAAAGAGGAAATAGAACTTTTTTTAAAATGAATAATTTAAGAAAAGTTGTGCACTTTAGGATTTGTTCATTGAGACAAACAGAAGAATTATCGCGTAATGATTGGTTAATTTATTACGCGATATTTATTTTATTCTATATGATTCCAGAATAGATATTTCGTGGAATTTGTTATTTCTATGTAATATGTTTTGAACCGGATCAAGTTTATGATTATTTGTAACTAAATATTTAGAAAAATGAGATACGAATTGGTTATGTTGTGGGATTAGAGTTTAAGATTGTCATTCAAGTTCTTACAGTAAATTGGGTGGGATAAGAGATAAAAAGAAGGATTTTAGAACTTACACTTTGTGGCAGATGTTACAGGAGTAGCCTCGAGTAGCAGCATGAGCGTGTTGCAAGTGGACTGAAAGAGCTGCCTGACTGGTACACAACAGTCCACAGTGACCACACATATGCTTGTAGCTCGAACCATGCTCTTGGCTCACATGTGAGACCAGACTGCTCTTCGAGAAGAACTCGTCAGCGCACAACAAACACCTACAAACAACCCATCATTACACTAAAGTTTGTATGTTAAACCACACTGAAAAAAAAACATGATTTCAACAATGGTCCTAAACCTTATAACAGTATTGTTATATTTCTACAATTATACATCCTCTTTGGGAGAAAACACACAAAAGAAAAGAGACTTAGCTTTGGTGAAGAAGCTGTAGTGTAAATGTACCTTGTGTTTATTCTGTAACTATACTTTATAGAGGGATTCTTTCATTACTTATGCAATCTGTTATAGCGTGGTATTTACTCATATTAGGGATATCAAAAATTACGTCTCCACACAAAAAAAATTAAATATGAAAACTAATAACGCGTTTTGAACACTTAGTGTTCTTCAGGTTTACATATGCACTCTTGATATGTCGATCTCCAGGAGTGATGTAGGAAGGAATCCTTCCTAGGACTAGAGTCCTTCCTACGTCACTCCTGTTTATCGTCATCTCAAGAGTGCAGACGTAAGCTTAAAGAGGAGCAATAAGTGTTCGAAATGCGTTATTAGTTTTCATATTAAACATTTTTTGCGTTAGACGTAATTTTTGAAATCCCCAATAGGAGTATTCTCTATTCGTTCATACGGTTATAAATGTGGTGTTAACTTTCCCTAGTGTCACTTTCAATCATCTGTGAACCACTTCGCTTCTTCATTCTTCTGTATTCTTTATTTCTACAGGAGACGGGATGTCGTGGAAATTAATAATTGACAACTGTGATTGTTGTTTTCATAGAATATGCTTTAGTTCAATGTTATGTACCTTATATATATATATATTGGTTTTTATGAATTGTCCGGGAGATGATATATTAGTTTAGATAGTGACCAATAGGTATAGAGTTTTTGCAGGTGTGGATTAATCCAAATATGCGACTATTAGAAGGTCCTCATGTCAAAGAGGAGACTGTGCAACCTGTACTCCTATTGGTCACTATCCAAATTAATCATGTATATATATATTAGTATAAATAGGGAGCAGACCTTCTTTTATACAAATTGTGATAAACTGAATTGCCTTAATCAAACATACCTCTCTTTTAAGCAGTTTTTCATATTTTCTAGCTAATTTCAATTCGTCTTGATTCAGCTGGTGAATTATATCAGTGATATAATAGTGATGTCCAGCCGGAGTTTTGCTGATATAATTCACCAGCTGAATCAAGAAGAATTGAAATTAGCTAGAAAGTATGAAAAACTGCTTAATATATATATATATATATATACAATTACAGAAACGATTCTTCGAACTGAATAAACTAGAATTTAAAAAAGAACACATAGAACGGAAACCACTGAACTCACTACTATATTTCGATGTCCTCGTCTTCTGAAGACGTATTATATATATATACATATACATGAGTTAAAAGTTGATTCCTTAAGTTATTTATACATAAAGAACACGGGAGAAGTACATGATAGGTAACCTGTGTCTTTTCAAAATGTGCCTCAAAGAGTGGGCTTTAAGGAGACTGGCTTGGCTAAAACTCTTCTGACAGATTCTACAACTGTATTCTACTGAAGAACTGGAACAGGAATCGGAGTGAGAAAGGAAGTCGATTTCACTTTGAAAGTGTTTTCCACAACAGTTGCAGGAAATGCTGACACTATTGACAAGGCTTGAAGTAGAGGCTTCCTGTGTGGAGTCATTCAAGTCGTCTGTGTCTCCCAGTATGGTCTCATTGCTAAGAACATTGACATAACAGTCTGACGCTTCGTAAAACAGGCTTTTCAAAGAGTTAACATCAATGGAATCTAAATCTTGACCTGAAACAAACAAGACATGAGTTAGTTATAGGAGAGTTTTAACTTCTCATAGTAAGCATTATTCCTATAATCTCAAACAAAACATTGTTTAAAATAAAATCAGTTTTATCACTTTGCAGTCATTAAAATATGTACAGTGTGTATGCTACATTGCAGATTAACTGTGTTTGATTCACCTGCGTTACCAAGCCTTTTGGCTACTACAACATAAACATGATACCCTTTAGTCATCTTATGTTACCCACAACAGCATCCGAGGGGGACCACACGGTACTATGTCGCGCATGAGACAAATTAAACCGCACACCTGTACCACAGGTCGGTGACAAGCGTACAAAAAGGGAAAATACCATGATACTATTCAGGTGGATGGTAACATAGAACTAAGGGTACAACGTAAAAAAACATCAATACGTGTTGCTTCATGTCATGTTATTGGCCGAAAGGTCAGGGGGTATGATTAAGAATCGAAACAGGCAACATAGATCTAATGCACCTAGGGGAACTGGGATTTATCCCCTAGGATAAACTTAAGAGTTGAAGCCAACTCAGATAGTTATAAAACTATCAATATTATACTTTGTATACTGAATTTCTCTAAATTTAGTTACTCACTAATTAATGACTATCTTGTATTAAAATTGTTTATATTATTAAAATTTGCAAATGAATAACTGTAATCTATGTAAGGGAAGAAGTGATAAATAAACTCCTTTATTTGCAGTTACCCAAATCAGGAAAACAAAAAAAAAAAGTATAGGGTCCCCGAGTTGCTTAGAATATTCCCTCAGGAAGTGAGAATAAATTCTACTTCCTGGAATGAGGATGCCATTCAAATATCTTTCTTTCACAATCATGCCAGTTTACCTGTTTGAATCATTTTAACCAGCCCTTTAATTGTAAAAAAACTATTAGCAATAATAAAAAAAAAGAATAGCCTGTGATAGATATAGATCTACTGTATTCACATGGAGTCGCATAGAGACATTGTAGAGAATAGAGAAAAGAAAAGAGGCTACAACAATAAGAATAAAGTAATGGCTTTAATGATCCAAATTATTAAAAACATCTTCTATACTTGGCAGACATTAGTAAAAATACATTTGGCAATTTCAAGTTTACATAGAGATTTTTCAGGACTATCTGACAAGTACAGTATTGGCACCCACTACAGTTTGTCGGCCTCATAAAAAAAAACCCTTAAACCTGAATGGCGTATAATGATAACCACTCTCACTCTCTTGTAAAAGCCTGGATGAAATTTTGAAAATAGCTTTTACTTACAGCCATTAATAAGTAAATTATAAATATATTATTATATATTTATAACTTATTATAACTATAAATATTATTATAAGTAAAACGTTGTCACATGTAACCTTTATATTACAGTTAACTCATTTTGTCTGCTAAATTAGACTTATTTTTAATACACTTTGCACAAATCAGTCTTTAAAAATTAATATTTTTCTTATTAAGAATAGTATTTTAGTTGAATTTTCAGTTTAATGAAAATTCATAGGAAGAAACCTTTCAAATGAAAACTATAGCTTAACTTTTTTAACTTTATAAATACAAGTACAGTACTTTCTTATTACAGAAAAAATAAATATATTTTAACATTCAAATAAACTCAATCATTTATTTTTTAAAGTTTAATACAATTTAACATTGTTATTGATGCTTTCGTCACTACCTTTAAAACAAGCTATGTCATTAAAAGGTCCAGTTTCAGAGGATTCCTTCTCAGGACAAAATGCGAGGCTTCCGCCTGTAAAGAAATGTAATTCAATATCAATTTCCAGTACTCAGTTAACGTCGTCTATTACAAAAGTGCCTTACCATCTGATTTCTTAGAGTCATTTTCATATACATCTGCGTCAGGTCTAGGGTTAAATAAAGATAAATCAACTTCCATAATATCTTCAAATTCCAAATCAAAGTCATCCTACAGAAATAAACAAAATTACTTCCTGATAGATAAAGAGAAAATTAGTAGGTAATTAGTATTGACGGACTTGCATATCAACATCGTAAAGATTGATTTTATCAACATATTTTGTTTCATCAAAACTTTCAAGCTGTTCGGAACTCATTCCTAATAAACAACAAACTACATGAGAACATCACAAAGTAGTATAAATCACCGGGAATATTTCTGCTCGCAATTAAAAAGGCATGGTTAAGTATTATTATTATCCCTATCAGTCTTCATTTTTTAACTCTACATAACTAAAACAAATTAAATTTACATTATTCTGGTAAGATTCAGTGACATGAAATCACTTGAATCTTACCATAACTACTAAGATCAGTGTTGCTCAGATGTAAATTAAATAATTGGTGACATTAAATAACCTAACTCCAAAAAATACTTGGGTATGAATAAATATCAATTGAAGTTCATTGTATAATCAAATCATCTTTGTATTTGAAGTGTCAATAGAATGGTGATGCATTCTTTTTAGTGTTTCACTTTTTTTCGGTTATGTTATTGATTCATTCGAAATATGGAAGGTTATTCTAGCTTGGGTCAGGTTAGACGTTTACCTTTATGTTGAGACTCACGACATAATATTTCTGTAAAATGACAGATACAAATATTCTGGATAAGTCTATGCGATCAGTCTTCGGTAAGTATTCCCTGAAATAGGTTGGTTTCATTTAGTTTATAAGTTATTTAATTATTTATTTTCAGTGGGTAATATACCTTATGAAGCGACTGAAGAAAAATTGAAGGATATATTTAGTGAAGTTGGTCCTGTACTATCGTTCAAGTAAGTTCAAGTTAGTTGACTTATAAGATATCTTATTGTTCTCATTATAAATATTTACAGATTAGTATTCGATCGTGAAACCGGCAAACCAAAAGGTTATGGATTCTGTGAATACAGAGATCAAGAAACTGCCTTGAGTGCTATGAGAAATTTAAATGGATATGAAATTGGTGGCAGATCTTTAAGAGTTGACAATGCTTGTACAGAAAAATCTCGTTTGGAAATGCAAAGTAAGGATTACTGTATTTTTTTTTATTGGTTACTTAGAGTTGTAGGCTAGAGGGGAATTAGGTTTTATAATTATCCATAACTTCCATTTACTTTTATCTTCTAACTTTGTTGGAATTTACGGAATGGGGGGGGGTTACATAAAGTGTAAATCTCTTTGATTAGCTGAAACACTTCACGTTTGACGAAACTATTTCTTCATGGAATTTTATTAATAGGACTGGACATGGTAAAATCGAATTTAAATTTTTTGCAATAAGTTTAAATTCCAATGAATTAAGAGGCGATATATGAGCGTGCAAAATTAACGGTATACCATGTATGCTACAAATATTTTAACTTCGAAATTACTGACTCGACTGTTAATGAAGGAATATGTGTTATTTCTATATGTGTTGTTATAACTAATAATTAAATTAGTTAATCATACTCTAATATGATTAACTCTTAAACTGTTAAGATGTTGCTTGCTACTATTTCAAATACATCATTATACATTAAAGGTTTTTTTAGGATATTATTGGAATAAGTCTAACAAATTTTACAATCTCGAACCATTTCGACAATATCTCTATTCATGTCATAAAAAAACGTGGTTAAGCAGCTGGTTCCTTTATTTTATTGATTGAGAAACGTATCATGCATTTTTTTCCCCAGCTTTAACTTTCCAGCAATTGATCTGTATAGAATAACAATCCGTGGCGATTGATTGTCTTATTTATTAAACTATCACGAAGATGTTAGTACTGATTCAATCTGATCCATTCATCTGTTAACTAATCTCAAAGTTTACTTAAACTCGACTAAAAGTTTTTAGCTAAAGGCTTATGATCACTATACACAGCTTCTTTTCAACCATACACAGAAATTGTGAATTTTTTTTCAAACATTTACAATATTTTTTAAGTTTTGAACATATATTGTTGCAAATTTTAATGTTTCTGTCCACATATGTTGTGGTTAGATTACTGAAAGTTTTGATGTAAATTCTGAGCTTGTTATGTGCTAGTATGCACACACACACACACACACACACACACACACACACACACATCAATAACATACTTTTAAGACAAGACATATTTTGTTTATTACCATGTTGCCTGTCATATATTGCTGAAGTTTCTGGCCCAAATACTGAAATTGGAGAAAGATTCAGTTTTTAGGTTTAGCAAGGAACACGTTCTTGGAGAGACGTAAAGTATAAAATAAGGAAATGATAACTAACTAACAATAGATTATGTCTTAAACTTACTTTGATTGAAGAAAAAAAAATTAAATTCATAGGCAGTGGTGATGGAATTCCATGTATTTGAGGAAGCCATGCTTTCTATCAATCTGATTTGTAATGATGTTTTCTCTTTCAGGTTTACTGGCTGGACCCCCTGTTGACAATACATACGGAGATCCCGTCGAGTCGGACAAAGCCCCTGAAGCTATAAGCAAAGCAGTGGCCTCTTTACCTCCAGAACAGATGTTTGAGTTAATGAAACAGATGAAGATTTGCATTCAGGTTTCTATTTCAGTTTGCTTCAAATATTTATTTTTAAATTGAAGCAACAAAATAATATATTGAACAAATGCCTAGTTGTAAACATATATCAAATTGGCGGGGGTTCAGGTTAGACTGGTGACAACGTGCTCGCCGCAGGACTGGTAGGTCCGGGGTTCAATACCCACTCTGGCCTTGATTTATTCCCCTGGGAGATAAATAAACTGAGCTCATCGTCCCTTGAAAACATTTAACTAGCCAAGTACTAGTTAAAGGTTCCTACTCTAAATTCATTTGAATTAGGCAAAATAATCAATCTTCATTATGTGGTATTACAAAGAGCTGATGTGTCTTCCCTTGTGGGACTGCAACTGTAACCTAATCTATCTTCAAATTCCATCATGTTTTGATTTCTTATTAATTTTGTGAAAATGATTATACAGGGCTATTTTTATATCTTATAACAGTTTCTTCATACTATTCTCAAAGGAGCTAGTATTTCATGAGAGCGAATATTATCATTGGCTTTATGTTGTTTAAATACCAAGTAGTTCAAGAATTCTTTGTTAACCGTTGATAAGATATCCTCAGCCCAGTGGGTTCATTATTATTTGTCAATATTGTTACCGCCAATAAAAAAGATAGTCTGTTAGTTTGTGTAACTAAACATTACATAAAATTACGGTTTTGTGCTTAAATAAAGTTGTGCTGAGTTGTTGCAGCTAAATTATATCAGTCACATAGCTGTTATACTGTCGTATGGTTTAGTAGAGGTTGCCAAAAGCCGCTGTATCACCCTTTGTAATAAAGGTGTGTGCAGTAAGCAGGTTACTGCTGTTCAAAGCTAACACATTTCAAAAAGAAGGGTCAAGTCGTGATGTGGAATATAATAGAAGTGTTGCTGCAAAGTCACATACTGTAAATTCTTTCTGCATTTCTTATATACGACTTTAATTTTATGAAGTACCCAATGCAAAATGGTTCACACTGGTTGTGGAAAGACTATATATATAAATGAAAAAAGACAACAAATAGAAGAAGCGAGAAAACTTACTGGGTCGATATTTCGAACTGAAGTTCGTCGTCAGGGAGAAGAAGGGAAGAGGAAGAGGCACGTGCGTCCACTCGCGCTGGCAGAGAATGACTCTTCCCTTCTTCTCCCTGACGGCGAACTTCAGTTCGAAATATCGACCCAGTAAGTTTTCTCGCTTCTTCTATTTGTTGTCTTTTTTCATTTATATATCCGTCCTTTTTGGACCGTTTTAATATTTTGATTTATATATATATATATATATATATATATACATACTTTAACACAGAGAAACAAAACACAGAAAGACACTACAGAACTCACTTCGATATTTCGACATCCGTCGTCATCGGGAAGAAGTGCGAAGTACTCGCGTTGAGAAGCAAACTGCTACTGGCCTCCAGAGTAACTCGTGGAACCACCGCAATGCTGCCCCCCGCTGCGGAGGAGAGGAAAAATAGAAATCCCTCCAATATTTATTTAGAAAACAAGATAAAAAGTATATAAAATACGAAATAATAAAAATAATAAATATAATAAAATAAAAAATAATTAACGGTACAGGTTAAGACCAGGAGGAGAACGAGCCCCAAGGAGGCATATGAATGCCTCTTCGGAAGCTCTAAGGGTGACATGGGTATTAGACTCGGGGATTTGTACCCTGAAACAATCATTGAAAGGGAGGTCATGGGAATTAGCATGGACAGCTATGGGTAAGTCTCTGCGCTGACCAACGGACGCCCTGTGATTGTTCATACGCAGGCTCAGCTTGGTTGAAGCCAAGCCAACGTAAAAAGCATCACATCGAGTACACTCCAAACGGAAAACGCAGTTTACCGCAGCATATATATATATATATATATATATAATAAATATAAGGAATTATAAAATTCCCTCTCTGGTTGTTCCTGCCAGTAGTCATATGCTTGTCTCAAAGCTTAAGCCATGCTTGTCTGAGTATAAACTAATTTAAAAGTGAAACCGCGAAAGGCTCATTAAATCAGTTATGGTTCACTAGAGCAGTCCACTAAGTGGATAACTGTGGTAATTCTAGAGCTAATATATACAGTTTTATTTTTTGATAAAGTACTGTGAAAAAATGCTGCAATTTTTCCAATATAGAGTTATTCATTGATCAGCTGAAGCGTTTTTGTTTTAAAATAATTATTTGTTGAAGAATATATTATACCATTTAACCAATTCTTCTACCATTTTTAGATAATGAATTCAACGGTATTAGATAAATTGAACTCAAAATTAAAAAAAAAATAAAACAAAATGATTATGTATTTACAAAAATGAGTTAAAAACACATTGTTGATTGACTTGATGTCTGGGCAAAATTTAAAATTTGTTCTTTTTGTGTTATACAAATGGTTATCTACCCCTTGATTCAAAACTTTTTCGGGTTAATTTAAAATAATCCAAACTGAATTTAAAATAGTCCAAGTTTAATTTAAAGTAAGTACGGTTAAACCACATTAATCAAGCATATTAATAGACCAAATATAATATAAAATAATATAATTTAATGAAAAACTTTGTATAAATTACTTCCTTCACTGTTGTAATAACAATGTTTTACTTACTTTGACTTCCATATTTTAATTTTGCTTTAGTGATCTTAAGAAACACTTTATTGTACATATATCCATGTTAATTTTTCAGTTAGCATCAGTATATATATTTATTAAACATTTTATTCCTTCATTATTTTTTTATCTTGAGCTTAAAATTAAAAGCACTATATAGCCGAAATACAAAAGTATATGTAATTGTATATTGTATATGTAAAGTTAGCCCTTTATAGAACTTTGTCAGATTAATTTAAAATAATCCAAGTTTAATTTAAACTGCAGTGTAGTATACATGTATTTTCACGTTGACAAACTGTTTTAAATATAAATTTGAACAATGTTATATTAAACCTGAATAAATTCAATTTAAAATTGGATTTCTATAATTACACTTGGATTATTTTAAATTAAACTTGGATTATTTAAATTAACCCGAAAATATTATAACTTATTTATTAGTTATAAATGTTATTATATATAACTAATAAGTTATAACTTACTTCAGTGTAAATGAATATGACAATTCAAAAAAAAAAGATATCTTATTTTTTTTTTGTACGTAAAATATTGTAAATTATTTTGTATTTTGGACCTAATCCTTAAAGTAACCTAATTTATATTTGAGTAGCCGGTGGTTGATAAGCTGTATGAATATTGTATATATTCAGGGTGGCCAACCTGCGGCTCTTTGAAGGATTATTTGTGGCTCTCAATAATGTCCTCTAGGACTAGGTGCAAGAAGGTCCAATAATTTATTTATTCTGTTTATTGCAGTGCTTGGTAATGTAAATTGACTACAGACCTATTACAGATTGTCTTTAGTAGTATTCAAATAATAACAGTTTACTTTGGAAAAAATATAATGTTTTCCACAGGTTTTTTACAAATTCCTTTTAAATTAAATTGTAATTTTTGTACAATTAAATTGTAAAATTGTATATTTTTTTAAAAAAAAATATTAATTATTATTGAAATGATTGAAGGGCGTGTTTGGTTAGTTAGCAGAAATAGAATTTGAGCTTTTTAGATTAATTTATAGCCTCTTTTTGTATTTTTATGTGTTGTTTTTTTTTAGAACAACCCTGCGGAAGGAAGACAAATGTTATTGCAGAATCCCCAGTTGGCTTATGCTTTACTCCAAGCTCAAGTTGTCATGCGGATTGTTGACCCACAAGTTGCTATAGTTAGTATTCCATAGTTAGCTATAGTTAGTTAGTATAGTATAAAGATATTTGAATGCTTAAAATTATTCATATTGAATTTAATGTTTTCATCTGAGTTTTTTTTAAAATCATGTTCAACTGGTGACATATGAAGTCTAATATTTTGCACTGCATTTCATTCATCGAATATTTATTTTTATAAATAACTAGCTGACCTATCCGGCTTTACCCGGGAAACAATTTAATTCCAACTCTAATAATAAATTACATACAACGAAAACAATTTAAATTTTCTATAGTTCCGTTACACTTAACTTTTTTGAGATAAACGAAATTAATACAGAATTAAAATTATAGATTACGCAAAAAAGATATAATCTAACACTGATTATAAATTGCACACTTTGTCTAATACAATTGGTAGTTGATAGATTAGATTAAACAAATAATAAAAAGAATATTTTTTGCCGAACAATACATAAAGAAATGAAACGTCTTCTAGTTAGATATCATCGATATATATAATAATTTATCATTTTGCCTAATATATAACTATATTAATATAATTAATAACTATATTATATAACTAATAAGTTATAACTTACTTCAGTGTTTACTAAATAAGACAATTCCAAAAAAAGAGGATATAATCTTATTTTTTTTGTACGTAAAATATTGTAAATTATTTTGTATTTTGGACCTAATGCTTAAAGAAACCTAATTTGTATTTGAATAATCAGTGGTCGATAAGCTTATCAATCTTGTATATATCCAGGGTGGCCAACTGCAGCTCTTTGAAGGATTATTTGTGGCTCTCAATAATGTACCCTAGTTCCCTTTTCATTTTTGCGCTATTATATTTTAAAAAATTATTATAGTATGTTTCCATATGTATTTGTTGCATACCTTATAAATAAGTATTTAATTACGGTTCACGAAACATTTCGAATTTTGTAAAATGGCTCGGACTATCATGGAGTTTGACCACCATTGAGTATATATCTTTCTGTCATTATGCACATACTTTTCGTACTCTTGCCTGGGTACATTAAATCAACCAATGTAAGTAGTTGGCTTACATTGTTGATGAAGATATGTGGTTTATAGACAATGCTGCACAAGGTGAACCCTGCTAACAGTGGCGGTAGTGGGGGCGGCGGAGGTGACTCTGGTGGTGGGCCTGTGGCAACCAATCCTGCACCTTCACCACCAGTCCCTCAACAACCACCTCCTCAAGTCATTCCTCCACCCAAGCCAGCCCCTCCACCAGAGCCGACAGCTCTGCCTCCGCCCAGGCCTGGACCGCCTCCGCCGAGTCAACAGCCGCCCCTCATCCCTCCAGCGCTACCGCCTTCCCATCCTATGATGCCGCCTCAACCGCCTCCAATGCAGCCGCCAATGCCAGTTTTACAGCCTCCGCCTCCACAGCACATTATTCAAGGTGTGCATCTTGTAATTGACTGGTTGTCTCAATTTACAGTATTATCCAGTAAGGTAGGGCTTCTCAATCTTTTTTAACAAAGGGCCCAATCATGAATTAAGGAAAATTTTGTGTTGCACCTTCGATTTCAGTACGAGATAAAATAGCAATGAAGCTTAAGTAGTGTTAAATTAGTACTAATTAATTGCTCTTGAGAAGAGGTTATAGTTGCTTTTGTATTGTGCATACATTTCTTACTTATTAATAATATAATTCGAGATTTTCATACTTAAACTTTATTATGTTGTTTTTATTCTCGTATTTCTTTTGGAATTGCTTTGATTGCTAGGGTTTTTGTTGTTCATGGTCTGCCTGATGAAAATGTTACCATTTATAATGGTGATATTAGTATTTAATCACAACAAGAAAAATAGGAAAATAATACGGTGTATTATGAAACAACTCTTCATTTTGATATTATATATTGCACTCTAGTATCCTAATGAGAAACATGTATTATGAGACTTATAATTTTTTTTTTATTAGGTCTTACATGTGATAAACACCCTCTCAACTCTTCATCAACATCTTTCATACTTGATCTACTTTTATATTTAATGGTATATAACATAGAAAAACTTGTTCAAAAAGATAAGATGTAGAAAATTGTAATATGACCATTAGTGCTTTTCTTGTGATAGTTTAAAATGTCAACTGACGAAAACTTTCCTCTGATATGGAATCCACATACCTTTGATGGCAAAAAATTATGAAATTCACTAAAATTTCTTTAATAATCAATTATAATCTTTTTTGCTTTGTGGCGCACCTAAGTGTCTTCCTAGGTGCACCGTTTGAGAAGCACTGCAGGAAGGTATCTTACTTAATCTTACTGGACCTTATCTCTCCATTTTTTTTATAAATCACCTTTCAGACGTTACTTTATCTTTCGATATCTTACTTATAATAGTGAGAAAACAATTTCAGTTTTTGAAGTAAGCTTTGTCAGTATTTATTAGCTATTATACAGTTATTAGCTATTATACATTATTAGCTTATAATCATTTATACAGTGCCTTTTAACATTTAGTACATGAGCGTCCAAACCACAGTAAAAAATAAAAAAAAATGACTAAGATCTTTAAACCGTAACAAGCAGTCTTCTTCTGTGTCAAATCTCTACAGTTGAATCTCAGATTTGACTCTGACAAAGACTGCTTGTTATGGTTGAAAGGTCTTACTCTTTTTTCTGATTTCTTACTGTGGTTTGGATGTTGATTTTTATTTCACGTGTTTATTGTGAAATCTTGTTATATTATATGAAGAAGGATTTCTGAGCTGAAGAAGAATCTCCAGTGACCACAATTCTACCAAATAAAAAAATCTTTACTTGTTTAAAAAAAATAATTATAGGTAACACTTGACTATCAGTATAACAATCAGTACCTATCAATCATAAAAACCAGATCAATGGGATTTTGAAGTGATATATTTCATTCCTGAAATACGGCTTCAGATCAAATTTCGAGTGTTGTCCTTGATCTCTTACTTCTTCGAAATCTAGGTGTAAGGTATCGGTAATAAAGAGTTAAATTGATGTAGAAAACTTTATGGGAGGGGATTTTTACTTTTGAGACTTTAGGATACCATCAAGGGATGAGCTGGGAACTGCTGATGTATACAAATTGATTTATTTATAACCTGAATGTTATATTTATTGATTCTGTATCAGTTTGAAGTTTTTAAATTAGTAGGACAATATTCGGTGAATCATTTTTTTTGCTTTCTAAGGTAAGAAAACAGTATATCTTTTGCTTTACTGAAGTTGCATGAACCCGCTAAAATTGTTATAATTTAGTAAAAAAAAGGATCAAACGAAAGTGATTTAACGAGCAACTTCCAATTCGGTTGAAGTGTGAACTATTTCGATTGAAACCAGTATTGACGACATTCTTTGTAAAGATGAACGGGCTACATTGAACATATGCAGTCAGTTGCGGTCAGTGATGATACAGCACAGTAACGTTATTAGTGCAGTAGACAAGTGATAGCTGGGACCCAAATGTTAACGCAACGACACAAGGAAGCAAAGAATCCTTTGAGTGTCAAAATATTTGAAAAAACTCTATGAAAGGACAGCTGATACTTTATAAAAATGTGATGAAACTTGGATTCACTATTGCAAATCAGATTCCAAAAGACAAAGCATGGAATGGAAGCACAACAGTTCACCTGTCGGGAAGAAGTTCAGAAAGGAAGAATCAGCGGGAAAAATCATAACTAACCATCTTTTGGGATTTAAATGTATCATCTTTTCATTATTTACAAAATCAGTATAGAATAAACAAGTAAAGCTAGCAAGGAGAGAAGAACATTGCGGATTTCGAAAAAAAAGTGATGTTACTATTCCACAAAAGTGGGTTGAGAGGTACATCACCTGATTTAACTCCTCAGATTTTTATTTGTGTGACAAGTCAAGGAGGCATTTTTTTTCTGTAATGGGCTGAGAGACTGACAAAGTTAGCTCTCCGATGCTGATTCCTCGAGGGAATGTTGCAACTCTCATTGTTTAGACTAATCCCTGTCAGATGAATCCTGAGTCTTTTAAGAAACTCAAGAGTAGCATGACATGTTCTTTGCGTATTTTGTCAATTTCATGTCTTAGTCCTAAACTTGAAATCTTGTTGTGATCCAAAGTTTCACATTCAAATAACAAATATTGTTCTAACGTATAGCAATCACTTATTGTGTGGTATTTACTCATTGTAGGGTAAAAAGTTAATGAAATGGTCTCTACATATAAAAATTTAATTAATGGTATAAACAGTGAGTTCGAACACGTAGTGTTCTTCCTTAGGCATTAACTAAGGGTGAGTTCCTAATACTTCATCATGACCACACCTGGCTCCACATTACTGAATGTGATACACCATTCTCTCATAAATTTAATACCAGTTTTCGTCTGGTAGATATAGTATAATATATGAATATATTTTTTCTGTATTTCAGAGTCTTTCTAAGCATCTCTTATTAGATAAAAATACTAAATATATAAACCATGGCTGTATAATAAACTATAAACCATGGCAACAGTTGTACCACCGACACTCACCCTTAGTTAATGCCTGAGGAAGAACACTACGTGTTCGAAACACGTTGTTTATAACATTAAATTTTTATATGTGGAGATCATTTCATTAACTTTTTACCCTACAATGAACAAATATTGTGCTGTTTCTTCGAAGATATTGCATTTTCTACAAAGAGGTTCTGTAATGATTCCAAATCTATGTAGATGTTTTTTTAAAATAATGGTATCCTTTTGGAAAACCCACCATTTCTTTGATTTAGCTTTTATTTAACCAAGGAAGCATTACATGGTAAAGAAAGTTCAGTAAAAACGAGGAGATCAAAGGATTTGTGAAAAAGTGGCTAAAAAAATAATTCGAAGACTCCTTTATACCTAGCAATGAGGTATAAAAAACCTAGTTCATTGTTAGGACAAGTAAATTAATACTAGTATTATGTTGAAAAGTAATGAAGGAAACGCTTTTTAAAAATTCACAATTATTTTTTGTAAATGAGGTGATAAGTTTATCACCTCATTTGATTTTTTATGTATTTATAATTGAATGTTTGCTTGAATGTCAATAATGAATGTTTGATTGATAACTTTTTCGTTGTACAGGTCAAGATCTGGACTTAAGAACAATGGCAAATCGAACAGGCATGAATATGACAGCCGGTGGTGTTCTTTCATCTGACCAGGATATGCGCATTGCTGCCTCTTCAGCGCCTCCAGTCCAACCAGAGCCGTAAGGAACATTCCATTTTGTCAATTTAATTTAAACCTTTTGAGCATTCACTGATAATATTTACTTTTGATTTGTTAGTTTTACTTCTTTTGTGTACATATTTTTAATTTACGCGACGCGATACGTTTTCATCACCGATAATAAACTGAAAGGGCTAGTATTTCATGTGACTACAGATCTACCTATAAGTTATTCAAGAGTTCTACAATGAAGAGATATGCGAAATATAAATACATGATATAATATATCATTTATATTATATATATAATCAGACCTGTCCTTTAGTTAGGGCGAACCGCGGCAACCGCCCTGGGTTCCACGCTTGTGGGATCTCCGAGGGAGGATGGTAGTGACATGGGATAAATGACCTGTTCACTGGTTAATTTGTTATGCCGGCGGCAGGTCAGACTAACAGCTGCCGCAACAGTCACTCATAGTGTCCTCGGGTCCTCGGTGGTTGAGTTGCCTTGAGCCCCGCTCCTTCCTAGCGACGGCCCTGTCTATAATGACATGTCATATATACTATCATGGTATATAAATAACAAGAACAGTCAGTTCCGACAGCTTTTCAAACTATTGAAAGAAAAACACAGGGAAACAAAAACGAGTCACACTACAATAATTCGACCTCATTGTGACCAGGAGAAGAAGCAAGAGTTACTGTTTGACAGGCGTGTAGAGCTCTTCTTCTCCTGATGATAAAGAAATCCAAATATTGAAGCCAATTTTATTGTTTATATTATTGAAAGTTAAGCAAATTCTGCATTTACGACCTTGTTATTACTATTACTATTAGCTCATTATAGTCTTATGGCTATTTTCCTTTTCGTTGGAGGTAAACTATATAGCAGGTTTGCCAAAGATATTTAGAAATAGGTATGTCGGGTAAAAAAAAAAACATTTGATTGAATAGTCTACATATATATTTAACTTACACTTATTAAACGAGCTTTATCATACATGTGTAATTTCAGGTTAAACATTTCAGGATTTACACATAATTAAAGTAAACAAAATTATAAATAAATGATACAATGTATATGATCTAAGTGTAACTGTCGTAAATGCAGAAACTGCTATCACTTCCAATAAAATACGCTTGAGAGAAGATCTACTGTCAATATATATATATACACCTTTTTTTCGTTGGAAATACGATCCAAAACGGACAAATATAGTTGGAGACCCAACCGTCTCTGAACCAGTGCGCTTGGTTTCCCTCTCTTATCTCTCCTGAAGACGGTTCAAACCGAAAATTAGAGACTGTAAGTGTGTTCTTTTGATTTCTCTATGTTTCTTTGTTTATATTGAACTATATATATATATATATATATATATATATATATATATATATATATATATATATATGATTCGACCGTGGAATAGAAACAAAACTAAATTTTATCGGGATTCGGTCAGTTCTTCAAGTTCAAATTAAACTCTCATTGCCAACGTTTCGGTCTTTTTTTAAAACCTTTTTCATAGGCCTACAAAAACAGAGGAAATAGAAGAAATAATACAATCATTCAAAAATCAAACATACAGGAAAGTGCAATTAGTTACAATTAAGAAATTACAATAGAAATTTTGACTATAGGTCAGTGAGAAAACTTACAGAAGTATAAATTTTGAAATAGAAAATCTAAGTATTACATTACAAATTATTTTACAAAGAAAAATAGTATGTGGATTTTAACAAAAACCTTAGTCTGAATAAACACGTGACTATGAATAAAATATTTTGATTTTGATGAAACAAAAATAGTAGCCGAAGAAATGGGTGAATAGAGAAGGAAAACTCTGGAAATGTTATATATTAGAAAGGACCAGTCATCCATTAATTATAGAAGTGTCATTTCAAATTTAAATAGTATTTATTCGGGTGTGTTAAGTTAAACATTGTTGATAGATGAAAAATTGTGTTAGTGACTTTTTGGTTGTCTGGTAAAATTTGGTTACCTTGCTTGGGTATTTCAGTTCATTGTCACGTGTTCATTCAGACTACAGTTGTTGTTAAAATCCACAAACTATTTTTCTTTGTAAAATAATTTGTAATGTAATACTTAGATTTTCTATTTCAAAATTTATACTTCTGTAAGTTTTCTCACTAACCTATAGTCAAAATTTCTATTGTAATTTCTTAATTGTAACTAATTGCACTTTTCTGTATGTTTGATTTTTGAATGATTGTATTATTTCTTATATTTCCTTTGTTTTTGTAGGCCTATGAAAAAGGTTTTAAATAAATACAGAAACGTTGGCAATGAGAGTTTAATTTTAACCTGAAGAACTGACCGAATCCCGATAAACTTTAGTTTTGTATATATATATATAATATATATATATATATATTCGGTTTATATACTGTTTCGCGCACCGTTCTTCGACGTGGGGAGATCTCTCTCACTTCGTCCTCTCTTCTAGTCTACTCTCCTGATGACGAACAACAGTTCGAAATATTGAATTCTGTAAGTGTTCTTTTTATTCTCTTTTCTGTGTCGTGCTTTGTGTAATTTAAAGTTTTATATATATATATACGGTACTGTTTTCTTGACCACAAAATATTAACAAACACTTTTTCTTCTTCTCGGAGTTTGGTCAGGGTAAATATATGGAATCACCTTTTTGCCAACGTTTCGTCTTTATTTTAAGACATCCTCAGGGCTATAAACTAACAAAAAAACAATAAACAATGGACATTTGTCATTTCTACTTTAGAAGAATTTTTTAGAAACATCATAAACAAATTTTTCAATTTGTTTATGATGTTTCTAAAGTAGAAACCAGCCTTCAGTAAGTTTTTTTTTAATTTGTATATGATGTTTCTAAAGTAGAAATGACAAATGTCCATTGTTTATTGTTTTTTTGTTAGTTTATAGCCCTGAGGATGTCTTAAAATAAAGACGAAACGTTGGCAAAAAGGTGATTCCATATATTTACCCTGACCAAACTCCGAGAAGAAGAAAAAGTGTTTGTTATATATATATAAATGAAAGACAAACGCTTACAGTCTTTAACTTTCGATTCAACTATCATCGGGAGAAATAATAAAGGGAAATCAAGTGCATTGATGCACAGAGATGTTGGAGTCTGTCTCCAAGGGTTTCCAACTGTTTCATACTTGACGAAATTAGGAGACTCTAAACTCTTTATGTAAAA
The DNA here is from genome assembly GCA_026182355.1 of Hermatobates lingyangjiaoensis. Classification (NCBI taxonomy): domain Eukaryota; kingdom Metazoa; phylum Arthropoda; class Insecta; order Hemiptera; family Hermatobatidae; genus Hermatobates; species Hermatobates lingyangjiaoensis. Next base: position 448,545 of record JAPFBL010000160.1, read on the forward strand.
CAATCCGCCACTATGTTACTTTTACCATCTACGTGGCGAATATCTGTAGAGAATTAAGAAGTATATGTCAGATGTCTAGTTTGCCAAGGCGATGCCTTGTCTAATCTTTACTAAAAGGCAAAAGTGGTTGATGGTCAGTATAAATGTTAAAAGTACAACTTTGAAGCAAATATTTAAAATAACAAATCGCTTCATATACCGCAGTCGGATCCCTGTACCGTTTTGTGTGTCATCAAGTTTTCGTGAATAAAAGCAAGGATTTCTCAGATATTATCCTTTTTTTGTTCTAAGAGTCTCTGCCACGATTGAAATATCTGAGGCAGGAGTTGTTAAAAGTCAACGAAAAGTACTAAAGGAGTAAACCTTTTACGGTGTGTGTTGGAAACCATTACTATTAATTTACTAAGTGTTCCTAATTACAGTGATATAATTCAATACATGAAATGCAAAACTAATGCAATGTAGTTCCTAAAGTAAATATAAAACTGCTTAGTATTAATACCTCCTTGACTGACTTGTGAATGACAGGATTTTAGTTAATAAAAACGGTCAGGATCTACTCACTCCTTTCAGTTTAAGGACTTCCCTTGTATCCAATAGGATTCGGTTGTCCTTCCGAAGGGAAGTGCCAATTAACCCGGGACTAGGCCTCACCAGTTTTGAAGTCCACCTGCCAAACCATGGACCTTGTTAGAGGCTTTAGCTCAACTCAACTCAACCATGGTTGAGGGTTTAGCTCCCTGTTGTTACTCTGCGGCAACCTCCCGAGAACATACTGGTTCTGACACAGCGACTCCTTAGAGAGTCTACCCTTCCTGGGTGAGGAACTATAGCCACTACTAGTCGAACACCAAGGTTGGGGCATGGGCTAACCCCACCCCCATAGTACCGACAGTATTATTTAAGTTTATTAGTATATCATCAATAGATATCAGTTTTTTGCAATTTTTTGTAAGTTTATTACAGTTACAGTCTATACCATTGTTTTTTAAAGAAAGAAAGTGATCTGTAAGAGATAAATCTCTAAAGACCTCTGTCGATGACTTTTTGATCGAACGCTGAATTCCTTGGTCTGATTCAAAAATCTATACATTTTTAAGACAAGTCGACAACCACTTTTTAGGTACCGTCGTCAAGAAAGGAAAAACTCTACTACGGTGCAGTCCAATACAGTTGTCTGGCTCACTGGAGAGCTAATGGTACCCTTTGCACTACTTTCAGACTATTAGAGGATAGCCATTTTTTGTTTTAACGGAAATCAGGTGATAAAGCATCGAGTTCCAAAGATTGCGAGGATATAATAGTTGCATTCCAACGTATCATCTGAGTGTTTATAATCCCACTGTGTTTCCTCCTTTTCCTATTGGATGTGAATCTCCAATTTATTCTTAACTGATTGTTGTTTGAACACATCGTTTTAACGTTCTTGAGCATTTAAAGATAAAATGCAAGGTATGATCAAAAAGGAAAGTGACTTTTTGAATTTCGCGCGCTCTCTGTACTCTAATATCAGTTTTTATTGTTGTTGTGTTGGTATACTCGTCACGTCATATGTTCACAGTTTTGACTATACAGCATGTGCTGTTTTTATGTGAGAGGCGCGACTGGGTTAGACTGGTGCTTGCCGATTTATTGCTATTGCATATATTTTTTTTTTGCTAAGAATTTTTTTAAGTAAAAAAATGGAATTAAGTGCTCAAAAACTCATGAAATTTTTACAGTGGGATACGGAAATTAAACTTGAGCAAAAAAAAAAGGTTAATAAGTTATTCTACAGGTAATTATGTAGTTGGTAACGCAAAGACAATTCTAACCTGTTTGGCTCTCACATACAAACCATACATGCTATATAGTCAAAACTGTGAACATATGATCGTGACGAGTGTACCAACACAAGAACAAAAAAAATTTTAATTATATAGTATAGAGACGAGACCGGGAAATTCAGAAACTTCCTTACTCTTTGATCACACATCGTAGAGAGAACTGTGAACAAGACTAATACTTACTTTATTTGATATTTGTAAAAGAATTTCATCTTAAAGAAAAAGATTGGAAGAGAAGATGAATTATGTGAAATATTTTCAAATGCTTTGTCATTTCAAGCTTTCTTTTGGTCTTGCTCCTGATGATGAACTGATCTTCAAAATATCGATCTGAGTTAATGTTTCTCTTTATGTGTTTTTTTGTTATTTCTATAAGTTCAGTTAGACCACCTGTGCACATTTAAGTGAAAGCTTTTAATACTGTTTTAGGTACTAGACTAGCGTTCACGTATTTTCCATTATTTTATTTAGGATAATTTTCTAACTATAAGCTAAATTTATTTATTTCATTTAGTGCATTTTGTATACCAGAATTGGTCACATATATCGTTGCAGTAAAAAAAATTCTTTTATACTTCCAAGCAAAAATAGATATCTCCTGATTTTAGTATAGTTTTTTATTTAGGTTGATAACATTGTGGAAAAACAGCTAAATTTCGTTCTATCAATATATTGACCTCACCAAATCCAAAAAAACCATAACTGCACCTTTAAGTTTTCTCAAAAGATAGAATTTAGCTTCTGTTAATTTAGTTTTTCTTTAAATTGTCATTTATCTTTAGTATGTGGCACTATTGTACAAAAGGTGACAAATATACTGAAAACGTAACATATGTTTGAAGTACTAGCATAATTACTATTGAATCATTCATAACTGCATTCATAAATGTAGTGGGATTGTATTTGATTAATAATAACTAATTAGATTAATAATGTATATATTGTAATTAATTAATTAATGTTGTATTTAGGCCTCATATTGAGCCTCTTCCTGAAAGGTATATCATTATATATATATATAAATAAACAACTATTACTAAATAGCTTTTTTGCAGTTAAACAGTTGCAAATTATAACAATTAATCAATTACAAATGAAACTGAAACATTAACTTATCCTGTCAGTCTTCTCTTAGTTATGTTATTTAGTTCTTTATCGTCTAATAACTTGAAAATGGGTCATGTGAGGTGTAGTGGTAATTTGTTTCCCCTATGTATTATGTTAGTTAGAGAGCTAATGTGCTTCCTCTACTGACGATTGTGTGCTCAAACATTGGCCGTGGTGTAGGTTTTCCCTGTGTTAGTGGTAAAACTTGCGCTCCCTCGAAGAATACTGAAGTATTGGTTCCTTACATTGTCCTGACCAGGACAGCTTGTGGCCTTTTAAATCATGAAGGTGTGGGCTTCTGCGGTTTGTTGAGAAATATATTTCAAAATATAAAGAATTACAATTCTGGTAATACAAAAAAAATTGTGGCATTCAGGAAGAAGATTATTTATCAATCATTATTTGAAATGTCTAAGCTTTTAGAAAATCATTTTCCTGAGTTAACAAAGGTAATAAAGGAAGGCAATTGGAGGACACTGCTTAATCTTTTGAAAGATGCGAAAAAGTTTTAGAAGCACTGATCGACTAATATAATGATAGATTGAAGGATTTTACAATATAACTATTTTATAAGAAATTGCTTATCCATTCGTTGTGGCCTTTTGGGGAAGTGAACGGTGCTAAAATGGCCTTTGCTCCAAGGAAGCCCGCCCCCCCCCCCCCCCCCCACACGTGCAGTCGTTGGAATCAAATAGCCTTCAAAATTCCAGAAAATTCTCAAAATTATTATTTTCATGGATATACAATCAAGTATCTAAGTTTAGACTTTCATCTTATTATATTACTCGTATAATAATCAATGATCAAACCACAATATGAAATGGGAAAACAAAACTAAGATCTTTCAACCGTAAAAAGCGGTCTTCGACAGAGTCAAAAACCCAACTGAACCAGTTAGCTTAGACAGTTGGTCAATTGGGTTTTTGACTCTGACGAAGACCGCTTGTTACGGTTGAAAGATCTTAGTTTCGTTTTCCCATTTCATATTGTGATCATTGATTGCTATTTCACGTGTTTATGTGAAATCTTTTTATCGTATAATAATATATATGTATACAGTCGTAATTAAAAAAAACTAAAGGTTTTTCAAAACAGAAACGTATAATTCAAAATCATAAAAAAAATTGTTATATTAAATTAACTGACTACGCAAACAAATATAATAAACTTTCAACCACTTTAAAAAAACTAGCCTTGATTTAAAATAAATTTATTTTTACTTTGCAAATATTGCAGTTGAAAAACCGTTTAAAACAGTATTAAACACATAAAACATAAAAACAATTAGGACCTTAATAATTCATTTGAATATGAAATTTTAGATTTTTTGTTAGCTTTTCATTATTTTATTTTTTTTATTTTCTAGTTTTCCCTTTTTCCCTTCTCAAAATACCTCCCCTCCTGCCTACTCTCTCCTTTGTTACGCCATTAAAGGGACCAATATGAAAAAACTTTTTAATTTATTTTTCCTTGTCATTCAGTCATAAAAGTTGAATTTGTTTTTGAGAAATTATTAAGTCGTCATTTAATATGAAATTAAAATGTTTCCAAAAATAAAAATAAATAAATCTTTTAGGATGCCTTAAGAAATTTTTTCTGTCATATCCATTAAGTTTGGAATAAGTTTGTTTAATTTTACTGTTCATTTTTTGAAACATCTTGACACTCCGGTTTAAGGAGTGTTTAGCTCATATTTGTTTTAAATAATTGTTTCCTAAGAAGTTACGAAGCAATGAATGAGGATGTTTGATCAAGGTGCAAAGGTTTTGGAGTTTGAATCAGACAGAGCAACCGAAAAGCGATTTTTCAAGTGGGAGAATACAAGTCAGGTACCCACCTCCCTCAGGGGCAAATATTTTGTTTTTAAACCTCTGTGATGTCAGCTATTCGTTTAAATACCTTTTCTAGTAAACTTGAGTAAGGACACATTTAGTACCCACACCTAAAGTCGACGTGGTGATGTGTTATTTTGGAGACTGGCAAAGAAGCTACTTGGTTACTGTGGTTCTTTGCCAGCTACCTGCATAGGGTGGTCTATGCAGAGTAAGTATAATATTACTCGTATCAGGTAACAACAATACAATGTAATTAGGTGAACAAAGTAGTTTCTTATTTTTGCATATAAATAACGAGATTCAGAATATAAATTGTGCGGAAACTAAAATGATCTGTAGGAATTGATCAGGTATATCGTCTTCTTTAATTAAGTTTTTATGGGTAAAATTCTACAAAATAAGTAATGGTTTGTTCAAGTTAGACTCAGGAACAAATAACCAATCATATATTACTTTATATATATATATATAACAATTAAAAGAAACGGTCCAGCGAACTTTTTTAAATAAAATAAATTCAAAACGAAGGAAACACACAGAAAGACACAGACATAACTCACACCTCCTGATGACGACGATGGTCGAAATATCGATGTGAGTTATGTCTGTGTCTTTCTGTGTGTTTCCTTCGTTTTGAATTTATTATATATATATATATATATATATATATATATATATATATAACGAAGTAACATAGCAACAAGTAATACAAATCACTCAAAATGCTAAGTACGTAATATTTCGAACACAACCCTTTCAGAGAATGAGAGGGGTGTGAAGGATAGTACATGTTCTTCGCTTAGAATTGGAATATGCAGTAGTTGGTTCGAGTAGAAATGTGTAATTTAAAAGTTGTCGAGGTATGACTTACTGCCCACCCTCACCTCTTCGAATTCATATTATCTGACGTTCAGTGCTGGCTCCTGTTTTAATTTAAAGATGAGCTTACATGAGCTCTCTACAACGGCAAACTCTTTCCAGGAGTCCCTGAGGAAAGAGTCTGTATTTTATAGTGTGAACGAATATGTCTAGAAGCAGAAAGGGGGTAATAGGTATCTCTCGCAGGGGAATACATAGACTAAAAAATAACATACTATATGCAACAGTATAAAACAGTCATACATTGATATATATTTTGAATTTTAGTTCACTATTAAATGAAAACTAACAATATCGTTTATAGTAAGTGTATTGTTCTATTGTGTCCCTGGTAAATATTTTTCACTTTTAATAACTGAAATGGTATATATTATTCAATAATGAAAAATATATATATCAGTCTAATTTGGAGCTATTCTTCATAATTTAACTGGAACTAAAAATACGTTTTTTCATGCTTAGATTTTTTATTGTAGGATAAAAAGCTAATGAAATCAACGCGTTTCGAACACGTTGTGTTCTTCCTCAGGCATTAACTAAAAAATACAATGTCATCAGAGAGTTATCTATAGTACTAAGTAAATATAGTACAAAATAAAAATAAAATAAAATTTAGGGGAAAAAAATAACAATGAAATGTACCTGCATTCTAATATGAAACAGATGTACACCCCATACCCTCACCCACGTCCATCCTATTCCCAGTCAGTAGTATCACAAAAACTCACCCTTAGGTTCGTACTCTCTTCCTTATTTTATTTTATTTTTATTTTTCATTATATTTACTTTGTACTATAGATAACTCTCTGATGACATTGTATTATTTAGTTAATACCTGAGGAAGAACACTACGTGTTCGAAACGCGTTATTTATACCATTAAATTTTTATATATGGAGACCATTTCATTAGCTTTTTACCGTACTATGAGTAAATACCACATAATAACTGATTGCACTACGTTAGACTTAGATTTTTCGTTGTTAATTCAAAAAGAGTCGGTAATGTGAGAAAGACATTTCAGTATTTTAATAATTTTTCAACTTACCTACAGCATATTCAAGTATTTACATAAAAACGATTCTTTATGCCATAATAAAACTGAGACTATGTCAATATACAGTTGTATTAGTTTAATATAACTTAAGTGTAGTGATCATTGGAAAATTCTATCTCGACATTTTCAAAGATTTACTTGTTCTGAGGTTTTAAAAGTTCTTTTCTAACGTTTTTTCAAGGATGTTTACTAGTATGTGTGTGTGTTTAAGAACTGCATTGTTCCGGGTAAATAAATTATAGCATGGGAAACGGAACTTTTACGTTGTTTATGATAATATGGTTGCTAGATTTCAGTTGTTGTACAAATATAGTATCATATGAGGTATTATTTCGTAAAGAACATTTCATAGCCTTACATTATCAGAGGACTAATGTAATATTTATGAATAATAAACCTGCCTATATGAGCGATATGAGGATTTGAGGAAAATAAGGATATTCATGAGGGACAACAAACCTTTGATATTATGTTTAAAAAATATGCAGTAAACCCTCACTTTTCGCGGATAATGAGGACCAAAGACACCCGCGAAAAGCAAAAATCCCCGAATAATGGGCGCGCCTTTATAAAAGCCTCTAAAGCTCAAACAAGGACCTTTCCAACAGAGGGAGAATCCTGACCAGAGGGAGAATACTGTACTGTGTTATAAATAAAAATAAATAAATAGAAAAAAATAAAAAATAATTAATAAAAAAAATACATATTTATCGACTATAAGAGAGAAAGAGAGAGAGAATTATGCCCATTAATGTATTGTACAGTAAATAATTATGCAAGTAAATAAAATAAAAAAATTCGTAAGTATCCTTTATTTTAATTTATAGGATGAAAAGGCCTATTTTTTACTTCTATTTTTTGATATTTTTATTATTCTCTTGTTACAATTGATTATGCTTTAATATTTTTCATTAATTTTTAGTTCTTATTGAATATTTTTTAATAGCTTTTATTAATCTTTAATTTAATGCTGTAGAATATAATTTGACTCAGCAAGTCACTGGTTGTTTGATATCTTTCTCGATAGTACAAGAAGAATCCTGTATATTTTCTTTTCTAATACTAACTACTATACTTTTTCATTACGAGTTGTATTATTTTTATTTTTTACTGCAATTACAGTTGAATATTTTTTTATGTTTTTTAATTTTTAATTGATACTTTCAGGACTCCGCGAAACACTGAACCCGTGAAAACTGAACCGCGAACTAGCTAGCGAGGGTTTACTGTATATAAAAAATTTAAAAGTCTTAAAGGAATTACTTTGAATTAAATCTTGAATACAGAAGGAGCTCTTAATAGATGACGCCTTCAAATCGATCAATGAGCACCTATTTTACCACATCTTAAGTTGTGAACACTAAGAGATGTTTTCAGGGTGAATATCCTCCCTATGCACTGTCGCTCCGATTGTAGTGATTAGTTGTAGATGACCTCGTGAATACTCTATATATATTAATATTAGAATTAGAAAAAACCGTCATACCTCGTAAGTTGATATCGGAGATGTTGGAGCGCTTTCGGATCTGGTCCATCTTCATTCGCAACTAATCTATGGGGCTATTGTCGAGAGGTTTTATAGTCGTGTCCACTGCTATCTAGATATTGTTATTTCAAATTATGGCGTTATTTTTGAATTTATTTAATTATTATCTAGTCTAATTCTTTTATAGTTCTTTTTATCGTCATATTGTCCGTCCAGTCTTCTTTTTATTTTTGTTAGTGGTTTGAATAAGTTTATTAATAAACGAACAGATAAACCACCATTCCGATATCTTATTCAAACCACTAACAAAAATAAAAAGAAGACTGGACGGACAATATGACGATAAAAAGAACTATAAAAGAATTAGACTAGATAATAATTAAATAAATTCAAAAATAACGCCATAATTTGAAATAACAATATCTAGATAGCAGTGGACACGACTATAAAACCTCTCGACAATAGCCCCATAGATTAGTTGCGAATGAAGATGGACCAGATCCGAAAGCGCTCCAACATCTCCGATATAAACTTACGAGGTATGACGGTTTTTTCTAATTCTAATATTAATCTTACAAACCTCAGTGGTAATAACAATATGCATGTATCTATATATATTGTTAGCTATGATACGCAAGGATATTTAGAAAACCTTGCTTCTTCTTCGAGCACCTTGATGGTATACCTTTCAAAGGATACAGCAAGCTTCCTAAATTATTGAAAGATGGGAAAAAAGAGAAATGTTTTGGTATAAATCCACATAAAACGGTCCTACCTATTTAAAGAAAAAAAAATTAACCTAAATCTGTCAAAGGTACTGATACCCTTCGAGGTTCTTTAGATCAAAGAGATAATTGGAAAAACCTTGTAACAAATGTACTGGCTAAAGGAGTAAAGTAATGTTCTGTTGTAAGGGAATATTTCGTAGAACACAGTGTCTTAATACGTAATCATCACTAGGTTTTACAAAAGTATTATTTATTAATGCTGTTATCATATGCAAAAGTTTGTGTGATGTACAAAAACAAGGGCGTGAAGTGATAACTGGATTAATCAGTATCTCTGTACTACCTCTAGAATTGAAATGCTAACTAACATCTCTACACTTATATATTTGTATCAAAAATGATTAATTTTCTGTTTATTTTACAAAATGGAAAGTACATTTTGTGTGATGTACAAAAACAAGGGCGTGAAGTGATAACTGGATTAATCAGTATCTCTGTACTACCTCTAGAATTGAAATGCTAACTAACATCTCTACACTTATATATTTGTATCAAAAATGATTAATTTTCTGTTTATTTTACCAAATGGAAAAGCCTTTATGGAAGATGAAATATCTAAAAAATAAGTGAGTTTGATCTATATGTCGTTTAGATATAATGCCATTCATTAATTATTCATTGGGGACGTGAATACGATCAAATCGTCTTGAAGACTTTAAACATTTTTATCAAGTCATTCTTAAAATTATAGAAGTGAGGGATTCATCTCTATGTATATTTATGATGGTTATCAAAGAACTTAAACTGTGAAGTTGAATTTAGTTAAAACAATGGGATATACAATACGATAAGAATGCTCGAGGATCGTACGAATCTGATAAGATTCAGGCCCTCAGTTTGATAATTTTAATAACATGTTAGATTAATCAATCATTTCAAGTTTGTTGTAACTTTTTAAATGATAATAGATAATTATTTATTTATATATAAATACACATTGTTAAAAGTATGACCATATTTTTAACAATGTTGTTTACAGGAAGGATTGCTACCAAAATTTACCAAACATCAAAACTTATATATTAATGTAAATAAATTATACAATATTGTTTATTGTGTTTACTGATAGAAAAGTTGAGTGTAGGTCATTCTTTTTGTGTGGTATCGTTACCATATAAAACTATATATCAAAGATTTTGATTAAAATGGGTTGTTTTATTCATTTTCCAAGAGTTTTGTTCATCATTTCCAATTCAGTTTCATCAAAACAGTTCTTTTACACCATTTCCTCTCCGATTTGTAGAAATAGTTTTGTTCATCATTTCCAATTCAGTTTCATCAAAGCAGTTCTTTTACACCATTTCCTCTCCGATTTGTAGAAATAGTTTTGTTCGCATCATTTCTTGTTCATCTTGACTAAACAGTCTAACAAGCACTGTTTTCAGTCTCTTTTGATCGATACAATGTTGTTCGTTAAATATCCTCCTGGTTTTTTATTAAATAGGTCTTGCTAAAAAAAAGTGTGTTCAAATTACTTCCTTTGTGTTATTCTTTGATTTTTTCCCCTCAGATATCTTATTTCCTTGAAGCATTTTCTATTTTCAGCTATAGATATCGTTGACCACTTGATAAAGAGTAATAATTCTGTAATAGTTCACTTATTTTGATTTACAGGAAACAATGAAGATAAAATAAAAACCTCTAAGACCACCAAACGGAAAGCAAAGCGTTTCCATATGATATCAGTTTCATTCTGTATTGATTTTTCTCTATTTTTGTCACTTCTTTTCTATTTCTGCTTGCTTAGATTAATGCATTCAAATCCTTAAATGTATTTAGAAATGGAATGCCATAAACACAGATAAGCATGTTTTCATTAGGACAAACTTAGCACTAGATTTGTAATCCTTCTTTATCCGCTATTCCTTAAAAGCATGTTGGTATTATTTTAGATAATTCTGTTATTTAAATTCAATCAAAGAAATAGAATTAATGGTTACTTTTAATTTCCTAACAATAAAATACCTCACTTTTCTTTATATTGAAATATATGGGTTGGAAGGTTTTAGTAGATTGAAAAAAATATTCCTAAATATTATATTGGTAAGTTTTATTTTTTCCCAATATATATGCAACTTATATGTACGGATATTATGAGAATCTTATTTTAAGGTGGTTTTACTAGTCCTAAATAAATAGTAAACAATTTGCAAAAGTGCACATACCTCTTGGATACTTACGCCAAAAATTTTTAGGAAATGAAGAGACTTGTGATTATTTGAAAATTTCTTCATGAGTCACTTTGTCTATGATTATAAATCTAATAGGAGCTTTGGGTGGTTGTTGAATGGTTACTTAATCAATAATCATATATAGTCACTGGGTGGTAATGACAGTCGTTGATTAGCCACTTAGTAAATGAGTATTTATGAAATGTGTGGTAATAACAGTCGTTATGACCAGTAAGTAATAATAACTCAGTAAATGACCATTTCCCCAATATGTGGTAATGAAATTTTTTCAGCTGTCACTTAGTAAATAATCATTTACCCAATATGTGGCAATGACAGTTTTGAGCTGTCACTTAGTAAATGATCATTCATCCCATATGTGGTAATGGAAGTTTTTGAGCTGTCACTTAGTAAATGACCATTTACTCAATATTTGGTAATGACAGTCGTTGAATAGCCACTTAGTAAATGATTATTTAAGAAATATGTGGTAATAACAGTCGTTGAGCTGTAACTCAGTAAATGACCATTTACCCAATATGTGGTAATGACGGTTTTATAGCTGTCACTTAGTAAATGATCATTTACCCAATATGTGGTAATGGCATTTCTTGAGCTGTCACTTAGTGAATGATCATTTACTCAATATGTGGTAATGGCATTTTTTGAGCTGTCACTTAGGAAATGATCATTCACCCAATATGTGGTAATGGCAGTTTTTGAGCTGTCGCTTAGTAAATAATCATTTACCCAGTATGTAGTAATGACATTTTTTGAGCTGTCACTTAGTAAATGATCATTCACCCAATATGTGGTAATGGCAGTTTTTGAGCTGTCGCTTAGTAAATAATCATTTACCCAATATGTAGTAATGGCATTTTTTGAGCTGTCACTTAGTAAATGATCATTCACCCAATATGTGGTAATGGAAGTTTTTGAGCTGCCACTTAGTAAATGGCCATTTACCCAATATGTGGTAATGGTGGTTTTATAGCTGTCACTTAGTAAATGATCATTTACCCAATATATGGTAATGGCATTTCTTGAGCTGCCACTTAGTGAATGACCATTTACCCAATATGTGGTAATGGTGGTTTTATAGCTGTCACTTAGTAAATGATCATTTACCCAATATATGGTAATGGCATTTCTTGAGCTGCCACTTAGTGAATGACCATTTACCCAATATGTGGTAATGGTGGTTTTATAGCTGTCACTTAGTAAATGATCATTTACCCAATATGTGGTAATGGCATTTCTTGAGCTGTCACTTAGTGAATGATCATTTACTCAATATGTGGTAATGGCATTTTTTGAGCTGTTACTTAGTGAATGATCATTTACCCAATATGTAGTATTGAAAGTTGTTAACAAACAGATATGAAAAGAATTGCATTTGGTTTATTCACAACTGCAATATTTGGATACATAAATTTATGTCTGTTGGAATCACAAATATATTCATGGAGGTTTTGCTTAATAATTAATTGTTCAAAATAATTGGATGTTTCTTAGAAAGAAGAACCAGATTAGCCCAGTGGCAACGTACTCGCCTCTGGAGTTGTAAATCCGGGATTCAATGCCCACTTTGGATCTTGATTTATTTAGGTCAGAGGTTAATGAATTTGAGATGTCGTCCCTCGAAGAGGACATTAAACCGTCGATCCCGAGCCTGTACAATGTCAGTTACTCGTTAAAGATCCCTATTCTAAATACACTTGAGTTAAGCAAAATTGATGATTCCCAATGTAGAATGAATCTCTATTGTGTTATATCACAAAGGGCCTATGTGTGTTCGATTCTTTGATTGCCTACTACATACCTCTATCTGCTTCTTTGTTTCCCTCTGGTCTACTTTGTGTGACTTTAATTTTTACACATCTCACTTCCCTTTATATATTATCCATCTATTTGTTATTTATAACTCTTGTCTGTTTATTTGTTGTTCCTAGACTCGATCTATAATATCTTTGATTCCCTCTTTGTTTCCATCCTCTTTTTCTCTATATAATTTCTCTTAAAAACCTTTATACTAATTAACTATTTTAACAAATCATATCCTTTGATTAACTTGTACCTCTTAATTTTATTAGAGAAAAAAATAATAATTGTTACATTTACATAATGGTTTGTTTCAGTGCTTCGAGAGACCCTCGTTCTATGTATCCCAGGGACCCAAGAACAGGTATGGCATTCGCTTGTATATTACTTATAGTCAGCTTATAATCAAGTATACTTTACATCCAAGACGAAATATTGTACTGCTAAAAATGACTGCTTAATAATCTATATCAGGGTTTCGTAATTGAAATTGAATACAGAGGGACAGAATTAGATTTCCTTCAAATAACGACTTCATATTAAGTTCGGTTCTTAGCATTACTTTTCAATGTATATTTTTATTAAACTGCATATTGCAGCTAAAAAGTCGTTACCTAGGCTAAAAAAAATCACTTTTACTTGGCCTGGCAGACATTTTTTTCCCCTGCTCTGAAAGATTGATATATATATGTCTTGTTAAATTGTATGCTTATTTTTAATTTCACAACTTTTCTAATATACTTTCTCCATGTTTGTGGTACAAGATAGATTAGTTGACCAAAATTTTTATTTACATAGTCCAACATTTTTCGGTCCTCACTGACCATTATGAAGTATTATAGCAGTAAAAAAACATAACTAAAATATAACTCAAGAACATTCATTCATAAATTTATGTTTTCTCCTGAAGACGGATTGCCCGAAAATTTTAGTTTGTAAATGTGTTCCTTTACTCTGTATGTTACTCTTTTCGATTTTGAACTCATATATATACTTTTTTCTTTGGTAGTGCGATCCGAAACGGACAAATGTAGTTCAATGTACAAAAAGAAACCTAGAGAAATTAAAAGCACACACTTGCAGTTTCTAATTTTTGGTTTGAACCGCCTTCAGGGGAGATAAGAGAGGGGAACCAAGCGCACTGGTTCAGAGATGGTTGGAGACCGGCCTATATATATTGATCTTTGTACTTGACTGAGACTCTTCTTTAGGTAAAGAGGTATTGAATTATGCCCTGAATAGATATATTTTCACCTGATTCATACATCCAGTAAGATGGCGGTGACGAGTTGGTTCATGCTTGTCTGTTTTGCTAGGAAGCAGCATTGTCGGAATGCGAGGCCCTGCCTTGGTGCCAGGCCCTGTACCCGCAGTGCAAGCTCCGGCGCCGGTGCAGATCAGACCACCCCCGACCTTCCCAGGTGCTACTCAACCTCCTACTCCTGCTAATATTCCTACTAGTGCCATTCCGGGCGGAGCCTCCGATCAGGAAAAGGTCAGTCACTCACATTATGTATAGAATTCTAACAATGTAAAAATTCTATATAAAAAAATTGGCATCTCAATTTATAAAAAAATTATTCAATGTTTTCTTATCTCGACCACATTTACTCAACAAAATTTTTTTTTATCGAGGTAGTGTCAAACACTAAAACACCTTTAAAAAAAATTCGTGAATGAAGACGCTATTATGTTTAATAACAGATGTATAAAAGAAGACTTGCTGTGAATATACCGTAATTTATATACGTGTATATAAATATATAATATATATTGATATATCAAATAAAATTTATCAGGAATCAGCGAGTTCTTCATGCTCATGTTGGCTTTGAGAGTTTATTTTGAACCTGAAGAACTGACTGAGTACTGATAAATTTTATTTTGTTTCTACTTCACGATCGATAAATTTTTCAGTATATATATGATCAAACCACAATATAAAATGGAAAAAAAAGACTAAGATCTTTCAACCACAACAAGCGGACTTTATATATATATATATTGTTTGTAATTTTTATATATATATATTGTTTGTACTTTTTATTCTATATCATATTAATGACATTTTGATCTCCTGAGTTAAAAGTACAGTGAAACTGTACTACTTTTTAAAGAAACATATCTGTGATGTTACTAGAGGGAATTACTAGTCCATGCATGTATGATTTTAATTTCGTTAGATAATATTATACAAGATAAAATACATAAGGTATAAAATAGAATTTATAAAAACTATTTTTATTAAATTAGAAGGTACAATTTTTTTTTAAATAATACTTTTGAAAAAAGTTATTGAAATGTGTAATAAATTATTATTTTATTCCTTATTTTTTTCAGGCGGCTTTGATCATGCAAGTACTTCAACTCTCAGACGAGCAAATTGCAATGCTTCCTCCGGAACAGCGTCAAAGTATTCTTGTGCTCAAGGAGCAAATAGCAAAAAGTACTCAGCAGAGGTGAAACTTAACCACGCCCGCTGTGCTGATCCCTCCGCATGCAGTCTGTGGACATGTCAGGGCCAAGTGTTCAAGTCAATATTTAAAAGTCCATCTTTTTTTTCAATTATTTTTGTATTCTATTTCAATTCACTGTTTCATTTTAGTACCATTACAAAAATTAATATTTTATATTTATTAATAATCATTAATTAATACAGCAGTATATATTTATTTTAATGTTAACTTCCAAAAGGGAATACAAAATAATATATCTTTTTCTCCATTATGTGTTTTCTTAAAAAATAATGTATGAAATACAATGTGAAATGAATATAAAAACTTAAAATAGTGTGATTAATATTTTGTTTGTGTCCTTACATTCAAAAGCTGGTGGTTTGTATTTATTAAATGACGTACACTTTTGTTAATGTCAGTGTGTCTACTATTAAAATGTGTGTAGTTGTGTTAGTGTAATTTGATTTGTGATAGTTATGTTTGTGTCACTACTACTAGAATGTGTGATAGTTATGTTAGTGTCTCTATTGTTAGAATGTGATAGTTATATTAGTGACTCACTACTTGAATGTATGATAATTATGTTAGTGTGCTTACTAATGGAATAAGTGATAGTTGTGTTAGTGCATCTTTTACCGGAATGTATGATAGTTATGTTAGTGTCTCTATTACTAGAATATGATTGTTGTATTAGTGCCTCACTGCTTGAATGTATGATAATTATGTTAGTGTGTGCCTACTAATGGAATAAGTGATAGTTGTGTTAGTGTATCTTTTACCAGAATGTATGATAGTTATGTTAGTGTCTCTATGACTAGAATATGATGGTTGTATTGGTGCCTCACTGCTTGAATGTATGATTTATGTTAGTGTGTCTACTGATGAGATAAGTGATAGGTGTGTTGGTGTCTCTTTTGCTAGAATGTGTGATAGTAATGTTAGTGTCTCTATGACTAGAATATGATGGTTGTATTGGTGCCTCACTGCTTGAATGTATGATTTATGTTAGTGTGTCTACTGGTGAGATAAGTGATAGGTGTGTTGGTGTCTCTTTTGCTAGAATGTGTGATAGTTATGTTAGTGTCTCTATTACTAGAATATGATTGTTGTATTGGTGCCTCACTGCTTGAATGTATGATTTATGTTAGTGTGTCTACTGATGAGATAAGTGATAGGTGTGTTGGTGTCTCTTTTGCTAGAATGTGTGATAGTTATGTTAGTGTCTCTATTACTAGAATATGATTGTTGTATTAGTGCCTCACTGCTTGAATGTATGATTTATGTTAGTGTGTCTACTGATGAGATAAGTGATAGGTGTGTTGGTGTCTCTTTTGCTAGAATGTGTGATAGTAATGTTAGTGTCTCTATGACTAGAATATGATTGTTGTATTGGTGCCTCACTGCTTGAATGTATGATTTATGTTAGTGTGTCTACTGATGAGATAAGTGATAGGTGTGTTGGTGTCTCTTTTGCTAGATTGTGTGATAGTTATGTTAGTGTCTCTATTACTAGAATATGATTGTTGTATTAGTGCCTCACTGCTTGAATGTATGATTTATGTTAGTGTGTCTACTGATGAGATAAGTGATAGGTGTGTTGGTGTCTCTTTTGCTAGATTGTGTGATAGTTATGTTAGTGTCTCTATACTAGAATATGATTGTTGTATTGGTGCCTCACTGCTTGAATGTATGATATTATGTTAGTGTGTCTACTGATGAGATAAGTGATAGGTGTGTTGGTGTCTCTTTTGCTAGAATGTGTGATAGTATATGTTAGTGTCTCTATTACTAGAATATGATTGTTGTATTAGTGCCTCACTGCTTGAATGTATGATTTATGTTAGTGTGTCTACTGATGAGATAAGTGATAGGTGTGTTGGTGTCTCTTTTGCTAGATTGTGTGATAGTAATGTTAGTGTCTCTATTACTAGAATATGATTGTTGTATTGGTGCCTCACTGCTTGAATGTATGATTTATGTTAGTGTGTCTACTGGTGAGATAAGTGATAGGTGTGTTGGTGTCTCTTTTGCTAGAATGTGTGATAGTAATGTTAGTGTCTCTATTACTAGAATATGATTGTTGTATTGGTGCCTCACTGCTTGAATGTATGATTTATGTTAGTGTGTCTACTGATGAGATAAGTGATAGGTGTGTTGGTGTCTCTTTTGCTAGAATGTGTGATAGTAATGTTAGTGTCTCTATTACTAGAATATGATTGTTGTATTAGTGCCTCACTGCTTGAATGTATGATTTATGTTAGTGTGTCTACTGATGAGATAAGTGATAGGTGTGTTGGTGTCTCTTTTGCTAGAATGTGTGATAGTAATGTTAGTGTCTCTATTACTAGAATATGATTGTTGTATTGGTGCCTCACTGCTTGAATGTATGATTTATGTTAGTGTGTCTACTGGTGAGATAAGTGATAGGTGTGTTGGTGTCTCTTTTGCTAGAATGTGTGATAGTAATGTTAGTGTCTCTATTACTAGAATATGATGGTTGTATTGGTGCCTCACTGCTTGAATGTATGATTTATGTTAGTGTGTCTACTGATGAGATAAGTGATAGGTGTGTTGGTGTCTCTTTTGCTAGAATGTGTGATAGTAATGTTAGTGTCTCTATTACTAGAATATGATTGTTGTATTAGTGCCTCACTGCTTGAATGTATGATTTATGTTAGTGTGTCTACTGATGAGATAAGTGATAGGTGTGTTGGTGTCTCTTTTGCTAGAATGTGTGATAGTAATGTTAGTGTCTCTATACTAGAATATGATTGTTGTATTAGTGCCTCACTGCTTGAATGTATGATTTATGTTAGTGTGTCTACTGATGAGATAAGTGATAGGTGTGTTGGTGTCTCTTTTGCTAGAATGTGTGATAGTAATGTTAGTGTCTCTATTACTAGAATATGATTGTTGTATTGGTGCCTCACTGCTTGAATGTATGATTTATGTTAGTGTGTCTACTGATGAGATAAGTGATAGGTGTGTTGGTGTCTCTTTTGCTAGAATGTGTGATAGTAATGTTAGTGTCTCTATGACTAGAATATGATTGTTGTATTGGTGCCTCACTGCTTGAATGTATGATTTATGTTAGTGTGTCTACTGATGAGATAAGTGATAGGTGTGTTGGTGTCTCTTTTGCTAGAATGTGTGATAGTAATGTTAGTGTCTCTATTACTAGAATATGATTGTTGTATTGGTGCCTCACTGCTTGAATGTATGATTTATGTTAGTGTGTCTACTGATGAGATAAGTGATAGGTGTGTTGGTGTCTCTTTTGCTAGAATGTGTGATAGTAATGTTAGTGTCTCTATTACTAGAATATGATTGTTGTATTGGTGCCTCACTGCTTGAATGTATGATTTATGTTAGTGTGTCTACTGATGAGATAAGTGATAGGTGTGTTGGTGTCTCTTTTGCTAGAATGTGTGATAGTATATGTTAGTGTCTCTATTACTAGAATATGATTGTTGTATTGGTGCCTCACTGCTTGAATGTATGATTTATGTTAGTGTGTCTACTGATGAGATAAGTGATAGGTGTGTTGGTGTCTCTTTTGCTAGAATGTGTGATAGTAATGTTAGTGTCTCTATTACTAGAATATGATGTGTTGTATTGGTGCCTCATCTGCTTGAATGTATGATTTATGTTAGTGTGTCTACTGAGTGAGATAAGTGATAGGTGTGTTAGGTGTCTCTTTTGCTTAGAATGTGTGATAGTAATTGTTAGTGTCTCTATTACTAGAATATGATTGTTGTATTGGTGCCTCACTGCTTGTTAATGTATGATTTATGTTAGTGTGTCTACTGATGGATAAGTGATAGGTGTGTTGGTGTCTCTTTTGCTAGAATGTGTGATAGTATGTTAGTGTCTCTATTACTAGAATATGATTGTTGTATTGGTGCCTCACTGCTTGAATGTATGATTTATGTTAGTGTATGTCTACTGATGAGATATAGTGATAGGTGTGTTGGTGTCTCTTTTGCTAGAATGTGTGATAGTTATGTTAGTAGTCTCTATTACTAGAATATGATTGTTGTATTGGTGCCTCACTGCTTGAATGTATGATTTATGTTAGTGATGTCTACTAGATGAGATAAGTGATAGCGTGTGTTGGTGTCTCTTTTGCTTAGAATTGTGTGATAGTAATGTTAGTGTCTCTATTACTAGAATATGATTGTTGTATTGGTGCCTCACTGCTTGAATGTATGATTTATGTTAGTGTGTCTACTGATGAGATAAGTGATAGGTGTGTATAGGTGTCTCTTTTGCTAGAATGTGTGATAGTTATGTTAGTGTCTCTATACTAGAATTGATTGTTGTATTGGTGCCTCACTGCTTGAATGTATGATTTATGTTAGTGTGTCTACTGATGAGATAAGTGATAGGTGTGTTGGTGTCTCTTTTGCTAGATTGTGTGATAGTAATGTTAGTGTCTCTATTACTAGAATATGATTGTTGTATTAGTGCCTCACTGCTTGAATGTATGATTTATGTTAGTGTGTCTACTGATGAGATAAGTGATAGGTGTGTTGGTGTCTCTTTTGCTAGAATGTGTGATAGTTATGTTAGTGTCTCTATGACTAGAATGTGATTGTTGTATTGGTGCCTCACTGCTTGAATGTATGATTTATGTTAGTGTGTCTACTGATGAGATAAGTGATAGGTGTGTTGGTGTCTCTTTTGCTAGAATGTGTGATAGTAATGTTAGTGTCTCTATTACTAGAATATGATTGTTGTATTGGTGCCTCACTGCTTGAATGTATGATTTATGTTAGTGTGTCTACTGATGAGATAAGTGATAGGTGTGTTGGTGTCTCTTTTGCTAGAATGTGTGATAGTAATGTTAGTGTCTCTATTACTAGAATCTGTGGTAAAATTGGTGTACCTGCTAATGGGATAAGTGATATTTGCTATAATGCATGATAGTTATGTTAGTGTCTATACTGCTAAAATGTGGTAGTAGACATACTAATAGGATGATAGTATTAGTAGAGTGCTCTACTCATGGAATTATACTATTAGCAGGAAGCTCTACTAATAGAGTGATACTATTAGTAGAAAGTTCTACTAATATAGTGATACTATTAGTAGAAAGCTCTACTAATATAGTGATACTATTAGTAGAAAGCTCTACTAATATAGTGATGCGATTATTTGAGTATTCTAATAACCGGTGATACTATTAGTGTAGTAGTCTACTAATGTGTGATACTATTAGTATGGTGCTCTACTAATAGGTTGTTACTATTAGTAGAGCAGTCTACTAACAGGATAATACTATTCATTCAGGTATTGTGTTTAATTATGTTAATGTCCTAGCAGATATTTTGTGTAGATCTTACATGTGTTCTCTTACCTTTAGAATGTTTAATGCCTTATATCTTGGTTCGGGATGTGCATCGATCTATCTAGTTTCAGAAACGAACAGCAAGTATTGCTAGTCATAAAACCATGCAAACATCACTTACTTTAATGCATTTTGATATGTTTTTATGCCCATTTCACCTCTTCCAGTGTACATATTTTTTTAAAGCTTATCACAGTATACTAGTTTTAGGTAAAAATTAGTTTCTATTAGTAAATCACATTTAAAAAAAAATATTGATCCATTAAAGAGTAGACTGACATTAATGTCTCTTCGAGCAGAGGATACCTTACACAGGAGCTCGTCTGGAAAGCAATGTCAACAGTGACAGATTGTCTTCGTCCCCTCCTCATTAGTTATATTATTTCCTAGAGTCTACTTGTATAACTGACGGGCACGCTAGCATTTTTACTCCTTCCTTGCAGGTAGGGCAACTCACTTTCTTGATGGATATTAATAGAAATGAAATAGACTTCTACTTTTTGTTCAAGTTGTGTTGGATGAAAAAAAAAACCTTTAGGATTAGTAGTGTGAAGACTTGTCTTTTGTGGAGGTTGATTTAGACAGAGGTGGAGGTGTTCCAAGAAGGCAGAGAGATAATTAAAGTAGAAGAGGAATGGCGGGGGAAGGTTGAATAGGAGGAGGAGCGTGGCTAACTCGAAGGCAATAACCTGCGAGGGTTAGTACAAAGCACTTCCTGGTGGCGGGGACTGAGGGCGTCTATTGTGCCGCCAAACCAATCGGCGAAAACGAGCCGCTTCCAAGGACGCAAACAGTCGCTTCACTGGGCTTGCCACGTCTACCGTTAGTGGGGTAATAAAACGTCTTTACGGCTCCTTAACTCTAGCAACTTCATTATGACTAGCTGGAACAGAGGTGTCAACTTATTTAAGTCCAAGACTGTTTATGGTTCAGCAACATCTCAATTGGGCTGGATCAGTACATTCAGTGTGTGATTTCTTGTGTAAACCAATACTCCAAGTTTTTCTTTTGTTTTAAAGCAAAGGGAAAAAACACTTCTAGAAGACATCCAAACTCTTTAACCTCGTTAAATTATGCATGCTCTTAAAAATGAAATTAAATTCCATCATATATTCTTTTTTTTTCATTGTATCAAATTCACTAAAATTAATTAAATAATCAGGTATTCATAATGGACTAATAGCATGAAAAACAAAGATTTCTTCGTATCTCACCGGGAGCGCTGGTAGAAAAATATATGTCTGCTTATGTACTTCACCAGCTTATTATTTACCAAAGCAGCTTAAATAAACCACTGGGTTATTATTTCGACTTTATAAAATTCACTAACCAGGTATTAATAACAGAGCAAAACTTGTAGAAAACAACTTCAAAGAATTCTTCATTTGTCACCAGGAGCTCTGCTATAAAAATTGATATCTGGTTGTGTACTTTACCGCCTTATTATACACCATAGCAAAACTTTTATTTCAGTCTATCAATTAATCCGTGTTGAAAGTAATATTTTTTTATTTATTTCTTACTGGCTTTCACGTCTCAACTTCTGTATTTCTTCTTTTTATCTTTCTCCTCTTTTGAAGATGATAAGAAAGCCGAAATGATCGAGAATCGTGAGTGTTAGTCTCTTTTTTTTGTTTTCTAGTTGTAACTTTAATTATATATATATATATATAAAACTAAAGTTTATCGGGACTCGGTCAGTTCATCAGGTTCAAATTAAACTCTCATTGTCAACGTTTCGGTTTTTATTTAAAATCTTTTTCATAGGCAGAAGTGTAAGAACACAGTGTCACTTGTTCATTAAAATACAACCGAAACGTTGGCAATGAGAGTTTAATTTGAACCTGAAGAACTGACTGAGTCCCGATAAACTTTAGTTTTGTTTCTATTCCACGGTCGAAACTTGTATCAATATTTATATGTATAAATATAATTAAAGTTATCACTAGAAAACAAAAAAAGAGACTAGCACTTACTGTTCTCGATCATTTCAGCTATCTTGTCGTCTTCAGCAGAGGTAGGAAAAGAAAGAGGAACACAGGTGCGGAGACGTGAAAGTTTCCACCGACAGATATAAAATGACACACCACATATATATGCATATATATTAGCGTCCAAAACACAGTAATAAATCAGAAAAATGACTAAGATCCTTTAACTAAAACTAGCAGTCTTCATCAGAGTCAAACTGACACTATATATATTTCAACCTCGGCATCATCAGAAGAAGAAGAGTGCTGACTCTCTGCTATCCACTTGAACTTAATTCTTCTTCTCCTCACTATAGCATAGAGATAAGGAATTAAAAAAAATATGTAACATAAATGAGAAAGTCAAGTGAATTTTGTTAGTATTTTCTCTGTTAATTTAATGTCCTTTTGAACTTCTGAATCTTCCAAAGTGAACATATGGAGAGATTTAATGTTTAAACAAAACATATGCCCCTCGATCAAGAACTATGTTCGTTTAAATTTTAACTAAAATACAGTGATGTATAATACAATAGTTTAGATGTAGGATTCATTTAACTATATGTATATCTGTATAACTAATAATGGTGGATTTTGGTGATTAAATTTAATTAAAAAAATATTAATTTTTTTATACTGTTTTAAAATATTATTAGTTCGTATTATTGAAACATAAATTGAGATAAAATGAATTAAATAGAGTGGGTGAAGAGTTGAGTTGATGGTTATTTTATACCGAAGCTGAATTGGATTTAAATCCAGAAAACTATGGAGACCTATAAACCTTCATTTTAGATTAATAGAGGTCGATATGGTGTTAGCCAGAAGAGGGGAAAATTGATTGAGGAAGGAAAGCGATTGGACACGACCTTGTGTGACCTGTCAGAGGGGCTATACGCTAATCTGAGCCGAAGTCTGACCATTCTTAGGCAGCACGAAAGACTGACAAATGACCACAACCCTCTTGAGTTTAAAACTGAAATAGAGAAAACAAATGCTTTAATTGTCATAGATCTCTTAATCGAGACTATTACTCATCATGTCAAAGAGCAATGACAAAAAGTTTTTTTTTCTTATCTGGCCTAAGCGATTAAAGGAATAAGGTTAACTCTACAAAGGCTGGTATATTTTGAATCAAAATTATATGAATATTACTTATCTCGTATGCTTTTACTGTGCTGCTAGGTTGCAGTGGTAGTCTCTCAAAGGGACACACATAAGCTGAACATTGATCCTTTGTGATACCACACTATAGAAGATTGATTTTACATTTTGGTTCCAAAATGTTGCCCAAATCAAGTGTATTTCGTGTAGGGATCTTTAACGAGTCACTGACAAGGTCCAAGCTTGGGGCCGACGTGTTCAAATTTATTTCACCTCACATCTCAGACGCTCAAAATTGAAGGAATAATGGAATAAAATGTTTAATAAAAACATAGACTAATGTTGGTTAAAAAATTAACAAGGATATATGTATGATAAAGTTTTTCTTAAAATCACCTAGAAAAAATGAAAATATGGAAGTAAAAGTAAGTAAACAATTGTTATTATAACAGTGAAGGAGTTAATTTATATAAAGTTTTTCATTAAATTATATTATATTTGGTCTGTTAATAAGGTTGAGTATTGTGGATTAACCGTACTTACTTCAAATTAAACTTGGTTTATTTTAAATTAGCCCGAAAAAGTTGTATCTAGGGTTGAGAGGAATCAAAAGTGTTTTTCAAATATCCTTGGACTATTTTGCTGCATTGCAATAAGAAAGTGGTCATTCCCTTGATAGTCTTACATAATATACAAATTTAATCAAGTTATGTATGTTAATATAATTCAATTTTACTTTTTCAACTAATTTGTGGTGAATCTCTGTTTGGTTTAACATAAAATATGTCACTTAGTGAGCATACCGTAAATGAACTGCTTCAGGGAATCAGTTCCCTACTTTAGACAGCTACTAAGGCTGATGGTGTTCATGAATTCCGGGTGAGTGAATAATAAAAAAGGATTTATTACTTAGCGGTGGATATGGGGGTCAGGGTAGCTCAGTGACAACACGCTCTCCTGTTGACTTGTAGATCCAGGGGTCAATCAAAACCCACTGAGTCCCTCGATTTATTCACGTGGGAAGTGATTAAACCTGAACATGTCGTTCCTCGGAGAGGACGTTTAACTGTCGGTCGCCAGCCTTTCCGATCACAGGTACTCGTTAAAAATCACTACTTTAAATAAATTTGAGTTAGCCACAATTTAGGACACGCTATATAAAATAAACCTTTATTGTGTGTTATCACAAAGGGCCAATGTTCGGCCTAATTGTGTTCCCTTGTAGGACTGTCATTGCAACCTAACATAAGCTAGCAATGGGGGTAGTAATGGAGTGATTAAGCGCCTCTAATAGCCTCTAACACTCAACTCCGACTTTCGACCTTCACATGGCTACCCTGTTAACCTGCCATATGCAGGAACAAATAATTTGTCACCCTCAAATAATAATAAAAAAAACCTAACAGTGATTATTAAGTTTTATGAAACATTGTTTACGCTATGATTATATTGATATAGCTTCTTGACCACTGAATGTTCGAAATACTAATTTAGTTACCGAGGATTAGGCCCAAATTAATAACTTTTGATTTCAAGCCAACGTTTCGCCGAAATTCCTTTGTCATTCTCAAGACTGAAAATAATTAATTGAATAATTTGAAGTACAATAAATAACTTTGAAAACAATACCTCCACAGAATATCAAATTCCAGAAAACAAAAACACAAAAAGCAATAGCAGAAAAAAATAAAAGAAAACTAAAATGTACGTTATAGATAGATAGTTTTTATTATTATTATTATAAGTATAGTTTATTATTATAATAAACTGTATATTATTGTTTTATAGATAGAAGTTTTATAGCAGTATTACTTTAAAAAAAAAAGAGACAACGAGAATGTACAATTTATTGCCTTATAGAAGGAAGTATTTTTTACATTATTATTGTTACCAGAACTGAAAACAAGTTATTAAAAAATTAGTTACACTGTAAACAACTCTGAAAACAGTACCACCACAGAATAGTAAAAAAGAGAAAACAAAAAACACAATAAGCATAAGTAATACAAGACACAACAAAAATTTGCAATGTTATTATCTTATTGAAGGAACTATTCAAAGCATTATTCACATCTCTTCTTATTGTATCATACAAACGTCATTTCTTTTTTGTATCACTCTGTTTTGTTTTCTGTTCTGAGATATTCTCTCAGAGTTATTTGTAACATTACTAATCTTTTAAATTACTTTTAGCTCAAATAATAATAAAGGTAATAATATTATCAGCACATCTGTCTATATAATTAATAACACTATACAGTTTGACTTTCTTTTTTTTACTTTACTATAACTAAAGTACAGTGATCGTGAAAAAATTCTATCTCCAGATTTTGACGGAATTATATATTTTGAAGTCCCAAAAGTCGTTTTATGGTGTTTTTTTGATGATGTCTTGTGTGTGTGTGTGTTAATATTGTTTGTTACCACGCTACGGTCCAGAATCTTTGATGGATCAAGTTGATATTTTACACAAAAATGGGCCCCATAGTGTAGATGATGCCTATTGTTTGAGAATGCTGTTGATTATTGTGTTTTTGTATTTGATATTCTGTGGAGGTATTGTTTTCAGAGTTTTGTTATAATATTACTAATTTTTCAATAAACTGCTCTTAGCCTTGAGAATGTCGAACAAATTAAGTCAAAAGTTGGCTTGAAATCAGAAGTTATTAATTTGGACCTAACCCTCAATATCTAAGTTAGTATTATGATTATATAAACTAATAATGTTATTATTAGATTATTTTAGACTTTAATAAAGTGACACAATTCTGTTTAAATAATGTTGATACCCCTATAGCATCAACTTATTTCAATAATAGAATGGCCATTACAGGTGGTGAGTTAATTTCAATATTATGCAAACTTCATTTGAATACCCAACTACATTGGCTTGATCTGATTGTAATTCAAGCACATTCCCCTTCTGAAAGTTATTCAAACTTGATTTCTACATACTGTTAAAGACAGGTCGATACAAGTAAATAAATTATGCCAACAGTGTTTTTAAAATCGTGAGATTTCTATTTCAATGAAAAAAAAATCACATTATTGTTGGACTTCTTCCATATCCGTGTTTTGGAAGCTGAAAAAAGTTGAAACTTTCAAAAGTTTAAAATCTATTTGAACAAAAAAGCTTTTTTGACAAAGAAAACTGCAATAATTTTTTTTTAATGTAGCAAAGTAATTTAGGTATAAGGAATAATTTGAGAAAATGCATTTATTATTCAACCATCTTCCATTGAACCAAATACTACTATATTACATGTACAGCCAAATAAAGTAATTATAACCTAATCAAATAATATTAAAAAATAATTAAAAGTTTTTATTTTTTGTTCATAAGAGCTAATATTTGAATTCACGGTATTTTAGAATTGCTTATCCATTAGGAGTTAATTATTGGTCTATTATCTTTAAAGTTTTTCAGCATAGAAAATCAATACAAATGATTGTCTTGTTAATCAATAATTCTTATTAAAATCATAGACTGAACGGTTACATTGAAAAATATAATACTATTCCTTGGAAATGTTGGTTCGTGACCTCTCTTTTATACGATAGAACCACCTGACGAAGCATTAACGTCTTGGATCCCATGAACAATTTTTGTTTCTGTTGTATATAGCAATTGATAAAATGGAGCTATAATTTACTCTTTATGTAATGCACTCCCTTAGACTAAGCAGGAATGCTCCAACCAATCAGTTAGTCCATATTTATGTGAGTGTCATTTTTGGTATAAATGTTGTCCCAATAGTACTGCAGTACAAAAATTGGTATATTTTTTAATTTCAACCACATATATTCCTCAGCATACTTTGTTCCTGTTCTCTAATTGTTGACCAATTTGAATTGACCTCAGCAGCTTTAGGCAACATTCTATATTTGGGAACATCTTCAGACTACATCGACTACAACATATTTTGTAATACATTAATAAGAGAGCTAGGTTAGCTCAGTGGCATGTGCTCATCTTTGAACTGGTATTTTTGGGATTTAATACCCACTGTGGCTCTTGATACACGTGTGAGGTGAATAAATCTGAGCACGTCGCCCCTCGGAGAGGACGTTATGCCGTCCGTCCCGAGCATGTACGATGTCAGGTACTAATTAAAGATTCCTACTCTAAATACAATTGAAATAGGCAAATTTTAGGGCTCTCAATGTAGAATGTTCATTATATAGTATCATAAAGGGCCAATATTCGGCCTATATGTGTTCTCCTGTGGGAATGCCACTGCAACCTAACCTAACCTATTCAAATCTTTGTAGTTCAGGCTTTTTAGTTGCTGTTTAATATATTAGAAATTGTCTTTCAGGGTCAAAAGTATAACTGTTTTTAAATAGGCATAAATAAATTAATTAATTAAACTGATAGACAAAAATCTGAGATTCGTTTTGATAAGTCTTAAGCTAGCAAAGTACACTCCTGGTGTCTTTCTACCAGTGCTCCTTGTGGAAAATGAGAAAACTTGATTCCTATGTAATAAACGTTGTTATACAAACCTGACAATTTAGTACATTTTAGTATAGTTTACAATTTTCAAAGTGACAACTATTACTATTGGTATTTATTATTGCAATTATTAACCCCTCTTACAGCCAATAGACAAGCATTTATCCTTTTCTTTTTTTTAGGTTTAATTTCATTTCTGAAAATATGTTGATCTATATAAATGAAACAAAGTTTTTGTCTGTATATTGCTTAGAACTGACTTATTTTAAGTTATCTTACGTTTTATACATTAGAAAAACCGAATTCACCCTTAGAATTTCTATCTGTTTATCCAAAAATTTTGTCACAAGCAAACTCGGCTATCATAAGTCATAGCAGCTGAGAGTTTGACAGTAGATTCGAATAGGTCTAACTTAAAAGCTAAGATTTGAATGCATTGAAAATTCAACGTAGAAGTGAAGTTATGGACTTTTAAGCTGTGTTTGGCTAGCTACACAGGTATAAAGGTATATAAGTAAAAATATACAGGTACTTTTTAGTGCAGCAAGTAGGTACTGTTAGTTGATTTTAATTTTGTTTGCGTTTATCATAATTTACTCGTTTTTAACAAGTGAGTCATCCCCCCCTCGCCCGGTGTACTAAATAAGAAGTATGGCTAGAATAAAATCAATTTGTGCTCAGTATCAAAAGCTGAAAAATGAAAAAAAAAAGAACTCCAGATCTAATAGCAGCTACGGATGTATTATAAATGATATTATTTTTATTGAAAAATAATTGAAAATATTTCAAAATATTGAAAATAATTATATTATTTTCTACTATTCTATAATTTATAATCATATTTTTTTGGAATGCCGTTTATTATCTCTGAATTTTTTGTAAAATACCCGTCAAAGATGTGAAGTCTGCTAGTTTATGAGTTTTTATTTCCAGGTTTGAAAGCAAGCAGTAACTCTGATGCGTTGATTACAGTGGTTTCGGAGGAAGGCATCCTTAGTAGACAATTAAATGACAAGTGTTGAAGGAGGCGCTGAGAGATATATTTCTTCGGCAGTCGAATGTGGGGACATCAGGTAATAATTGTAGACAGATAGCTATAGAAGAGACTAATTTATGGTAAAATTAAAAAGAAAGGTAGAAGGTGATCTAAGCTATTTGTTATTTCTCCAGAGATACCTCAGGCTATTTAGAACTCCGTCAAGAGCCAGCAGTAAATCATCGAAAGAGTTTGAAGTTGACACATTTTACCAAGTGGTAAGTACGTAAAATATATTATTTATTTCAAAGATTGATATTTTTTCATTCTGATAGTTAATGGTTTAGTATAATAATGAACAATATTTATAATAGTTATATAATTGAAATATTGTACATTTTATGTTATAGTGAAAATTAATATGTATGAGTGTGGTTTAGGAAACTTTTTATCCTGACCTTGTAAAAATTTGCAAAGTAAATACTTTGAAAGTATTTACAATACGGAATGCTAAGTTTACAATAAGTTGAAAGTTCAGAAAGTGTCTTTTTTCAATATAACCTTTTTAGTTTAAGTTTAAACAAAGAAAGCTTAGTCTTAGTATATACTTAATTTTAAGAAAGTGCAGTTTAGCTTACATTTCTATATTTAAATCTATGATCAAGGTAAGAATTGAGTAAGTACTATAAACGTCTAAACCACGGTAAGGAATCGGAAAAAAGGCTAAGATCTTTCAACTATAACAAGCTTCAAATGACTCTGACGAAGACCGCTTGTTATAGTTGAAAGATCTTAGTCTTATTTCTCACTTCTTTCTGAAGTTTAGACGTTGATTTTTATTTCATGTGTTTATTGTAAATTCTAGTCACGGTATTATTTTTTTTTATACTGTACTAGACTACCTGTGACCCCTTGTGTCACTCAGAAATTATTACAATAGGTATTGAAATAAATTCACTGAACATGATTAACAAGGATAATGTTAATTGTTGTTTCTTGTTATTAAGGCAGGGAAACAGATTCTTATATGGCTCAAGCTTTTGATATCGTATTCTTAACATGATTCAAGATATGTACACAGTAAGTATATTTAGCAAAATAAAAATCATTTAAAAGTAAAAAAATATTTATTTTATCATATAAATAAATAAAACATCAATTCAGGTTATGTACACGATGAAATATATTTAAAACAAACAAAACTTGTAAATTGAAATTTTTAATTTATTTACCCATAAACGACGTAATTGAAATGATGTTGCTTGAGTGGCGTCATATGCAAATCATAGCGCATTCATTGGTTGAATGATTAGTTGAGAATACGATTCGGTAGTGTTCTAATACATCCGCCATAATGAAATATTATTCTCTGAAAAGAACAATATTCCTGAATATTTAAGCAAATCGTAAGTACGACCGTTTCTGCTATTATTTATATATATATTATTAATAGTTAATTAGTTCAATAGTAATTATTTAAACAAATAATTAGATGACAATTTCTTATGATTATGCTTAACGAATATGGTCACTTCAAGTTTAGGTTAGCGTCCTTTCGTTATAAAAAAGTATCATGCAATTAATAGTACATACTTACAATTGAAATACAATATGATCAATTAATTTAAAATACACAATAATGTGTTCGTTATTTATCAAAATGTCAAACAAATATCCTATCAGCAATAAATTATTGAAATAATTAGAATTTCATTTTAACTTATGGAAGTTTAATGGAATATATTACTTTCTAATATTAAGTATAACACCTGCAACTTGAATTGAATAATAGTTATCATTGTTTTTATAATTATAGTTGTTTCATATTTAATATCATTCACTATTTCAATGCAGTTAATAGTATTAATTTAGTTTTACAATGTAATGATGTTTCATTTAACATTAAACATTTTACTAATTACTGACATATTGTTTTAATTAATAAATGAAGTACATTATGTATACTCATATACTGTAAAATTATTTTAATTAAGAATGATTTAGGAAAGCTATGAGAACTTAATACAGGGCTAAATATATGTTATAATTACCTTGTCTATAAAACAAGTTCAGCATTTTACAACTTCCAGTATTAATCTAATATCTATTTATTTTAACTGTATTCCCTATTTTATAATTGTTTACTAAGTGAAAGCCATTATGTAGCAAAGAAAAGAGATGGGCAAGTGTAAACTAACTTTTGGTTCATTCTTTCTCTTTTATCATATAGTTGTTAAATTCATTGAAAATATTTCATATTTTAAAACTGTAGTTTCTATATATGGTAATATTTATAATTCTGACATTATGAAATGTTTATTATTAAAAATAATAACAACACAATATTATAAAAACTATTCTTTTAAGTATCCTCTGTGCAATTAGGTTCATAAAATTTAATCCTATATCATGTTTATTTTAGATTGAAATAGGAAACAATTTGCCAATTTTCCTAATTACAAGATTGTTTAACACTTTATTTTGATTATTTTAACAATGGTTTTAATAAAAGTAATAAATTGTTTAAAAGTAATATAGTAAAAAGAAACTATTTATGACCAAATTATAAATATGACCATATATAGAAACTACAGTTTTAAAATATGAAACATTTTCAATGAATTTAACAACTACATGATAAAAGAGAAAGAATGAACCAAAAGTATGTTTACAATTGACCATCTCTTTTCTTTTAAAATTTATAAAAATGGACTTGTTTTATTTGAATGACTAGCAAACCTACTCGTCTTTGACGGTATCAAATATTTGATTCTACTTGGTATTCCAAAATATCATTAGAAATTATAGAATAGTAAAAAATACCATTATTAGTGTAGTGTTAAACAAATGCTTCTGTATACACCACATTAGATGTCTGTCCTTCAGGTTCTTGGGAGAACAAAGAGTTGGAACCTTTAACTCTTGAGCAAGCAAACTACAGTTAACCATTTGAGAAAATGCTCCTGTCCCTTTTCACATTTCCCGAGGTACTCAAGTTTCGTAACATGAAATTTGTTACTGATACTAAACACAACATGATGGTGCTCCTACTTTAAGTTTTTTCTCATGAGCAGGCAGTCCAGGAGCAGTCACGGAGTCAAGAAATTCAGTTGTATATGAACTGTTTCCTCATTACTAATCACTCTCTTTACTGACTTTTAAGTTCTATCTTTGGCTTGATACAGCGTAAGAACTTGTTTGTTGGTTTTTCCTGTCTGTTCATATTAAGGGCTGAGAATTGCTCGTTCACCAAGCCATTTATTCTGAATAAATAGTACATCTTGAACTCTAAGAAACACCTTTTCAATGATGTCAAATACGCAATATATTCATATGCTCAAATGAAATTAAAATGAACAACAATACCTACTTGCCACACCTGTATATTTTCAAAATAAACTTGTCTGCGAAGTGAGCAAAATACAGCTTAAAGCCCCATAATTTCGCTTCTGCACTGAATTATCAATCTATTTAGAGCCTATATTTTAAGTTAGGCATACACAAATCTAGTGCAAAGTTTCAGCTCGCTATCTCTTATGGTGACTGAGATTACTCGTGACAAACGTTTTTGCTTTTAACATCCATAACTTCACTTCTACGTTGAATTATCAATCCATTCAGAGCCTATATTTTAAGTTAGACATACACAACTCTACTGTAAAAGTTTCATCTTGATATATCTTATGGTGGCTGAGTTTACTTGTGACAAAATTTTGCGGACAAACCGACAGAAATTTTTTTTTAAGGGTGGATTCGGTTTCTCCAATGTATGAAACGTAAAGAAAACTTGAAATGAGTCAGTTCTAAGCAATGTACAGACAAAATCATTATTTTATTTATATAGATTGGGTGATAACGCCAGCCGTTTACCGCCTTTTTGTTTGATCGGTGATTCTACAGATTCTACATTGGGAGTCCTACATGTTACCTAAATCAAGTTGCATTTCGAGTAGGGATCTTTAACGAGTACCTGATATCGTACAGGCTCGGTACCGTTGGCTTAACATCCTCTCTGAGGGACGACGTTCTCAGATTTATTCACCTCCCGCGTGAATAAATGGAAGGCCAGGTAGGGGTTGAACCCCGGACTACCAGCCCAGAGGCGAGTACGTTAACCACTGAGCTAACCTTGCCTCTTTTGTTGCTGTAATTACTATGTAAGAATTTTTTTATTAGTATATCTTTTTCATGTTTTGGTCAATTCTGTAGGTATGTTTCTGAAAAACTATTATTCAGGAAATTTTGAGCCTGTTTAATGGGGTTGCAATTGGTTAAAGTTATTTAAGTGCTTACAAGAACCGTTTCAGAACGAATTAAACTCGTATATCAAGTTGATGAAATTTTCTTAAACTATAAGGAATAGGAGTGTACTTGTATTTTGACTTGCTGATTGCTTGAAGATTGGTTGGCAAAGCTGGTAAGATGAGGGTAAATCAAGTGCAGGAGGCTGCGAGGGTGTTGTGACAGGTGGTCGTAAGCAGGAGCAGAGCTAGTGGGTCAGCCCTCTGGTGGGGGAGGTGCGGCCGTCAGTCGGATGTGCCTGTTCGGTCTACTCAAGAGCGCGCGGCGAAGGCCCCGACGCCGGCCCAGCACCAGGCGACCCTGGAAGGGCTTCTCCAGTATCCTTAGTTTGTCCACTATGCCTAATACGGCGGCGGCGCTCATGTCTCTCCCTCAGCACCACTCGTCAGTACACACCATCTACTTCAATGCTTCTCATACATCCCCTGCTTCCACCAGGGGTTCTCAGCTTAGCCCATGCACCCCTCTCGCCATATATCAAAATGTCATTCCCCCTCATCTTCTTTCCAAGATAATTTTTTCAAAACTGCAATATAAATAATATCAGAATATTACAAAAAGTTTATATTAATATAAATTATTTTTTCTTTAAAAACAACGTAGCACACAGAAGACAGAGGAATAACTCACTTCTATATTTCGATCATCATTGTCATCAGGAGACGAAGAGTCCTGTAGGAAAGCAGAGCAGTGAAGATGACGACGATGGTCGAAATATAAAAGTGAGTTCTTCCTTTGTCTATCTGTGTGCTACGTTCTTTTTAATTGATTTTTATTTAAAGTCCGCTGGACCGTTTCATTTGATTATTTTTTTCTTTATTAATATATATAATTTATAAATTTACATAGACTATGATTGAAGTCGGATTTTACAAACTAAATTTTAATTAAAAATATTGATGAATTTCTAATGTACTAATTAAATTGAATAGTATTTTTTTTTAATTTATAGTTAAGAGATAAAAACCTATAATTACTTTCCTTACTTTGTAAACTTACTGTGAACACAATTCACCCCCTGAGACCCCTGGGGGTGAATTTTGCCCCTATTTTGAACTCCTGGCTTATACAAATACAGCCTCTCTATGCTGATGTGTATAACAGTCTAGATATGCGAATTAAACACCTGTAGCACTAATAACCATCTTCCAACACAGCCTTTTTATGTTTATCTTCTTTATGTTTTATGTTCATCTTATTAGTCTAATTCCAACTATAAGGACAAAAGGCCATATCTTTTGATTATATTTCATTTGCTTTTATGATAATTTATATTATACAAACAAAGATCAATGTAAATAAAAAAAACATAGTCAAATTAAAAACACACACTTGCAGTATCCAATTTTCGGTTTGAACCGTCTTCAGGTGAGATATGAGAAGGAAACTAAGCGCACTGGTATAAACACTGTGTCTATGTTAGATACTGCAAGTGTATTTTTTTTAACTTCTCTATGTTCTATCATCTATATTGAACATTATTTGTTCGTTTCGGATCGTTTTTCACTGAAAAAGTATACTATCTATTCATTTGTACAGTATATAAAAGTGAATTTTGAAATACATTTACATATAGCCCTTAGTGAGAACATGCATACAGTTTCTTAATTTTTGTCGGATGAAAATGAACTTTTGGTATTTGATTTCTATATTCATTGAGGTAGTATGTACACAAGGAAACTACTTGACTTCTACTGAAGGAAACTGCTTAAAAATTCAGGAAAATTATAGATAGATATAACTATGGTACTTTGACTAGGTAAATTAATCTGTAGTGTTTCAAATAACTAATTACTACATAATTAATGTAGTAATTACATTGTAGTGATACCATCATTATATAGAGCCAGGGTGGAAAACCTGCGTCTCTTTGAAGGATTATTTATGGCTCTCAATAAATGTACCCGAGTTTCCTTTTCATTTTCTGCTACTAATTTTAAAAAAAATATTATCGTTCCATATCTTTCTGTATGATTTTTTTGCATACCTTTGAAATACGTATTTAATTGCGGCCCGCGAAACATTTCAAATTTTGAAAAATGGCTCAGAGTATCAATTAGCTTGGCCAAACCTTGTATAGAGTATTTAGTTGGTGATACACACTAATCACTGGAATAGCGTCGATAGCACTACCCTGAGAACATCCTTTACTGCTTACATATACGGTAGATCCAATACTTACATTAATTATTCTTGTACAATATTACTGTAATCTACTTTGTATTTTGTAGATTAATCCATCTATATATTAGTACCATTCATCGATTCAAAGGCATCTATATCATGTGCTCTTTCTACATCTAAGAGTTTAGCCAAAATGATTCCTTTAAGATTTCAATATGTTTCTATTTTCTTAGAAAAAGATCAAAGAAATGTAAGAAAAAATATCTGATTCATTGAATAACTTACGAGAAGTAGCTTAAAAATTAGTATCCGTAGTTTGCAATAAAAAATACTTCAGTATTTCTCAAAGACAATGGGTTTTCTTAAACATTCCAAGAACTACATCTAAAATTAAGTTTTGTTTATGGCTGTAACACGTTTGAATATAACAATTTGTTAAACAACCGTCCGTAATTGCATAGAAAGCCATAGAAAATATTGCTACTTTCATATAACACCTATATGTTTGATAATTGTTGATTTTTTACATTTAAGAAATTTATTGCTTTTAAAATAAATAATTATTCATTATTTTATCATTCATTAAAATATTTAAAAAATGTATATTAAACCTCTAATTAACAATTTTATTGCACTCTAATCACTAATTTTCTATAATTATTATATATTGTATAAATCATATTCTATTATAAATTTCACATATTATATAGTATAACCACAATAAGAAATGGGAAAAGGAGACTAAGATCTTTCAACATTTCTTGACCGAAAAACGACTTCATTAATGTCGTTTTTAATGAAATGGGAATTTTCCCATTTCTTATTGTGGTTTGATCATTGATTGTTATTTCACGTGTTTATTGTAAAATCTTTTTATTATATAATATATATTCTATAATTATTCTATTACCACAGTTTTCTTAGTACATGTAAACAATGTAAAAAAAATGTATGCAGAACCGACAAGAACAACAAAGCATCCATTTTGCAACATAAATTTTCATTTATATATATATTACCCATTGCGGTAATCCCAATATTATAGTATTTTTTTATAAATTCCTGAGTTTTTGTTTATTACTTTACTATAAGTAAAGTATAGTGATCGTGAAAAAATTCGATCTCGAGATTTTGACGGAATTACATGTTTTGAGGTCCCAGAAGTCGTTTTATGAGGTTTTTACGATGATGTCTGTGTGTGTGTGGGTGGGTGGGTGGGTGGGTGGGTGAGTGTGTTAGCATTGCTTGTTACCACGCTACGGTCCAGAATCTTTGATGGATCAAGTTGATATTTTACACAAAAATGGGCCCCATTTAGACGAAGATCCCTATTGTTTGCGAAGAATTATATATGATGGGAAAGTCACTTTTTTTGCCAAAAACCGTTTTTTTTAAAACATTTATTTCTCCTAAACTGATAACCCTACAGTTGTAAAATTTTGACATTATCTTTGAGGTTACAAATAGAACAAACGAAAAATATATTCAGAATTTTAAAACAACAGGAAATATTTTTTTTTTAATAAAATGTACAAATTTTGACTTATAATTCAATCTCAAACCTTGTGAGAGCGATACAAGCTATACTGTTTGACGGACAAGAATGAAACTATGCCTATAAATAGAACATTATGTGTAGAATGAGTTGAGATATTTTGTTTCAAAATTACATTCGCTAATCGGGCGTTACAGTACGATTTGTGTTTTCAGAAAATGATTTTTTGACGCTAAACGGCTCGTTAAAAATAATGAAAATTTGACCAAAAATGGAACAAAAAATTAGCAATTCACAAAAAAAAATTCATGAAGTTTCAATTACGGGAAAGAGCAATAACGATATAAAAACTGTTTGTTTATTCTAGACTAAGAGATCACCTGCTATACTTGTCGAATTTTTTGTATTTTTTTACATTGTTTACATTGACTTAGAAATTTTTTGAGCAAATCCACTGAGATAAAATTGATGTTTCTAATGGAAAAATGAAAATATATTATTGACTTATAAGAGATGTAAGAGGAATAATATTGTGCAGGTAAATGATAACACTCATTAAAAAAAATTCGTATATATGTTATTTGACAAAGGGAAGGAAAATGATCTTATTAAATACTAAGAAGCCATAAAATTCCCAGTATAATAATTCTGTTAAAAAACCAAAAATGTAAAAGATAATTCAAAATATAAATCTTTCGTTTAGAGATTAATAACTGTAATTATCGTACATCTTTAATTAACAAATCACCTTAAAACAACATTTTCTTCGCTGTTTAAGATGTTTTTCAGTGAAAAAAAGGGTATTTTACTGTTTCAAATTTGAAAATTTTACATTAATATTCAATGTAGAAGGATGTCAAGTAAACGATGTAAGAAATCTACTGGCTATTTGAACAATAGCCATGTTCTCTTGTAGGATACTATTTCGTTTCAAGAAATGTTCACTTTGGTTTTTCAAAAATGTTATTACTGCTGTAGTTATACTAATGAAATTATTTGCAAATAATAAATTATTTGTGATGTACAAAAATAAGCCTATAAATTGATATGTCCTTCAATCACTATCTGTACTACCTCAGGAATGAAAGGCTAATAATTATATCCCATTTAGATGTTTACGTTATGCTTAAATGAGACGTTATGTTTTATATACTCAAGAAATTTGACATTAAGTTGCTTATAGTAAAGTAGAGTGTAGGCCACTCCAGATTTTTTTTTTTTAGAAAAAATTCATTGTTTTATTGTTAGCCGGTTAACAGTAAAAAAAATGCCGAAATCATATAATGTACCTTAACGCCTCTTTCGGTTCATGTAATTTTTTTAAAAAAAAGAATGCATCAACTCATCCTCACATAATGTACTTTTTTTAGGTATTATACCATTCTCATCCATCAAATGGTATGACTTATGGAATGGTCATAAGCTTCTAGATTCAATCACATGTCAATTTTTTTACATATTATTGAAAAAAATACGTTTTCAGTAGTTTTACTACTGAAAACAATTTGGCCATTTTTTAGGTTTATTGCTTCTCTGATTACTATAGTAATACAACATTTTAAGATTCTAAGAGTTAGTAGTTTTGAAAAAAAATATTTTGTCCAAAAAAGTGAGTTTCGGATCATGCAATATCCCCCCCCCCCCCACCCAAATAATAGGGCACATTTGAACTATAAGGCCCATTTTTTAGAGAAGTATGAATTTGATCCATTGAAGATTATAGACTAGTGTATTACAACTTTTCGATACGCACCCACCCACCAACCTACCCAGCCCACATACACACATATATCATCGGAAAAAAAACGTCAAAAAATGACTTTTGGGACCTCAAAAGATGTAATTCCTTTGAAATCTCGAAATAGAATTTTTTAATGATCATTGTACTTTAATTTATATTTTATAGTAAAAAACCAAGTGTGTTTACATTTGGCTTCATTTTCCAAATTTATATCAAATTCTCATTGCTAAGTTTCGATTTAACTAAGTATTTAACTATTTTTTCGATAGGCAGAAACAATAATATTTAAAAATGAAAAACTATTGATTTAAAATTGCTAAAATAATCAATTTAGATTTAAGATAACTATCCAAACTATGGAATTTGACCGCGAAATACATTTCTCTGTGATAAAGAGTGGAAAACAACTGGAATATGAGATACTAGCGAAAGACTAGAGAAGTACAAAAACATTGAGAAGTGTACAAAACAGATAGAAAATCATTAAGTGGCATTCCTCTGAATCAATACAAAATCATGTTTTATTCATATTCATTAAGAGCTTTGTCTAAGCTTTTTTTTTCTCTGTCTATAACAGTTGTAATTCTTATAATAGAACTGTACTCAATAAATAATTACAAGTAATTTTATATTATAAGTAACTTTATATTATAAGTATTCAATTATGAGTAACTTTATATTATAAGTAACTTTATATTATAAGTAGTCAATTATAAGTTACTTTATATCATAAGTAATCAATTATAAGTTACTTTATATTATAAGTAATCAATGATAAGTAACTTTATATTATAAGCAATCATTTATAAGTAACTTTATATTATAAGTAATAAATTATAATTAACTTTACTGTAAGTAAAGTCTAGAGATAATAACAAATCAATCTTGTGATTTTGACGGTTTTACATGTTCTGAGGTTGTCTCTGAAAGGTCCTTTTTATTATGATTTCTGTGTGTGGGTGCATACCCAAACTTTGTGAGCATACTACAGTACACGAGTTGATGGATCATATTGCTATAGGAACAACAAAGAGCCATCATAAGTACTGAAAATAGCGGATAGATTGATATAGTAGTTGACAGTGGTGTACAACTATTTTTTCCACCCGTGAGGGGGTGGGGGTCGTAAGATTTTCCGCGCGGGGGTAGGGGGCGGAAGTAAGATTTGTCCCCCCCTCACCAGCTGGCGTCGTTGATAACCGTTAACATTCAAAACTTCAGAACATCTTGAAAATATTTATTTTCATGGAATTAAAATCAAGGATCTAATTTTATATTGCTGTCATTGGTCCCAGACTTACATCTTATTACAGTACTCTTATACAATACAGTTGTCATCAAAGAAAACTAAATATTTTTCAAAACAAAAACGTGTAATTCAAATCATATAAACCTTTAAATTAAATTAACTGGCTACACAAATAAATATAATAAATTTTCAACCCAATTAAAAAACCAATTTTTAAAAACGTAAAATAAATTCATTTTTAATTATCGTTGCATTTTTGATTTGCAAATATTACAGTTGAAAATCCGTTTAAAAATAGTATTACACAAATAAAACATAAAAACAATTTAAACCTTAAAAAATGTTTTTGGTTTAATGTTTTAGATTTTTGATAATTTTTTATTGTTTAAATTTTTTTCTAAAAAATTTTAGAAAAAATGTCAACAATTTTTAGAAAAATTTTCGTCACTATTATTTGACAGAAAAAAGGAATATGGTAGGTTGTGGGTCACTGAGAGAGATCTACTTCTTTTAAGCTACACAGTTCTTCCTGCAACTATAAGCTGCAATAGATTTTCTACAAGCATAGTAAGTGTTTGTAATTATACTGTAGGACAGCTCTATGTACCCAAAGCCACTTTTCCAGTGCTGAACTGAATAGTACGTGATTTGACTTGTTTCGACCGTTTCTCCAGCTCAGGTTGAAGGTGACTTCAGCCACCTCTCTCTCGAGACTCCCCCTGCTGCTTTGTTCACACCAGGCTACGTGATAGCCCACTCACCTCCCTCCTTCAGATAGCTTCAACGTCACAGTTTCTTGTCCTTCTATTGTCAGATTCGCTCATTACTGTTTCAGTTTTTTTTTGTTTTCTTTTTACCAAACTATAGTCAAGGACACGCTACAAGTGAAAACTAGAAGAAACATTTTGTTGTTTTCAAACAGTTACTCTAAGATAACCAATACGGATTTGTATCTGCTTCTATGCTGACTATTCCAGTTTTATAATTGCAAGGAAAGCTGTCAACTTTTACAGGGATAATTGGAATGTAAAAAAACAAAAATTCTACTGAAATAATCATATCAATGGATACTCTTAATAAACAAAAAAAAATTATCAAAAATGGACAATAAAGTGCGAAAATAAACAAAGGAAAAATCGAATTGATACACGTACAGACTCGAATTTTTGGTTTAACCGAGTTAGTAGGAAGAAAAGAGAAGGCACGCTGTGCCGACTGAATGACGACGTAGGTAACCCAATCCTATATATATATATATATATATATACAATTAAAGTTACAACTAGAGAACACAAGAAAAAGGACGAACACTCACGAATCTCGATAATTTCGGCGTCTTGCCGTCTTCAGGAGAGTAGAAAGAAAGAAAATAAAAGAAGAAAGAATGAAGGAACGGAGACGTAAATGCGTCCACTGGCCGATGTAAACTGGCGCGATACAATGACACGCAGTGCAGCCACCTTACCAACGTGAACCAGTTATATATATATATATATATATATATATATATATACAATATAAGTGTCACGTGTTCATTCAAACTAGACAGTCGTTGCTGAAATCCACACAGTTTTTGTGTAAAAAAAATCTCTAATGTAATACTTAGTTTTTCTGTTTCAAAATTTTATACTTCTGGGTATGAAAAAGGTTTTAAATAAAAACCGAAACGTTGACAATGAAAGTTTATTTGAACCTGAAGAACTGACCGAATCCTGATAAAATTTATTATATATATATATATATATATATATGAATGATCAAACCACAATATGAAATGGGAAAAAAATTAAGATCTTTCGACCGTAATAAGCGGTCTTTGTCAGAGTCAAAACCAATTGAACGGTTGAAAGATCTTAGTCTTTTTTCCCATTCATATTGTGGTTTGATAATTGATTCTTATTTCACGTGTTTATGTGAAATCTTGTTATATATATATATAAAGGTTTCACATAAACACGTGAAATAACAATCAATGATCAAACCACAATAAGAAATGGGAAAACAACACGGTTGAAAGATCTTAAACTTGTTTTCCCATTTCTTATTGTGGTTGGATCATTGATATATATATATATATATATATATAAGTCCAAACCACAGCAGGAAATCAGAAAAAAATATGGATGGATGATAAATGTCTGAGTGCAAATCACCCTAAACCGAGAAGAAAAAAGATTAACCTAAAACTATCAAAGTTAAAGATATACTCTTGAATAAATATTATTTTGTAGATAATATAAAAAATTGTGATAAAAATAAAGGATTATTTGATGTTTCAATACCGAAGTTGTTACAGATGATAAGGGATGAATCAAAATTACAAATTACGCTTCTCGGGTGATTCAAAATTACGCTTTTGACGAATTCATACAGTATGAAGTGAGTTTATTTATATTTTACGATTACAAGAAAAGAATACGTAGAAAAAACACACAACTCACTTCAATGGCAAATCGTAACAGTTGCTGCTTGGTAGCCGAGCAGAATTCATCTTCTTCTTCTTCTTCTTCTCCTGATGACGACGAGGTCGGAATATTGAAGTATGCTGTTTCTACA
This sequence comes from Hermatobates lingyangjiaoensis, assembly GCA_026182355.1. NCBI lineage: Eukaryota > Metazoa > Arthropoda > Insecta > Hemiptera > Hermatobatidae > Hermatobates > Hermatobates lingyangjiaoensis. Next base: position 491,293 of record JAPFBL010000160.1, read on the forward strand.
TGTTCTTTTCTTCTAATCGTTTGATATCTTATCCTAATGGATCGTTTGATTTTTGATTTATTTATATCTTCTTATTTGATGTAGTATATATATGACTAGCAGATCTGCCCCTTTTTGGCGGGTATTTTACAAACATTAATAATAAACATTTAAAACTAAGTCATTTCAAATTATCTTTACGTTTTATACATTAGTGAAACCGAATCCACCCTTAGAAAAATTTCTGTCTGTTTGGTATTTTTATATTAAAATATTGTAGTAGTAGTAAGAAACCCTTTAGGTCTCAGTTGTAGTCCCACAAAGGAACACACGTAGGCCGAACATTGTACCCTTTGTGATATCACACAATGAAGATTGATTCTACATTGGGAGTCCATAATTTTGCCTATCTCAAGTGTAGGGATCTTTAAGAAGTTCTTGACATCGTACAGGCTTGGAACCGATAGTTTAACATCCTCTCCGAGTAACGACGTCCAGATTTATTCACCTCCCACGTAAATAAATCGAGGGCCAGGTGGGTATCGAATCCCAGACGTACCAGTTCAGAGGTGAGTACCTTAACCACTAAGCTAACCTGGCCCCCTAAAATATAGGGGTATTTAATTTAAAAATATAGGGATATTTTTAGGTGCTTTATACTGTAGCAAGTAGGTATTGATATTTGATATACATACGTAAATAAACACATCTTAAAATCCCAAACTTTGCTTCTATGTTTAATATGAAACCAATTCAAATTTTGGCTCTTAAGTTAGACAGACACAAATCTACTATCAAAATTTCAGCTCGATATGACTTATGGTGGCTGAGTTTGCTTGTGACAAAATTTTTGGACAATCAAACAAACATAAAAATTTTTTGGATTCGAGTTTTCTAATGTATAAAACAAAAAGATAACTTGAAATGACTCAGTTTTAAGTAATGTACAGACAAAACCTTCCTTTTATTTATATAGAGACCTCCTTTTCCTGAACCTTTTATAAGGTATTTTATAAGGCAGAGTGAAATCAGTTCAATGAAACCTACTTTAACCTTACCAAGTTAAGAAAGACAAACTAGGCATTCTTGAATGGTACTTGATAATTACAGCCACCAGTTTGACTATTTTCAGTTCATGAAATAAATTGTAAAAAAAAAATCTCTCAATATTGCTAAGTTAAAAAGAAACATTTTAAGGAAAGTTTTGAGGTAGTTGAGTTTTAATTGAAAATGATAAACTGTAGTGAATTTATTATTACTGCAAATGGGTGACAAAGTGAAAAGGTTCTGTTGTAGGCGTTTGGGCTCATGCTGTGTAACAGGTTACATTATGGGAGAAAGGAGCAGGACCGGTTTTCACTTGTTGTAAATTTACTACCCCTTCTTGAAAACGAAATCTTTTTTGACAAGTAATTTTAATCATACATTTTCACTTGAAGTATTTCAAATGAATAAATTATTTTTTCTTTAAAAGTTATTACATAAACATACATGCTTCTCTACTTATGGTAGATATGGTAGATCCAATACTTGTATGTCTTGTTTAAGAATCACGTTGGTTTCTAGAAGAAATCACTAGTTTTTGTTTTAGAACTTAGGTAATATCGGATGAGTTATATTTCATAGTCTTCACTATAAATCATCACATGTGACATTTATTATTATTTTTCTTATTGTTTAAACCAATCCATTAGCGGATAATAACGTCAGCTGTTTAACGGCTTTTTGTTTGATTGGTTATTCTACATATTCTACATTGGGAGTCCTACATTTTACCTAACTCAAGTGCATTTCGAGTTGAGATCTTTAACGAGTACCTGATATCGTACAGGCTCGGGACCGACGGCTTAACCTCCTCTCCGAGTGACGACGATTTATTCACCTCCCACGTGAATAAATCGAGGGCCAGGTAGGGATTGAACCCCAGACTACCAGCCAAGAGGCGAGTGGGTTAACCACTGAGCTAACCTTGCCCCTTTTGTTGCCGTAAGTACTATGTAAGAATTTTTTTTCTTTTATTGGTATATCCTTCGATTAGAGGTCTTTAACGAGTACCTAACATCTTACAGGCTTGGGACCGACGGCTTAACGCCCTCTCCGAGGGACGACGTACTCAGATTTATTCACCTCCCGCGTGAATAAATCGAGGGCCAGGTGGGTATCGAATCCCGGACTATCAGCCCAGAGGCGAGTACGTTAACTACTGGACTACTGAACTAACCTGGCCCCTGACATTTATTATAAGAAAAAACGTTTTAAATCTTCTCCATTTACAGCCACTAAATAGATACCAAGTTGTGAACGCATATCAAGTCATATCAACGTCCTAACCACAGTAAAAAATCAAAAAATAATTAAGATCATTCAACTGTAACAAGCGGTCTTTGTCGGAGTCAAAACTCAATTGACGAAGAAAGCTTGTTACGGTTAAAAGATTTTAGTGTTTTTTTCTGATTTCTTACTGTGGTTTGGACTTTGATTTTTATTTCACGTGCTTTTTGTAAAATCTTGTTATCTAATCATATATATATATATATATATATATATATATATATATATATATATATATATATATATATATAGTTTAACAATATGCAGGAGTACGCCTTAGTAAATTTCTTTTCGCATTTGGATTTTTGTTTTATGCATATCTTGTAATTCTAAAATTTGATGATATTGATAACCGTAAGTATTAATAGGTGCTTGAGAAAAATATAAGATGCCAAGTTTCCAATTTTTTTTATAAAAATTTCCCTTATAACTTTTTATTCTTCTGACTTCCATATTGCAACACTACCATCTGTATTCAATAGTAAAATGTTGTTAATGATTTCGTAGATCGTAAACATTTGAGGTGTGATCAAACATTAAGGTGACTTCTTGAATTTCGCGCCCTCTGTACACTCTAATTGCAAAATTGTTTATTGTTGTGTTGTTACACTTCTCACGATCATATGTTAACAGTTTTTCCTATATAGCATGTGTTGTTGTTATGTGTGAAGCTAGACGAGGTTAGATGCGTGTTTATGTTATTGACGATTTATGGTCGTTGAAAATAATGGAGCAGAGAGTTTTTATTAATTTTTCTGTAAAAAATGGTAATAAGTGCTCAAAAGCTCTTGAAATTTTGACAGTGGGGTACCGTGAGCCAACTTAAGGAAAAAAATGTTTATATGTGGTATTAGTTATTAGACAGGTAATTATTTTTTCAACAGCAAAAAATCGTGGAGCACGCAAACACGAGTTTAATTTTTATTAAATTATTAAATTGTTCTCTTGCTGGACTGCCACTGCAGCGGGCTGGAGATTAAAACTTATGATTGTAAGTTTTAATCTTGGTTATGACCCTAAATTTACATGTGAAAGGGTCAAAATTTAATGTGAGCAATGATACACTGAGAGTACAGGTAGTCAGGTATTACACTCAAGTATACACAGAGAGGTTTTATACTGTCAGGTAGTAGTTAAAAGTTCCGACTGTCTTAAACTTGAGTGAGTTAAAAGCACTAAAAAAAATGAAACCAGTATTGCAAAAAAACTTAATTCAGATATCATATCTCTGAGGTAAACCACCATTGTACTAGAGTAACAATTACAGTCTTTTGTTGTTATTAAAACAGCTGAAAATGTTTTTAAAACTTAAGTAGAGTAACAAGCTTAAATGTCTTTTGAAACTAGAATGGTTAGGGCACCAACAAAAGGGTTAATTTGGACTCATTCTTGATGGACGCTACGAAAGACATTTAATGGAGTCCATTGTACTGGACGGGATTTAAAAGTGTTAGATTAGGTAATTTTGAAAGAGTTTGTGTCTGGGAGGGCGGACGTCCTGAGATTGCATCTGAGTAGGGTAAAACAGTTGGCAAACAAACTTTATCTCAAAATCAACTGACAAATGCAACAAACAGCTTAAACGGTATTGCTTTTTAATTCCAGCAATTAAACACTCTGCTCCAGTGATTAATGAATTCCCGAATCTTGTCATTTATTTATGTGCTATGTCTGTCTGACTTGTTTGCGAAATCTATTAAAACACCATTAATATTGTCATTCCTAATTCTGCTTATTTTAAAACTTTAATGCAGTGTTTCTCAAACTTTTTTACTTCAGGGCACACCTATGAAATAACCAAAGCTTTGGAGCCCATTACTGATTTTAATATAGAAAATTTAGTCCTGAAATTTGAAAATAGGAAAATGATAGGAAATTAAAAGGAATAGTTTTTTTTAAAGGGTGTGGTGAGAGAGAGAGAGAGAGAGATTAGTAACAAATCCCCAAGGAAAGGAAAAGAGAAAGTATTATCCATTGCTGCTTAAAGATTAAAGAAATTTACCTTCCAGTTCAAGCTATCAAGTGGAAGAGGCTTGACTCAGATTGAAAACCACATACTTGGTGTTACTAATATAAATGGAAATTATGTAAAGGTTTAAAATATGAATCTGAACTTCCATTATGTTGGGCGCACCTGGCTACCTTCCAGGGCGCACCGTTTGATAAGCACTGCTTTAATTTAATAATTCATAGCTTGTTTGTTTTATTTATTTTGTATTGTTCGGTTTATTTTGTTTGTTTTTTCAAATTTCCTCTAAATTATAAGTACTATGTAGATTTTAAATGAAGCCAAAACCTCTTATTTTTATAATTTTATTTGCGTTCGAAAACTGACCGATGACTGCACCTTTTTTTATCATTCGCTCTCACTCTGCCACTCTCTCTCTCTCTACCTCTCGCTGTTTGTGTAAATGATTATATTGGTATTTTATTGATGAAATTATCATGGAACTGAAAAAAATAATAACTGAAAAAAACCTCAGATTTTTAAAGTAACGGAAAAAGTATTTTTTTTTTTATCAATTGAATGTAGTTATAATTGATTTATAATTATTTATGTATTGAAAGTTTGTTGGCAATATAAAGATACTAGTAAATGATATAGGTATATTGATATCTTAAAATTCTAAATATATTTCTTGAGGATTACGTACAAAGATTAACTACTCTTGATTATTAGCCGACTTTTCGCCGAAGATAGTTCAACATTATTAAAGCAATTTATTGAGAACATATGAGTAAATGTTTTATACGGTATTTTTGTTTTCTGTTTGTTGATATTCTGTTCATGTATTTGTTTACAATAGTACTTATTTTGTCAATAAAGTGTGTTTAGCCTTGAGAATGCCGAACAACTTCGGCTTATAATGAGGAGTAGTTAATCTTTGGACCTAATTCGCAAGAAACTTATTTTGGATATAGGTATAGTTAAGCACGCCTTTAGGCGTTTTGTGAAAATAACTTTTTTAGATCGTACTTGTTTCTAAATCTGTAGAATTTAGAAGCCGTACAAGATGTTTTAAAATATCCAGATTAAGATATTATGAAAAATCACAAAATATATAATCCCTTATTTATTTTATTTTCTATTATTTGTATTGGAACATTTTTCTTTCTAATGCAATTTAAAGTAACAAAAACTTAAAAAAACAAAACTAAATGGAAGTGTAAGTGTAAATTTCTTGCCCAAAATCAAAATCTCGATAAAACCTTTTTCTTGAAGACTTCGAATTTGACGTAATGAAAGACTAGCTGATTACGTTGATTTCATATGCAGGTATTTATAAGTGCCTGATATTGTAGCAATTAGGTATGGTTAGTCCATTTTAATTTTGTTTATCATAATTTCTTCGCTTTAAAACAGTGAATCCTACCTACCCACGTACTAAATAAGAAGTATATACCCAGAATAAAATCAAATTTGAGCTCAGTATCTAAAGCTGCAAAACGTAAAAGGAACTCCAGATCTAATGGCACTTATAGATTGTACTAATAATGATATCTTCTACTATTCTATAATTTCTAATTATATTTTGGAATACCACGTATTACCTCTGAATTTGTGTAAAATACCCGTCAAAGACGTGGACGTCTGCCAGTTTTTTTTATGCAATGGAAAGAAAGGATTCATTATCTAATTGGCTGGAGATTTAACAGTATTAAGAGAATGTCTCTGAAGGCTGGTTAAGCAAATATTGTAATTGTTTGGTAAGCCTGTGACGGTGAGGCCGGCTTTGACCAAGGTCGTGCCTGAAAGGGTTTCCTTGATTAGGTAGATTGTCGGCCGGCAGTTTCACATCCTCTTGGCTGGTCGAGTGAAACACCAGACCAGTGTCAGCCACTAGTGTCGTAGTTGCTGCCGGTCCAGTTGTTTGCCAGTATTATTGTTTCCATAAGTGACGGTTGTTTTCATGTTTTAGTGCTATTATGTTAGCCGTGCCTACATCATACCATCGTCTCCTTCAGTTCAGTACTCAATGTATATACCTTGGTAATATCAGCTACATAATTTTACAAAAAATACTTCCAAAGATTTTAGAAACTTAAAAAAAAAAAATAATAATATTGGTCGTTCGGTTGCATTCAGACCTTTCTTTTCAGAAAAGATATGTATATTATCTTATATATTAATATCGTATGATAATATATCGTATAGGCATCATATAAGTACATGCGTAGTGTATATATATATATATATATATATATATATATATATATATGTACATATCATACATATATCGTATATATTATTATCGTACAATTCTCTTTTTCTCGACATTGGGTCACGTACGAGAAAGCGTTGTTAAGCTGAGTTTTGTTTTCAGTTTAAAACATCACCAAAGCTGTATCAATATAACAAAATGCTTTAGTTAGCAGTATTTTGTCGTATACATTATTTGTAATGGTATTCCAAAACAAAGACATCGTTGGTTGTAATACTTATTCTGATCAATCTCAAGAAATATAAAATAGTTATTTGCGGAGTAATTTTGGTCTCAATAACATTACGTGCTTTGAAATCAATTTCTTCACTTCTAAAGTATTAACTAATAAATATAAACATTGCTTTTTTTAAAGTTAAACAGAGGATGTTAAACACGGTTTTCTTTTTTTTCTTTTTTTTTTACGACATTCATGTAGTATATTTATACTTTATGTATAATGTGTTGTAACAATTTTTCAAAAAGAATAATACAGAATTTATTTTTTTTTAAATGAACTGAAAAAACGAAGAAAAAATGTTAGAACGTAAAAAATATTCGAAAGTATAAATTTCTCAATTTTAAAATTGTTAGTTAGGGCAACCTTTGAGTTAGCATCACGAATTGAGTTAGCGACATTTGAGTTGATCTGATGTAAATAGACCTGGTGTTTAATTATGGAATTTTTTTAAAGTAAAGTTTTGTCTTTACTTGCCACCACGGCAAGAAGACAGTGGTGGAAGGAAACGACTAGAATGTAACTCGGTATGTTTTAGGATTAGGTAGGGTTACAAAGGACTTTGGCTGGAGAGCGATGCCAGATCTGCCTAGATGATTAGCGGGAGGAGACGATACGACGTGGAGGGTGGCTGGTGGGAAACAGCGACACTGGGGGCAGCTCGAAGAGGCGATGTAGTGGGTTTGGAGGCAGCACTGGGGACGGGAAGGCGGGACTTGCTTCTGGTTCGCGACCACTTGGGCTCTAATTTGCTGCATTATGCGGCTCGTGGAGGGCACGTCAGTGTGTTGACCTTGTTTGAAAATGCCATAGACGTTGAAGATTGCAATGCCTTCGGGACGACGCCTTTGCTAGAGGCAGTCGAGTGTGGACACCTGCAGGCTGTCAAGTGGTTGGTGCAGAGAGGATGCGACCCTTCTCGCCGCGACATCTTCGGCCTCTCCGCACTCCACATTGCTGCCAGGTACTTCTTCCATAACATCAATGTGTCCCATTATTATTAATTGATAGCATTAATGAACACAATACCACACATTTCAAACAAGGAGTCATCTTTTTTTTTATTCAAGCACTGTCTAACCATTAAAAAGGACAGTTTAACTGGTTATGTAAACAGTTAAGAGCTTGTAATTCATATATGTATTTATATATGAAAATAAAAGCCACAAGGAGAAATAGAAAAGAAAGGAAATATATGCTCTAAGGCCTTTCAAATATCTCAGAGCATATATTATCTTTGTTTTCTATTTTTCTTTGTGGCTTTTACTTTCAATAGTTTCCATCACGTGTTTAATGTAATTATTTAGTATATATATATATATATATATATATATCTACTTTGAAAACATTGAGAAATATGAATGGGAAACAGATGCTAGGACTCACAAGTGTATTGTTTGATCCGATCTGTTTTCTTTTGGATTTATATATATGTAAATATTGATTAAAATATCGACCGTGAAGTAGAAATAAAATAAAGATTATCAGGACTCGGGCAGTTTTCAGGTTCGAATTTCACTCTCGTTGCCAACGAGAGTTTACGGTTTTTATGTTAAACCTTTTTATGGGCCTATAAAACAGAGGAAATATAAGAAATATATATATATATAATATTCTTATATGCTTTTGCCAATCTTTGGGGCGATTCACATTTATCTTCCTGATGTCGAGGCCATAAAAATATAGTAGTGAGATTCTGTTTCATTTCTGTGTGTTCTTTTTGTGATATAGTTTATATATATATATATATATATATATTATATGACTATTTTTCATGTCAATCACAGCATTCGACTATCGTTATCCCCACATGAAATAGTTTTGTACATCTCTTCCCATGAACCCTTATATTGTTTTTAATTTGTTTAGTTATTAATTTATACCTAATGTTCACAAAGCAATAAATGTAAATGATTTATTGATACTGTCATTTAAGAAATTGGAAAGATAAAATCTTATTCCTAATAAATAATAATTTATTTGTTAATTATTAGTAACTAACTAGTTATTAACTATTACCTGATACTGAAATCACTACCTGCCTAAAACGTTTAAACATTTGAATAAGTACGAGTATATATTGATGTAGCTTCTCGACCACTGATTGTTGATTTGTCAAAGAAAAATGTCAGTGTTTCATCATTTGGGATTCTAGGTATTAAGGTTTTCTTGTATACTTGTGGTTAATTGAATATATAATTAAGTTACTTTTGTATATAGATGTTTATATGGTATGAAATATCTTCAATGTTACTAACCTTTTATTACAGTCTGACATAGCATTTTGAAGGAAATGTGTTTCCGTTATTTCCTGCTACACAATGTACTGGTTATTTTAGCATTAAATCTTGCTCTAAAAGAGATATTATTTTGTGTCTACTCTGTCATTATTGCTGGATAGGAAACAGGGATCTCTCATTTAGCTTTACGTGTACATTTCACTCTGTATTAAGGCTTGTATGGTCTCCAGGTCTATTAGTGCTGGAAAGGCGAAGGTCATTTTCTTCCATATAAATTATTTAAATGTGATTTACAATAGAAACGTTTTTAATTTCAGTAATAAATGAGTTGTCTGCGAATATATTTTATATTTAGTATGCCTTGGTAAATGTTTATTTATTCTTGAAACATACTATGTCTCATTTAATTAAGCGTCTTATTTATTATTTAAGAAATATTTAAAGTTTTGTTTCTCAGTTAAATTTAGTTATGTTAAAGTTCCCTAAATGCGTTGCAGCGGATAGTGGTATATTAGCAGTCAGTTTTTCTATTTAGTGATTTTTACACTTTAAACAGAGGAGCAGGTTGTTGACAGAGTGATGCAGGTGGATTTGACAACGATATGGATTTCCTGCGGTCTGCTACTGATGTGTGTGTGCGTGGCTCTCGTGATCAGAACGAGCGTCTGGTTTACGTTCCAGACGAACAAGCGGAAGTTGCGGGAAGTGGCAGTGAAAAAAATGCAAGTGCCTTTTGATGTGCGAATCTCGGCCGAGGGACCAGGCTGGCTTCAAGTCATAGTCCGAAGTGATTGTGCAGCGAACGTGGAGGCCTATTGGGGTGTAAGAGGAGTAGGTATGCTAAGCACAGTATGGCGACCTGAGGAGTTAGTACTCACTGAGGAGTACCACGGAGGTGGCGGCACTTGGCTGCTACTTGCCGGTCAAGAACGCAGCCTCCGGCTCTTCCCTCCGGCCATGGGTCCATTCCCTCGAGCTGCCTACCCATTGCTACTCATCTTGCGCACCATTGACGACAGAGGCGACATTCTCGGGTTGATCACAGCCTTCCATGTGCGCGACATGTTCTGCCCCCGACCAGCCACTATCCTCGCCCAGTGGCTCAAGCTCGCCGACCAGCGGCTGACCTGCTTCCAGCGGCTCTACTCTTCCGACTCGTTGTGTGTCGTCTGCCAGGCCGTCGTCCCTTCCAGAGTCATCCTGCCCTGTCGGCACGCTTGCACATGCGCACCTTGCCTCCTCAAGCTCTCCCACTGCCCGCTCTGTCGAGGTCCAATCCTCTCTTTCTTTTCGATATCACAACTTCATCACAACTGGCTCTCAAAATACACTGAATCAAAATTTTTTAAGCGTCTCTCATCTCTATTCCACTATTAGTAAAGTAATTCAATAAATATCTACTGCATATTAGTTTAGTGTTGCTAATAGTCCATAGTGGTTGTTTCTGTCATTCATATGGCAATTACGAATTTAAACATTCAACCAACTTTAAAAAATTAAATCAATTTATTATTGAATACTGATGATCGAAAGCCGGATAATTATGTGTGTCCTTGTGTAACTTTAGATATTATTATTGTAGGTGATAAATAACGAGAACAATCCTGTCAGCCTATTATTATCTAATTCAATCGAAATGAACTCTGAAATAACAGTTTTTTATTGTTTTACAGTGTATCTTACTCTGCTTATTTCACAACTATAGTGCATTTAATTATATTGATTTTTTCTTAGCCTAAATAATTATATATACTACTAATACTAATATTTTTACAAAGCTAGCTGATTCACAATACCATTAACAACATTTTTCAGAATACATATAGCAGTAATATTTTCATAATAAAATAACATGAATTAGATCATTAAGAGCTAAATATGATATTGTATTGAAACAGATAAGAAGAAAATATACTTTATATTATATTTTTTTACTTTTCTTTTTGTATTCTTTTTAATTTGTTATATCTGCCTTATATAGAGAGTCCCAAAAATATATATACACACATTAAATAGTTGTAAACCAAGTATTTATTATATAAATTATTATTATTGATTGTTATTTGTTAATATTTCAATATTGTAAAAGAATTTACAAATCATTCTGTTATTTTATCATAATCTGTTCTCAAATTCCAGTCCGTTCTGGTTTAGATACTACTTGTAACGCGATGTGACAGAATAGCATACATCAATCAACAAGTTCCTTGGTATTTGCATGCATTCACGTTCAGTGGTTGCTTTTAATTCAGCGATTGTAGGTTTTATTGGGTAGAATTTGTCTTTAAGGTACTTTCATAAACAAAAGTCTAGTGGTGTAAGGTCTGGAGAAGTTTCATTCCCGAAAGGATCTAACATCGCGATGGTTGACCGGGGTTGTGGGGGGGGGGGGGGGGGGTCCATCCTGCTTCTTCCTTAAAATTGATTAAATCATAATTGGCATGATTATTGAATGTTTATTGATGAATAAACGATTATTGCAAAAAGTTGAAATATGAAGGTTGCATACATCTTTTTGGGACACCCTGTGATTGTAAGTGAGCATTTACTTATTTAAGGCCTCTATTAAATATGTTTTTCTTTGAATTGAATGATTTAATTTTTTTTTTACTGTTTGATACAAAGAATGAAACAATTGCCAATTGTTTGCGGTGGTATATTTCTGAGGGCAAACCTTTGAACTTCCCACGAGGTATAATCAAATACAGTCATTCCTTTGACTACGAACATCTCCACCCATTAAATTTGCATCCAGTGTCGAAAAAATTTCCGATTACAAACAGCCCACGTCCGAGAGAGCGGTCGGAAGCCAAACCGCGTGCCTCCCGCTTATCGACCCTTTGAATAGCGTTCTTTCGCGTCCAGCTTCCATGTCGTGCAGAGTTACTCTCTGTGCTCCAGTATGTTTTCATTAAATTGTTTTCGGTCCCTAGCCCTTCGTTCTATCTCCCAAGAAGCCAGAAAGAGGAGACAAGGAAGACAGTGTTTACTACCTTCGTTCTTTCTCCCAAGGAGTGACTGAGAAAGAGGAGACAAGGAGGACATTGTTTACTACTACTGAGATGAAAAAGGGAATTATAAGTAAACATGAAACTGGTGTTCGTGTTTCTGATTTTCCTATCGCATATGACCTCTCAAAGTTGACCATCTCGACTTTCCTGAAGAACAAGGAGGCCATCAAGAAGTCGAATGTCGCGATGGGGATTAAAGTGATAACTAAGCGAATGCCTCTGGTAATTGAGGATATGGAAAAATGCTCGTTATCTTTATTAAACAAATAAGTAAAGAACTATTATTACTCTCTTTATACATTAATATAAAAAGATTTCACATAAACACGTGAAATAACAATCAATGATCAAACCATTTCCCATTTTCTTATTGTGGTTTGATCATTTATACATTAATATATACAGTAAACTATAAGGTCTATTTATGTTTTAGGTAACAAATGATATATTGTTGGTTATTTATTCTTATTATGTAACTTGAAACGTTCTGATTTTGCCCTAATTCAATGAATAGGGCATTTCAATTCAATAAGTGTGTTATTTCAAATTTTAGAACTCATGATTTTTACTGTCCACTTATCTATATAAATAAAAGAAAGGTTTTGTCTATATATTGCTTTGAACTGACTCATTTCAAGTTATCTTTACGTTTTATACATTAGAGAAATCGAATCCACCATTAGAAATAATTCTGTCTCTTTGTTTGTTTGTTCAAAAATTTTGTCACGAGTAAACTCAGTTACCATGAGTCATAGCAAGCTAAAAACTTTGACAGTAGATTTATGTATGTTTAACATAAAAGCTAAAAATTGAATGGATTGAAAATTCAATGTAGAAGCGAACTTAAGCATATTTAACTTGTTTTTGGCTAGCTACACAGGTGTACAGTACCTACAAAAATACCAAAGTGACAGACATTTTTTTAAGGATGGATTTGGTTTCTCTAATGTATAAATTGTAAAGATCACTTGATATGACTCAGTTTTAAGCAATGTACAGGCAAAACCTGTTTAGATATACAGGTATTTTTAGGTGCCAGAGACTGTAGGATGTAGGTATTGTCGGTTCATTATATTTTCGTTTGCGTTATTATAATTTGCTTGCTTTAAAAAGTGAGAGTTCTACCTACCTGCATACTAAATAAGAAGTATGCCTAGAATAAAAGAAAATTTGAGCTCAATATCTAAAGCTGCAAAACATTTAAGAATCTCAAAATCTAATGACAGTTATGGACTATAATAATAATAATTATGATATTTTCTACTATTCTATAATTTCTAATCATGTTTTAGAATACCACATATCATCTTTGAAATTGTATAAAATACCCGTCAATGACAGGCACATCTGCTAGCTTTAAATAAATTTAAAATAGATACTATAAATCTTTTCTTCTACTCTTCAACCAATGCTAAGACGTGTGTTTGGAGAGCAACAGAATAATAATAAAGAAGGAGAAAGTGCAAATATTTGATAATACAACTCAAAATCAATCAAAGCATAAAAAGAGCCAAAAAATATATTAAGAATGACGTATATAGATTAGTCACTTCATTTGACAAAAGATATTTTTCTGATGAGGCTGCCAATAAAAAAATAATATATATATATATATATATATATATTTCATTTTGTTATATCACTATATATAACGCTAAATATGCATCACTAATCACTAAATACAGTTAGTTGCTAGTAGTTAAAGATTAAACAACTATTCCTTATATGTAGTATTGGCACAACTATGGTTTTCATTCTATTCTTAACCTTAAGAACGCCTTTTGAGTGAGAGATTACTCTCTTTTTCGTTATTTTATTGTATTACTAAATTTATTTAGGATAAAAATAATAAATAAGGTAAATTAAACTTAATAAAGAACCAAAGTCCCTGACATTTTTATAGCCACACATCCATCATTCATTCTCTGCCATAGGAATAGTAGTTTACCATATGTCCGCTAGATGGCAGTGCAGATGTTTCCATCGAACAGCACACTCTACGGTGCAGCATGAAACTTCTTTCGGTTTTAATCCTCATGATATTTGAATCAGGTTGTTAGTCAATTTTTTTCAAAACTGTCGTAACCTAAATTAAGTATGAATTTAATTTTAATTTATATTATAAACATTGTATTGTACAAGGATGATTCCCTCTAGAGTTATGTACGCATAATTAATGATTATTATGTTAAAAAAAATACTCAAGTTATTTATTACAAAGATTTTTTTAATAGATATAATGGGGGCCAGGTTAGCTCAGTGGTTAACGTACTCGCCTCTGAACTGATAGGACTGGGGTTCAACCCCCACCTGGCCCTCGATTTATTCATGCGGGAGGTGAATAAATCTGAGCACGTTGTCCCTCGGAGAAGGATATTAAACCGTCGGTCCCGAGCCTGTACGATGTCAGGTACTCTTTAAAGATCCCTACTCTAAATACATTTGTGTGAGGTAAAATTTAGGACTCTCACTGTAGAATCAATCTTCATTGTGTGGTATCACAAAGGGCCAATGCTTGGCCTACGTGTGTTCCCTTGTGGGACTACCACTGTAACCTAACCTAACCTAATAGATATAATATTTTCAATTCAGAATAAAAATATTAAAAATCAAAGTGTATTAGGAATGAACAATAAACTTAAAAAACATCATTTGTTTTGCACGTTTTATTGTTAGTTTATTTGATTTGAGGCAGGAGTTTGTGGGACTTAAGGTTGGCTGGCAGTCTTTTGATGTGTGTATGTCGTAAGTTTTTCAGATCCGGTTATAATTTCTATTTCATTGTCTTTTTTAATTTTTCTGTTATTGCTTTTTGATATATGTATAACAAGATTTCAAGTTTCAACTCAAAAAATGAAAATTAAAATTTAAACCACAGAAATCAGAAAACCACTTGTTTATATTGAAAGATATTAGTCATTTTTTTTTATTTTCTTACTATTACTTAGGCCAGTGGCTATCAAGGGGAGGGGGGCTTCCCGGGCGGCACGTGCCAGGGGGCAGAATTGGGAGGGTGTAAAAATAGATAATAGAAAAAAACTATAATTATAGAAAATAGATAAAAAAAATAGAAAAAAATAAAAAGCTAACAATATTCTGAAATTTTATACCAAAATAAGTTTTTAAGGTTGCAATTGTTTTTATGTGTATAATACTGTTTTTAAACGAATTTTTCAACTGTAATATTTGCAGATTAGAAATAAATGTATTTTAAATTTTTCAAAGCGATATTTTGAAGTGGTTGAAAGTTAATTATATTTGTCTGTATAGGCAGTTAATTTTGTTTAATATTTTTTGTATAACTTGTATTATACTTTTTTATTTTGAAAAGCTTTTGTTTTTTTTGTATAAGATGAAAGTGTGAAACTAATAACAGAAGTCTAAAATTAGATCCTGGATTGTAATCTATAAAAATAAATGGTTTGGGGACCTTCTGGAATTTTGAATGTTAACGGATTAGAATTTTATGTCCACTTCGGGCGGAATAAATGGTTCCTACTTCATTGGTTTAGGCCCTGATATATTTGTTAATTTTGTTATCAGTTTTTAGTAGCATATATTATTAAAAATATAACTATGACTAACCGAAACTTGCTTCTTGATAAGTTTCTCTGTCTTAATATATGTATATAAATTTGCGATGTGTTGATATGTACGAGTACAAATTTGGCATGGATATCCAAATTCATACCATGGGCCACAAAATTACTATTTCCTACTCGTACTTTTTAATCTTCTTTGAACCTCTAGAGGTCCATGTGGACCATGTTGACCAATATGTCGTCCAAATATAGACCATGCATGTTACCAATTATGTTGTAAATTAGAATTAGTAATAATACATTCCGTCATACCTCGTAAAGTCTCTGAAAAGCTCGACCGGTTTCGGGTCCGCCTGAATCCCATCTTCAAGAGCAATTGTAAATGTAATCAATGCAGTTATTTTTTAGATAATATCTAGATTTTTTTTCTCTAAGTCTCTAATACACAATCAAAAGTTAATATCTACGATGGAAGTTGATAATTTGGTAATATTACTTCTCAAACAACAATGATAGTTTAATTGAAATCTGTAAAAGTCAGAAATGCTTCTTTTTCATAGAAACCAGATCTGTCGGTTGAAGGAGACAACCCCTCAACTTTGTCTTTAGAGAGGCTCGTTTGTCCTCTTGTTGATGAGGAATGCCGAAATGTCATCCTCAGATCTTCTTGATTCTTATTTTTATTTTACTCTAAATTTTCTGTTTATATAATATATATATATATACTAAATAATCACAATAAACACGTGATGAAAACTAATGAAAGTATAAGCTACAAGGAAAAAGTAAAAAAGACACAGAAAATGTGCTCTAAGGTCTTTTAAATATATGTCATCAGAGAGCAACTAAACCTTATAATATGACCCTAATCGAACTGATGTTTCTCCATTTGGTACCTAGTTTTTGTTTTTTTCTTTGTTGTTTTTCTTTATAGCTTGTATTTTATAAGTTTTTATATTTTAACATGTGTTTATATTATCTCCCCATATTTTGTTTTTTGTAACAAACCTGTAACCTTTGTTGTTATTAATCTTTAGTTGCTCTCTGATGACATATATTTGAGAGGTCTTAGAGCACCTTTTCTGTGTCTTTTTTACTTTTTCCTTGTGGCTTATACTTTTATATATATATATTAAAAACTTTAAAAAACAGAAACTAGGACTCACATTTCGTTCCTTTTAATGGTCGTCCTCAAGAAAGGAAGTTGAGTGGCTAGAAGACGAAATCCACCTCAATATATATATATATAAAGATTTTACATAAACACGTGATCAAAACATAAACAAATGATCAAACCACAATAAGAAATGAGAAAACAAGACTAAGGTCTTTCAACCGTAACAAGCGGTCTTCGTCAGAGTCAAAAACCCATTTGGGTTTTGAGAAAAAATATATATTTCTTTGATATTATGCTACCTCAAAATATCTTGAACCCTACATTTGTCATATACCACTAATCTTTCTTGATTTACTCAATTTCTCCGATTTAAGGGAAACTAAGGCATAACATAATAACGATACTTATTTGGAGACTATTGTTCATATCATAAAAGATAAAACTGAGTTATATGAACTTTAGTTGTTAATTCATATCTAAATGAACTTTTATTGAAAATCTAATTTTTTTTTCTTTATAAAAAATGATAAATTAGCGAACTCTTCAGGTGTTGAATTCATCACATATACACGATTTAACTAATTCTTTTATATTTCAATATTTGCTGTGATACAGTGATCTCAGTTACTTTCATTTTATTGTTATGTTTCATATTTCTTAAATGCACTTCATGTTTCGTTTTTCGTGATTAAGCTACGTGTTACATATTTCTTAAGCTGAATATTCAAAATTTCTGAACGTTATTAATTTTATTTGTGGGGGAGGATGATTTAATAGAGGATGGTTACTATAATTATTTAAGAAACTTTATAATATCGCATAGATGTGCAGAGATAAGGAGAAATTATATATGGTATATATATATATATATATATATATATATTATAACAGGAAAAGGATCACAGACAGCAGACAACAAATGTTTTACAGTAAACGACAGACACAGAACAAAGAATGATCACACTTACTGTCTCTAATTTTCGGTTGAACCGTCATCAATAGAGTTGACATAGGGACACCAGGCCCACTTGCTTTGCTTCATGTCCCTATCTCAACTCTCCTGATGACGGTTTGACCGAAAAGTAGAGACGGTAAGTCTGTTCGTTTTTTTGTTCTGAGTCTGTGGTTTACTGTGAAACGTATAGATATGTATAAACTGGCAGCAGGTCTTCATCTAAGCATGTATTGTTAAATAGCAGAGCAGATTCTGCGGGAGGGAACACCGATCGTCCCTCACACGTAAGATGCTAGTTGATGGAACGTCGATTTTAAATTCTAATAGAGATCCACTACAGTTACAGATACTGGAAGCCATCTACATGAAAGAGAAATGCCCAGAGCTGAATTTGCAAGCCAGTGACATGTTCGTGATACCTACCTCCAGAAACTTTGATACTAAAATAAACTAATAAGAAAGCAGTGACGGGGTGGTTAACCTACCGAACGCTAGGAGCGCCAGTCTGACGTTATCTCTATCAATTGTTATCTCCATGTGTTGAGAACTGCCTGTAATATATTTCTAGTCATATTCTATTTTCTCTTCACTGTTATTTAGTGTTGTTATTTATCTTTTTTCACTTTCTTCTACCTGAAGATACCGTACGAGGTCGAAAGCTTGTGTTTTCTTCAATAATTTGGTTGTAGTTAGTCTTTATATATGTTATCAGTTATTGGAATCTGTTATTGGCTCCAGTATGTCCCTGACGAATTTGTTATTTTCATTGCCTTTGTAGCATAGCAAAGTGATTAGAAAAAAAGAACAATTGCTGTAAAAAATGTGAATGCAGAATCTACTCTGCTCTATATATATATATATATATATATATATATATATATATATATTGATAAAAGTATCGACCGTGGAATAGAAACAAAACTATAGTTTATCGGGACTAGGTCATTTCTTGAGGTTCAAATTAAACTCTCATTGCCAACGTTTCGGTCTTTATTTAAAACCTTTTTCATAGGCAGAAGTATAAATTTTGAAACAGAAAAACTAAGTATTAGATTACTTTTTTCCATTGTGGTTTAAACTTCATTGAATGCATCACGTGTTTATTTATTGTGATTTTCCTGCGTATATATATATATATATATATATATATATATATATATATATGAAGTTTAAACCACAATTGAAAAATAGAAATAATTATCTGTTATTTCAATGTAACATATAATTAACAATAATTACCATATTTCAATGTATGTTATCAGATAGCAAACAAAGTAAAAACTGAGAAGCTCAAAGTAAAACACTTCTCACTTTTATGTTAGCTTCTCAGTTTTTACTTTATTTGCTCATTGATGACATACATTGAAATGCCTCAGAACATTTATTTCTATTGTTTTCCTTTTTCCATTGTGGTTTAAACTTCATTGATTGCATCGCGTGTTTATTTATTATGATTTTTCTGCATATATATATATATATATGGAAGATAATATAAATATATAAGATAACAAGAACTCTACATTATATGTAAATGATTTAATAAACTGATATGGAGTTTATTTATTTTGAAGACGTTATCTGTGATGAATGTTGAGTTCTAGTCTGGTCTGGTAAGGTGGCGATGAGTGTTATTAGGAATGGTTAATGAGAATGGCTGATTAGATGGTGTAGAGATACTGTCAGGAATGATTTTGTAATGATACTATTATACTTTCTATAATGATGGATAGCTACGTTTATATATATATATATATATATATATATATATGAATTTAGTGCATAATGAAATGGGCTAGTTATCCTGAAACGCAGGATTGAAGCGAAGATGCAGGGATTGCATTTATTACTCGCGATATATATAAGGAATGTTGTGGTTCAGGGAAGAGTGACATCATTAGAGGAGCGATGCCATTAATGATGTTAATTAGAACGTAGACGACGGGATAATGAGTGACAGATTCCGTGTTAAGGGAGATTAGAGTGTGTTGAAGTGGAGTAAGGGCTTTGACGACGCGGCAGACCGCGCGGTGAAAGTAGCCCCCGCCAGGGGGGCTGCGTCCCCTCCAGCAGGAAAGTGCTGCGTGCAGAAGAAAGCAGTCGCTTGGGCCACTTGCCGCGCGCGCCGTGCTGCTCTGTCCTGCCACCGCGCATCGCCTAAGGATTACTCTTCTTACCCAGGTAACTAAACTTACACACACCACCTCTCTTCAACACCCTGCTTATGTCATTATTTCTCTGTCTTTTCCTGAATATGCCCTAACACCATCCCTGGACCTTTCAACAATCCCTACGATAACATACAAATTGTGCACGGTACACATAAGCTATGGTATTTTCTTTACAAACATCTAACGTTCGTCGAGTATATTGGTGCACGACCGCACCTGTACTAAGTTTTATCGGAATTCCCTTATACCGGCATGATTGAAACTGCATTATGTTTGAATAAGGCGCTAGTTGACTCACTAGTAGTTTCGCTTTTTATATTGGCTCTATATTTTTATTATTGTGTCTGCTTTTAATTACATAAATATTATCTCCCGAATTACTACTAATGAAGGCAATAAACTATGTACTCATCCAAACCTCCTTGCACAGGGCTTGTACAATCCTGCCACCTACCTTCCTCAAACTCACTGAACCTCGTCACACCTTCCTCATCAAACACTGACTAGTTTTTTCTAACTCCTGGCTGAAAACAGTTTGCACTTCAGAAAACTATTAACAATATATTGTTATTGTTATTACAGACGACCTTAATACTTAACATGATTTACTGACAATCAAGTTAGACTAGCACAGTAATCAAGCAGTAGAAGGCCTCTGGTCTGGAACTGCTAGTTGCGACAAGCACTACAGTGCGCGGATATATTCATTGGTTGTTGGTATTTGATATTATCTCAAAAAGTTGGCTGGTGACATTCAAACACATTTCTTCTCCCTTAAAATACGGATGTCGAAATATCGTAGTGAATCATATTTGTAGTGTCTGTCTTCTTATTTTTATATTATTGTGTTTGCTGGATCATTTTTGTTGTTGATATATTTCAGTGATTATTGGAAAGGTTTTATTAAACTAAATAAAACAAAATGACTGAAAGAAAACCCAAAATCCAACCACAGAACTTTGATACTCTTCGACGTCAGAGGGCTAAGTGTATGTTGCTCGGAGACAAGTCAAGACTGAAGTCCCTTTCCTTGAAGGAATCTATTATCGTTTTCATCATAGGGAGTGATTATTTATAGATAAAAATAATAATATAAAAAAGTATAACATAATAAAATAATATGTACTATATAATGTACATATAATATACAATATACATACTATATACATATACATACTATACATGTACTATACTATCATATACGAGTACATACTATATGCACAATATACATACATACATATACAATACATATGTACTATATAATATGTAATATAGATGCTATATAATATAATATTTACTATTATTAATAAAATAATAGTAGAAAAATAAAAAATACAGTATAACGAAACAATTAAATAAAAAACATGAACATACAAATATAATTACAAAAATTAACAAAAACACACTGACAAATAAATAAATAAAAAATAGGAATATGTAAACAAAAACAGTAAATTAAAATTAATTATTACTATTAATAACTTAGTAAAAGTAATTACTTAGTGCTTAATAATAACTATTGTTATCGAGTCCAGGGCAAGATCTACGAGTACCTCCTCGGAGACAAATACCGTATGTGCTTCACCTGAATCCTTAAAATAACATTAAAGTAAAAATTAGATCTGCTTCCTCTAAAACAACGCAAATGTATAGAACAAATTTGTTGAACAAATATAATAAAATAAATAAAATTAGAGTAATTCCTGAAAAATAAATTAACTAAAAAACATGACAAAAATAAAAAAGTAAATACTAAGGTAAAGGAGTTAAAAAATAAAAAAGGTACAATCAGCTTAAATTTAAACTAGATTCAAGATCCTAGAGGTTTCTTAAAAGCATTTAATGTAGTTAGTTGAGGTTAGGTTGTGAGTGTAAGTCCCACAAGAGAACACATACAGGTCGAACATTGGTCCTTTGTGGTACTACACAATGAAGACTGATTCTACATTAGGAGTCCTCAATTTTGCCTCACTCAAGTGTATTTAGAGTAGAGATCTTTAACGAGTAACTGATATCGAATAAATGAATAAATTCACCTCCCACATGTAACTGATATCGAACAAGGTCGGGACCAATGGCTGTTAAGCCAACGACGGGACCAACGTCCTCTCCGTGGGGCAAAGTGCTCAGATTTATTCACCTCCCACATGAATAAATGAAGGACCAGAGTGGGTATCGAATGCTGGACCTATCAGTCCAGAGGCAAACACGTTGCCACTGTGCTAACCTAACTCCCTCAGTAGTTAGTTTATCTTCACTGAGGAGTCTGGTAGTTTAAACTTTTAAAGCACCAGTCAAACGGGAGTCAACGGGAATCAGTTCGAATAATAACTTGCAGATTACTCTGTTGACCAGTAAATGATTTATTGCCATTCGTACGATGGCTAAGAAAAGTACCTACCACGTTTAGGTGAAAGGAATCGCATCTACATTAGTAGAATCTTAACGATAAGAACAGGCATCTTATGTGAAGAAACTAGCAAATTTAAACAGTAATTAAGGATGCTCAAATAGGAGGTGAAATGATGGTTAGGGCTATGACTGAATAGGTTAGGTCCAGTAGTGATGACAATAAATGGGTGGGACCTATGGTTCTAGAAGAAATATAAGATGTCCAAACTCTCAGTGTGATCTACTTGAGAATGCACTGGTGTGACATCCATTGTGGTGAATAAAGGATCATGTTCAATGATATTGGACTGAGAAAGGTTTGAATTTTTACTCCTTTCATTTTCTCCTGAACATTCAAAACCTTTCCCTGCTCTATAAACTTGATCAGTGTATTAACCACTGAAAGAAACTATAATAATCAGTTATAGTTTTTTGATCAAATATTTTCAGAATTTCAATATATATATATATATATGTATAAATAAAAAAGACATCACATCAAAAAACAAAAACACTTACTGGATGAATATTTTGAACCGAAGTTCGTCATCGGGAAGAGAGTAGAAGGGAAGAAGAAGAGGTACTGCGTTCAAGAGTGTGGGTGAAAGGTTACATGCGATATATATATATATATATATAATATATATATACATGTCGTGAATAATAGGAGTGAAATGTGGTTAGTGAATAATAATAAGTTTTATATATATATAATTTTATCAGAAGACGGTCAGTTTTCTAAGTTCAAAAATTAAACTCTCGTTACAGACGTTCGGTTTTATTTTAAAACCTTTTTAATAAGCAGAAGTAAGAACTTTTTGAATAAGAAAACAAAATTTACATTATTTAAAGAACTAAAAATCTTAACTGGTCAAAACCTTTAATTAATAAGATAATGTTGTATATATATATATATATATATATACTTTTCACAAAAACTATAGATACTTTGTATCAATAGTTTACTGTGAAAAGTTTGTTATCCTTTGTGAATTTTTTCCAGGTGATAATATATATATATATATATATATATATATATATATATAAAGATTTCACATAAACACGTGAAATAACAAACAATGATCAAACAACAATAAGAAATGGGAGAACAAGACTATGATCTTTCAGCCGTAACAAACGTCATGGTAGAGTTAAAAGTGAGTTGGGTTTTTGACTCTAACGAAGACCTCTTGTTACGGTTGAAAGATCTTAGTCTTTTTTCCCTTTTGATACTGTGGTTTGATAATTGATCATATATATATAAATTATTATTCACCAATGACATTTCGCTCCTCCCTCCCACAACAGAAACTATCCTTTTCCGAATGACTGCTATTGTACCTCCAAAAAAAAACTGTGTCTACTGTTTGTAGTGCCCCAAGTGCGAGTCATTGATTCATTCATCAAGCATCTCAATGATTAGGCTCCATATTACCAGTCACAGAGCTTGAATCAACAACTACTCCCTTCTTCTCATCTCTATTTATGTCAATATACTCGAATTTCCCTTCAATGATTGCTATATTTTGTAGATTGCCTTTGATAGTAATGCTATATTTGTGCATCATATCCCCTTAAATTGTGAACATGATACTCTAGAAGTATCCGAAAAATACTTTATTTAGCCTCACAGTCCCTGAAGTAAACCTGGCCTTCATCGCATTAAGCATATTAAATCGCATATTAAACCTGGTTTATTTTTTTTATTTAAATATTTATTATTACCTATTTATTTTTATTGTATTCATTATTTTTTATTAAAGTTTAACATTTTTATGTATTTATCACATCCATATTCATCCCTGTGTTTAACTTTTAATTATTATTCCCTATTGCATACTTAATTTTAGATCCATTCTTGTTTCTCTTATTCTTTGTGACCGAGCGTACATGAGGCACATTGTTGATCTCCAAGCGTGTCTGCGACAGTGGGCTTTGTTTATCTCTCATATACCTCCTAATCACAGTTCAACCAAAACCTAAAGAATATATGTGTATTGTTTTTAATTTATCTATCTATTTTTACTTATATTGAAATTTAGTTCTCTGTTTTGATAGTTTTTCATCGCTAAAGAAAATATGTAACTGACTTCCCTGATAGAATGCATATAAAAGATCACAGACACACTATGATATTTCGACCCAGATTTTTAAACCTTATGACGAGGCAGTTAAAATTTAGTAATGTATTTTTTTTATCTCCTTTATGTGTACTTTATCTATGAATTTAGTTTATTGAGTCCTTGGAATTATTACGATCCCATGAAATATATATATATATATATATATATATATATGCAACACAAAAAGGATAAATCGGGATGCGGTCAGTTTCTTCTTCTTCCAATCAAACTCTCATTGCCGACGTTTCGATTTTATTCAAAATCTTTTTCAAAGGCCTACAATACAAAGGAAATTAAGAGATTAAATACGTAGATTTTTGACATAAACAAAAATATATATATTATATGTATATTAATTAGTAGTAATTATTAATTAATTAATTATATTTTATTAATAATTATAGATTAAGATTAATGTATGCCCGTTTATATATTATAAAAAATCTGGAGTGGCCTACACTCTACTTTACTATAAGTAACTTAATGTCAAATTTCTTGAGTATATAAAACATAACGTCTCATTTAGCATAACGTCAACATCTAAATGGGATATAAGTATTAGCCTTTCATTCCTGAGGTAGTACAGATAGTGATTGAAGGACATATCATTTTATAAGCTTATTTTTGTACATCACAGATAATTTATTATTTGCAAATAATTGCGTTAGTATAACTACAGCAGTAATAACATTTTTGAAAAACCAAAGTGAACATTTCTTGAAACGATTTATTCTCCTACAAGAGAATGGCTTTCGTTCAAACAGCCAGTAGATTTCTTACATCGTTTACTCGACATCCTTCTACATTGAATATTAAAGTAAAATTTTTAAATTTAAAACAGAAAAATACCCTTTTTTTCTCTGAAAAACATCTTAAACTGCGAAGAAAATGTTGTTTTAAGGTGATTTGTTAATTAAAGATGTACGATAATTACATTTATTAATCTCTAAACGAAAGATTCAGATTATGAATTATCATTTACATTTTTGGTCTTTTATAGAATTATCATACTGGAAATTTTAATCTTTAAAATAATAATAATAATAATAATAAGCTTCTTAGTATTTAAAAAGATCATTTTCCTTCCCCTTTGTCAAATAACATATATACGAATTTTTTCTGAGTGAGTGTTATCATTTTCCTGCACAATATTATTCCTCTTACATCTCATATAATTCAATAAACAATTTAAACTGTTCCTTTATAAAATCAATTTTATCTCAGTGGATTCGCTCAAAAAATTTCTAAGTCAATGTAAACAATCTAAAAAAATACAAACAATTCGACAAGTATAGCAGGTGATCTCTTAGTCTAGGGTAAACAAAGAGTTTTTATATCGTTATTGCCCTTTCCCGTAATTAAAACTTCATGATTTTTTTTTATGAATTGCTAATTTTTTGTTCCATTTTTGGTCAAATTTTCATTATTTTTTAACGAGCCGTTTAGCGTCAAAAAAACATTTTCTGAAAACACAAATCGTACTGTAACGCCCCTTTAGCGAATGTAATTTTAGAAAAAAATATCTCAACTCATTCTCCACATAATGTTCTATTTTTAGGCATAGTTTCATTTTGATCCATCAAACAGTATAGCTTGTATCGCTCTCACAAGGTTTGAGATTGAATTATAAGTCAAAATTTTTACATTTTATTGAAAAAAAAATATTTCCGGTTGTTTTAATACTCTGAATATATTTTTCGTTTGTTGAATTTTAAACCACAAAGATAATGTCAAAATTTCAAAACTCTAGGGTTATCAGTTTAGGAGAAATAAATGTTTTAAAAAAAACGGTTTTTGGTAAAAAAAGTGACTTTCCCATCATGCACAATTCTTCCCAAACAATAGGGATCTTCGTCTTTATGAGGCCCATTTTTGTGTAAAATAGCAACTTAATCCATCAAAGATTCTGGACCGTAGCGTGGTAACAAGCAATGCTAACACACTCACACACCCACCCACCCACCCACACACACACACACAGACATCATCGTAAAAACGTCATAAAACGTCTTCTGGGACCTCAAAACATGTAATTCCGTCAAAATCTCGAGATCGAATTTTTTCACGATCACTATACTTTACTTATAGTAAAGTAAAAATGTAACCAAGATTTGCAGAGACTTTCTTCTATTTAAGTTTCTCGGTCTTCCTGAATAATATTTTCGTTATTTCACATAAACTAGACAACATACTTCTTACTGCCAACATGTTTCAAGTTTTCTAGAACCATCTTCGGGACGTGAATGATTCTCAAATTTTGTCTTTTTATACAACCAAAGTAAAGTCAATAAGGAGTATTAATTTTGTGTTTGTCCTTAGTTGGGGGGAGAGTGGCCTATAGGTCACCGTTACTACCTGGCCTCTGTTTGGTCTTGTATTCATCCAAATAACTTCAACATTTTATGACTATTTTCTTATTGTTTATTGAAATGTGCTTTCATTTTTCGTATGCACATAGCTTCAAAAATTTTTTTGTATGTACAAAATTTCGTATATACAAAATTTATATTTTGTATATTTATATTATATTAGTATATTTCGTATGTACAAAAATTATTATGTACAATAATTTTTACTTTACTGTACGTAAAGTATAGTGATCGTGAAAAATTCGATCTCGAGATTTTGACGGAATTATATGTTTTGAGGTCCCAAAAGTCGTTTTATGATGTTTTCTCGATGTGTGTGTCTATGTGTGTGTGTGGGTGGGTGAGTGTGTTAGCATTGCTTGTTACCGCTCTACGGTCCAGAATATTTGATGGATCAAGTTGATATTTTACACAAAAATGGGCTTCATAGTGCTCCCTATTATTTTGGAAGAATGATCCATAATGGGAAAGTCCCTTTTTTTTGTGAAAAACTGTTCTTTTAGAAAACATTTTTTTCTCCTAAACTGCTAACTCTAGAGTTTTGAAATTTTGCATTATCTTTGAGGTTAAAAATGGAATAAACGAAAAATATATTCAGAATTTTAAAACAACGGGAAATATTTTTTTTTTAATAAAGTGTAAACATTTTGACTTATAATTCAATCTTAAAGCTTGTGAGAGCGATACAAGCCATACCGTTTGACTGATCAAAATGAAACTATGCTTAAAAATAGAACATTATGTGGAGAATGAGATGAGATATTTTTTTTTCAAAATTACATTCACCAAAGGGGCATTAAAGTACGATTTCTGTTCTCAGAAAATGTTTTTTGACGCTAAATGGCTCATTAAAAAATCATTATTATTTTACCAAAAATGGAGAAAAATAGCAATTTATAAAAAAAAATCATAAAATTCCAATCACGGCAAAGTGCAATAAAGCTATAAAAATTGTTTGTTTATCCTAGACTAAGGGATCACCTGCTATACTTGTCGAATTGCTATTATGTGTTTGCTCCAGGTGCTTCTTGGGAACTCCAGATATTAGATAAATACGAGAAATTTTCTCTTATACTTATTATAAAAGCCTTACAATCACCAGCCTATTTGAGAAGAATAACAATCAAATAAAGCGCATTCCACTCAAAGAAACTAATCTAGTGTAAGAACACACAAGTTACTGCTGTGACTGTCTCGATTTATTTTTGAATATATACGGCGAATGTCCCAAAAAGTTACTTGCTACTTTCTTTCTTTTATAATTATTTTTCAATTAATGATTTAATAGATGCTAGAATTTTATGATTGTGATTTATTAATAGTTTTTTAATTATGATCAGCTTCTGCAGTCTAGAATCCTTTAAAGGAAGAATTAATGAGAGGAAAATAATGATTGGAAAGGTTCGAAGAGTGCATTTCACAGATATGTCAATTTCTGAGATTATAATTCTGACAAGACAAACAGACCCACACACATACACACAAGCGTGCGTACGCACATGTACATGCACACACGCACACGAGTATGAAGAAAGAGAGTGACAGAGAAACTGATGCCAATCTATCAAACAACTTGTAGCTTCAACTAATAAATCACCATAATTATTGAAAAAAACTCTTCAAAAGCAAGCCTTTGAAACGACGTCAACCTCAAAAGGAAACTTTTCAGCTGCTAAGAAGTAATCGAAAAAAAGAAAAAAATGCCGTTGATTTGGAATACTAAGTAAATTTATTCTATTTAATTCTTTGACCTATGAATTATTTCGCATATTTTTGTATTTATATATTCTGCATTTTTAATAATATACTCGTATGTATATTTCACGTTATGATAATATTGTTTTGTATACTCTTCATTTATAGTAAATGTGTCTGTTCCCACCTGACTTGTAAAAGTTTGCATGAGTTATGGGACGCTGCTTTCTATAAGCACAGTTCTTGACAGCTTATCATAGGCTGTCTCAAAGCCACGGGGTTATTGTCTCCTAACTGTCTCCCTTGAGCTTTACTTCTTAGTATGTCTGTGATGTGCTTAGCTATTAGCTTTGTTGTTGGAATATTCAACTCCAGTAGATCAGTTAATCAATTACTGCAGTCTTAGAATGGTAGATGTAACATATGTTTCTATCCTTTGTTCTAATTAACATTTTAAATATTTCAGCTAAACTATGGCTGTAATCGCTTAATTGTTTTATAAGATACCTTAATGAACTGTTTCTTTTTTATTAGTAATCACATATTATATATATACAAAACTAAAGTTTATCGGGACACGGTCAGTTCTTCAGGTTCATATTAAACTCTATTAACTCTATTAAACATAGGAAATATTTCTTTTGACTGCTTGACGCTTGGCGACTAGTAATATAGGTGATAAGCTTTAATACCAGAGAAACGGACTGATGGCTTTGATCCATCAGTAAAAATTTGAATGGATCTTCCAGTCAAGAACACATCTTTATTCCAACCATCCCTTTGAGGGATGATTGTAGAAAACCCACCCTAAAAGGAGGGATTTATAATGGCGTAGTCGATATCTGTACATAAGCTTCTGTATTCCTGAAGCATAGTTTTGTGAACAATAATACAAAAGCTGTTATTGTTAACAGTGAAATTTAACTGTGAAACTAATAATTGTGTAATGCATATAGTTGTATGTATAGGTAATCTCTAAACAAATTTTGTAATTTACTGTCCACCTACTTCTGACTCACCATATATATAGTTAGCATTTCCTAACTTGTTCAACTTGTATTTATAATCATTAGTTTAATTTTAAATTGTTTCAACTTTTTCATCTTATGTAACTTCTAATTTTGTTTTTTTAAATATGAGGCCAAAATTTTAATCTGACTATCTGACTATGACTACTGTACAGTCGAAAGCTTGTGAGTAAATAAATTAGTTCCTTATTCGTTTAACTAGTCATAATATGTTATTCCAACAGGCAAAGTAAATTTGTGAATTACCTTAAAATGAAAGAAGAATAATCAGAAAATTAGAGACAGTCAGTAAAAAAGTCGTAAATGCAGATGCTGCTGCATATTTCATTTCAACATGTTTAAAAAAAGATTTGCTGCCTATTTATTTTTATTTATTTATTTATTTTACACTATTTTTCTTTCTTATCTAGGTTTGGTCTAGCTTCAATAATGCAACACCTTTAAGCCGACGTTTCGTCTATATTTGTAGACATCTTCAGGGCTACATACGTAACACGTAAATACGTGTTTATTTATTGTGATTTTTCTATATATATATATATATATATATATATATATATATATGCGTTTAAAAAATGAATGTCCAATTTCACATTATTTAATTTGTTAGAAAATGTTTCTAATTTTCTAAAACTCTTTTTTACCTCTGGGTTTCTTATGTTATGAATTAACTCTCCATATTTCATTCCATGGAATTTATTCTTCGACATGTTTCAGTGCTACAATCACCATCGTCAGGAAAATTATCACATAGAATAAAATAAAATAAAATGAAACTATTACAATTGATAAACTAAACATTACTTGATAACAAACAAACAATAGGTTGCAACGCCTGGTTTAGGGAATCAGTCAGGTTGCGTCAGGTTGTGTTAGAGACTGAAGTGGCCCTATATGTTACTTCGTCTGGCGTGTCTTGGTATGGTTGGGTACCACGAGTAATTCTTTCTTATATATATATATATATATATATATATGTAGTTGGGTTTTTGACTCTTACGAAGACCGCTTGTTACGGTTGAAAGATCTTAGTCTTGTTTTCCCATTTCTTTTTGTGGTTTGATCATTGATTGTCTTTTCACGTGTTTATGCGAAATATTTATATATATATATATATATATATATATATATATAATATATAAATAAACGTTTCAACATTATGGTTTGTAAGGTAGCAACGTCATGCTTAATACATTACCCTAGTTAAAATCTAAAACATTTCATTCTATATCATTTTTATTGGTTTCGTGATAGTTCAATGATCATATATATTAGTCATGTTAGCTTGTCCTGGAAAACTTTTGAAAAGAGAAATCTGTTGAAGATTTAGCAGAAAACCACAAGAAGATTAAGCTAACTGTGCTAAAAGGGGTCAGAAGGAGCGGCATCTTTACGGTTTGGTGGAGGGTCCTGCAGCGGCTTTTTAGGATCACGGAATAAGCCTTAATCAGTGGCATTGCTTTCAAAAACTACAATCACCCTGGCAGCAGTATTCCTATCTAGTCAATAAGCTTTGGCTATGTTTATATATCACATCATTTATATTTATTGATTATATAAAGCATTTCGTCTAGAGATGCCTTATGTCTATTACACAGCCTTATGTCTATTTAATAGAAATCTAATGCTTTACTTTGCCATTATAATTCAAAAAGTTTTATTTCATTCTATACAAGAAATAATAAACCAGAGTTTAAACTGAAATTTAAACAATAAATTACTATATTTTATTATATGAAGCATTTTGTCTACAGGTCACAACTTATTGTCTATTTGATAGAAGTCTAATAATAATAGAAGTCTATTTGATAAGCCTAAACTTTTTCATTATTAATTTAAAAAATAGTTGACCATAACTGCCTTTCTTCTCTTTTCTGATGACGGCTGTACATAGAAACTAAAAATCAACACCACACTGATATCAGAGAGTATTGTTTAACACCGAATTTCTTTTTGTAGTTTGTACTATTGCTTTTGTTTTCTCAATTACCTATTTTCATCTTTATACAATTATGTTTTATGTGTTTGCATATAACTTTTTAAATTGTATTTACTGTTTCTTCCTCTATTTCGAGTTATGCTTGAGTTTTTATTCCTTGAGTTTCTTAAATCTTTATTCCTCCTTTGTATCACTGTTCTAGTTTCTTGTGTTCTTCCACTGATATTCCTCACATGACTTTAAACGCTTAGTAATATCTGAGCAAAGTTTCGTGATTAGTTAGGAACTTTGTTAGTTCTGCAGTCCAATCGATCCATTGTTTAAACTCGTTGAGAACCAGTTCGACTTCCTTGCTATTGTTCGAGCCTATTGTCTAAGAAAGGCGGGCTTCTCCTACCCGGCCATTCCTCCTTCTTGAGTGCCTTTCCTAGACTGTTTTCCTTTATGTTTTCTTCCTATTATCAACTATCATGATAATCTTACCTTTATTTATCTCCGATAATATTTATAGACTATCACATAGTTTTATGGTGACATAGAATATCAATGTTAGTACCTTTATTGTCTCTTCAATTTTAATCATCTACAAGATTAAGAGGTTAAATATATTTATTTTAACATTATGGTTGACAGATTTTTAACAATGATAAGTGATTAATATATAATATTATCACTTATGATATTAATATCAAAGTAATGAATAGATTTTTACCTTACTATAAGTAAAGTATAGTGATCGTGAAAAAATTTGATCTCGAAATTTTGTCCGAATTACATGTTTTGAGGTCCTCAAAGTCGGTTTATGATTTTTTTTTGATGACTTTTGTGTGAGTATGGTTGGCTGGATGTATGTTAAAAAGTGTGAGTACTCACTGCAGTCTACAATCTTTGATGGATCAAATTAATATTTGACAACCAAATGGGCCTCATAGTGTGAACCTATTGTTTGAGAACAAATATGCATGATGGGAAAAGTCACTTTTTTTTTGCTACAATGTGTTTTTAGACAACTTTTTTGTTCTCCTAAACTACTAACTCTAGAGTCTTGAAAATTAGGATTATCATGGACGCTACAGAAACAATGATTGAAAAAGTCCTCAGATTTTTAAAACAACTGGAAGTATTTTGTTTAATAATATGTTAAATTTTGACTTATGATTCAGTCATATAATGATATTATATGCATCAGGTGTGTGATATATCAAAATAAGCTTGTATTTTGATAACTGGTTCAATCACTATCTGTACTACCTCCAGGAATGAAAGACTAATAAACATCTCCCATTTAGATATTTATATAAAGCCGAAAGGGGACATTATGTATTATCTACCCAAAAAGTTTGAGTGTAGGCTACTCCAGATTTTTAATAAATCCACAACAGTAGCTTTGATATGCAAGTATCCCCTGTTTATGTTCAAGAAAAATAAGGTCCAATAATTGCATGCAATAATAAAAATTTCTTCATTTGTGATTTTTATTTAGTTATTTCTTGATTTTTATGTTTCGTAAATATTTGTATAATTAATAAATGTGAAAGAATTTGTACACTGGAGCACCTTTAAATCTGAAATGCATTTGAAATATTCGCATTTATTTTTTTATGAAAAAGAACTCTTAACTGTTTGAAACATGCTGATTTTTTAATGAAACATTATTTTGCGATATCCTGTGGTAACATATATGAGAAAATACCTGCATAACAGAGATCCGATATGCCCCACACAACTAGAGATGAAAGCATGTTTATTATCGATTTTAAAATGACTGACGTTAACTGCAGGTTATTACAACGGAAATCCATATTTCTCCACCTCGAAAGCAATGAAACATTGTGTTTATTCTTCCTATGATACAAGTGAAATGGACTTTCACTTATCTAGATTTATGTCTGTGCTTGTGCATAAAGAAAGAGAATTGAAAATATACCAGCTTCTAATTTTGAAGAAATATTAACATTGAGCATACATATAATTTAAGAGAAAGGCAGTATGGACTTGAATGTTTTTTAAACCGTGGTAGTAGGCAACCCTTTACGTTGCAGTGGCTGTCCCACAAGAACACACATAAGCCGAACATTAGGCTCCTTGTGATACCACACAATGAAGATTGAATCTACATTGGGAGTCCTAAATTTCGCCTAATTCATGTGTATTCAGAGTAGGGATCTTTAACGAGTACCTGTCATCGTACAGGCTCGGGACCGACGGTTTAACGTCCTTTCCGAGGGACGACGTGCTAGGATTTATTCACCTCCCTCGTGGCGAATCCACCATTTCAGAGGCGAGTACGTTAACCACTGATCTAAACCTGGCCTCCACTTTTTTAAACCGTTTAATGTGAGTATAACAGTTTAATTTCATATATTTTACCTTAGAAAAAACTTATTGTCAAGGTAATTTGACTCAAGATATTAGACACATTACGTGTTAAAAATATGACATTCCATGGAATTTTTACTAAAGACACAAACAGAGGACCACATCTAATTATACATCTTATATTATTGGGTTCTCTGACACTTATTTTTGAGTAAAACCTTTCTCTTTTTGTCATTTGTAAATAGTCACTTTCCTGACAGCTAACTAAGAGTATATTGTAAATCTAGTGTGATATACTGCTTGCATGAGCCATGTCAAGTGAGGTGACATCATCAGTGACATCATTGTAACAATAACTGGTCGTCTCCTACTCGAGTCATCGGTTTAGTACTACCTTTGGATCTATGAGCATTCGGTCGTCCCCCGAAAGGGAAAGTGCCCATTTCTCAAGGACCCGGGCTCACTTTCATAGTGAGTACCAGTTTTAAAGTCTGTCAGCCAAGTTCATGGACTTTCACAATGGAAAGAGTCGAGAGTCTAGCTCCGTCTTGTTGCACTGCAGGCAGCCTCCCAGGAAAATGCAGTTTCTCATACAGAACTTCCCTTCTACCAAAAGGGAAAGTCTGCCCTTTCTGGGTGAGGAACCACAACCTCCACGAGTCTCATACAAGAGACAGTACCTCACGAGAAGCTCCGCGTGGGCCATCTCTACCTCCGTTTTACCGACAATATTTTAAGAGTTATCGGGTCGAACTTCAGACCCTAGGGCCTAACTGAGCCTGTCTTAACTACAGGTTAGGTCAGTGGCCACAAACCTTCAGCTTGTTAGCCAGACTAGGCAATCAGTGTAACCTAGTGCCCACCATCGCGACGAGGATGCCGACAGATAGGCACACAGGAGGTCTAGCTCCTCAGGAGGAAAACCTATTCAGACGAGAGGTGCCTCTCGTCTAATTAAATTAAATTAATTTAATAAATTAATTAAAGATTAATTTATCTTTAATATATCTATGTGCATTAATTAATACGGGTTTAATTATTGAGCATTAGGTTCAAATTTCTGATTTTAAACCGAAGTTTCGCCAAAATTTGTTCGGTATCTTCAATACTTGTTGGAAGAATTATTCAAAACATTATCCACATCTCTTTTTTTTTTGTAATATAATTACATTATCATAAATGAACTGAATTATCAGGGAAATTTGTTCTATGAACTATACACATGATAAGTTAATAAATACTATGATAATATATCATATATGATCGTTGGTATAACAAGTTTCCATGTTATTTTAGTTAATTTTTGATAATATACATATATTACAAAGAGAAGAAATGTGGATAATGATTTGAATAGTTCCCTCAAGAAGCCTTGAGAATGCCGAATAAATTTCGGTGAAATGTCGGCTTGAAATCAGAAGTTATTAATTTGAGCATAATCCTCAATAACTAAATCAATATTTTTAACAATCAGTAGTCGAGAAGTTATACATATTTTTGACAAAATATTGACAAAATATTTTTCTTTCATCTATGTTGTTACAAAACGAGGCTATTTTTGGCAGTAATTATTGTTGTTTTTGCTGCTATTGAATGTTTAAAGAAAGTAGTGCACTTTTAAGGAAAATATTTTTCTGTTAGATTTAACTTTTTTGAATCAGTTGCCAGAAGTATAATGCGTATGAGTTATAATAAGTGTTTTTTTAATAATAAAATAAAATAATATTTTTTTTAAAAAACTGATTGATACACATGGGCTGACGTTGTGTTTATAACTGGATGATTAGAATGGAAAAAATAGGAAATCGTTTAAAACAGCACTTTGAGAAATACAAATGCAATAATATAAGGTGTATTAAACTATTTAAAGATTTACAATAAAAAATGTAAGCAACAAGAATTGAGGAACCTTAAAGCCAATTAAAATAATTAATAAATGTAAAAGGATAAAAAATGTAATATCAAATCGCTTAAAAATGAAAATTAAAGAATGGAAATGTTTTCCAGTTCTGGTGATTTCTGCAAAGTGTATCTGTGGCAAATCTTAAAGAACCAGCAGGGCTCTTCTAATGTGGCACAGGCAGCCACATGTGAAGATGACAATCTCACTTGTTTTAATATAATTCTACTTTCGCGAAACCTCTCTTAAGAGAAAGTCTTTCAGTCAGATAAAAGATTTTAAATCGAGAGAGGTTTAAATCAGATATAGTTTAATAGAATTGAAGGGGCATCAAATGGTCTAAAACTTAAGCAAGTTTAACAAATTTGAAGTGGCCTACACTCAACTTTACGATAACTAAATATAATATCAAACTTCTGGAGTATATAATGTCCCATTTAGTCATAATAAAAATGTCTAAATGGGAGATGTTTATTAGATGTTTATTTCTAGAGGTAGTAGAGATAATGATTCAACCAGATATCAATATACGATCTTATTTCTGTATATCACACAATTTATTCATTTAATATCATCTGTGTTACCACAGTAGTAGTAACACTTTTGTAATGTCAAAGTGACGATTTTGTGTTACGAAATAATCTTTGCAGGAGAAAACTGATTTTGTTCCTATAGCCAGTGAATCTCCAACGACCAACGATCAACGAATATTTCTATGCAGATCACTGCACATCGTAATTAGCAGTTCCAGACCAGAGATACAGTTCTGCTAAATTCTTATCCTGCAGTTTTTGTTTTGTTCTTATCCTAGCAGTTAGGTCAGTAAACATTGTCAAGGGTGGGGACGTACGGTCTTATGGTCTTGCGGCTTTGCATTGTCTGAGGTACTGTATAACTTAGAAGTCATCAGGTCGTCATATTTATCAGACAACCTGGTTCTCAAAAATATCAGAAACATGTAAGAAAAAATGGCAGGTCATCAAATCACCTTAGAACCAGCTTAAAATTTGTACCTGTGTTATCACACAGGAGTCCATTATATAAAACTGAGGAGTCCATTCCTCTTAATTCAATATTACCCAAAGATATTAAGATCCATAAATACAAGAAAGTCTACATCCTAATATTAAGTTTCGTTCAAGAGTGCAACATACAGATTGATTAGAGCATTGTATTAGACAAATCCATCACACAATGGAAAACATCAGAAAGTATATGTTTCATTAAGTTATTTTAAATTTTGTCATTAAACCTCTAATCATTAATTTTCTTTCGGTCAATTTACATAAAACATTTCTAAGTCAATATAAACAGCGGAAAGAAATATCAACAAAGAAGACAAGTACGAGTATAGTAGGAGATCCGTTAGTCTAGGGCAAACATTCAGTTTTAAAGCTTTATTGCTCCTTGCGGTAATTGGTATCTCATTACCCAAAATTTTTTCTATAAATTGCTAATTTTTGACTCATTTTTTGGCATATTTTCATTGATTTTTAATGAATTGTTTACCATCAACAAAATATTTTCTAAAAACAGAAAATGTACTCTATCGTTCCTTTGGTTTATGTAATTTTAAAAAAAGTTATGTCAACTCATTTCGCACATAATGCTCTATTTTTAGGTATCATTTCAGTTGGATCCGTCAAACAGTATGACTTCTATAGTCCTCAAAATTTTTTCAGATTGAATGAGAAATCAAAATTTTTACATTTTTAAAAAAAAATTTTCATTTGTTTTGAAAATCTAAGAATTTTATCAGTTATTGCTTTTGTAGCTTCAAATATAGTGCAAAGATTTCGAAATCCTAGAAGTAGTAGTTTAGGAGAAAGAAATTGTCTAAAAACACATTTTGGGTAAAAGAGTGACTTTTCCATTATGCATAATTGTTCTCAAACAATAGGGTACATTGACACTATGAGGGCCATTTTTGTGTAAAATGTCAATTTTATTCATCAAAGATTCAGGACCGTAGATTCACCCACCCACAACAACGCATTATAGTAATAAGCATAGACGAGAATTATGCATAAAATTATGTTGCTTATTTTTATAATGCCTTCTTTTATAACCTCACCATCTTATCTCCTTTACTTCCTTAGTCATTTCACTTTAATTATCTTACTTTCAGGAACTTCACTTTATTTAACTTAATTTTTGATATATAGTTTTTCTTATTCTATTTGGAATGGAAGTATCGTAGTTTAATTATTTGAAGTAAATAGTCATTTTAGTCAATTATGGGAGTTAATTCATTTGCGGTAATAATAGGATACAATGAAAGAGAGCACACGGTTGCACTGAGCCCGTTAGATTGAAATAACTATTTCTTTATAAATATCAACGTTTGATTGTTTTCATAACAAGTGTATGACGTTGATTAAATAAGCTACAGTTTCGTAGTTTAATTGTACAGTGAATGTTCAACCTTATTTCTGTCTAGAGTTGAGATATATCTGAAGGTTAGTTTAGTTCTGCGTCATTTATTTCGCTTAAAAGGGTACTTTGGATTCTTCTTTCGTAGTGGAGTACTCAATATTTCACTGTTGTTAGTTTAGTTATTGTAGCAAGATTGAGACAGACTGCACGCAAAAAACATTGCGTAAATAATTCATGTCTTTCTAATTTAATTAAACCATCACCAGGTTTCCATTAAAAACTGGTTTCTTTTTTTTAATTCAACCGAACATTTTCTCCAATTCCTTCGAATGTATGCTCATAAGCTGTTTCTATGCAATCATGCTTACAAATCCATGGCAGAGTTAAGCACTTTAAATGATTTTTAGTGATCATTAAAGGAAGGAAAGGTAATCAGATTATTCAACAAGATGAATTTTAATACACATGAATATTGACAATTACTTGTTCATTGTATGAAGTTTCTGACAGGGCTCTTGAGAGGAAAAAAATGTGCTGTTGCAAGACCTTTTCTGAGCCCCCGTTTCCAATTTTATGCATATATATCCTGTGTTAAGTATATAATTAATTTGATATCTATCTTTTTTTGTGAGTGTGTTCCTTTGTTTCCCCAAACATCCCTTTCTGGACATTAGTCCTTTCCTGCGCTTTCACCCTTTTAAAATACCACTCTTCCGTCCCACTCTTCTCAACTCCTCACCAGATGTTTTCTGCATCTAGTGTTCAGTTGGGTTTTTGACTCTGACGAAGACCGCTTGTTACGGTTGAAAGATCTTAGTCTTGTTTTACCATTTGTTATTGTGGTTTGATCATTGAGTATGTATGTGTACATGTAAGGTTTAAACATATATTTAGCCTAATACCCAGAACACAACCCTATTCAGTTTCGTGGTATAAATGGGTGAGTTTTCGTGCAGATAGTAACTCGCTGATAGTCGGTAATGTTACTGCTGGTCCTGTACTATTACTGATATTAGTAGGTTTTGCAAGAGCCTTTTTATACAGAATTTGTATAAGGTATAAGTATATTCCAGTTCGATTAAGCTATATACATGAGGAAGATAATATTAACAAAACTAAATCTTTTGCTATGACGTCAGGGTCAAGTCCACTGAGCACCGAGATTTCAAAAGCTACCACCGTACTCTGACCATTGGGAAAGATTTGAATTAAATTCATCAAATGGAGCCGTTTTTCATAGGTTACTTGATAAAATGTCCATTATTTCAGCTGTTTTTATTCACTCACGTGACTGGCAGAATATTTCTCTGTGAAAAAAGCCAAAAGAGAGATAACTTACTGGCAAATATTTACCAGATATTTTTTAATGACAACCCCTTGGAAATATGTAAAATTTGACGAAGAATGCGACCTGGCAACCCTGAAGAATAAGGAGTAATGGTTACGACAGTGCACTCTAATTTCCTTTCTTTTTTAATTCAACAATAAAAATATTCATAACTGCCCATTTCAATTTTTAACTTTGATATTCATGTGCCTTCTAGACTCTTATGGATTTTGGTGCGGGTCTGGTCCTAGACTCTTGTGGGGTCTGGTTTCTGAAAATACATTCATTGAATGTAATAGCATATCCAGGCTACTAAACAGGTTGTTGCCAATTCAAGCCGTGGCAGCTATGTTTCTCAGTGTAACATTATAAACAAACTGGTACTTCTAAGCGTCAAGTTTTTACAAAATAAGTGATTTTTTTTCTACCAACACAGTAACCTTCATGGGACCATATATTTACAAAGCGTTTCTTTATAGATAAAGGAACACTTAGTTCATTTATCACTAACCTAAATTTATCTTATATATAAATATATCTTATTAATTAATTAATATTAATATAAATTAATATAATTATTATAGTAATTATAATTATGTAATGTTAATGAAGTCAAAACAGCTGTGTATTAGTGTTGACATAAATAACAAAGGGGAACCTGCTTAGTATAGTAGCTTAGTTTAGTGTGTAACTGCTTAGTATGTCAAAGCAACATTGGTAGAAACAGTAGTTCTTTAAAGATAATGGTTAAATGCAGGATTGATGGACTGTCCGAGCCGAGGAAGAGACAAATTGCCCAGTTTTTAAAAAAAAGTTAATGATTACATATTTTCTTGAAAATTTGAAATGTTTTGAAGCGTGAATTACTTTATATATATATATTTTGAAGGTTCAGAAAAGCAGTTATTAGTTTTCTGGGTGGTAGTACTGCTCCTGGGCTTAACCTCAATCGCTAATTGTTCCATTAATTTATTTTATTTTAGTATTTTTTACTTACTCAGTTTCATTTTTTATTTTTATTTTAGTTTCGCTTTTTTACAAGCTGTTATTAGTTTTTAATTTTATATTTAGTTAAATGTTTTTATTCATTTAATCTAAAAATTCTTCTTTATATTTTAGACATATATTTTTTTATTTGTTTTTATTTTAATAGTATTTTTTTTACTGTTCTATTATTTTATCTTCCTACAGTTTTTTTTATTCATTATATTTAATTTGTTAACATTCTTTATATATTTCTTATATTTTCTGCTTTCTTCCCCTGTATTCTTTTTTAAATTCTTTCATTCTCGACTCCTTAGTTTTAATTTTTTATTTCTCCTTTGCGGCAGCATTGCTGTAGCCCTCTTACCAGGGGTTCTTCAGCTGACTGTCTTAATTCACTTCTTCTCCTGAGGATGACTGCCATAACAGCTGAAATATTAAAAAGTGAGTCCTTTGTTATGTTTCTTTTCATATGCTAGAGTTTATATATATATATATATCAATGATCAAACTGGTTAGTTTGATCATTGATTGTTATTTCACGTGTTTATGTGAAATCTTTATATATATATATATATATATATATATAACAGATTCAATAACATATCGACCGTTTGATAGAATAGGTGTGTTCTCTAATCGGGGTTCAGTCAATTTTCCAGGATCAAAAATCAAACTCTCGTTGCCAACGTTTCGGTTTTATTTAAGACCTTTTTCATAGGCAGAAGTAAGAATTTTTTAACTAAGAAAATGAAATTTACATTGTTGTTTCTTTAAATAAGGTAAATTTCATTTTCTTAGTTAAAAAATTCTTACTTCTGCCTATGAAAAAG
Source organism: Hermatobates lingyangjiaoensis (assembly GCA_026182355.1). NCBI lineage: Eukaryota > Metazoa > Arthropoda > Insecta > Hemiptera > Hermatobatidae > Hermatobates > Hermatobates lingyangjiaoensis. Next base: position 532,360 of record JAPFBL010000160.1, read on the forward strand.
GTTTTAAATAAAACCGAAACGTTGGCAACGAGAGTTTGATATTTTATCCTCGAAAATTGACCGAACCCAGATTAGAGAACACACCTATATATATATATATTTTATATATATAAATATTGATAAAAATATCGACCGTGAAATAGAAACAAAACTATAGTTTATCGGGACTCGGTCAGTTCTTCAAGTTCAAATTAAACTTTGATATGTATGTTTGATTTTTGAGTGATTGCATTATTTCTTATATTTCTTCTGTTTTTGTAGGCCTATGAAAAAGGTTTTAAATAAAGACCGAAACGTTGGCAATAAGAGTTTAATTTGAAGCTGAAGAACTGACCGAGTCCCAATAAACTATAGTTTTATATATATATATATATATATATATATATATGATCAAACCACAATAAGAAATGGGAAAACAAGACTAAGATCTTTCAACCGTAACAAGCTGTCTTCGTCAGAGTCAAAAACCCAACAGTTGGGTTTTTGACTCTGACGAAGACCGCTTGTTACGGTTGAAAGATCTTAGTCTTGTTTTCCCATTTCTTATTGTGGTTTGATCATTGATTGTTGTTTCACGTGTTTATGTGAAATCTTTTTATATATATATATATATATATATTTAACAATTAAAATAAGCAGTGACACATAAACTGAAACACAACAAAGACTCACTTTTCAATATTTTGACCGTAATGGCGGTCGAAATATTGAAAAGTGAGTCTTTGTTGTGTTTCAGTTTATGTGTCACTGCTTATTTTAATTGTTATTTGTCCTGCCGGACCGTTTTTCGTTTGTCATGGTATATATATATTAATATATATTGAGTTTATCATTATCAGCAATAATTACATATTGGGGTTACTTTGTAAACGATTAATAAAAATAAGAAAACAGTAGATGAAATAAATGACATAAGAAAATAAAGAATTCCAGAAATGCTTTAAATAAATGTGTCAGGAATGTCTGTGGTTTACCATTCTATATGCTACATCCTTACATGTATATTAAATGATAGAAGAAGAAAGTTATAGTTATATTAGTCAAGGAATATGTTAAATTGATAAGCGAAAGGTAAACGACCCTTTGGTGAGAAGTGAACTGCGATATGCATAGAAGAGAGCGAGTGGCCTTTTCTCAGGATTGTCCCACACACATGGGCTCTTTCACCAGTGCCTACTTCTCTTATCACCCCATTACCATATTGTAATTGCTATTAAAAACAAACAAACATAGCTATTTCTTTGATTAGTGGACAAGAATGATTGAAACGAATTGGATTCAATATATCAGACTCAATCGAACTTTTCTTTGCAATATCATTGTTCATTTTAAAAAAGTCCATCTTTTTTGTTTCTTTTCTCGCCCACATAATTCTAATCCTTTATCTTTAATCTGCATGAGATCTTAATGAAATGAGCCTGTATTATTCAGTTTACAAATGTGAACAAAATATTCTGTTGAGTTCTAAAAGTAACTTTTGTTAACAAATCTCCTATTTATGTATTAATTTTATTATTTCTCTAATTTTAATTAATTTAAATTCACCCAACTTGTATTGCTTATTTTAATTTCCTTTTTAAATCTTCAGAACTTTATTACTTGAAACAGTGTGCTCATGACAGCACCGTTGGCTGCCGTTGGCACCCTCTGTTTTTCATTCTGAAGAAGAATTGTCCAAAAATTCGAGTTAGTATGTCTGTTTCTTCACTATGTTTATTGCTTTTCTTCGTTTTTGATCTTGTATATGTTTAGTTTGTATCGTCTTTCCGATTTTATAGTATATGTATACACACACACACACATATATATACCTACACATACTCTTGAAATAAACTGTGGCACATAGAAAGAAACACAACAAAGACTCACTTTTCAATATTTCGACCGTTATGGCGGTCGTTCTCAGGAGAAGAAGTGAATTAACGGAGGGATGACAGTCAACTCAAGGACTCACTGGGTGAGGGCTAAATTAGGGCTGCCGCAAAAGAGAAAAATAACAAAGGAACTAAGGAATCGGGATGAAAGAAAAAAAATTTTAAGGGTAATTAAGGTGAAGAAAACAAAAAATAAAGGAAATATATAAAATTATTTAAAAAAATATAATAAATTTTAAGAAAAATATAAAAAAAAATGTGAGATAAAAAATGAAAATAAAAATTAAGTAAAAAATAAAGGAAAATAAAGAGTGAATAAACTAACGGTTTAAATTCAAACCAGATTTTGAGCGTTCTTCTAGGAGTCAAATGTGGGCTTCCTCATAATCTTTTAGAGTAACTTGTCTGTTATCACTAGGGACTTGTTTGAGAACTTGGACTGTGAAACAATCATTGAAGCTGAGGGGTGGGAATTAGCGTGAGTGGCGACAGGGAGACTGCTGCGTTTACTGGTTGATTGCCTCCATAACTTCATTAACCTAGCCTCTTCACTTCATTATTCTCCAGAGAACGGTGAAATACGGAAAATGTAGAGAAACATCATCAAAGTGGCTGGTCATTTTATACAACTTTCTTATAGTGCTTGGTTATCCTATTTTCTTTTTTTTTTTACTAATGACAGAATCAAACACATATCTCAAAGTTAAGAACTATTTGTTTCAATACACTATTTTAAAACCTTCCTCATATATCTGGGGTTCTTCGTTTTTTTTGAAATGTTTCTGAATAATGCAGATACCATATAGAATATTTTTTCGTGCTCTTTTTGATATGCATACATTCATTCAACATTTACATTTTGGTTACAAAAATAATATGCCGAAAGCCTACTTTGTGACTGCAATTTTCTATTATTGTACATATTAGTCATTCTTCTGTTTTAGTAAAAAAACATAATGAAACATAACACTAAAGTCTCGTTAGATTTAGAAAAATACCTAATTCGCTTATAGATTTATGAAGTTTCATGCCTTAGATTTTATTTTAACTCTTTTATGGTGATTATGATAATGAAGAAGAAGCGGAGGAGCGACGTAATATATACTGAGTATGGTTTGAGTATATATAAATTGTTTGTGAACATAAATTCTTTTATTTTCTAATGGCCATATTTATAAGGCTTTCACCTTTTAGTGTTTTTTAGTGCTTTTGGGCCTGAAGTTGTGGCTTAATTATTAATTTACACTCATTTTAGTAATGGGCGTGCCACATTACCTGTTGATTCTACACTGGAAGTCCTAAATTTTGTCCAGCTCAAATATATTTAGAGCAGGGATCCTAAATATATTAGGATAATGGAATACTAGTGTTTACATGGATTTGGATGATAAGGTATCTGGCATCGACGGTTTAACGTCCTCTCCGAGGGACAACGTGCTCAGATTCATTTATCTCCCTCATGAATAAATCGAGAGCTAGAATGGGTATTGAACCCTGGATCTACCTGTCCAGATCATGGCGTAATTATTAATGATTTGAGTTGAATTTGCTAATGATATAGTCAAAATAAGGTATCTTCTACTATAATGATAATAAAAAATTATGTCCTACAAAAAGTCATTACTTAGTTATTCCCATTGGCTTCGTTCAAGATAAAAATAATAATAATGTTTGTTTTGTAGAGGATCTAAGCTTAACTTTAAGTAAAGTGAAATTTGTTAAAATTAAAATGCAAAAAACCTAAGTTCTTATTAATATAAAAAAGGCTATCATTATTATGTGATTTATGGTTATACGCATTAATTTAAAAAATAATAATTTTTGCAATTTCAATCAGTTTGATAATAACAAAAAAAGGAGCCAAAACAACACCTCCATAATAAATCCAAACTTGGAATTTCTTTGATGTGTAATCTGTATACTCTTTTCTAATCAAGGAATTCTCCCGATTCGGACAAGGACCTTGTCTATAAGGGATTCGTTCGTTCAGCAATGAATTATGGATGCTCCGTCTGGTTTAGAGCTGCACCAACTAACAAGTCTTGTAACTAGATCGTTCAAAATAAGTGTGCCTGACTTATAGCCATGGCTCCTTAGCTATGTACGCTCGACATAAGGATATTCACCATGATTTGGAAATGGAATCCATAGATAGTTACATCACCCGACTTACTACCAATGAAGACAACAAACTACCGACTCATACAAAACTCCTTACACAAGTACTCAATCCTGCCACCAACCTTCCTCAACCTCACTGAACAATTACTTCATCCTCTGACTATTTCTCCAATTCATGACTAACATTGAAAACAATTGACTAACAAGAATAACAGTTCATATCTGACATGAATTACTAGCATTCCAAGTTATAGTAGCACAGTAATCAAGCAGTAGAAGGCCTCTGGTCTGGAACTGCTAGTTACGACGTGCACTATAGTGCGCAGATATATTCGTTGGTCGTTCGAGGGAGCCAAATAATATAAGAGTAAACTTTCCGTCTTCAGGATACCACCAGAGGCAGAAGTCTTCAAGAGGAATCATTAAGTAAATTTATACTTATTGATTTCACTAGTCAAATGGAATAAATGAAAGTTATCAGTTGCTGAAGTATACATAAAATTGATTGTTAAACAGTGATTAAGCAGATAATTTCCTTTCTGACATGTGAAAGTCAAAATGTCATCAACTCACAAACGATAACTTTACACTTTCACAGGTTTTTGTACCTTGATACTTTATGTTTTTATGGAGAATAATTTGTTGAATCGAAGTTCTAGAGTTTAAAATTTAAGTCTGTTTTATTAGATTTTGTTTAAATGATTTATTTTGAAAACATTTAAATCTCAGTAGCTTTAATGGCTTATATTATTAACAGATTTAGATATAGAAAAGTTCTAAAAGGTTATCCACCAAAAATACTTCATGATGTGGCCCCTGTTAATGTGATCAAAACTACTACATTTTCAGGTTAATTTAAAAATCCATGTTTAATTTAAAATGATACAAGTTTAATGTAAATAATCCAAGCGTAATTTATAATGATTCAAGCTTAAATTAAAATTATCTGAGTACATTTTATTGTTAAATTATATTTAAAACAGTTTGTCAACGTGAAAATACATATATACTAAACTGAATTTTAAATTAAACTTGGATTATTTTAATCCGAAAAGTTTTAAAAACTACAATTAGCCCTTTGGATGAAACTTTACGATCAACCCGAGAATTAGAATTCTGTTATACTTTAAATATAACAGAAATATATTTGTATTAATGTTATATATTGTAGTTATTTTTAAAGATCAAAATCAAAAAGTAATGACTTTTTGTTTAAAAGTAAGAATAAAATGTTTAAAAAAATATACACTGATGCTAATTGACAAATTAACAACGATATATGTACAATAAAGAAGGAAAAATAAAAATTTGTATCGATGTCAAAGTAATAAACCATTGTTATTACAAGAGTGGAGGAAGTAATTTCTATAATTTTTTTTAATAAATTAGATTATTTTATAATCAATTTGGTCTATTAATAAGATTGAGTAGTCTGGATTAACCTTAATTACTTTAAATTAAATTTTGATTATTTTAAATTAAATTTGGATTATTTTAAATTAACCCGAAAAAGTTTTAGAACAGTCTGATATGTTATTGGTCTAATAATAAAAATAATAAATTATTATTTATTATATTAAGTCTAATAATATATAATAATATTGGTATAGTAAATTTAATATACTTGAGTAATGCGGATTAACCACATTAATTACTTAATTTAAATTGAACTTGGAATATTTTAAATTAAACCAGGATTATTTTAAATTAAATTTGGATTATTTTAAATAGTGCTTCAATTATTTTAAATTAAACTTGAATTGTTTTAAATTAAATTTGGATTATTTAGTTTCAACTTGGATTACTTTAAATTAACTCGAAAAAGTTGCTTTGCAAATTGTTTTACAAATTAACAGTAAGACATTACTTAATGCACTTATTTGGAGGGAGCCAAATAACATAAGAGTAAACTTTCCGTCTTCAGGATACCACTAGAGGCAGAAGTCTTCAAGAGGAAGCAATTAGTAAATTTATACTTAAAAAATGACATATATTTACTAGTACGTTTGAACAAGTATTTTCATAAGATGTAGGGTTTTGCGGTCTATTTATAATGCCCTTGAATAACTTTGATAACAGACGAACAAACTCTGTACCTCTGTTGTATTAGTTCGTTGAAATTAAAAGTATGGGGAAAAAAATGTGAACTTACGAGGGTCTTGTAAGTGATCCTGGTCCGGACTCATATGCTAGTTTTCTTTGAATTGTTAGAATTTTTGTACATGTGTCAATGAATTCAACATATTATGAGTGTTTATGTATGAATATTTACGTACCCTGCAATCAGTGTAGTAATTAACTGACATAAATGAGTTCATTAAGTGTTTTTAAATTATTGACATTAATTAAGTAACATATATGAGTCCATGCAATTGTGTTTTTAATGTGGAATTTAAAAAAAATACATCTACACACAAAAATGAGTTCATATAAAAACTAACAACTCGTTTTGAACACTTGAACATAGTGTTCAAAATACCTCGCTTGCCACGCAGTACTCTGCTCAACACGAGACCTGATGTTTTTGTTTCAGTATTAGTATCAGACAAAGAACACTTTTACTTTTGACATTAGTATATCTATAAACATATTTCACAATAAGTACTTGAAATAACAATCAATTTTCAGACCACAATAAGTAATGAGAAAAAATACTAAGATCATTGAAACGTAACAAGTGGTCTTCTTGAAGAAAAACACTTTCATGTTTTCATCTAAAAAAAATACATATCTGTGAGCTTTAAGGGATCTTAAAGTTCACTTAAAGCTCACAGATATATATTATTATTATTATTTTTTTTTAGATGAAAACCTGAAGAAGAACACTAACTGTTCGAAACGCGTTGTTAGTTTCAATATTAATCTCTTTTTTGTGTGGAGACGTAATTTTTGAAATTCCCCATTATTAGTAAATATTGCACTATAACCGATTGTGTAAGTAATCAATTGTGTTTGGATGTAGAATGACATAGGCTCGAAAGGTTTACTTAGATTTCCTATATATGCCTATTTCTATCGTATGAACTGTTTTAAAGTACGATAACATGATTAAACCAACAACTATTCTTGTTATGGTCTCAAACAATATGATCTTACACTCTCTTTAGATTGATACAATGTGATTTTTAGGTAGACTTTTTTCTTTTGTCCAAACCAGAGTGTTACTGAAATATATTATTATCGTCTAAAATCTAAATGAAGTCTTCAACCACTTTTTATGGCCTATCCAAGATATCACTATTGATAACACAAGAGACGTGAGCACGGTTTCTGGTCTCTATTCCACCCAAAACTTTCAAATCGGCATCCTTCTGCCATCCACTTGGGTGTCACTTCCTACTGGAAAGTCCGTTTGGTTCTTTAAATGTCCTGTAGAGAAAGGTTCCGAGTCACGCCCTCTCTTTAAATCGGAACCCCTTTTCTTGCAGCAGTATTGTAATCATTACACAAACAAATATCGGGTAGGTACACTGTTTCAAACTCTCTAAAAATCTTTTATAGGACTTACTTTCGAATATATATATATACACAAGTTCTATTAAAACTTATGCCTATTTCTAATTTAACACCTTTTCGGATTAATTTTTCCAATCTTCTCTCCCATGGCTTCCATAAGTTTGGTATAAGACAACCTAATACCTTCACAGACACAAACAACTGAAGGAAGGTAACCAGAACCCTGGGAAAACCTCACCTTGCCGATACCTGTTTATAACCTCCCCCTTATTATGATTATGCTTGTTGACTTTGTGTGTGTATTTTAGTTATTGTTTAGTTTTGTATCGTTATGTATGTTGTGAAACTACCTGTATAAAAATAGCCTTGAAAATGGTCGATGTGGGCCGAAACATGTTGGTATATAAAAAAAAAAATTAAAAATAAAAATTTCGGAGAACTGATATATCTTGTCCCAAACTTATGGAAGCCAGAGGTGAGAAGATTGGAAAAATTAATCCGAATAGGTGTTAAATTAGAAATAGGCATAAGTTTAAATAGAACTTGTATAAATGAATTTATACAAGTTCCCCAAATACACTAATATATATATATATACTTTTTTTCGTTGGAAATACGATCCAAAACGGACAAATATAGTTCAATATAAACAAAGAAACATAGAGAAATCAGAAGAACACACTTACAGTCTCTAATTTTCGGTTTGAACCGTCTTCAGGAGAGATAAGAGAGGGAAACCAAGCGCACTGGATCAGAGACGGTTGGAGACCGTCTCTGATCCAGTGCGCTTGGTTTCCCTCTCTTATCTCTCCTGAAGACGGTTCAAACCGAAAATTAGAGACTGTAAGTGTGTTCTTCTGATTTCTCTATGTTTCTTTGTATATATATATATATATATATATTTCATTAAAAAGTTTGCATACTTTTATTCTTTTGTATTTCCATGATGTTTTTTCTGATTTCCTGATTAATGACTTCTAATTTCAGGGAAGAGGATAAACAAGTTTATCAAACGATTTCTTGAGAAACCTAATGATAACATATCGTATAGTGAGCTGGTTTATTCTTTTCCTGGCACTGAAAGTCCTTAATCAGGATATCAGAATAAGTATGAAGGAAAAACGAAAGTATAAAAATAGGCAACATTTTAATGAAATATGTATGAACAAAGCGCTGCTCCCAAATATATTTACACGCATATTTGGATATATATAAAAAAATAAATTTTATCGGGACTTGGTCAGTTCTTCACTGAAGAACTAGATAAGTTCTAGATCTTAGGTTCAGAACTAGAGAAACTTCGTAAAAAGTCAACGGCCTGTCTGTCCCAGGAATATTAGGCCTTCGCCAATGGGCAAAGTTTACTTGTGAGAATTTTTGTCCCTTTGATAATAGAATTGTTTGCAAAAATCTCTAATGATAATAATAATAATAATGGTTAAATAAATATTTATACCTTGAGCAGGCGTCCAAAAAATACCTTAGTTCATATGCAACATCGATCATATTTTCAGGTTACTGTTGTACTTGAAAATTATTTGTGGACTTTGATTTTTCCTTTGTCTCTTTGTAGTTGTATAACTATTTGATATCTCGTGTTTCATAATCTACATTTGACTTTTTATAAACATGGCAAATAATAGTGAAGAACATACCAACAAATGGTTGCCTGGACAGGCTTAGATTGACTGTTATTTTCTTGAATTAATGCAGCGTTTCTGAATAGTAAAAACTGTTACTTTCAACGAACTTAATTTATTTTTATTTCACTTTAGCCCTTCAATATTGATAAAGCTTTGATGAATTTGGAGTCCAATTTTTTTTTTTTTTGGGAAAATCAACTTCTCTTCAACTTTACTTTGATTTTATTATTTATAAGATCCAGTTTTCTGTATAATTTAAAGTTTACTAATAAATATTCGTTCATTATTGACATTTAATTTTTTTTTCTATAAAAGCTTTAATGTTATTAGATAATTCTTATCTAGGTCGACTGGTTTCTTTACGAAGTTGTATTTTATCTTTAAATACCTATAAAAAAGTGTGATACACATTAAAAGGCATGTAGAAACTGTTTTTTCAGACAAGGTGTTACTTAGCACACTTTTTTGTAGATCACATTTCAATAAGGATTTATTGCAGTATAAAGTAGTAAGGGTTCAGATTATATGAAAGTAGTAAAAATAAATAGTTTCTATTTGATGGAATTGTCTTTACTGCTGAGAGTTTAATAACGCGACTCTCGCAATATTTGGGGGATTAATGTCCAAAAAACAGAGGAAAATTACGATAACTATGTAATGAGAAGTGCAAGTTTGGGTCAAAATACTGAAATTTGTTGCTCGTTTAAACATAATGAAAAATATATCAGGACTTGGTCAGTTCTTCAGGTTCAAATTAAACTGATTGCAAAGTTTCGGTTTTTATTTAAAACCTTTTTCCATAGGCATAAGTATAAAATTTTGAAACAGAAAAACTAAGTATTACTCGTACATTAAAGATTATTTTACAAAGAAAAAAAGTCTGTAGATTTTAACAACAACTGCTATTTTTCTTTGTAAAATAATCTTTAATGTAATAGTTGGTTATTATTTTTCAAAATTGTATACTTCTGCCTATGAAATAGTTTTAAATAAAAGCCGAAACGTTAGTAATGAGAGTATAATTTGAACCTGAAGAACTGGCCGAGTCCTGATAAATTTTTATTTTTTTATATTTCACGGTCGATACTTTCATCAGTAGAAGAATATATCGTAGATGTGAAAAATGAACTGAAATGAAAAAAGGAACATGTGGAATGATTTGAAGATAGGAAGGTACATAGAATTGAATAGATGTATGGCGACTTAAATGGGCTTAACATTTAATGATTGGAAGAGAAAGACACACTAAGGCTTTAACCAGCCTTAACACAAAAAGGATTTAATCAGACACCGCGTTTCGAACACTTAGTGTTCATCGTCAGGTAACATCTGCCTCAGTAATGTGATTTTGATATTTAAGGAATTTAAGATATAGAGGAATGAAGACTAAATGCCGAGACTCGTTCACTTTGAAGTATGAATATAAAGAGGGCATTAACTATTCAATTAATTTTAATTTGAAGTATAATGTTTTCATATATACATGATAAGTGAATTTGAGAGAGTTTGTGAAGATGAGAGAAGGGGAGGTGTGGCGAAAGTCCATGTTACAGAGAGCGGTACTGAAGCAGCTGCTCGCAGAGGCCGAAGAAAGCCGGCTGACCAATCTGACCAACGGCCGTTACAACCAGGTCACATTGCTTCTTTCTTAATTGACCAATTAGACAAATTAATAGTTCTCATTTAATCCATTTAGCAGGCAAGTGTTTTGTTTTTAATTCATCAAATCAAAAGTCCATCAGATTTTCAACTGAAATTATATGGAGTTTGATGGAGCGGGAGGGAGTGGAATAGATAATTTCAGTATTCATACTACCATTTAGGCGGTCTGATGGAACACGCATTCTAAAACCTTCTATTCTCTTTTAGTTTACATCCCAAATCGAAGCCATTTGCGTTTATATCATTGGAAGATGTCATATACAAAGTACGTCAATTCCAAGAGATTCCCCCAACATAACATCATCTTCATCAACATCTTAATTAAAAATGTCTGAAAAAATAGACAAAGTTGACAAAACTTCAACATTTCTTATTAAAATTAGTATTAATGTTAACCTGTCATACCCCGTATAATCCTCGTCGAAACCACAATAAAAAAAATCAGAAAAAATATCTAAGGTTTTTTTTTATTTCTTATTGTTGTTTGGATGTTGATTTTTGTTTAAGGTGTTTATTGTGAAATATTATTACCTCATATTATACTTTATACAATGTCTGAACAGCTCGACCGATTTCGGGTCCTTCTGGTTTACAATCTTCAAGAGCATTTTAGGACCCGAAGCCGGTCGAGATCTCTAGATATTTTAACTTAAATATTGACAGAGAGCGGGGTTGAAAGCTAATGAATTATTATCCTTTTTTTTAGCAACAGTACATTTTTTTATAATCTTTTTGGAAATACCAGGTATGATGGTTAATATTCATATTAATTCTAAAGGGCTTGAAACCGCTCGAACTCCCAGATATTATACGAGGTATGACGGTTTATATTAATACTAATTCTAATGTTAATAACTTCAGTAGAAATAACTTATTAACTATATTTCTCATAAAGTCTATCATAGGAATTAAAAAAAAAATCACCTGTTTGGTAGTTGTTATTTACGTTTAATCAGTCTTCGGACTAAAATATGATATTGAGGTAAACAAAATCTCCACAAAAATTATTCAATTAAAATTCTAACATAAAAGTACTGGAATGAACTAACTCATGAAACGGAAAGGTAGCATTGACATAAACTCAATCTTTCCAATAATGATTCAAATGAAATTTGGTTATAATGGCGTTGTAATCAACGATGTCTTCAAACTATAATATTTTCGGGTTAATTTAAAATAATCCAAGTATAATTCATAATAATCCAAGCTTAAATTAAAATTACCCAAGTTTAATTTAATATTGTTTAAATTTATAATTAAAACAGTTTGTCAACTTGGAAATGCATACATACTACACTGAAGTTTAAATTAAACTTAGATTATTTTAAAGCAATTTGAAAAAGTTTTATAAACAGATTACTACAATTACATATATATTTGTATTTTATCTATATAGTATAGTTATTTTTAAGCTCAAAATTAAAAAAAATAATGAAGGCATAACATGTTCAACAAAAATAGATACTGATGCTAGGTACTTGAAAAATTAACAATGTACAATATATGTACAATATACAATATTAACAGTATGTACAATAAAGTGTTTCTTAAAATCACCAAGAATAAATTACTTCTAAATATATGAAATTGCAGTCGAAGTATTCAAAAATACAAAAAAATCACAAAAAGAAAATGAAAATATGGAAGTCAAAGTAAGGAACCATTGCTATTACGACAGTGAAGCAAGTAGTTTACACAAAGTTTAAGTTATATAATTTTATATTATATTTAAGAATATTTTATATTATATTTTATATTTTGGTATATTTAAATGCTTTGTCAATGTGGGTTAAACGTACTTACTTTAAATCAAGCTTGGAGTATTTTAAATTAAACTTGGCAGATATTAATATTTGGCATATAAGTTAATATATATAATATATATTGTTAATATATATATATATTGTTTTTTTAGTTCACTTGCTCTCTGATGATGTGTTAACGAAAAGCCTTAGAGCATTGTTTCAAAAATTGTTTTCATTGTCGTAAATTAATCCATATATATATATATATATATAATATAAATTAATACTATATTAACTCGAAAGAGTTGGAAATTTATAATTGAGGTAAACACAATCTTCAGACTATGAATAAATATAAATTAGCTTAGTTGTGACGATTGTTATGTAGTTGTAATTAATCAGATAAATCATCAGATTTCATATTATATATATATATATAATTAAAATACATTAATAATGATGTTGCGATCAGCTAAGTTCTGAAAGTAAAAAGTAATATTTAGATAAACGAAATCATCATTCTGTTATGTATGGAAGTTTTCAGTTAAACTGTAATCATTAAATTTATTAATGTTGATATATTTTACAAGAAGGATAATTATACTGAAATATGATAAACAAATTAAATATAATACGAATAAAGCAAAACGTAAATGATGTTTGCAAGAAATTACCTGAGGTATTCCAAAATATTTTTAGTTATCACTGTTTTTTCATACAGTAGCTGTACTAACATTTTTTTTTAAATAATCTTCAATACCAACATATATATATATTTTGATATAAATAGGCAGCAGATCTTCTTTTAAACAAGTATCATTAAATTTAACCGCAGTCTCGGCATTCACGATCTTAAGACTGAGAGATTCGATCCTACGAACTAACCTCCTGCTAACAGGGTTCAACTGGAAAAGGAGTTGGCCAAGTGACATGTTAAATTAAAATCGATGACTCATGCTTAGTCATTGCTATAAATAGTTATTGCTATAATTGTTATAAATAGATTAATAGGATAGTACAGTTTAATATAAAGAGAAGGTCAAAGGTCAATAATGAACAAGAAACAAGCGGTTAGAATAAAAATTTTTATTCTTAATTAGAGTTTTCAACTCTTTTTTTCTAACCGCTTGTTTCTTGTTCATTATTGACCTTTGACCTTCTCTTTATATTAACCTGTACTATCCTTTTAATCTATTTATAGCAATGACTAAGCATGAGTCATCGATTTTAATTTAACATGTCACTTGGCCTTTCTTGAATTTCTTGGACTTTCAACCCTTTTATTCTAACCGCTTGTTTCTTGTTCATTATTGACCTTTGACCTTCTCTTTATATTAACCTGTACTATCCTTTTAATCTATTTATAGCAATGACTAAGCATGAGTCATCGATTTTAATTTAACATGTCACTTGGCCAACTCCTTTTCCAGTTGAACCCTGTTAGCAGGAGGTTAGTTCGTAGGTTCGAATCTCTCAGTCTTAAGATCGTGAATGCCGAGACTGCGGTTAATTTTAATATGTATATATATGTATATATATATATATATATATATATATATATATATGGCTGAGTAAACAATTTGCAGTGTGTGATTCTTACCGCAAGTTGTGATTTCTATCATATTTTTGAAAATATGATTTGATTCATGAGAGTTTTATATTTTGGTTCAAAGAATTGTACTGTTCTGCAAAAGCTTTTAGTATTTATGAGCATATTTTGAACGCATTGAAAAATCTAAAGTTCCGTATAATAATCTTTAGAATTTGGATGAAGTTTAGAACTTAATTTCAATAACAAAAACAATTGAGCGATTTTTGATGGTTACCATTGACTATTGCTTAACATGATGAAGTTTGACAAAGTTCTGTTGGTATACATAGAGAAGGAAGGACTTGTTACTTCTAGAATGTTCGCTGCTGAGGAGGGGGTCGTGCTTTCCCTGGCCCTGAACTTGATCACTTTCTACACTAAGAGTAGGAGGGAGCAAGCAAGCGGGCCTCTTTTTCAAATGTAAACACGCAACTGTGAATTCCACCTGTCTTGCGTAACAACTCCACCATTCTTGATGACGAACAGCATGTTTGTTTAGTTATTAACTACATTCAATATAGCTTTGCTGCACGAAATGCTATCGTCTGAATTTTTATGCCTCTTAATTGAACTTTTAATGAGCTCACGTTAATTAGTCAATCATTGAAGGCGTTTGAAACCCTGAATGTTGCATTAAGTAGCCAATTATTCGTAATGATCTACAAGAGGGTAGCTAATCGGTAACAACCATTTGGTTTTAATTATAATATAAATGACTATAGGTTTCAAACTAACCAATATATTATAATATTTCATTCACTTCTTTCAAATCATTTCTGCCTTCTCTTTAGAGAATTAAGTGAACTCTGTAGTGCATATCTGGAGCATACTAAGTATGATTTTGGTTTAAGAACACATTGTTTAAACAAATGGTTTAGTGGTTTATTTATATTGTTTAGAGAAGCTGTAAACATTATTAGGCAGATAATAACGGTAGGAATATAAATAAAGAAAGAATAAACTCCAGACACTACAAATTTCATGTTGTAGTTCTAAAACCTAGATGACTATTCAATTAAACTTTTTTATTTACTATGTAAAAAACGGGCAAAAACAACACTACATTCTCTTGTAAATCTATATAAATAATAGAAAAGTTTTGCCTGTACATTCCTTAGAACTGATTCATTTTAAGTTATCTTTACGTTTTATACATTAGAGAAACCGAATCCAAAGAGAAATTTCTGTCTTTTTGTTTTTTACAAACTTTTGTCACAAGCAAACTCAGTATCTAAAAGCTATAGCAAACTGAAATTTTGAGAGTAAATTTATGCATGTCTAACTTAAAATCTAAGATTTGCATGAATTTAAATTCAACGTAGAAGCGAAGTTATGGACTTTTAAGCTGGCTTGGCTAGTTACACAGGTATACAGTATATAGCTAAAAATACTCAGGTATTTTTTTAAATATATATATATATATATATATATATATATAATCAATTAATTGAAACGATTCCACGAACTAAATAAACTACATTGACATAAAGAACACTTACAGACTCAACTTTTTGGATGATCCATCTTCAGGAGAAAAGAGAATGGGTGACCAAGCACGCCGGAATACGTTTCCTGCCGTTGTATATATATACATACACACACACACACACACACACACACACACACACACACACACACACACACACACACACACACACACACACACATATATATATATATATATATATATATATATCAATGATCAAACCACAATAAGAAATGGGAAAGCAAGACTAAGATCTTTCAACCGTAACAAGCGGTCTTCGTCAGAGTCAAAAACCCAACTGAACACTAGATGCAGAAAACATCTGGTGAGGAGTTGAGAAGAGTGGGAGGGAAGAGTGGTATTTTAAAAGGGTGAAAGCACAGGAAAGGACTAATGTCCAGAAAGGGATGTTTGGGGAAACAAAGGAGTACAGTAAGAAAAAGTAAAAAACTATCCGCTAGCTGTCAACCCTCTTTGAAGAGGCTATTGCCCTCGTGACGAAAGTATCAAGTTTGAAGAGACCGTTACTAATGTTTATAATATTAGATCTATTAAATTTAATTAGAGACGATTCAATAATATTTCTTAACAACATTGATTTTTCATAGGTAATAAATTTAGCTCCTGTCCAATCAATATGATGATTTTCATTTTTTATATGCAAGAATAAGGCACTACTGTTTTCCTGTCTACTTACGTTATATTGGTGTTGTTTTACACGTGTTTTTAATGATTTACCAGTTTGACCAATATAACCAAAAACACGTGTAAAACAACACCAATATAACGTAAGTAGACAGGAAAACAGTAGTGCCTTATTCTTGCATATAAAAAATGAAAATCATCATATTGATTGGACAGGAGCTAAATTTATTACGTATGAAAAATCAATGTTGTTAAGAAATATTATTGAATCGTCTCTAATTAAATTTAATAGATCTAATATTATAAACATTAGTAACGGTCTCTTCAAACTTGATACTTTCGTCACGAGGGCAATAGCCTCTTCAAAGAGGGTTGACAGCTAGCGGATAGTTTTTTACTTTTTCTTACTGTACTCCTTTGTTTCCCCAAACATCCCTTTCTGGACATTAGTCCTTTCCTGTGCTTTCACCCTTTTAAAATACCACTCTTCCCTCCCACTCTTCTCAACTCCTCACCAGATGTTTTCTGCATCTAGTGTTCAGTTGGGTTTTTGACTCTGACGAAGACCGCTTGTTACGGTTGAAAGATCTTAGTCTTGCTTTCCCATTTCTTATTGTGGTTTGATCATTGATTGTTGTTTCACGTGTTTATGTGAAATCTTTTTATATATATATATATGTTAGTGGTGCCTGACACCGTAGCAAGTAGGTATTGTTAGTTAATTTAAATTTAGTTTACGTTTATCATAATTTGCTCGTTTTAAAAAAGTGAGTCCTACATACTCGCGTACTAAATAAGAAGTATGTCTAAAATAAAATCTAATTTGAACTCAGTATCTAAAGCTGCATAACGTGAAAGAAATTTCAGATCTAATGACAGTTACGGACTCTTTTTTATTAATCTATAATTTACAATAATATTTTGGAATACCAAGTATCATCTCTGAATTTTTGTATCGTCCTAGACAGACACGTTTGCTAGTATTTAATATAATTTCTTCCTATAAATTATAACATACAACTTAACATTTTAAGATTTAAAAAAAAGTTATCCTGGATAGTATGTATTTGATGCTATTAGGCATTTGCTCTTACTATGAAAAATCTTATTATATTCTAAATGTTTAGTAAGATTGAAGAAATAGTGTTCATGTTTTGAGAGGTTGAATTGAGTTACAACAATGGGATGTAGAATATAACGTATTGTGAGTAGCATACAAGCCCAATAATATTCAGGCCTTCAGTTTAATATTTTTAATAATATGTCAGATCATTCAATGATTTCAAGTTCCTTATAATCGATAAAAGCTCTGAGTAGGTCTCAGGTGCCCCTCGCTGTTAAGAGTTTTCCTCGAGGGGAGGCAGGTTTTATGATTTCCATGTGCCTATCCATCGGCGTCCTCGTCACGGGAGTAGCCAGCAGGGCAGTCTCTATTTCGCGAGGGGGGGGGGGGGGGTACGCAGGTCTATGTAGCAGGAAGATAGTCTAAAACTGCCGACCTTTGTAAAGGTTGACCACCTATAACTGATATACCTCCATGTAAACAAATGATAGATAATTATTTCATATGTTTGTATAGCCATAAAAAACCAAAAAAACAAAAAAAAGGTTTATGCTTACATACAATATTATGCTCACTTATAGTAAAGTTGAGTATAGGCTACTCCAGATTTGTATACATAGCATGATAATATATCGTGAGATTGTTAAATGATAATTTTAAGCTTACATTATCAGTAACGTATTTTGAATGACCATAATATATTGTAAAGTATTTTTCTTATGATTTACTATTACTAATAATAGTGTAGGACTTTTTAACTTTTAGATAAGGTATGTGTGTGTTGAAGTGGCTGACTTATTCCATGTGTGGTTTTAGACTACATTCTGAGCTATGATGAAACTCTTTTGGATGTCCAGTGATTTTAGTCACTCATTTTGTACCCAGCGGCATGAACGTAGGAGAAATGCACTTAGAAACCCTGGGGATGGGAAGAGGCTGAGATATAAAAGATATCTATTTCAAATAGAAAATCGTAGTTCTAATACTTTGATTTGTGTGTACTCATAAAAAATAGTACACATAACTATTATTAAATATTATGTACAAAGAAAAACGCTCTACTAACCGAACTCAATGTCTGACGAGAACTTGTTTTCAGGAAGGAAGTCAAGATTTCTCATTGGAAATAGTTTTCTA
The DNA here is from genome assembly GCA_026182355.1 of Hermatobates lingyangjiaoensis. Taxonomy (NCBI): domain Eukaryota; kingdom Metazoa; phylum Arthropoda; class Insecta; order Hemiptera; family Hermatobatidae; genus Hermatobates; species Hermatobates lingyangjiaoensis. The sequence goes on from JAPFBL010000160.1 coordinate 550,783, forward strand.
TTTAGAATCATAGCGCAGTAAATTGTTTGTAGGAATAATGGTTTATTTTTAAGGGGAAATTTCACAGAACTTTTGTAATAACAGGTTTTAATAAGATGGTATTGACAGTGAATGCAATTGAGTTATGTGATGTGACAAATTAGTAAATTCCATTGATGAAAGCTGATTAGAGATGTTATTATGAATTATTAGTTGCGCGAAATGCATAAAGATGCTAAGATGGTCGATAAAGCAAGGAGCTAGTGAGTTTTCAGTATGTTGTTTGGAAATAGCTGAGGAAGTGATGTTTATGTGAACTATTCAAGGTTGAGATCTCGATGTTAAAGATGAATAATGCATGTAAGTGTGTTGTACTGTCTAATGAAGAAAGCGAGAGGAGGGGGGCAATAAGGAAGGGAGCCGGTGGAGCGAAGCTGTGGTGGTAGAGGCGGCATCAGATGGCTCGGGTCACACGTGAGGAGCTCCGGCTCGTCTCAAATCACTCATGGCATGGATTCATCTCGCCAAACTGTTATTACTACTGTCTTCTAAAGATGCTCAATAGACAACTTCCTAACATTTCACCAGTATTCGTTCATGCCTGCGCCCATAAAGGGCTTCATTAAACAACACATTTCCTCTTCTATAAAACCCCTCGCATACACACTATAAACTCTTAGAACCCTTCTAAATATTATTGTTTGTTTTTCCAGTGCCTACACTTACAAGACTTTTATCTTTTAGTGCTGTTCTAGGGTCGGAAATTGTGGCTCGTTTATTATTAATAGGTGGGCCATTTAGGAGACCTAAATTTTGCCTAACTCAAGTGTATTTGGAGTAGGGATCTTTAGCGAGTATCTGACATCGTATAGGCTCTGGACCGACAGTTTAACGTCCTCTGATTCATTCATCTCCCGCGCTTCTAAATATTACCCTAAACCTAGATTTGTAAATTACAACACATTTGTTCAAACCTATCTGTCAATAAGAAATGTTTTTGGCTAAGACACATACAAGAGGGTTTAGCTCACTCGGGGTCCTGATCTAAAGACTTCACGTTCGTTCAATACTTATTTACGTATTTCCTATGACCTATATTAGGCTGGCTAGTAACTTAAAATGTTTTTATTTGATGACAATTTATAAAAAAGAAGGGATAAGTGACAGCTCCTCGGCTACCTGATCTTTACTAGATTCCTTACTCTTCAATAGTTTCACCATACTGGTATAGATTAAACACCCTTAACTATTTCAACTATGATACAAATAATATAGCATTCACTAGTACTCTATCGTCTTTTTTACTTGACTACTTGACTATAAGTAAAATATAGTGATCGTGAAGAAATTTGATATCAAAATTTTGACGGATTCACATCTTTTGAGATCACTAATGTCGTTTTAAGACTTTTTTTTGATGATATGGGTGTATGTATAAGTTTATGTACACACTGCAATCCACAATTTTTGATGGATCAAATTAATATTTTACTCAAAAGTGGGCCTAATAGTGTAGATGAATCCAATTGTTTGGGAGCAATTATGCATGTTAACAAAGTCACATGTTTTGCCAAAATGTGTTTTTTTTTACTTTTTTTATATGAATTTAAAATATAAAAATTTCCTCAACTTGTATAAAAATAATTGTAACTTTTCAACCTGAACAATTGCTTTTTTTAAAAACTAACAATTTCTAAGACAACAATAAGTTTTGCCTGAAATAATGGACAATCTTAAATCATGACATTAATGATTTAAGGTTGATGTATGATGGGTGTATGATATATGATGGATGTATGATGATGGATGTATGTAAAAGCCTGTGAACAGGCTACATTACTTTTTTCAAAAAGTAAAAAAAAAAATGAAATCGTAAGGGCTTCAGGCATGTTATCAGTTGACTTATTCTGAACAGAACTTATTCATTTCTCTTGTGATTTTTTTGACATTTATATCACTGTAGGAACGTGTTCTTTTTGTGATATTTCTGTTTACCACTACAAGGTCTCATCACTACACTATAAGGGTATTTCTTGGGTGCAATACCATTTCTAATTTTGTATGTATTTTATTATTTTCGTGTAAATTGGCAGCAGATCTTCTTTTATACAAATATCAATAAAGGCCAAAGCGGCTTCAGTGTTGACGATCTTTTTGAGAACGTGTTTAGGAGAACAGAACACATTCTCAAAAAGATCGTCAACACTGAAGCCGCTTTGGCCTTTATGGTATCTTATTATTTGTATACATTTTATTTAATTCATAAAATGGTTCGACCTATTCCAAGTTCAAAATCTTTTACTTTAAAATTAAATAAATCAATAAAATTAATAATAAAATTAAATAAATAAATTAAAGACATTTTTGAACTTCAAAATAAAAAAAAATCAAAGCATAAAATGAACAATCTTTTTGTAAAGCATTTGAATAAATTACAAATGAATAGAAAGTAAAAAAAAATAATTTAAAATCACATTAACCAAAACATGCAAAACATCATCGAAAACTCTTCAAAATTAGACTCAGGAGAACTCAAAACGTGTAAATCTATCAGCATCCTAAACTTGAATTTGATTAGATTTACGTTTGAGGAACCGAAGTCTTATTATTTCATCTTTATTCTTTAAAAAATTTTAAATGTAGGATATATGTAATAATATTGAATGTAGATAACTAATTTATATATATTTAGCAGATATGCCCCTCTTTGACGGTTATTTTACAAAAATTCAGAGATGATACTTGGTATTCCAAAATATTATAAAAAATTATAGAATAACAGGAAATATCATTATTATGATAGTCCATAAGAGCCATTAGATTTAGAGTTTTTTTTTTACATTTTACTGAGCCCAAATTTGATTTATTCTAAGCATACTTCTTATTTAGTACGCGGTTAGGTAGCATTCACTATTTTAAACCGAGCGAATTGTGATAAACGCAATCGAAATTAAATCAAATAACAATACCAAATTGCTACAGTAAAAATATCTGTATATTTTTAGCTATATATCTGTACACTAATGTTGCTGAAGAAAGACAGCTTAGAAGTTCACAACTTCGCTTCTACGTTGAATTCTCAATTCATTCAAACCTTAAATTTTAAGTTAGACATACACAAATCTAAAATCTACTCTCAAGGTTTTGAGCTCGGTATTTATGGTGGTTGAGTTTGCTTGTGACAAAATGTTTGGTCAAACAAACTGACAGAAATTTGTCGTATGATGGATTCGGTTTCTCTAATTTATAAAACGTAAAGATAGCTTAAAATGAGTCAGTTCTACGTAAGCAACGTAGAGATACAACATTTGTTTTATTATATAGATTAGGTAAATGTGGTTATTGCACAAATTGTGTCAAAGAGGCGTGTTGGTTTGAAGAGCCTCTGGTGAAAGGCTGATGTGGTTCTGACAACGCAGAAAGAAGGAAACATGAATAGACGGTGACGTTCATTGACCGTGTCCCCTGATGAGTGTTGCCCATTCGTTGAAAGTGAAACGTTCTATTGTTCCTTTGTTCTTCTCCAACGCCCTTGATTAATTAAGCATTCAGTGTTAATCTTGTGAGTATCTCCCACTCTCGACCTCCGACAAATGTATCTATTTCGGGATTTATCTCGATCGTTTTGCTTTTCTCGGCTAATCCTTAGCCTTTGTACTGTCACCCGTGGTCGACACTGAAAGTAGTAATGCTAGTCTATCCATTTTATATCTAGTTAAATAATTTTGAAATCATTACATATAAATGCATAAAAAAATCTGGAGTGGAATACACCCAACTTTATTATAAGTATCAAACTTGTTGACACCTTGAAGAATTATCTTAAAATTAAAATCCGTTTTGTAATATACAAAATAAGGCCCATTGGCTCTTCGTAAATTTAACAGAAATTACCTCAACTCATCCTCCACAAAATCCTTTATTTTTAGGTATAATTGCATTTTGATCCGTTAAACGATATGGTTTGTATTCTCCTCACAAGTTTTCAGAATAGATTAAAAGTTGAAATTTTTACATTATATTAAAAAAAAATCTGAGATTTTTTCAGTTATTGCTTTTGTTGATTTAACGATAATACGAAAATTTTAAGACTCTGGTGTTAGCAGTTTAAGAGAAAAAAAATGTTTAAAAATATTTTGGCAAAAAAATTGAATTTTTACATCATGCATAATTACTTCCAAACAATAGGGCAGATGAGGTTGATTTTGTACAAAATATTCATGTGATCTATCAAAATTTTGGATTGCAGCGTCTTCATAAACTTTTGAATATGCACTCACCCACACACTGATACAAACGGAAATCATGGAGAAAAATCATAAACTGACTTCGGGTACTTCAAAACATGTAAATATATCAATATCTCGAAATTGAATTTCTTCATAATCACAATACTTTACTTATAGTAAAGAAAAAGTTAAATGCTTCGTCAAGAACCTGATATCACTAATATACTTATGTTGATCATTATACCATTATTAGATTATATATTTTAATATATACATAACAGCATGAACAATGAACAATAAACTAATGAACTGATTTAGGACATTACATAATGTTTTAAGGATTTACAGAAAAAAATACTCTACTGAAATGTTTTCTGTACTTCTGATATGTTACTTATAAACTAACAAGAACGTGTTCTATCCACAGAAGCTAAAGCTATAGCTACAACTGTGGTGTTCAATATTTAAAAAAAAATTCTGGTTATTTTGAGATTCAAATGCTTCTTCAAATTTCTTAAGATCTCATCTATAACTTGAAGGTCGTTTTTAGGCCTACAACTCACAATTTGACAGTAACAGTATAATATTGTTGATTTTCTCGACTTCAATTTGGGCCGTTTCTAAAGTTCTTTGTTAAGACTTAGTGGAATTAATTTGCATTACATCATTACATCATAGGTGATCGACTCCTACAATGATCAGTGTATTAGGACTCAGTTACTGGTCTATAGACTTGGCTTGTCTATTTTTGAATGAATTAGAAAGAAGCTGGTGCATATGATATTAACAGTTTAAAATATTTTCAAAACTTTTTTATTAAACCTTCCAAATGAATTATTTTTGACTAAATTTTCTTAAACAATTTTATGTAAATGTAAACAAATCCGACAAGTATAAGAGGTATTCCATTATTCCAAGTTATGTTTTCAGATTTTATAGCTTTATTATCCTTTGAGGTTATTCAAAGTATTGAACATTTTTTTTAAGTAAAGAAATTTTAGAAAAAGTTTCGTTTTCCTGTAGTTGACTTCTAAACGTTAAACAACTTTATTTTGAATACATTTTCGTCCTTGTAATATGGATAAAAACTATTTAGCTTATTTTCTCAAAGTAACTACTTTTATATATCATTTTGTTACTATCTGTCCAATGGTTTGACTTTTGTGGCACCCAACAATTGTTAGAATGAACCATATGTCAAAAAATTGATAGTTTTTAGCTTTCACTAAAAGTATAAATTTTTACGCAATGCTTGTCATCATGACATTATGCACTGAATGTTACTTTTTTTTTGGTTAGATGTGCAAAGAACTGTTTTCGCATAATGTACAGTAGAGTACCCGTACCATTGCTTCCTTTTGCCCATAAGCTATACAGTTTTTATCATAACCATAACTATTTATTAACCAAATTTTATAGTTTTCTGTCCGACAGTACGACCCGTAGCGTGGTCAAAAACTTTTTGAATACATTCTCACCCACGTGCACTCGATTTTATAGTACCACATTGAGGGGGCTTCAAAAGTGTAAATACGACGAAATCTTCAAATCAAATTCATCTTTACTATTATATTTTACTTAGAGTGAAGTTAATATATGGTATTTTAAACTGATTTTTAATTGATGAAATAAATTAATTCATTTCTGGAAGTAATGTGCAAAATTTTTTATATCTTTAAATTAATTTATAATTATTACTTATAATTATTTGTTTTTACTGTAAAATTATGAAATTTATTTTAAGTAAATGGCGATATCAATTTATATAAACTCCTTTCTTCTTACTTTAGTGTACTGAACTTGAAACAGTCTAAGCAAGAAGAACTCGGAAATATAATTTGCTTTTGAATAAAATAGCAGAAGATTTGTTATACATGCTGGTTGTAATACTAAGAGACATTTATTTGCTGTTGCAATAAAGTAAGACTTGATTGTCAAGATGCAGTGTGGGTGGGGTACCCAGTGGGGTGAGTGTATGCGATCTTTTGGAACCTGGAGTAATAGTTGGATACAGGTTGAGACCTGAACATCTCAGTAGCCTTCGTGCTTCGCCAGACCGAACAGAGCAAAATTACGCCTCATCTTGCCAAGGTATACCTACTTGTTCATAGATCATGTCCTATGATATTATTTTCATCATTTAATTTATATATACTTTCACATTCATTGTATACAATCTTTTATACTCAATACTCGTATTAAAAGTTAAATGGAAGTTATTTCACTTCTTTTTGATCGATCAGTATCAAACAAACTGTTAATTCATGTAAATTTTTAGTTTAATAGTTAGAATTTATAAAGCTAATCTAAAATAATTTACAATGAAAATTATTTGCTCTTATGATAAAGTAAGACGTAATTTTTAAGTTGTAGTGGAAATAACTTCCCAGTAGAATGAATGTAAGCAAACTTTTGACCCCTGGAGTCATAGTTTTATGCAGGTCTGAACACGTCAGGCAGTAATTTTATTGATTACAATGAAATTAACAATACATAATTTAATTTTTTAGTACATTTTTTTTTATATAATTTTACTAAGCAATTGCAATGAACCAGTTTATTTCCTCTGATTATTAGGTTTTTGTAAACCAAGTTTATATACAATAAAGTCTGAATGATTTTTTACTTTACTAGTATGGTGATTAGAAATTTTAAATCAGGGTAGTTAAGGAGAAAAATGTTGTATAAAAGCACATTTTGGGAAGAAAAATGACTTTACCATCAATTGATAACAAAAAAGAGGGTTTATTTACAATATAAGGCCCATTTTTGTGTAACATATTAATTTGAATCATCAAAGATTGTGGACTTTAGCCTGTACACCAGTTTTTGGAAACACACCTAGCCACACATACACACTCAGATATTATCGAAAAACGTCATGAACAACTTTTTACGCGATCACTATAATTTACAATAAAATAAAAATTTCAAATAAGTAAAAAGTTATTCATACTTTAGTGTATATAAACTTGGTTTACAAAAACCTACTTTTAGAAATTGTGGATGGAAAACAGCAATAATTTTTTACGAACTAATAATGGAAAAAATTTCAAAATTTGAAAATGAAATTTTGGGGCAAACCAACAAATAAATTTTTCCAAGGGTAGATTCTGTTTCTCTAATAGTTAAAAATGTAAAGATTTATTATTATTATTATTATTATTATACTATTGTTATTATTAGAATGAGGATTAATAAATAATATTAGTTACTACAGCTATTAGATTATTTACTATATATAATTTATATATATATATATATATATAATACAGTTCTAACGTGATACGATCATTCACCTAGTATACTAATACGTAAAATTTAATTTTTGTAACCTTTTACTAATTATCTATTATCATTTAAATTTTTATCATTATATTATATATAAATAATATATATATGATAAAATTCCACATAAAATGTGAAAATAAGAATAATGATCTTGGAAAATAAGACAAATCTTTCGTAACAAGCGGTCTTCGTCAGAGTTGGGTTTTTGACTCTGACGAAGACCGCTTGTTACGGTTGAAAGATCTTAGTCTTATTTTCCCATTCTTATTGGAGTGTGATCATTGATATATATATATATATAAAATTATATATATTGTTTATATATTATATTATTATACTATAATTTCAAAATTTGAAAGTGAAATTTTGGGGCAAAGCAACAGACAAATTTTTTCAAGGTAAATTCTGTTTCTTTAATAGATAAACATGTAAAGATTTATTATTATTATTATTCTCATTATTATTATTATTTTATTATTACTATTCTTTTTGTTAGTATGAGGATTAATAATATGATAATATTAGGATTAGCATACAGCTATGACGATTATTATATTACATAGTAGTTAGTTAGAGTTAGTAGTTTATAGTTATACTCGTAGTTCACTACTACTGAGTGCTCTCAGTACTGGTAAGCTAGTATTGTGTAAGTTGGGCATAAGGCCCTTAATAAAGATCTATTCTTTCATTCATTCAACTTGGAATGAATCAGTTCTAAGCAATATACACATAGAACCCTCCTTTTGATTTATACAGATAAATGAATAATTTGTCTCTAAAATTCACTTAAGCATTTCAAAGAAAGTCGGCTGAACGATGTTTCAGGTCATTTAGAAAAGTGATTCTCATTTCAGAAAGAAAAGAGAAAGAGGTACATTTGTTTGTCGGTTGACAAGGTTGAGGTCGGAGGTCGGTCTGTTTTGGATGAGTGGACGGCTCTTTTGGAACTCGCCTGATTGAGTTCAAAACCACTTTCACTCTAGAGGCTTGGCCAAGTTTCTCTTGGCTAAAACGAGTTGGCTGATTCTCCAATGAATTATTGCTTCTGTCATTTTGACCCGCATAGAATGCAATTTCATTTGCATTGTGCATATTGTATCTTGATTCAAAGATGCTGTATGCAGGTTTGGAACTTCAACTGCATAGTTACTTGTCTGCCATACAAGTATCGCAAAAAAACAAATACAGTCCCAATAATTGTTATACTCTCCCTTGTTTGTTAGAGCAGTCATTTCACCTTAATACTGCTGGATACAGCCTAATTCAAATCCTGTCTTTTATTAAAGAATATTCCTTTTTTTTTATACTTATTTTATTTAAACCCAAAGTACCTTTATAAAATGAGTAAGCACTGAACCTTTGAAATGATTATCGTTATAAAATTTATTTCATTATACATTTTTTATGAAAAAATTTTCAAACAACTTCAACATATGTTGATTTTCATTATATTTTCTCGATTTTTTACGAGGTTTTACTGTGTTTTCTCGATATTTTAATATAATAAAATTAAATATACTTAAAGTATATTTAGTTTTATTTTAGATAAATTATATACTAAAATATAACTCAGGATATTCTGAATTTGAAAAATATTTTTGTAACTATTTTAGACCTTTAAACATTAAGAGATATCCAACAATAAGTGTCACGAGCTATCCAACCAGTTATTGTGTGGTATTTACTGATGAGAAGGGAGTAAATGAAACACCAAGTCTTCCACACAAAGACGTTTCGAATACTTAGTCTTCATCGTCAGGTCACATCTGACTCAATAAGGAGATGCTGACAAATTACTGAGGCAGATGTAACTTAACGAAGACTAAGTGTTCGAAACATGTTTCTAATTAAATCCCTTGTGTGTTGAAGACTTAGTCTTTCTTTTCCTCTCTAATCACAATAAATGTGTTTTTGCATTAATCATTTCCTTTTGTTACAGGTGAGTTATACTGAACCCTAGACTGCACGCTGGAGATCCGTATGTTGAATATTGCATGCTTTTATAGGCTCTGTTAATTTTGCATTATTCAGGATTTTTTTTCTTTTATACACAGATATTACTATTTCCCTAAATGTAAAACAGATGAAATGTGGGGCACTAGGATACCGTTCTAACACATTCAGGAAACTTCACATTTAACAGTTCATTGACATAAACTAAGTCCAATTCGTTTTCTGAAAACTGTTATGTACAATCATCTCTAGATTTCAGAGTTGATCTGAACAGAAAATATTGAGTAATTCAAAACCACTGACATAAATAATGCAGTTTGGTTTATTAAAACCTATTTAAATCAAAGTTTCAACTTAAAGTAACAGTCATTTTTATGATCAGTATATATTAAGTTTCAAGGTGTAACAAAAACATTTAACTTTTTCCTAGGTACAAATATAGTTTCTGTGTGATATTTAAATATTGTGGATAAGTTATGTTCTGTTTCCTTTTCTCCACATTATCGATTTATTCCTGTAAGTACTGAAGTATACTGAATATATAATTAACACGTTTGAAGATAAAAATACGCTCCGAAACAGACAAATACAGTTCAATGCAGACAAAGAAACATAAACAGTGCAGATTCTGCGACAAATCCCCTATGATTGCATAGATCTCACTCTACGAGCTTACAAAGAAGCTCGTATTTGGTTGCTAAATGCGCTTATCTAAAGAGATAATGTTTCATGTAATTAATTCCTTGTCATTGCATTTAGCTTTTATGTTATTTTTTACCCTCCAATAAATTATTTATCTTTTATTATTTAATTATTTCATTTTTTATTATTGAATCATTTTATTTATTAATATTATTATTTATTCTCAATACTATTTTATGGTTTATTTTATTCTATTTTCTATTAAAGTTTAGTCCATAACTTTTATTTATGTACCATTTTCTCTGTTCATCCCTTAGTTTATCTTTTATTTATTTATTATTATTTTTTAATATTTCCTAATTTAATTATAAATTGATTCTTGTTTAACTTACTATCTGTGACCTGGCATATATGCAGCAACATTGTTGGTCTCCAACCGTCTCGTACCAGTGCGCTTGGTTTCCCTCGCTTATCTCTCCTGAAGTTGGTTCAAACCGAAAATTAGAGACTGTAAGTGTGTGTTTTTAATTTCTCTGCGTTTCCTTGTCTACATTGAACTATTAAATCTAAAAACTCAACTGAAACACAAGAGTCAGTTGGGTTTTTGACTCTAATGAAGACCGCTTGTTACGGCTGAAAGATCTTAGTCTTTTTTTCCCCATTTCATATTGTGGTTTGATCATTAATTCTTATTTCACGTGTTTATGCAAAACCTTGTTTTAAATATATATATATATATATAATGAAAGGTCCCTATGAACAATAAACACATTAACACTTAGGAAAAAATAGAGAAAGTCACTACAGAACTCACTTTGATATTTTGACATCCATCATCATCAGCAAGAAGTACGAAGTACTCGCGTTGAGTACTTCGTTGCAACTCACTTTGTTGCAGTTTGCTTCTCAACGCGAGTACTTCATGCCTCTTCCTGATGACGAAAGATGTCGTAATATGTAATATATATAAATTCACATGAATCCATAATATTATATCAGAATACATAACATACGAAACAAAAAATGTTTGTATGGAGTGGTTTGTACTATGAAGTATCTGCCTATGTTAACTGATTCAGGTATTTATTTAATTATTCTGTTAGTTGATTTCATAATTGGATATACGATAGTTTTGGGTGACGCGATGCGTATGGGGCATTATTTCTCTTCAGTTCCATTATAAGATATTTCCTAGTTATATTTCTAAGTTTTTATTTTGGGGGTGTTTGTGAGAAGAAGTGTCACCAGACAAGTATTTCTATGCTAAAGTGCTATTTAGTATTTAGAGCTTCACTGTATATTTTAGAATTATTTTGTGGATTATGTTTTTGATAGTGTGTGCTAGAGTTTACTTTGTGTGTTAGTAACTTTCTTGTAGGGTTTCATTTTTGTTTGAGCTGTGCAGTTATTGAAAGTATTGCAAGCTTCTTTGAATGAAAACCTTGTAAAATCTATTTCTCTAAGTTGAGGAAGCCTGGACTAGAGTCGTAAACTAGATAGAGGGTTACGTGTCTAGCAAGCAGAAGGCAGACAGTTTCCTCCAAGCCGTGTCTAATCTGTCCCTCACTTCCCCTTCTCAACGAGAATCAACAAGGCGAGGATTATACCTGTGTCACTGTCTTGCACAACCAGCGAATATCTGCTTTGCGTAACCTGCCCGGAATAGTCTAGAATGGACAATGCTGGCATATCCATAGGGATTTAGCAGTAACATATATAACAGTAATGACTGTAATTAAATTGATTAAGCCCGTATTAAATTTCAAAGCTTTAGGGTTGTCAGGTTTGTGTGTCAGTCTTAACTGCACGCTAAGAACGATGCTACAGCCAAATATCTACATTTAGTATGAACAAACTGTCGTAGTACTAATGTTAGGGGCCAGGTTAGGTCAGTGGCAACGTTCTCAACTGTTTAAACTGGTAGGTCCGGGTTTCAATACCCACTCTGGTCTTCGATTTATTCACTTGCAAAATAAATAAATCTGAGCATGTTGTCTCTAGGAGAGGACGTTAACCTGTTGGTACCGAGCCTATACGATCTGCTATTCTAAATACAATTGAGTTAGGCAAAATGGAAGTTTCTCAATGTAGAATCAATCTTCACTGTGTGATATGAAAGGGGGCCAATATTCGGCCTGCGTGTTCCTTGTGTGACGGACACTGTATCCTAATCTGGCCGCTAATGTTGAACCAAACAAGCCATCTCTTTGAATGTTTTCTTGAATTTAAGTAATGTTAGTCAGTATTCACTTTTTGAAATCGCGCGTTCGTTGTTATTCTGTAGTTACCTTTTTGTCGGAATGCTTTGCTTTGAAAAGTTTCTGGACATCTCTAACTTGATATCTATTCAACTGGTATTCAAGTTACATATCTGTTATAAGCATTTGACTACAAGCGGTATTCTATCTGATGATGATCGTTCACTGCAAACCGATATTATGGCATCTTCAGTTATCCGAAAAGAAAATTATCCAAAAGATCGGGTTAAAGAAGAATAGTTTATTCAAATGTGTTTAGTGATATAAATAAAAGGAATTCAAAACTTCACTAAAACTTAATATATTACCAGGAAACTGCGACACCTGTTTTCTTATTTTTTTACACATACGACAAAAATAAGAACTAACGAAATCAAAACTCCACTAATACTCAGTATAACACTCCATAATAAGTATTACTTAAATTAGTATTATAACTTCTATGATTAACCGATCTTAGTTCCTTTTTAATATACAACATTTTAACATTAATATATAACATTAACCTATAAAATTGACGGAGTACTGATTAAATAATACACCTATTCCATCATCATGCTGATATATTATTGAATTTATATATATATATATATATAAAGATTTCACATAAACACGTGAAATAACAATCAATGAAACGTTGGGTTTTTGACTCTGACGAAGACTGCTTGTTACGGTTGAAAGATCTTAGTCTTGTTTTCCTATTTCCTATTGTGGTTTGATCACATATATATATATATTGGTGTAAATAGGTAGCAGATCTTCTTTCAATTATGATTATTTAAAGGTAACCGTGGTTCAGATATATATATATATATCTTGTCTTTCTTCTTATGCCGAGGTAAAGCCAAAATGATTATAAGCTGTGATCGTCTGTACTATTTATTTCCTTCTCAGTTATACTCGTAGGTTCAAATTTATACGTGTAGATACATAATATGGACATTGTGCTATTCAAACTCAAATCTTATTTTTCCTTATCAAGCCGTCTTTATCCGCTATACGTTTCTATACCATATTTCATCATATTGCTTCACATGAAAGTGAATAAAAATGAAACATACTGAAATATCTTATACTGACTTTGATGCGGCTAAAATAAATGTTACCTGGTGAATGTTCCAGCTTATCTGGCAGAAATTGGCCAGAGTTTGATGTAACAGGCTCCAAAGTCGTTGAATTTTTCTTATTAAAGCTAGAAATAAAGAAATAAAGTTACATTAAGAACATTAAATCAGCCGATTCATTTCTGGTTTTCTCTCTACTAACTGAAATACTTTTGGAGAAAGTAAGTAAACTGCTGGAGTCCAATTTTGAATTCCTTTAACTGTTTCCCTGATTCAGATTGAACAGTGTTCCTTTCTCCGTAATCACAATATATTGAATTGTGCTGAAAACTGAGTCTTGGAAATGATTACTTACATTTCTTCGATTTTAATTTAAGGATATTTGCCTGACCTAATTGTTTGAACTAAAACTGAAAAAAAAAACGTAACTTACAATCTGTTATAATAAGAAGTACCTGATGTTACAGATTCAGGTTTGTCTGCTAGTCATTAGTCTATTATAGAAAGTGAATTCAGGTATAAAAACTTAAGATATCATTAATGAATCATACGAGGTATCTTATAAAGTAAGGACATTTTTTGAATTTCGCTTGCTCTGTTCACAGTAATTTCAAAATGTTGTTGTTGTGTTGATAAATTCGTCATGATCATATGTTAGCATTCTTGACTGTATAGCATGTGTTGTTTTTATGTGTGAGATATAAATGTTAAACTCGTGTTTGCGTATTCGGCAATTTTTTTCTGTTGAAAAAATAATTACCTGACTAATAACTAATACCACTTATAAACATTTTTATTTGCTGACAAAATGTTTGCATCCATCCGTTAACCTTCAAAATTACAAAAAGTTCTTGAAACATTTATTTTTATGGACCTAAAATCAGGGATCTAATTTTAGACTGTTGTTATTAGTCCCAGACTTTCATCTTACCATATTACAAGACTCATACACATATATACGCAGTTGCCATCAAAGAAAATCAGTAATTTTTTTAAAAAAAAATTAATCATAATTAATTAATAATAAATCACAAAATAAATTATTATTATCAACCGTCATACCTCGTCTATCGCTGGTTAACTCGTCCGACCGGTTTCGCAAAGACTGCATCATCAATGGTCCCATGGATATCTTATTTACTAACCTCTGTGGCACTAACAATATGCATGTATTTAACAAAATAAATTATTAAATTAAATTACCTGTTTAACCAAACAAATATAATGAATAATCTTCCAACTCCTTTCAAAATCTAGTTTTGAAAAATTTAAAATTAATTTATTTTTAATTTGAAATACAGTTGCAAAATCCGTTTAAAAACAGTATTATACTCGTAAAACCATTACAACTTTGAAAACTTATTTTGGTATACAATTTCAGATGTTTTGTTAGCTTTTTATTATATTAATTTTTTTCTATATTCTATCTTTACTCCCCCAAAATGCCTCCCCCGGCATGGCTGCCCGGAGCAGACCGCCTCTCCCCCCCCTCACTTGCTACGCCACAGGCTTTGGAGATTAGCGTTAGCTTTTCATTATTTTAATTTTTTTCTATTTTTATTTCCTTCAAATGCCACCTCCCGGCATGTGGACCGCCTCTTGCTACTTCACGGGATTTGGAGATTAGTGTTAGCTTTTTATATTTTATTTCTTTTCAATTTTTATTTCCTCGAAATGCCGCCTCTGGCCGTGCCAACCGGATCTCCCGCCCCCTTTTGCAGTTTCTTATTATTTAAATTTTTTTCTATTTTGACTTCCTCGAAATGCTGGGGTGCACCGCCTCTACCCCCCCCCCCCCCCACCGGCATTTACTACGCCACCTCTACCCCCGCCCCACCTATCCTTGCTACGCCACTGGCTTCGGAGACCGGTGTTAAGTTTTTATTATTTCAATTCTTTTTTATTTTGACTCCCTCGAAATGCCGCCCCTGGCACGTGCCACCCGGTGTGGACCGCCTCCCCCTTGCTACGCCACTGGCTGTGTAGATTTGGCTAGAGCCATGTCGACATGATGCCCACTGGCTGAGTGGGTCACTTGTGATGGCCTGATAAGCAGAGGAAAGTGGGCGGCCAATCGGCATCCCCCCTCCTAGCCTCCTTCCTCATCCCTCTTATCATTACGCTTTTCCCACATTTATCTTCTTATCTTCAAGCCATCACTGATTCCGCTTGGATCTCACTACATAGTAAATAAATAATGTATGCAAATACTGATCAAATTCAACTCTTCTTTGAGTTAAATGCACTCGTTGTGAATATTTCAATTATCTTCTTACTTTTCTATAAATATGAATCAATTTGGAGATTTTGACAGATTTATATGTTTTGAGTTTCTCTTGACTGATGTTTAACATTTCTTTGGGTATTTTGGCTGTGCAGTCATACCTCGGTACTCGAACATAATCCGTTCGAGAAGGTCATTCGAAAACCGAATTGTACAAGTTCCGAAAAGTGTTTTTTCTATAAAAAGTAATGTAAAAAATTTAATATTTTTCAAAGGTAGAAAACGATTTGTTTAAAAAAATATATTAATTTAATACAAAATATATTAAGATAGCATCTTCTATTTAAAATACACCTAGTTTATCATAAATACATGACTATCCTTACCTTGCTGGTGATTTACAGATGGCATAATGAACGGGGTTGTCGAGGAGACAGAGGAAGGTCATTGCCTTTTTGAAAAGAAGTCATCTAATGTGACTTGTTTTTACCTTCTTATTAGAACTTTACGAAAGTGGCTGATAATTTAAGGGGTGTTCGAATACCAAAATCTGTACGACAACCGAAGCGAAACAAATCTGTAATATTTGTTCGAATTCCGAATTGAACGAGTTTTGAATCATTTGAGAAGCAAGGTTTGACTGCACTTGGTTGGGAAAGTGTGAGCCTACAAAATTGATGTCCACACGTTAGCCACATTAAAATGAAAGCAAAATTCAAGTGGTTCTCAGTAGGGTATGTGTACCACCACTACTGGATACACCATAGGACACCAATATTGTGTATCTGGACTTAATTAATTAGCACTTACTAATATAAACTAATCTACAGTACTGCCTCAGTTCTAGACAGTTTTGTTAAACCATAACTTTACAAATTTACTATAGTGTTACTTAAAGCAAAGTTGTGTATTAGCTACCCAGATTTATCACTGTGGGTTTTACGATTTTTTTTCTTTTACTATGTTACGTAACATTCAACATATAAATAAAATATTATATCATATTCTTTAGTACTTTCACTAATCTCTAAAAATCTGAAAGAATTGTACTTTTTAAAAATTTGTAATTGTTTTTGTGTATGAATTATTTTTAATTTAGCAAATGAGCATGTATACTGAATTTCTCAGTCTATTCAGGGCTAGATGAAGCCTATGCCAATTTTTATTGCATAAAGTTAATTGAAATATTGCCACAAATTAATTACGTTAATTGAATAATTGAATAAATTAATTACGGTAATTGAATATGTTTAAAAATCGGTATATACTGTACGAGTATACATATTGTATACTGGACTATACATTTTCGAGAGTATGTACTTTACTTGTATATTTAATAGCATCGCCAATACTAAAAAAATAGTTTATACGAGTATACAATACTCTACTGTACAATATGACAGTATACACCGTACATATGGACTTAATAGGAATGTCTCTATTAAAACAATAGTTTATACGCTAGTGCAATAGTACAGTAATACAATACTCTACTGTACAAAACAAGAGTATGCACTATACTTATGTACTTAATAGCAACGCCACTATTAACACAACACTATACTTACTTACTTAATAGCAATGCCACTATTGAATCAATAGTTTATACGAGTATACATTACTCTACTGTACAAAACAAGAGTATGCACTATACTTATGTACTTAATAGCAACGCCACTATTAACACAACAGCAATTTAAGTAAGTTGCTTTTATAAGTTTTTAACTTTTAAAAGGTAGTGTGAACACTGTGTGGATTCAATTTGCATATTAGCTTGTATAACTCCATCCATATAGAGAAAAACTGGAGAAAGACATGTCACACTACTTTAGCTTTCCTCATTAGAAGTATACATATTTTTAAACTAAATTAATCCAAAAATAATTAAAAATATTAATAATATGTTGTTTATTATCATTATTAGGAATTATTAATTAAAATAATAACTATCAATGCTTAAATAATCATTTTCAAAATTATAGGTATCATAATAATGAATGAAATAATTAAGGTATTTAAAGCAACGCTTTAATACGTTGTACACTCTCTCCTTATTTGTCGTTAGCAGTTCTGGTACAAAGATGGGTGTCAGGTTGTTTCTTTTTTCTTTCTTTTGGTGGGTTTGAGGGTCTACTAGAAAGCTATATGACATTGAGTCCTCAAGGAAATATTCTTCTTGATGACTCTGCCTTAAAAGTTTTAAAGTTCGGCTAACTGAAGTCTATTTAGAGTAGGAATCTTTAAGGTAATCAGGTAACGATTTCCTGATACCATACTCGTACATGCTTGGGACCAACAACTTACTATCCTCTCCTATGGGACGCAAGCTCAGATTTATTCATCTTTCTCTGGATACAAATTGAAGTATAACATGTAAAATCGTATATAATATATGCCTATACTTTTATACGTATAAAGTTCAATGTAGATAAACAAACATAGAGAAATTAAAAACATACACTTACAGTCATTAATTTTCGGTTTGAACCGCCTTCAGGATAGATAAGAGACCAAGTGTACTGGTACAGGGATGGTTGGAGATCGTCTCCATCCGGCTCTGTACCAGTGCTTGATTTCCCTCTCTTATCTCTCGTGAAGATGGTTCAAACCGAAAATTTGTTTTTAATTTTTCTATGTTTGTTTATCTTGTTGAACTTTATTTGTCCATTTCGGATCGTATTTTCATAATTAAATGCATTATATGTATACGTATACTTGTATCTATATCTTGTATAGTGAGAATCAAACTCTGATCAGTAAATGAAGCTCACATAAGCCTGTATATAAGTTACTTAGCGTATTATTTAAGAAATATCCTCAGGTCTTTCACTTTATGCCATCAGAGAAAAAACAAAGTAAAAAATACTAGATACTATACTAGTATATACTATAGATAGTATAGTTGATACTATATAGATATTATACTATAGATACTAGTAGAGTAGATACCATAGATAGTATCTACTACAATCTAGGTAACATAAAAGTTAACTAGAAGGAAGGAAACGAAACAGTTGGAAAAATCAAGTGACAATATAGCTTGAAAAAATACCCAATAAAATTAAACAATACAAAGTAAACATTAAGAAAATAAATAATTAATAAAAAATAATTAATAGGAAAAAATAGTAGAACTGTTTCTTTATGTATATAAATTTAATTCAATCAGACGAATTTAACATCTATCATCAGTACTTGACTGTTCATTAATTGTTAATAATATTGCATATTTTCTAATATAGAACTAATTTATATTTGCTGCAGCACAGTTCTATAAACTTCTGCCTATGAAGGACAACTTCTCCGTGGATGGCACTCTATAAATACTATACGCCAACTAGGTTGCAGTGGCAGTCCCACAAGGGAACACACGTAGGCCAAGCATTGGCCCTTTGTGATACCACACAATGAAGATTGATTCTACAGTGGGGAGTCCTAAATTTTGCCTAACTCAAATGTATTTAGAGTAGGGATCTTTAACGAGTACCTGACATCGTACAGGCTCGGGACCGACGGTTTAACGTCCTTCTCCGAGGGACGACGTGCTCAGATTTATTCACCTCCCGCGTGTATAAATGGAGGGCCAGGTGAGGATTTATCAGTTCTATCAGTACTACCCGGTTCTGATTCAGTTCTATCTACCCCGGTCCTATCAGTTCAGAGGTGAGCACTTAACAACTGAGCTAGCCTGGCCCCTATACGCCAACTAATTGCCAGCATAATGACAACTTTAATAAAAATCGTCTGAACAGATTTCTCTAAATCGACTAAAACAGCCTTTTTTTTTTTATTATTTAAGAAAATATCCTCTAAGAAAGTGCAACATTATTGCTGAACTTATTATTCCGTCCCTAGGCTAACAACAACTTAAATATGAAATAAGGCTAGTTATTTCTTTTGTGTTTTGCAGATATTCTGCTCTCACACTTACACATATATACTCATATATACATATATAAACAGGTAAACCAGTTGGCAAGATTTATTTTAATGGATTCTTGGGACCTAGAAACACGAATACCCTAGAAACTCGATATCATGATATTGACCCAGACACAATGCTTTCACTCCTGTATATTTCATATAAAGGATAAATGAACGTAAAATCACTGGTTTGAATATGCCTCATTTGGTATATAAGCTCCATAGGTCAATGTTTTTGAGAGGAAAAAATCTGATGATACGAGACCTTTGTAGTCTCTCCCAACCGGTGGGTCTCTCCCACTTCAAACAAGCATTGAAATATCACTCATCTATTTAAAGAGGCGTGGTCCATTTTGTTAAACATCCATATATGTGATTGACAAGTATAACATTATATGAGACCGATTTTTAGTTTATACACTGAAAATGAACAAGATTGTAGGGAAAGGTTTTAAAAAGGTACTTTTTTTGCTCTAGTAACTTTTTGAAGTATAACTCCACTGTCAGACCGCTCGTTATGATTGAAAGATCTTAGTATATATCTATATTATACTATATATATATATATATATATATATATATATATATATATATATATATTGGTATAAATAGGCAGCAGATCCTCTTTTAAACAGGTATCATTAAAATTAACCGCAGTCTCGGCATTCACGATCTTAAGACTGAGAGATTCGATCCTACGAACTCCTCCTGCTAACAGGGTTCAACTGGAAAAGGAGTTGGCCAAGTGACATGTTAAATTAAAATCGATGACTCATGCTTAGTCATTGCTATAAATAGATTAAAAGGATTACTAAAGGTTAATATAAAGAGAAGGTGAAAGGTTGATAAAGAACAAGAAACAAGCGGTTAGAATAAAAGAGTTGAAAGGTCAACAGTATAACTGGACTAATAGGTAATAAATAGATTAAGAATATTAAAGTAAATGAAGGATAAAAGATTATTAAAGTATATATATATATATATATGATCAAACCACAGTAAGAAATGGGAAAACGAGACTAAGATCTTTCAACCCTAACAAGCGGTCTTCGTCAGAGTCAAAAACCCAACTGACGAAGATCGCTTGTTTCCCATTTCATATTGTGGTTTGATCATTTATTGTTATTTCACGTGTTTATATGAAATCTTTATATATATATATATATATATATATATATATATATATATGGAAAATTGAGTCTTTGTTATGTTTCTTGTTATGTGTCACAGTTTAGTGTAAATATAATCTATCCTGGCTGACCGAATTTCGTTTATCAGTATATATATATCGAAAACAAGATTTGCAATAAAAACGTGCAATAGCGGAATAAAAATCAGCATATAAGTCACAGTGAGAAACTCATAAATTAGACAAAGTTCTTTCAACCAAAAGAACTGGTCTTCGCTCAGTTGGTTCACGTGTAACAACGACAAAAACCTGTTATTTATTTGAAAAATCTTAGTCCCTTCTCCTCTTCTCTTACTGTTTTTTGAAAATTTGCATAAATTAATATATATAATTTTAATTAACTGAATATTAAGCATTAATATATTATCGACCGTGTGGTAGTTAAATAACTAAAAATGATGAATCGGGATGTGGTCAGCATTTTCAACTTTCAATCAAACTCTCATTGCCTACATTTAAAAAGTAGGAATAACTATTTTTGCCTTTGAAGAAGGTTTTGAATAAAATCGAAACGTTGGCAATGAGAGTTTCATTTAAAGTTGAAGAAACTGACCGCATCCCGATTCTTCTTTTACAGTTATTTATAATTTTAAATAAATTGCCTGTGTGAGACAGAATCAATCAAATTATTCAATGTTTTTTTAAATTAACAATTAAATATTGAATTTAAAATGTTATATATATATATATATATATACTTTTTTTCGTTGGAAATACGATCCAAAACGGACAAATAAGAGAGGTTTCCCTCTCTTATCTCTCCTGAAGACTGTTCAAACCGAAAATTAGAGACTGTAAGTGTGTTCTTCTGATTTTTCTATATATATATATATATATATATATGTAGTCTGACTTTGGTTGGGAACACTGTTCTACTATCTGGCAACACTGTTTTTACTATTTTTTAATATGGATTGTATTACTGTTCGTTGAGAGACCATGTGAATTATTACAGACGATACTTGTGTTTTGTGAATAGAGAGATGTTGAGTTACAATTATTATTGAAGATTATAATTGCGTTCTATAGAGAGAGAGGCGTTGGATTTTATTAATGTGATATCAGATTACATATATATACTTGTTAATTAAACATTTAAATATTGCATTTAAATTGTTATCAATATATATATATAAAAATTAATAATCAACAATAACTCTTGATATAATATATGAATTAAATACCACAATAAACAAATATATATTAATAAAATGCTCTAAGGCCTTTCGTTACAACATCATCAGAGAACTAAATGAAACATACTACTATAAATGAAATAAAAACTTCTATCGATATTGAAGACTATTGAAGATTTCAATCACCCAGGTTAACTTGTTAATATATTTTTTGTTTGTTTCATTCTCTCTGATGATGTTTAAGGAAAGGCTTTAGATCATTTTGATTAATATATATTTGTTTAATGTGGTATTTAATTCATATATATATATATATATATATATATATATATATATATATATATATGTTTTATTAAAATTATGCCAATTTTAACTTTTGTTCTTTTCCGAGTTAATTTTTCAAGTTTTCTCACTATGGATTTCCACCTTTCTGGTAAAATATAAAGTAATTCACCATTTGTTAAAATTGGCATAATTTTTAATAAAACATGTTTGATTGAAGGTCTGCTCCCAAAATACACAAATATATATATATATATTTGATTGATTTTGTTTACTACATATAAGGTATAACAGATGGCGGGAGTCGTTCAGCTTTCGTTTATTTCCCTATGTGTGGTCCACAATGAAAAAAGTGATTAATTTATTCACATCTTTACTTTCTAACTAGAAGTGGAAGTAGACTCGTCTAGTAGTACAAAGAGAGGCCGCCGGAAGCGCCACCTGTCAGCCCATTGTTCACAGTAATACGGGACTTTAACAGGCGGCACACGATAACAGGAGACATTCCTTCAACTGTTTTATAAAAAAAAAAAAAGAAATGCAAGCAAAAAATTATCATATTCATCTAAGAAATGTTCACATGGTTAACTGTACATATTAAAAGTGAACTCCCATAGAGTTATATTAAAGGAAGTACGGATAGGCCTGGGAAAACAATTGAAATAAGATTCGTTTGCAACGCCGCATCATTTCAGTTTATTGAAATTAACATGGGAATTACAAAAACAGTTGGACGGTATCTTCTAAATAATCACTAACCGATTAGTTTATGGTTTTTTCTTCTTTTTATATATTCGGGGAAGCAACAGAATCACGTTGAATTAAAACATTTCTTTTAAGTTATAATCCAAGCTATCTACTAGTTGTTAATATATCGACGCAAATTAACATTGACGAACCCACATTTTACATTCCTTTGCCGTTTTTCAAAGCGAATAGCAAATATAATCCAGGGCAAGTATTAATTTTAATATAAAGTAAATTTTTTTTGTTAAGATAAATACTTGTTTGTAGTAATAATTAACACAGTTGTGCTACTTTTCCCATTACCCTTATCAACAAGTGCAATGCACATTTTGATCATTCCATTGAAAAAGTAAAATATAAATATTATTTTCTGTTTAGTGTAAAAAAATTATATAAAGTAACAAAATGTGCTTCCTGTACACGTATTTTTTAAAAATTAGTATTAAACTCATCCTTTTAAAATGTACTATTTTTGGAAACAATTTTGCGACAATCCATCAATCAGTGTCTTCAATCAATCGTGTCTTCAGAGTCTTCAGTGTCTTCAATCAATCGTGTCTTAAGAGTTTTCAGTGTCTTCAATCAATCGTGTCCCCAGAGTCTACAGTGTCTTCAATCAATCGTGTCTTAAGAGTTTTCAGTGTCTTCAATCAATCGTGTCTTAAGAGTTTTCAGTGTTTTCAATCAATCGTGTCCTCAGAGTCTACAGTGTCTTCAATCAATCGTGTCTTATGAGTTTTCAGTGTCTTCAATCAATCGTGTCTTATGAGTTTTCAGTGTCTTCAATCAATCGTGTCCCCAGAGTCTACAGTGCCTTCAATCAATCGTGTCTTATGAGTTTTCAGTGTCTTCAATCAATCGTGTCTTAAGAGTTTTCAGTGTCTTCAATCAATCGTGTCCCCAGAGTCTTCAGTGTCTTCAATCAATCGTGTCTTATGAGTTTTCAGTGTCTTCAATCAATCGTGTCTATTCCTTCAATCAATCGTGTCCCAGAGTCTACAGTGCCTTCAATCAATCGTTGTTTCTTTATCGTAGATTTTCAGTGTCTTCAATCAATCGTGTCCCCAGAGTCTACAGTGTCTTCAATCTAATTTCGTGTCTTAAGAGTTTCCTCTAGTGTCTTCAATCAATCGTGTCTTAGAGTTTTCAGTGTTTCAATCAATCGTGTCGGTCTACATTTCAAAGTCTTAAGTTTTCAGTGTCTTCAATCAATCGTGTCTTAAGTTCAGTGTTATCAATGTGTCAGTTATCTTCAATCAATCGTGTCTTATGAGTTTTCAGTGTCTTCAATCAATCGTGTCTTAAGAGTTTTCAGTGTCTTCAATCAATCGTGTCCCCAGAGTCTTCAGTGTCTTCAATCAATCGTGTCTTATGAGTTTTCAGTGTCTTCAATCAATCGTGTCCCCAGAGTCTACAGTGCCTTCAATCAATCGTGTCTTATGAGTTTTCAGTGTCTTCAATCAATCGTGTCCCCAGAGTCTACAGTGTCTTCAATCAATCGTGTCTTAAGAGTTTTCAGTGTCTTCAATCAATCGTGTCCCCAGAGTCTACAGTGTCTTCAATCAATCGTGTCTTAAGAGTTTTCAGTGTCTTCAATCAATCGTGTCTTCAGTGTCTTCAATCAGTCGTATATTCCGAGTTTCGGAATCAATCATAAGTCAAAATGTTTACAGTTTATAGGAAAAAATTCCTTATTTTTTGTTTATAATATCTGAGTCATAGATAAAGGTCAGATTCACAATAATTCTAAAGATTCAACGCTTTAAATGTAGTAATTTATAAGAAAAAAATGTTTAAATTCAAATTTTTACCAGAAAAGTGATTTTCCTATTATGAAATGTTGCTCACTAACAATAGCGTTCATTTCACTTATTTGTAAAATATGAACTTGATGCAACAAACAGTTTGGCTTGTAGCGTTACCACGAACTCTTGGGTACATACCCATCCACCCACATATAGAGAGACATCATTAAAAAAAGGTCTGAAAAAGACTTTGAAGACCTCAAAACATATAAATCCGTCAAAATCTCGAAATCGAATTTTTTCATGATTACTGTTTATACTTTACTGATAGTAAAGTAAAAATTTGGAGAGGCTTGCTCTTAATTATACTATAAATGAACGTAATGTTAAACTCACTGACAATTATTTAATTTTTGATTTTTTTATGCGGGTTTTGCGTAGATAATCATAGATCAAAAATCATTGATCAATAATGTATCATCTGTTTGCATGTGGCTGTAATAATTTCATCAGTTATAAGTAGTTAAAAATCATTGGTCACTCAAACATATGATTAGTATTATTAAACTAAGGACCTATATATTATCGTTGTACGTAATACCAAACTATCTGGTAAGTTATTATCCAATTCATACAAAACTGATTCAATGATTTTCTCTTAATCCATATGAGTGTTAACTTACTTTTGCTGGTTTCATATCTGATATGTCAGTGTAACAGTGGTTGTAATAAAATGTCAGATTGATCAATACTTTAAGTTTGTAGTAACTGTAGAGTGATTGTTGCCACGGAAAACAGATGATGTGTAATTGATTATCTACTTCTGCATCATTGCCATATTATAATAGAACAAATGGTTGTCAACGAGTTTGATATTATGTTTACTTATAGCAAAGTATAGTCCAATCCAGATTTTTTATTCATTGTTGTAGTTGAAATACAATAACTATATTAATAAAATTGTAAGAACTGAAAAAAATAGAGAAATTATATTTGCAATATACATTATGTTAAGTAAACAATAGAATTGTTTTGCTGGCATCAGTGATTGGGAGAAACTGGGATGATCTCGTATTTGAGCTAAGAGAGAGCGAGTGAGTGCGTTTATTTCGAGCTGTAATCAGTGTAATACTCGCTCAGAGGCTGCTCTGATTAGGAGAGATTTTCTTTCAGCCCCTTCAGACCAAACAACAATAAACTCAGTCTTGTAGGGTACAATGTCCTTTGTATTTTCATTGAATTTTTTATAATTTCTTACGAATTTCGTATATTGAATATTTTTTCATTGAAATGTTTTGTCCCCCCTCCTCATGTTACTGTTTGTTTTATTGTTTAAACCAATCCCCTAGCGGATGATAACTTCAACCGTTTACCGGCTTTTTGTTTAATCTGTGATTCTTAGATTCTGCATTGGGAGTCCTAAATTTTGCCTAACTCAAGTGAATTTCGAGTAGGGATCTTTAACGAGTATCTGACATCGTCCAGGCTCGGGACCGACGGCTTAACGTTCTCTCCAAGGGACGATGTACTCAGATTTATTCACCTCCCGTATCGAGGGCCAGGTGGGGATCGAACCCCGGACTACCAGCCCAGAGGCGAGTACGTTAACCACTGAGCTTACATGGCCCCTCAGGTCAATCTTAATATTCCATAGACACTCATGGTCAGTGTTATTTATTCAAACTCATTTATTTTTGGCACCTTAAGGTAGTTAATGTAAGAAGCGTTCTGTATGATATTATTTATATTATTATTATTATTAGGATTATTATTATTTGAGAGTGATTACATCATTACGACTTAAATACTATTGTACTAAAGTCCCCCAGCAGTTTGCTTCAACGCCTCCAAGAAGATCAGCACTTTTTCTGGGTCCAGCACTTTTTGTTGAAGTCCCGAATCACCTACCTCTGTGCAGCAAAGTTGTATGACAGTCAGCCAGCAGGTGCAACGGTGTTTCTACCTCTTCTTTGCAGAATCTGCACAAATCATCATTGGTAATGCCCATTCAGGCTCCATACGCTTTGAGAGAAAGAGACTTCCTTTTTCTTTCTTCGGGAGAGTCTTCTTCGGGTTCTTAGGTGCACTTTTGGGAGGTTGGCTCCCACTAGTTAGCGCTTTTGGACCTTCTGCGATTGCGGAGGATACTCTCCGGAGTACTTCCTCCTTAGTATCATACAGGAGAAAATCTCTGAAGCTCTGTCGGTGGTATTTCATCCGCTCCAAAGAACACTGCATACCGGTGTAAGGCTATTTACCCTTGAGATTCCGTTCGTAATACAGCAACCCCTGTATGATCCATCCTTTGGTACGGATTGCATAACGCCTTGGATTGGGGCTGGGATAAGAGAAGACGATTTGGGATGTTGGAAGGTCAAAAGGCCCTGGTCACCTTCTCCTCCTGTCTCGTTTGTCCCTGCATATAGCAGGTTAACAGGGTAACCTCGCGAAGGCCGAAAGTCGGATGTCAGTGTTACAGGGTAGTAGAGGCGCATAATCACTCCATTATTACCATTTCTGTATTATATGAGAGTAAATTGATAAAAAAGAAATGTTTATACATGTGACCTTGTGAAAACTGAAAATTTATTTTTGAAATACCAAAAAAACAGAAACGATAATTTTCTTTAAAATTATACATACAATTTGTTGAATTGTTGAGGTACATCTTATCTGGATTGTGAAGAAATAATTAGTTGTACAAATTGTAATAAATAAATTCGGTATTCGAGGGACTCCAGGAAGTGCGGATATCGGTGTGATAAAGAGAGAAGGAACCACGGTTTGATGTTGACCGCAGCAGTTCTGCAACCTTCGAAGCGAAATAAATTTCAGTTACCTAGAGGACAGACAGTTAGAAATTGCCGATGATTATCCTTGTTAAGGCCTGAATTTAAGACTTCAATATAAAATTTCAAAGTCAAATTTGAAATTCCTTCATGTTTTGAAAAGAAGACTTATATGTATTTTAAAAATAAGGTATTATTCTAGAATTTCTAACTGTAATTGAATGATTCCATTAAAATAATAAATTAAAATTTATACAGACAATGTAAAATTTTGCTTTGTTAACCACGTTTATTTACTTATTGATTTCAATTCGCTTTTTTTTTTACTTAATGGTTTTGAATATATCTATAACTATATACACTTTTTCGATGAAAATACGATCCGAAATGGACAAATACGGTTCAATGTACATAAAGAAACATAGAGAAATTAAAAACACACACTTACAGTCTTACTTATAGTTACTTACAGTACAGACGGGTCTCCAACCGTCTCTGTACCAGTGCGCTTGGTTTCCCTTTCTTATCTCTCCTGAAGACGGTTCAACCGAAAATTAGAGACTGTAAATGTGTGTTTTTAATTTTTCTATGTTCTGTATATGCATTAAACTCTATAACTATATAGGTGTATTATGTAATCGGGTCAACTTTCTAGGTTCAAAATCAAACTCTCGTTGCCGACGTTTTACTTTTATTTTCAAACCTTTTTCATAGGCCTGCTAACAAAGGATAATAAGAAATCATATATAAACACCTAAAAATAAAAAATGTGAAAATAGATATTACGTCTTGTGGAATACTACAAGCAGAAGTTTTGAGATATATATAAAATTTTTTTGAATATTCAAATAATTATGGAAAAATTGTATAATCAGTTGTTTTCATAGGCGTTATTAAAATGATTTTTATGTTTTTTTTTATGTAATTTTAATTTAAAAGTAATGTATTTATAAAAAATATTTAAAAAAATATTAAAATTAATGCCTTCAAAAAACGAAAGACTTCATTAAAATTTTGTATTTCATTAATTTTGATAAAGTTTGAACGATAGGTATTTTTAGTGCCGAAATCGATACAGCGGTGACATTTTAAGTTCTTCGAAAGTTGCTTGTTCCGAGGCGGGGAGGTAGAATGGAATCACCTCCGTTCGGAAATATTTTGGGAGCCAATACCATTGAATAGATTTTCATATTAATTGGCCAAATTATATATCATTCCTTGGATCAAAAAATAGTTTATACAGAGAATTGTCAATGTACATTTTTGTTACATTTCGAACTGCTGAACGTAAGTTATAAATGAACGTAAGTTGTTTCTTTAAGTCCTGGTAATGTACACCGTTCATACTGTACTACATATACATTAATTCAATTACCGTAACTTATAAAACACCTCTAAGTCATATATTATAAAAATAAAATTTTAAAAATAATAACATAAATGTACTTTCAAATATGTTAATTGAATTCAAGCAACAAAATAGATGGAAATGTAATTGGAATTAAGCAAGTGTTATTCAAATTCAGTTGCATTTGGCAGTGGTAATCGAAGCAAATTCCAATTCACGTCCACAAACATTTGTAATTTTTTTATGACACGTGAAATCCTTTTGTAATTTTGAAATTTTAATTTATTTTTTTGAATTTTTTATATTAAAACTTTGAACGTAAAAATGAAAAAAAAACGTAAAATGAATGAACCTCAGTAAAGAATTTTCTGTACTGATCCGCTATCAGTATCGCTATTATAGTTTATACATTTCAAAGCTTGGATTCGTAAATTTAGTTTTAATTCAAGATAGTACAGATTTTTTTGTAGGTGAGCATAGTTGGTTTTAATACAGAAAGAATCGATGTTGTGTTGACGGAAATTTGGGTTCAAGATTGATTTAATCGCTTAATCTGTAGAAAAGGAGCATTTGGGATAGTTGAGTTGAGTTGGTTCAATTACGAGAGTTTAGTTATTTGCGCGGCCTTCCGGCCGAGTTAATAGTAAACACTGGACCAAATAGTGATTGGGTGATTTCAGTAATGCTGCGGGTGGTTTATGAAATGGGGCAGCGGGTTGAGATTGGTGCATCGCAGTGGGTTTCGAGGCTAGACGAGTGGGAGAGCAAAGCGTGGGAGGGGGACTGCGACACGTATGTGACAGTCATGGTAGTGAGCAGAGACAGTTGTTCTCGTGTTGTCGCGTATAGCCATGTGGGGTAGATTACTGGACGGATGGTCCAAGTGTGGGCGGAGAAGACGAGAGACTGCCCTGGGCAATGGCTGGTACAGGCAGAGCAACCGAATGGAAGCTTATGTCAGGACCACTTCCTCTGTTGTTCTTATCGCTGAAGACGTTCTATCGGATGGATCATCTAGTGAGGGTTATTCCTCGGAAACTGCTCTTCATTCTGGCTCTGACAATACAACTCTGTCTATTCAACATGTTCATGCTCTTGAGGACCCCAATCAAAGCCTCAAACAGTCCAACAAAAGGTACTCCTTCCTCAGAGACAACTCTGTCACTCAGACTTTTCCAATAAACTCAAACCCTCTAATCATTATTAATATAAACCTCAAGGTTTTCCTTAGCTTAACACTGTAGCTCTTACATTATTGGTCCAAGATTATATGAAAGTACATTATATATATATATATATATATCTTTACAACTAGTTTTCTGAAATAACTTTAAAGTGGTTTATGCTTCTATTGTCATTATGGTAATTTTGTTATTGTAGTATCATCTGTGTTGATTGTCAAACACTTTTGCATATATAAATATATAATGTTTGATTTCATTTGACTCACTTGTTTATCTCTTTCCATGAGAATGGAATATAAATGAGCCTGCTTTCAGTGTGCAGCTATCACTCATTTCTTTAGATAGAACCTAAAAGTAACAAGGATAAAACCATTTAATTTTAATCATCATGGAAACTAAATTCTATCCTTATGTAATTCAAAGACTGTTTTGAAACATATAATGAATTTGGCCTCATCTGAAGTTATTGCCAATTAATCCACTATGGTCAGTACAATTATGTACGTACAAACAAACTATTTTTTATTTTATGTTGGAACTTTAATAAGTTCAAATACATGAGCACAGCTCAAAACATTAATTACTCCAGATTCCAAGGCAATGTTTCCCTGAAAATTGTTCAGCATTTTCAAGGCTTGAAAAAATAAGTAATACTATAATCACATTTTTGAAAACCAATACTTCCGCACAATATTAACTAACAGAAAACAAAAACACAATAAGAAACAAACAAAAGCTAATCAAAAGAAAACCAAACACAGACAGTGATTTTGTTTTTATAAGATAGATGTGTTTCTAATATAATTGCATTTTAGGGTAAATACCACATAATAATTGATTGCACTACGTTAGAATAATGGCATTTATTAATTATTAAAGCTAAAAACAATTAATTTAAAAGAGTAGTAATACTGCAAAATAAAGCAGATAGACACAAAGTCGACTTGTAATCTAAGGTAATACATTTTTTAACCTAATCCTCAAAAACATATTTTTTATTTGAAGAATCAGTGTTCGATAAGCTATATTATTTTTAATAAGTTGTATATGTTTTCAAGCACATGATACATTAGCTACAATATATATTGACTAAGGTGGCCCTGGCCAATCTATAAATAGGATATAAAAGTGTTGGTATTCGTTAAAAAATTAATTAAATGGAGATAATGATTTAATTCATTTATATTTAGATTTACTATTTAGATGAAAATGTCATAAATCGTTTATAGAGTTAATTTTTTTTATATGTTCAATTTTCATATTTAATTTTGTAATACTTGAAAAACAACTAAGTTTGAATAAAATTAAATATTTTTTATTAATTTTTTTAATTCATGTTCACATTTGCAGTATTTTATGTATATTTCATAACTGGAGAAGTCCAGTTTTCTCCAGAACATTTCTGTCTAAACCCCTTTGGGAGACACCTAGTTTAATTCATTACTTGTCCAATCTGTTATACTCGTAGTGAGATATTTTTTTTACGAATGGGAATTTCAACAAAATGACTTCTCCCTACAAAAAGAACTTTATGTTGAAACTAACAAGCGTTTCGAACAATTATTGTTCTTCTTCAGGTTTACATCTTCACTGTTGCCATAACATCTTCAACAGCGTGGATGTAAACTTGAAGAAGAACACAAATTGTTTGAGAGGTGTTGTTAGTTTTAACATAAAGCTCTCTTATGTGAAAACGTCATTTTTATTGAAACATCCATTTCATGGTAGAACCTAAAAGTTTAATGCCACGGGTCCAGCAACACATGAGAATAATGCTGTATTTTTGTAACTTGTTTGAATTTGAAAGTTTGCCTATATCAAGATGTATTTATTTGAATCTAGAATTTGAGCTTTGAATCACATTAGGAAATTCAAAGGTATGTTAGTTTCTGTTAGTTTCAGAATTTGTAATGTGTCTCTAGTCAAGCAAATTTCAAAGGATCACTTTGGGTTCGATACGTACCTTCCTACGTATAAGATTCTTTGGGCAGGATACGACCTTATTCTTTAAGATTAATGAGATGTACGAGTGAAGGCAAACAGTGGAGCTTTCCTTAGAATGATCTCTGAAGTTTTTTCTGTCATTCCTGTGGATTGATTCTTAAGAGTGCAGATGTTAACCTGATGAAGAACATTAGATGTTCAAAACGCGTTGTTAGTTTGTGTTGAGACGTAATTCTTGAAATTTCCTAATTTGAGAATATATTACATATTTAATATCAGTGATAGTTTGAAAGTGCTGTTTTACGTATGACTGGCAGTGTTTTGGTCGCATATTGACACTGTTTGTAAGTGAAGACGAGTAAGGTGAAATCCCGGGTTGCAAACAATCAACATGTTCATCAGAGTGAGGGAGATCTTTGTCTTGATGTAGTGATATTACTTGAAAACAATATGATTCACACAGCTATGTGGAGCAGAAAAACGACTTTATCATTTATACAGGTACTCCTTTAAGCAATAGAAATGCTTTTCTATTGTATCTAGTTTTCTTGAAGAAATTATTTCAGCTGTAATATAATTTGGTAGATTGAAAAACCCAAAGCTATTGTTCTGCTATTGATAAGTAGAAAAAATCATTGAATCTTTTATACCATTATTAAGAAGAAAAAATAAATTGTCAACAACAAAATATATATATATTAGTATAATTGGGTAGTAATCATTCGGATATGTATGCTTTGTTAAACACGACTGAATGTTCAACAAATCATGCATATATATTATATATATATATATATATATATATATATATATATATATATATTCATAGGCTATCGAATAGGAAGGATTCATACAGAGATATAGATATCGGAGACTCTATATTTATATCTCTGTATCAATCCTTCCTATTTGATAGTCTATGAAAGTAAGTATTACATGATGAAGTATTTAACTTGTTTGCTTCTTAGTATTTATAATATATTATTAATGCATTTAATCCCTTTGACATTTGCATTTATCTAACGTCTCTCAGTGGGTGAGTCTTCTAAATAAGTCACTGTCAGATGGTTATTTTGTTTGATTATAATGTGATTATTATGAATTGTTTTGTATTTAAATGTATTTAAAGCTTTACCGGTCTTATAACTTTACACTATTTATGTAATAAGTCAATTAATTTGCTAAGTTCTTTTTTTCGTATTGATGAACCATTATATTTTTGGAAAATTTTAATTAATATTATTTATTTTAAAATCATGAATGCCTCACCCTTGTCTTCAAGTCCCTCCTGTCTGTGCCGAGACGCTAGAAATATTAGATTCCTAAAAATGTTGTCGTAAAACTTTACTTGCAGACTATTCTATTTTTATGATTCATTATAAGCCGTCATACCTCGTCTATTGCTGGGTGAGTATCACCCAGAAGTCACGCATATCAATACCTACTTTAAAAACAATGGTACCAATAGACGCCTGAATTTCTTATCTTTTTTTAATCTCTTATTCTTCGTTTACTGTTCAAGTTTTTTTTGTCCTGTCATCTTTTCATGTTTTTTATTGTTTTGAGTATTATGTCTATCTGGTGGTTGATTTCTCGTTTATTAGATTATCAGTGTTTTTGTGTTTATATATTTCCATTTCTTCCTTTACATTCAATCTTTTACCTTGTTTTCTTATTTTAATTAATCCCATTGAATGGGAAAATACATTATTTTCAATGTATGTGTTTCATGTCCGCTTGGTATAGATGGGTAGCAAAGTTTCATTTGTGCGTGATATTTTTATATTTATGAATGCGTTCTTTATATCTTTGTGTTAATGTTCTTCCTGTTTGTTTTATGTATACATGCATGTTTACAGTTTTTACATTTCAGTTTATATACACCGCTTTTACCATATATATTAGCTTCATATTACTACTTTTCCTTTATTTGTACGAGTACACATGTAATTAAATCATTACTTTTTCTTGCTTGTATGTAGCTTTTATTTTTTGATGAATTCATTTTAAATTAGAATTAGTAATAATACAATCCGTCATACCTCGTAAAGTCTTAGAAAAGCTCGACCGGTTTCGGGTCCGTCTGGATCATCTTCAAGAGCACCTAACTGACTGTGAATGTTATTTTAGGTGAATGTTATATATAGGTAGGTTATAGGAAAATAACATTCACAGTCAGTTAGGTACTCTTGAAGATATGATCCAGACGGACCTGAAACCGGTCGAGCTTTTCTGAGACTTTACGAGGTATGACGGATTGTATTATTACTAATTCTAATATTACTAACCTCAGTGGAACTAACCCATTAACTATATCATTTTAAATTGTTTTTATTTCTTGAATTTTTTATTTTTAGCATATTTACTATTGAGAATCATCTACACATTGGCTGTCATAAATGAAATGAAGTTCGTTTCTTATATCCTAAGATGCTTATTTTATGAATTTTATAACAAGTTTCTTCCTAATATATCCGATTCTGGATGGCTCAATTTAGCAAAGTATGTCAAGTTAAATAGTCTATTTGATGTACATACTTTTACTTTATATACCTAAAAATAGCAATATATAACAAAAATCATAGCGTGAGATGACATAGTCTTATATATTTGATTTTTTGCCACCATGCATTGTCTGAATAAATAATAGGATTTATGTAATTTTGGTGGATTTGAATCCACGACCTTTGTATTGAAAGTCCAGTGTGCTATGCTCTTGGCTATGGGGGGGGGGGGGGGGGGGGGGGGGGGGCTTTCTTACACAGCAATTCCAAAACCTGATATAAATACAGTAAATTTTGTATAAGTCAACTAAAGATGAAGCCTTGGATGTTGCGCATAGGTGAAACTGGGAATACCTGTTAATTTCAGTTTATGTTGGATCATTTAAGTAAATATTAAAGTAATATATGACTTTACAAATAGCGGAATTAAAAAGAAAGAAAAATGAAAAATAAATTACTTTTATTCATTACTTTTATTACTTTTTAGTAAGTTAAAATTACTGACTCTAGATGTAAAATCTATTTCTCTCATAGAATAAACCTAACCATTTTTCTTTCAATGAAAGATTTTTGGAATTTTATTGTTGTTTAGGCGATGTTTTTTGTTGCACGTATTTACTTTTAATTCTTGGCGCTACTCTTTGTGTAGCGGGGACTTTTTGCACTTCCTTTCCAAAACAAAAACATGAATTGAAAAAAGGAGCTTATGCCGTCTGTATGAGGAATGCTGAAACAAAACGTATATATATATATATATATATATATATATATAGTGTTGCCGGGACGGTTTCCTGCCGATGTGTTTCTGGCGTGCTTGGTCGCCCATTCTATTTTCTTCTGAAGACGGATCATCCGAAAATTTGAGTTTGTAAGTGTATCTCTTTCAGGTGTGTTGCTTTTTTCGTTTTTGAGCTGATATATATATACCTATATAATGAAAGAGTACTAATAACTGAGGAGCTTTGTGATAATGTCATTGTTTGTAAAATTATCGCATCACGGTTTCAAAGGGAAATATTTTTAATTCCATTATCGTAATTTGTTTTATCTATATAGGGCAACATTTTTTTTTAAGAATTCAATTTCCAATTCAGTTAGCATTTGCCATGACTATTCATAAGTCTCAAGGAGAGATTCTAAAGAAAGTTTTAGTTCATTTAGGTAAGGCAGTATTTCAACATGGTCAATTACATGAGTCATTTAGTTAACTGCATTTACGTGAACATGATTACAGCAAAAAGGAAGTTGATGGATGACCCAACTAGTTACTGGTAGTCTAGTATACTATAAAAACTGAAATTTTGCTTTGGATTAAGGAATCACTTGCCCTACTGGTTGGATATGTTTACATTTATTTACATTGACCTAGACACAGTTTTTTAGTGAAATAAAACTGTTATTTAGAGGTTTATTAAAAAAAAAATTTGAAATTTTCTAATGAGTTAAAATGATATGTTAGAAGAATAAAATTGTTAAATATAAAAAATAAACCCCCAATCATATATTTTCTAATATATTTCAATGTTTTTGACTAATGAAGCAAAACAGTTGGTTGTTAACGAGTTTGATAATATGCTTAGTTATAGTAAAGTTTAGTTTAAGTCACTCCATACTTATTATCTTAGTTTTTATTCCTGTTCAAATTGAATGCTTATAGGTAAGGCAGGACAGCGTCTGTCGAGGTAGCTATTATATAAGTATTAAACACCAAGTTAAGTTTTGCTAAAAGTAACATGATGTTCACTGACAAACTGTATGAAGTTTGCCGGGTCAGTTAGTAACGAATATTTGTAATATATAAACATTACTTAGTCAAAATGGAATATGTTTATACAAAATCTAGTGAGAATTTGCCAATTTAGATAATGTGCTCAGACATTTCATAATGTCAACTGACTGCTTCGTTCCAAACAATAACTACTTCTTTACCCCTGCACTTTCCCCTAGGTTTCTTCTAGGCCGTAAATCTCTTTTGCATTACATTATTTCAAAAAACATGCACAAACATAAACACACACACATACAATATTCAATATCCTCATATAAAATAATTTTTTTAAAAGAGATTACACAAGTCAGTACTCCAATGTTGTAAATATTCATGCAAAACAAGAAGAAACTTAAAAATGATATTACAAAAAACGGTAATTCAGTATGATGACTTTTATTATTGCCAATATCAACAAAGTAGATTTCAAATGTTTTAATACATTCTTTAATTATAAATGGTTATTGAATACTGTAGAATTTGTAGTTTGGAAGAAAAAAATTACATAAAAACACATTAGACATTCATTAGATTTGACTGCTACAGATGAAAAAGCACACTTTTTTTAAGATATATGTTACACTCCTTAAAGTAAATTTTTCTGACTCCATAGTAATGCAATCAGTTACTATAGGGTATTTACTTATATTGAAGGAATACAAAGAAAAATCCATAACATAAAACTAGTTCTTCTGGTTGACTCCCTCATTGCATTTCATAATAATTACCGTATTTCTTGTCTATTAAGGCTTTATTTCTCATTTTAAATATTTTTTAGTTTTGGGATAACATATTTTAAAGCTTTGTTTTATTTAAATTTGTTTATTCATAATTATTTAGTAATTTACTGTAAGTAAATTATTGTGATTGTGAAAACTTTCAATTTAGACATTTTGACGAATTTGTAAGTTTTGATGATTCCAAAGTCATTTATGAGGTTTTTTCGATAATGTATATATGTGTGTGTGTGCGTATATATATATATATATATATATATATAAAATAAATTCAAAACGAAGGAAACACACAGAAAGACACAGACATAACTCACACCTCCTGATGACGACGATGGTCGAAATATCGATGTGAGTTATGTCTGTCTTTCTGTGTGTTTCCTTCGTTTTGAATTTATTTTATTTAAAAAAGTCCGCTGGACCGTTTCTTTTAATTATATATATATATATATATATATATATATATATCCAAAGTTTGTGTACATGCT
Organism: Hermatobates lingyangjiaoensis; assembly: GCA_026182355.1. Classification (NCBI taxonomy): domain Eukaryota; kingdom Metazoa; phylum Arthropoda; class Insecta; order Hemiptera; family Hermatobatidae; genus Hermatobates; species Hermatobates lingyangjiaoensis. Next base: position 588,205 of record JAPFBL010000160.1, read on the forward strand.
ACAGTCCACAATTTTTATGGATAAAATTAATATTTTATAGGAAAGCAGGCCTTATGGTGTAGTTGTGCTGTATAGTTTCGAAGCAAGTATGTACGATGAAAAAGTCACTTTTTTTGGGCAAAATGTATTTTCAGACAACTTGTTTTTCTCTTAAACTACTAATTCTAGAGTCTTAATATTTTGGTATTATTATTGAGGTTAAAAAAAGCAATTACTAAAAAAATGCTCACATTTTTAAAACAACAGAAAAAATGTTTTAATAAATGTTAAAATTTTGACTTCTGATTGAATGTTATACACTTTGAAGAGACAAAAATTATGTTTTTAACCAGTTTGAAACTTTTTTACTTATAGCAAAGTTGAATGTGCGGCATTCCAGATTTTTTTTCATCAACATTGTGTTAGAAACAAACCCAGCGCTCTTATTAGTCGACTGTATTATGCATAGATTCTTGTTATGGCGCAAACCACAATAAGAGTTTTCCATTAACATGTAATCTATTATATGAACATTCAGTATCTGTTACGTGGAGATAGTTCATTACTGTGTCTCTACTAGAAGTTATCGGAAATATGAGAAAATTAGTTTGTGTTGAAATGTATCCCATCCATATGATTTTGTTTTGTTTTGTCTAAACTTATTCATGGTTTAGAACAAACTCAATTTATGATGGGGAATTTAAAAAAAAAAATGTTTCCCAATATAGAAAAGCATTATGTTAAAAACTAACAAGGTGTTTCCAACACTTAGTGTTATTCTTCAGTTTTACATCTACACTAGTACTTTCTAGGCCCCTGTGATACCTAGTCAAAATTTAACATCTGTTAAATTTTGACTTAACATTTGTTAGGAATATTTTCAATTTTATATGATTATCTAATGATGATTTTGCTGATTCATTTTGCAATTCACTGTAAAACATATATGTAGTGGACAAAAAGTCAATGTGCATCAAAAAAAATGTGTTACTTTATTAGTGCGTTGTGATATAAGTGTGTAAAATATAATGAAAAGAGTAATGTACCTATTTTTCAGTAAAATTATAAGTAATTTTTAAAATTCATATTCTAATAATATTTTTAAAAAGTGTAAATTAAAATATGCAGAAGCTTCTTTATTTACAACTTTCTTGCTAATTACCTTGAATATTTATTTTGCGTTGTTCTAGCTGTTTTACGTTGTTCTTGGAATATTTCTCTTAGAATTTACTATTAGTATTTACCATTAAACACCCATGGGTCTTTAAGGAGTTACCTTAAGGTCAACGTAAAATAGCGAAGAAATTCGGGACAATCAGGAAGAAGGTCGTAAATACAGAAGTAGCTTGATATTTTAGTTCAGTGTTTATAATATACAGATGTTATTATAAATTACATCCATTCAAATCAAATAAACACGATTTATAAACCTCAAATTGTTATAATATCGCAAGCACAATTAACATAATTACATTTTACTAGTTTTATCTACGTGAGCCCTCAAGTTTGGTATTCAACAATATAATCCATGTTTTGATTATAACGAAAGCTGTGTCTTGTTGCAATAATATAGCGTGTTACATCGGGATAACATATAACATTAAAATTGGAATCTCAATAGAAAACTTCCTGGAAAACTAAAAATACCGCTTTTTTTTATAGAAAAATTCAAGGAAATCAATTGGACAATAAGAGTAGTTTTATTAATATGAGGCGTGTAATATTTGATGAAATGTACATGAAAGTGAAATCTGTTTTTCAACTGGTTGTACGTAACGAGAGAGATCAGAACAGATGTTATTTTAGGGAAACTCGCTAACTGGCAAGGTAAAAGCAGTACTGATTCACTCATCAGCCTTTGAAGCTTGTTAGGATACCGGTTAGCAGCTAACGAAAATAGCATTTCTCTATTGAACCACCTGTTCAGATCATCGTCCTGCCTTGACAACTGTAATATGAATTACTTAAAATACCTGAACTCTTTTTCTACTACTACTAAGCTACTAATTAAACTCTACTACTTCTACCACTATTATTACTACTGCTACTGTTTTCACTGCTGCTGTTTTCACTGCTACTATTACTAATACTGCCATGAATAATTACTACTTTTACTACACAATTACTACTAATAATTCTACTACTACTATTACTAATACTACTTTAACACTACTATTATTACTAATACTACTACTATACTACAACTTCTAGTAATACTATTATTACTGCTACTTCTAATACTATACTAATATTTCTATCACCACTACTACTACTATTACTAATACTAATTCCAATACTATATTAATATTTATATGGCCACTATTATTACTACTACTTTCACTACTACTATAACATACCATTACTTATTTTACATCTACTACTACATCTAACACTACTATTACTACTACCGTTACTAATACAACTTCAGCTACTATACCGCTACTTGATATTACTACTACTAAACTAACTTAGAAAATAAGGTTAAACCAACTTAGACACTGGGAGAAATATGAAGCACTTGATGCATAACATTGATCTATCCATTGCTGGGGACTAAAAAAAAGGAAGGGACAGGTTAGGCTACTGGCAGCGTGCCCTGGACTAGTCGAGTCGGGGTTCAATACCCACTCTGACCCTCGATTTATTTACGCGGGAGGTGAATAAATCTGAGCACTTCTTCCCTCGGAGAGGACGTCAAGCCGTCAGTCCCGAGCTTGTACAATGTCTGGAATTCGTTAAAGATCTGTACTCTAAATATATTTGAGTTAGGCCAAATTTAGGACTATCAATGTAGAATCAATATTCATTGTGTGGTATCACAAAGGGCCATTGTTCGGCATATGTGTGTTCCTTTGTTGGACTGCTACTGCAACCTAAACTAACGTAATCTATACCCTGAAAAGGTTCCTTCATCCATGTCTTTAATGTCTGAATGTCAGGGATCTCTCAAGTCTTTCTAAAGCCCTTATGCCTCGTTCTCTTGAACTCCTTCGAGTCTAAAATTTTTGGTTTAATTGAAATCGGGAGAACAAAAAGGAAAACAGAAAAATGGTTGGCTGGTCAGGTGGATCTTCATCTCAGGTTTACACAACCTTTTGAATCTTAAAGTACAGTCTCCGTCAAGTAGCTGTTCTAACATTATCTGTTGAAAGATCGCTTATACGGATCCCAAGCTAATCTGAACAACAGTTCTGCTTGAGAACTGTTCTGCTTGACACCTAGTATGATAAGAGACTGTAGATGTGCTTAACTACTGTTTTAATTTTTTTAGTTTTTTTTAGAATCATATGGTAGAGTATTTCTGGTATCATGAACAGTTCAGTTGTGATATTTAGATGTGAATATATTACCAAGATATATATAAATGAATGATGAGGAAGGATAAATAAATCATTATACTTTGAAGGCTACAAAAGAAATACTAACGACTCATGTATTCATAATAAACCATGGCAGTGTTTTATTAAAGTGGTGCATTGTTAGTGTTCACTAAAGATATTAATTTATTTTAAACAGTCATTAACAATCCATATAATAAGAATTAAAAATCTGGACCAAATCGTGGAGTTATGAGAAGGAATTGTCATAGAGGTGAAAGTAAGTAATGAATAATGACTTTGAGGTTTAGCGTTGGGCAAGCGAGGAGGCTAGCGGTGACCGCAAACTGAATGCCTATGTGTAACAGTTACGAAGGGAAGTGAGGCACAAAAAAGAGGCATTGGCAAAAAACGTGCAAGGCTACAATACGAGACAGCTTTACTTAGTGGCGAAAACAGGTAGCGGAAACCATACGAGTGCAAAAGTGTCTTTTGTTTCAATACACTTGAAGCTTGAAGAGTGTGGCTCATTTATTAGTTGACGCAGATGTTTTAGTTATAATCAATGTTGAAACCACAATAAGAAATGAGTAACTAAAAAGACTCTGACAGAGTCAGAGGCAAATCCCAACTGAAACCATAGATGTAGAAACATCTGGTAAGGGGTTGAGAAGAGAAGTATTGTTAAGAGTGTAAAGTGTAGGAAAGGACAATAGTCCAATATTGTGGTCTGAAAATTGATTATTTTACGTGTTTAGACATTATATGTGCTGTATAACTTGAAAAATTCCATATCACAAGTTATAATTTTACCTTACTCAATTTTATTAGAACGATAATTTTTTACGCAATGATATTTGTCGTATATGCACGGAACTAATATTCCTGCATTTTGAACTATTTTCTTTTAAAAAAAGGTCAGATTATTGTCAGTATCGAACAAAAACGTAATATATACGTAATATATGTAACTCAACACAGGGGAAGTACATATAAAAACTGGAAAAACGGACAGAGACCGCTTAAATATTTTAACATACATCGTCATTACAAGAAGATATTTGTTGCTTAAAAGCCAAATCAAGACTAAATGCTTCACTAAACACACTGAGAGGTCATTTAACATTTAAGATCAAGAGGGAAAAAGAGTGAAAGAGGATTAAGAACATTTTAGAAAATTAAGTATTTTTTTAAATTAATTGAATGAAATTAATTAAGAATTTTTAGAATATCAACTTTTAAAATCTTTCCTTTAAGATAAGAAAACTAGGCTTTTCTTTTTATTGTATTGTGATTTCTGGTAATTCACTTTTGAAAATTTTTTTTATTGTTTTTGGCAATCTTTCGACTAATGAAGATTTAATACTGGTGGACCCATTATCAGTTTCTTTCGGAGGCATTAGTGGTTGCTTTAAGTATTTAAACATATTAAGTATTTATATTTTTCATTGTCATATAAATTAGTAGAATGAACAAAGCACAGATGCTAATTTAAAGTAGACAGTAATTAGCTCTGGATCATGTGTTCTCTTTTGACGTGATAGCAGGTCAGGTGACAATATGACCACTAGATGTTGGTGACCCCGGTGACGTCAGGACCCCTTCCTGTGGACCGAAATACTGGTCCACTGGTGCTCTTTCCAGTATTCGCAGTCTAGAATTATCATTGCATTCCCCCCCCACGCACGCTCTCTCCATCTATATATATATATATATATATATATATAAAATTCAATAATATATCAACCGTTGGATAGAATAGGTATATAATGCAATCGGGATTTGGTCAATTTTCCAGGATCAAAATCAAACTCTCAATGCCGACGTTTCGGTTTTATTTAAACCTTTTTCATAGGCCTACAAACAAAGGATGACAAGAAATCATATATAAACATCAACATATAACTAACATCAAAATGGAATATTACAGTTGTGAAAAAACAAAAGTATATATACAAGTATAAGTAATAGAAAAGCAATAAACATTTTTATGAACTTACAGAAGTCAGAATTTTTGAATTAGAAAAATGATGAAATTTACATTATATAAAATGAAGTAACAATAGATAGTTAGTGAACTAACATCTTAACTGGTCAAAAACTTGGACCAGACTAACTGATTACAATTACATGTAAACCGAAACACTGTTCACTCAAAGAACACAAAAAAGAATTAAGGAAATTAAATTACACTAAAATCAACTTAACACTCCTGAATAAATAGTGTTCAAATTGGTAATGTCACTTCTATGATTAACTGAACTTAGATCTTTTTTAATATATAGCATTTCGAGGGTCTTTCTTCTTTGCTCATCTTGTTCTTTATCTACTATAATTGCTTCTTCAAAATCGAACATGTGACCTTCATTTATGGCATGGAATGCCAAAGCAGTTGCGTTGCTTTTATTAGTTCTTATTGAATAAGAATGTTGATAAAGTCTTTCTTTTAAAAAACGACTTGTTTCTCCGTAATAACGCTTGTCGCAGTCTTTACATTTCATTGCATAAATGAGGTTACTTTGTAACTCCTTTGGTATTTTTTGTTTCAAATTTGAAAATAAAGTCTTGACTTTTCTTTTGTTATAAAATGCCAATGTAACTTCAGGTACATTTCGTTTGAAAACTTTTCTAATTGATTGTGATAAGCCCTCAACATACGGAAATTTGAAATACTTTTTATTTAAAACTTCAAGTTCAGCATGATTTTGATTGGAATGTTCTGGTTGTTCTCTTGTATATTTAAACCAATAACGTTCAATTAAGTTGTTTGGATAACAATTTTTCTGCAAAAATGACTTTACCCTTTTCTTATTTTCTTTTAGAAAACAGGGACGACTAATTTCAACAACCTTCTTAACTAAATTTTGAACGCAATTCAATTTTTGGTTTATAGCAACGCTATAAATGGAAGGATAGCGCTATTTATAGTGTTAATGGTACATGATCCTTTTTTTGATGTCAAAGCTACATGGGTGGTTTTATTTATATTAATATTTAAGTGCCACTTTTTCAGCTAGACTTCTAAGTTATGTACATATTCTTAGAGGGTATTTGTGACGATAATGAGATCAGGATGTAGAGATAAGATTGCTGTGTCATTAACAAAAGTACAAAGGAGGATTTGAAGGTATACATGAATATCATAGGTGTAAATGTTATATAGGACTGAACCTAATGTACTACCTTGAGAAACTCCAGCTAGAATAGGGAAGATCGGAGATAGATAGTGCCCTTTTATAGTTGTGAGTATCTGTTAGACAGGTAGGATTTTAGAATCAGGTCGTATGTGAAGGGAAGGAATCTTTTTAGCTTGTAAGTACTAAAAAAAAGCAGAATATGTATATTTTTTATTTTATTTTAATTTTGTGAGATATATAAGACTTATGGGACAAGTTTAGTCGATACAATAACAGGAGTTGATTGATAAACAGTAAGCTCGATTCCAGACGATTACTCTAATCATCCTCTTCGAGACAGGAACGCTATTTGCATCGAATTCCCCCCGCTCAACACCAGCCTCAATTCCTTCTAACGGACCAAAAAGCCTGTGTCCCGCAATGGATTATTCTTATTGGACGTCGGTAAGAACAGGAGGGCAACAAAAAAAAAAAACTGTGACGGCCTCTCTGAAGCCTAACGCAAGGACCAGTATCAGTCAGACCTTAAGCTGCAAATGCGGTGCGCTGGTGTCAGTTTCTAGAGTGCAAGCTCTCGCGTCTTCACCGTCATGTGTCATGTGCACTCCGCTCAAGAGGATCTTCCAAGCTCTCCTTAAGTATGTACCCTCTCTACATTTCAGTTAAATATTGCTTTATGAATTGCAATCAGCTGTGAAGTAGACCTCAAGTCTTCTCAAATTCATATTGTGAGACATTGTAGTTTAAAGTTTTATGAATCCGATAAATAATCAAAATCATAATGGAAAATTTGAAAGAAGTGATCAAAATCTCATTTGAAAATATATTTATTCATTTTTTTATATTATAATGAAGTTTTCTTATCTTTAACAGACCATCACATATTTTCAATGACAAGAAGGCTTTATGTTTTTCCATACTTGAGTTCTGGAAAATCAAATAGAAGCAGATTCCTTTGAAATGAGGTCAAAAAAAATCAACTCGAGTTCTTAAATCAAGTAGTTCTTCATGCAGTTCAAGTTAAATAGTAGGAATTTATTGATCTCTCATTTATCTGGGCTTCTGCAAGAATATTAGACCATTCTCTTTCCAATAGGCTTCTTTTCATAAGATACATATCTTGAGCATTTCGTCTTTTTTTATGCCAACGAAGCAATTATCTGCAAATGTTTATTTACAACTATATTTAACCATATCCTGTGCCAGCTTAATCCTCTGTTTTGTAAACTTCTACGTTCTTATGGAATGGATATATAAAAGTATATTGAATTCTTTTTGGGAATCCAATCAGTACAATAATCTCTTTTCTTTCAGTTCAATTTAGAATTTTGACATTGCTTCCGCATTAATATTTTTGATAACATATATCTTCAAATTATTGTGCCTTTTTACATAGGCTGAGTTACTGCTATATATATTATATATAATCGATAAAATGATTTCACATAAACACATGAAATAATAATCAATGATCAAACAACAATAAGAAATGGGACATAAGACTAAGATCTTTCAACCGTAACAAGCAGTCTTCGTCAGAGTCAAAAACACAACTTGATCTTAGATCTTAGTCTTGCCATCCCATTTCTTATTGTGGTTTGATCATTTATATTATATATAATATACTACTATGAATTGAGCTATTAGCTTATTCACCATTTTTTATGTTTTGTTCTATAAATTATCTGAATACGATCAACTTGATGACAAAATTGAAAAAAAAATAATAATTAATTTATTGTTCTTTTTCTGAGCTGGTTTTAACTAGTAATTTACATCTGGTTAACCAACCATCGCTTCACAAGTGCACTTGGTGTCCCTATCTCTACTGTCCTGATGACGGTTCAACCGAAAATTAGAGACTGTAAGTGTGTTCGTCCCTTTACTCTGTATCTATAGGTTACTGTGAAACGTCATTATATATATATGATCAAACCACAATATGAAATGGGAAAACAAGACTATGATCAGTTGGGTTTTTGACCCTGACGAGGACCGCTTGTTGCGGTTAAAGGATCTTAGTCTTGTTTTCCCATTTCATATTGTGGTTTGATCATTGATTGTTATTTTACATGTTTATACAAAATCTTTATGTATATATATGATCAAACCACAATAAGAAATGGGAAAACAAGACTAAGATCTTTCAACCGTAACAAGCGGTCTTCGTCAGAGTCAAAAACCCAACTGAGGTTTTTGACCCTCAGTTGGGTTTTTGACTCTGACGAAGACTGCTTGTTACGGTTGAAAGATCTTAGTCCTGTTTTCCTATTTGTTATTGTGGTTTGATCATTGATTGTTATTTCACGTGTTTATGTGAAATCTTATATATATATATATATATATATATATATATATATATCAATATGAAATTAATGTTCACGTAGTAAGGATTTTAGTTTTTTAGGAGCGCATTTCTCTTAAAATATTTACTTTATTATAAGTTGGAGTTAATCTGGCTGACATTGTCTGAGATAATTTTTTTGGCTTAATACAGATGTCTCAAACACGCGGCCCTCTGGTCACTTGTGGGTCTTTACAAATTTTTTTGCACCTTCAGCGGTCTCAAAAAATACCACTGGTTGTGTTAACATGTTTTACTAAGTTATTTTACTTAGTAAAAAATGCAACAATATTTTTAAGACACTGTCGCCTCTACAGTTTCTGTAGCTACTGCGAGGATTTTAGGAATGTTTAGAAGTACATATGGATGTGAACAATTTTTCTGAGCCATGAAGAATGACAAGTCTGCACTAATATCACGGCTTACTGATAAACATTTACAAGCACTGGTAATATTGATGACCTTGTTGATTTAAAACACCACCATATGAGTAGTCCAAACAAAGTCTTACTGACACTGTGAACACAGTTATTAATTACACGCTCTGAATAACAAATGGTTTATCTGAAATATTAAATTTCATTTTTTCTTATCATGTTTGTTACTGACTATTTTTGATTAAATAACTTTTGTAAAATACTGTATTACATTATTTATTTAGTCTTACTTGTCATAATGCGGCCCTGGGGTTACTGTAAAAGTTTTTATACTGCCCTTGGGTTACTGTATAAATTCTCATTCGAACCTTAGATCACTGTAAAAGTCCTCATTCGGCCCTCAAGTTGCTATAAAAGTTCTCATTTGACCTTCAGGTTACGGTAAAAGTTCTCATTCAGCCAGCAGGTTACTGTAAAAGTTCTCATTCGGCCCTCGAGTAACTATAAAAGTTCTCATTTGACCGTCGGATTACTGTAAAAGTTCTCATTTGGCCCTCGGGTTACTGTAAAAATCCTCATTTGGCCCTTGGGTTACTGTAAAAATTTTCATTCGGCCCTCAGGTTATTGTAAAAGTCCTCATTCGGCCCTCAAGTTACTATAAAAGTCCTCATTTGACCGTCGGATTACTGTAAAAGTTCTCATTCGGCCCTTAGGTTACTGTAAAAGTCCTCATTCGGTCCTCAGGTTACTAAAAAAGTTCTCATTTTACTGTGGGTTTACTGTAAAAGTTTTCACTCGGTCCTCAGGTTACTGCAAAAGTACTAATTCAGCCCTTGAGGAATTTGTCTTTGAGGCCACTAACTGGTAACTTCAGCTAATGGGGTTGAATGAAAATATTGCAAATTATACGGTCACAAAGAGATATTTTAAAGTTAATGGAGCCCATTAGCTAGCTCTTTGTAATGGTATTAAAAAAAATTGTATATAAGAAGAAAAAATCTAAAAAGAGTAAAAGTGCGTTAGAAGAGCCAGTTTGAGTGCAACAGGCTGGCTAAATGAAAGTCCTTGTTAAAAGGGACATGTTTCTAGATAGCTCAAGGAACCTGTTCCACACCTACTTTCTACCTGGCTTAACTTGATGCGGGGAAAATGGTTTTATAGCTAACTTCTTTCTGACGTGATAAAGCATAACCATTTCAGGCAGGTTTTTGGTTGTGCGTTGCAAAAGGGTTACACTTACTGTTACCTTTATATTGAAAAAAAAGAAAAGAAGATCATATTGATGTAAAGCAATCGTTAACTTCTTTTACTTTCAACCGGTCTAAATATATAGTAAAGTTGATTGTGATTCTTGAGAAGGCATTTGAGGATAATCTGAAAAAGGATATCACTACTGGTTTAGTGGTACTTTTAACTGATACCATTAAAAGCCGATTATACGAGAGTTCCTTTTCTATTTCAGTCGTATTGACTGAAAATATTTATTTATTTAAAATAAATATTTAATTAAGCTAATTAACCAAATTAAGCAAATATTTATTTAAATCAGATGTACTAAACTTCTCAACATGACAACCTCATTTAAAGTATTACAGTTTTAATAGTCATGGGATTTCGCATAAACATTTAAGGTAGGGAATTAAAAAAAAAATCTGGAGTGGCCTACACTTAACTTTACTACAAGTAAATGTAATAAACTCATCAACAAGTAATTGAGTTTGTTATTATCATAATGGCACTAGAGTGCACATGTAATATTAACAACTATGGTAGAGGTTATAAAACTTGAAATAATTTATTTTGTCTGCTCATTAATGTAACACTGGTTATTTAGAGTACCCAGTCGGTCATCCTACTTCATAAGCCCTCAGTAATCAAAGTTTTAGCAGTGGTAAGTCCACAATTTACATTAACTATTCTTGCATTCGTTGTAATCCGCTATATAGTTCCTGAATAATGGAAATTTAGTAGAGTCGAGAGCATATTATAAAAAGCCTCTTCATATCCATCAATGTAGCAATCTACAGTGACTCATTTAATGAATAAAGAGTCTTCTATTATGTTAACAAAAAATTACTCCAAAATTTTTCGTTTTATAATTGTGAGAGGAGTGAAAAACTGTTTTACTCGTAACATACAATATTGTATAAAAAAGTACCGCTATCATTATTGGTTTTACCCAAATACTTCATAGTGTTATCATAACCATAACTATTTGTTTGCCGAATTCTCAATTTTATGTGGTACTTGACACATAGTGTGGTCACAAACTTTTTAAATTCATTCCAGCCCGCATACACTCAGACAAAAAAAAAAAAAAAATGCAATCAGGGAACTACAAGATAAGTAAGTATAAATACTTAGAATTTTTCCAATCAATTTGATCTTTACTGCTATATTTTAATACAATTAAACTTATTATAAAGTTACATTCTATTCATTGAATACAATGAATATATTTGAATGCATTGTATTTAAAACGAATTAATTATCAATAGATCAAATAATTCCTGAAAGCAATAAAAAAAATTTGGAGTTGCCTGCACTCAACTTTACTATAAGTAAACTTAATATTAATCTTCTTGGGTATATAATATATAATGTCTCATTTAAGCATAATGTAAACATTTAATGGAATTTTATAGTTTTTCATTTCTGAGTATACAAATAGTAATTGAAAACATATCAATATCATAAGCTTATTTTTGTACATCACACAGCTAATGCAAATAATTCATTATATAGATACTAGCAGTTATAACATTTAGTTGAAAAGCCAAAGTGGAAATTTCTTGATACGAAATAATCTCCTACAACAAAACATGGCGTTTGTTCAAATAGCTAGTGAATTTCTTATATCGTTTACTTGACCTCATTCTAGATTGAATATTTAAGTCAAATTTTAAAATTAAAATCAGGAAAATACTCCTATTTTCTCTGAAAAACATCATAAACATCGAAGAAAAAATGTCATTTTAAGATCATTTATAATTAAGGATATACAATAATTACATGTATTATTGTACATGTTCAAATCTTCAAATGAAAGATTTCCATTTTGAATTAAGTTTTACATTTTTGCTTTATAGAATTATTATACTGGGAATTTTATGGCTTCTTAGTATTTATTAAAATCATTTTCCTTCCTCTTTGTCGAAAATCATATATACCAATTTTCTCTGAGTGAGTGTTACATACTCAATTCAAAGTCGAAGCCTGCTATTTAATATAATTTAAATCACTTATAGTTGGAAGCTTCTAATTTTTGAAAATAATAAATATGAACTATTCTAATAAGACTAGAATAGTCTAATTTTATCTCAGTGGATTTGCTACAAAAAATTTCTAAGTCAATGCAAATATTGTAAAAAAATATCAAAAATTTGACAAGTATAACAGGTGATCCTTTAGTCCAGGAAAACAAACAGTGTTTATAGCTTTATTGCTCATTGCCGTGATTGAAATTTCATGATTTTTTTTTATAAATTGCTAATTGTTTGTTCCATTTTTGGCCAAATTTTCATGATTTTTTAATGAGCTGTTTAGCGTCAAAAAAATATTTTCTGGAAACAGAAATCGTACTGTAACGCCCCTTTGGTGAATGTAATTTTGAAACAAAATATTTCATCTGATTTTCCATATAATGATCTATTTTAAAGTATAGTTTCATTTTGATCCGTCAGACGGTATGGCTTGTATCGCTCTCCCAAACTTTGTGATTGAATTATAAAGTATATTGATTAATTGAAGTATATTCAAAGTTCTTTCTAGCATTAACCGTTTTATTTTAGTGCACTGAGCTTGAATTAGTGCAAGAAAGTAAACCTCAGAAATATCATTTACTTTAGAATAAAACAGCAGCAGACTTTTTATACGATTTCTGCTTGAAATACTATGAGACATATATTTGCTCATAATAAATTAAGACGCAATTGTAAAGGTATAGTGGGGGTAGTTTTCCCAGTAGAATAAATGTAAGCGAACTTTTGAACCCTATTGTTGGATGCATGTCTTAACACGTCAGTCACATCCGGGCTTCGCCAGACAGAACACAACAAGATTACTTCTCCATCATGCTAAGGTATACCTTTTATTTTATAGTTTACAGATCATATTCTATGATATAATTTTTCATCTTTTTTTTTATGTGTTCTTTCACATGCATTGTATATATATTTTATCCACAATACGTGTATTTAAAGTTAAATGGAAGTTATTTTACTTCTTTTTCATCCACCAATATCAAAAAAAGTCATTAGTTCATGTAAATTTTTAGTGTCATTTATTTCCAATACTTAAATCAAATTGATTACAATGAAATTAAGCATGCATAATTAAATTTCTTAGCCCAGTTGGTTTATAATATTATACCAAGCAATTGAAATGAGCCGGTTTGTCTCTTCTAGTAGCCCGTATTTTATGCTGCTTTTCAATTACTCACTACATGGAGATTTACTTTTATGAATTATTTGTCACATTCTGCAAATGGTGTCTGAAATTTATTTATTTCGAATAAATTAGGTTGTCTTCAACCTTTTACTGTTAGGTGATCTACAAATTTTTGAAATGGATATAACAAATTTAGAATAATTATCAAATTAATAAAATACAATAGATTTTTAAAAAATCATAGTTATAATTTTCTAGTAGAAAGCTTGATTTAAGCTTACGTCCTTTAATCTTTGAATGTTAAACTCGTAAACTAGCCACCATCTTTGATTCCTATCTCCTCTCTTCTTCTCACTCCCTCTTCATCCCTGTCTTACACTTCTCCCTCTCTAGACTATGTCGCTCTCTTTCTTTCTCCTTCTGCTCCGTCTCACACCCATTTATCTCGCTGTCCTCTTACACTTCACCCCTGATCCATGTAACAATATGCCAATTGTATAAGTTTTTATCCTTTGTTTTCCTGATTTTCTCTTAAGCAGAGAATAAATTATTTACCTATTCCCTTATACAGATTAAAACAAATCGGGAGTGACCTGCATTAAAGTTTACTGCAAGTAAACATAATATAATTATTATATAATTATATATAACATAATAATTATCTTAGGTATAAATATATAATTTTCCATTTAGCTATAAAATAAATGTCTAAAACGGGAGATGTTTATTTGTCTTTATTCCTGGAGGCAGTAGAAATAGTGATTGATCCATTTATCAATATATACGCTTATTTTTGTATATCACACCACTGATGCATAAATATCATTAGTATAACTACAACAGTAATAACATTTTTGAAAATCGAAATTGTAGGTTTAGTGTTACGAAATAATTTCTTACAGGAGAACTTGGCTTTTGTTCCAATAGTTATTGGATATCTTACATAGTTTACCTGACCTCCTTCTACATTGAAAATTTAAGACAAAGATTAAAACTTAAAAATATCCTTATTTTATCTGAAAAATGTCAGAAACATGAAAGAATATCGTTTTAATTTTAAGGCTTCCTAGTATTTCATTAAAATCACTTTTCTTTCCATTTGTCAAAAGTCATATTTCACTCTGAGCGAGTGTTATCTTTTTCTTGCGTGCTGTACTCTGCTATAAGGTTACTCTGTAAAAAATATATTAGTAATTACCCAGTTTTACATACTCAAATCAAAATCAAAGCCGCCTATGCAGTATAATTTAAAACTTTTACAGCTGGCATCTTGACATTTGTAAAAACTAGAATAGTGAAAAACTGGACATTTCATTGAAATTTCATGAATCTTTTTTTATAAATTGCTAATTTTTTCTTCCATTTTTGTTCAAATTTTCATGATTTCTTAATGAGCCGTTTAGCGTCAAAAAATTTTTTTTTCTGAAAACAGAACTCGTAGTTTAACGCCCCTTTGGTGAATGTAATTTTCATGAAATAATGAATCTGAACTCATTCTCCACATAATGTTCTATTTTTCGGCTTAGTTTCATTTTGATCCGTCAAACGGTATGGCTTGTATAGCTCTCACAATCTTTGAGATTGTATTAAAAGTCAAAATTTTTTTACATTTTATTGGGTGCAAATATATTCACCCAATGCAAATATAATTTATTTTTAACAATGTAAAAAGAAAAAGCATCATGAATCATGAATTATATTATAAGAAAGTATTATATAATCATAAATAATGTATTATAATTTCGTTTTATAACTTTTTTTTTTAAAGAATGAAATGAACTTTAATCCATTGAATTCAGTTATGTTATTTGTTTATTCGCTAGGATGATTGGTAGCATTATACTGGAAGGAAATAGTACTGGAAGGATTTTTAGTAATATTTTTGATAGGACCGGGGTTCAATCCTCACCTGGCCCTCGATTTATTTACGCGGGAGGTGAATAAATCTGAGCACGTCGTCCCTCGGAGAAGGACGTTAAACCGTCGGTCCCGAACCTGTACGATGTCAGGTACTCGTTAAAGATCCCTACTCTAAATACATTTGAGTTAGGCAAAATTTAGGACTCCCACTGTAGAATCAATCTTCATTGTGTGGTATAACAAAGGGCCAATGCTCGGCCTACGTGTGTTCCCTTGTGGGACTGCCACTGCAACCTAACCTAACCTAACCTAGTAATATTTTATATCGTAGAGTTGTATTTTCTACATTCTATTAATAATCTTGATTTAATGTATCGTAAAACATACTTGCTATTTAATATTTCCAAAACTCATACTGCTTGTTTACTATTTTTTATATCATAAACCAAAACTAGATTTGCATTCAGTGGTGTAGGAAGGAGGAGTGGGCGCTCCGGCCCGGGCTCCATGTGTAAAGGAGCAGCATTTTGAGGAGGTAAAATAAAAAAATTGAAAAAAAAATAAAATTATAAAAAGCCAACAAAAAAACTGAAATTTTATGCCAAATGAGATTTTAAGGTCATAATATGTTTTTATGTTTTATATGTATAATACGATTTTTAAATGGATTTTTCAACAGTAATATTTGCAAATTAAAAATTAATTTATTTTAAAATTTTTTCGACACTAGGGTTTTTAAAGAGGTTGAAAGCCTATTATATTTCTTTGTAAAGCCAGTTAATTTAACATTTTTTTTTTATGATTTGAGTCATATGTTTTTGTTTTGTAAAATTTTTATGGTGACTCTATGAAAGTACTGTAATACGAAGAAAGTCTGGGACTAATACCAGTGGTCTTAAATTAGATCCTTGATTGTAATTCCATGAAAATAAATATTTTGAGGACTTTCTGGAGTAATGAATTTTAACGGATTATCAACGGCCAAAAGGGGAGAGGGGGGGTACTACACTTCTATTTGTATTCACAAAAAAATAATTAAAACCATCAATTTGTTTACTGTATGACTATAAGAAAAGGAAAAATGTTTCTGAAAACAAAATTACCAAAAGTTTTAATGAAACCATTTATTTTTCAATAATTAATACCATTAACTAGAACGTCCAAACATACCAAACTGAAAGTTTTAAACAAAAGTTATTTTAAATTTCCATTTGTTGAAATATGTTAGCAACAATTAAAATTAGGATCCAAATAAAATGAATGGTTGATGTTTAACACTAAACAAAAGGTGAAATCGTTCTTTCCAATTAAAAAGTGAAAACGTCGAAGTAGCAGTAAAGTAGTTTTATCTGTACTATTAAGTGTAAAGAAGTGACAAGTAGTGCTATAGTGTGATAGCAGGGGTTTTTTGGGAAGACAGGAATGACTAAGACTCGTATTCAATCAAAGTGTTTAAGTGTACTACAACACATCTAGCTTTCACGTCATAAACACTACACTTTCAATTTTAAAGATATAACAATAGGCGATAAATGATAAAGTAAATTAAAACCCTTCAAATAGTGTTTGTTTTATTATAGAAGTCTTTGTAGCAAATTCAGTCAAGTATATTCATATATCTATGCTTGAATTTTGTGGACTTTATTATAATACAAAATATGTTTATCTAAATATCAAAGAAAATGAATAAACCTCCTCAGGTGCTTTAAATCTTGATTTGTTATTATAGTCTGTCTGTCTGTACATCTAAATTTATTGGAATTATTACACTGTCTAACCAAAAATTTGTAGTTATTCTTACAAATTTAAACGATGTTATGGTTATTTCTGGCTTTTACCGCTTACTTTTCACTGGAAGTTTTTTTTTTTGGTTCATTAGATTAAAATAGTTGAAGAAATTCATTCTATCTGACAGACTTTATTCAATAAACTCAGTCGATCTAGTGAAATGTTAAATATCTTTTAAAAATACCTTTGACATGCTTAAAGTGGAAATCTAAGGATCTATAGTCACTTTTATAAAAAAGTATTTTAACATCACTTCTATATTAATAATATTTCATTTTATGTCACTGTAGGGTAAAAAGCTAATGAAATGGTCTCCATATATAAAAATTTAATGGTATAAACAACGCGTTTCGAATACGTAGTGTTCTTCCTCAGGTATTAACTAAGGGTGAGTGTCAGTGGCATACCTGAGGAAGAACACTACGTGTTCGAAACGCGTTGTTTATACCATTAAACTTTTATATGCTGAGACCATTTCATTAACTTTTTACCACATAATAACTCTGATTGCACTACGTTAGAATTCATTTTATGTTATGAATGTTACATAATTTGAAAAAATGATCAGTCCTTTTGAAACTAAGTAAGATATATTTGTCTTGAGATTGTTTAAAATAAAGTTTAGGTTATGTAAAAAAAAAGTTTTAAACTAAAAATTTTCTACATTCCACATGTTTTGCTGAAAGTTAAGAGTTGACAGTGTAAAATTCTTATGTATTTTGTGCTTGTTAAGTGAACAATACATATTATGGTTGTCTTCCCATAAAACAAAGTATTTGCACTTTGCTATGGTTTATTTCAGACATATGGTCATTGTCTGGTAAATACTGACAGAGATTACATAAATGACATCCTAGTGAAGATCTTTTATTACTTCAGTTTTGCCGCAGATTTGCTTGTACATACGAGAGAGTCCATTGATATAGTGGATATCATTTATTAGTTAATGATTTATGATATCTTGCGTAAATAAGTGCTTGTTCTGAAGCTCATAAAGTGACATTAATGTTGGGATCAGAAATGTTTCCTTAGAACTTGTACACGGAAGCAGTCATGGAAACCGAGTTCATGAGAATTGGCATAAGTGAGAACTAACAAGTTGTTACTTATGCAAGCTTAGCTTGGTCGAAGCTAAATCCACTAAAAAAATATCACACTGGGTGCAGTTTAGTTGATTAACATGGTTACAAAAAGTGTACAGGAAGTTTTGTGAGGCATAAGCTAGATATGATACCTATGGAAGGAACAGGGTTGATAATAAGTCATGATGTTGAACAGCCTTCAGATGATGGCAATTCAAAGAGGGCATCAAAGTTTACTAAAATACTTATTTTGTTTGGGGATTTCCAAAAATTACGTCTCCACACAAAAAAAGTCGAATATGAAAACAACGCGTTTCGAACGCTTAATTTTTTTTTAAAGTTTACATTTAAAAAAATATACATATCTGTGAGCTTTAAGAACATCGGAGTGACTTATCTGAAATTGAATACAAAATATGAATTACAATATTGACATTTGTAAGAAAGATGCGAAATATATGAATTAAATATTCATGTATTGATTTCAATTTCAAATAATGCACTCTGTTGTTCTTAAAGCTCACAGATATGTATATTTTTTTAGATATAAATCTGAAGAAGAACAGAAGTGTTCGAAACACGTTCTTAGTTTTCATATTAAACCATTTTGGTGGGGAGAAGTAATTTTTGAAACTCCCCCAATATGAGTAAACACCACACCATAACAGATTGCACAAGTAATGAATTCCTCTTTTAATTCAACAGTTGAAGGTCTAATAAGAATACAAACAGGGGTATTTAGTTATTGCTTGTTCTGATTTTTTAATAATGAAGAGTTTGTGGAAAGTTAATGTTTCGCAAGTTGAATAGGAAGTGATTACTATCTAGGGTATTTTGAGAATATGAATGGGAAAGCAAACCTGTTTTGGATTGAGGCCAGGAAGGCATGTCAAGGTTAAGTTTCGTTAAAGAGTTGGTCGGGATGGACCAAACCCCTGGCCGGAGAAAGTAGTGCCTCCGCCACTTCCTTATCACTTTAGTAGAACCTATAATTATCTGGGGTGAAGAATGGGTCTTTAGATCCTTAATGGAATAATGAAATTTCTTATGAATTTCAGCCAACTCTGTGCTCATTTTCAAGCCTACAAAACTTTGAGACCCCATATAAAGTAGTCATATTTTTGGTCTCTACCAACCAGGAAAAATAAGTTATCAGCATTAGCCTTCTTTAATAAAAAACCTCACTTTGTCTCAGAAAAACAGCAAATTTCGAATTGATGTAATTCTTAGATATTCAAATTGTCACAAAAATTGTATTTTTGTGAATAGCTAACAGTAATGTTAGCTATTCGTTAATTGTTCTGTATAAAATATTGAAGTATGAAAACATTGCAAATGGGTGAGAATTTTGATACCAAGCTGCCAAAGGAAGTATACTTGTATACTTGAAGGTCCCCTGAGTCCAGTCAAATAAATAGAACAGCACTGGTCCTCAAGATAGCTACAACTTAAAAACTTGGTTCCATTTTAGAATATTTTGAATTTTACTTCATGTTTTTTCTTTGAAGTGACATGATTGTTTATATTATACTATTATATTATTCGTTGCTTTGAACAAAAGCTCATAATAAAATAGTATAACTTCAAAGCATCACGACAAAGGCAGAAGTAAGCTAGCGAATTATTGATTTGTTCATTTTGTCCTTGACCAAGCCGTAATAAAGCGCGTGGCTCTTAAACTGTTTTATGTTCACCACTAAACACGACTTGTTTAATCAAACCATTTCTAATAGTTGACTCACATACCTCTCTGTCTTATCAGTCTATATGCAATTTGATTGTTTCAATTCTTTTCTTTGCTTAATTAATGAAATTCTTCCTCATTGAAATTTTTAATAATAATAATAATAATAATAATAATAATAATAATCAATTATAATGAGATTTAAGGAATAAGATGCATTGATTTCAGACACCACTATATTGCATAAAGAGATGTGAAGTACACATTCATGATTTAATCAGAGAATAAATGAAAATAAATTTAAAATTTTTAAAACAATAGGAAGTGTTTTTTTGAATAAAATGTAAAAAAAATGACTTATGATTGAATATGAAAGCTTTTGAGGACACAAAAATCATTATTTTGTTAAACCAGTTAGATATTTTTTACGTATAGTAAAGTTGAGTGTAGGCTACTCCAGATTGAATATATAATTGATTGAAATAATTAACGCTAAAATATCTAAAACAAAATCATACCGAATTGTTGAAAGATAGACAAAGGATAGAGATCAAGATATAGAGCCTGCAAAAACGATCCTAATACCTATATCAATGAGAAAGAAAGTAAATGTTTGAAATGCTTTCATAAAAAATATTATAGAAAAAAATATCAAAGATATGGAAATTCCCTTGGAGGTATATTATATGAAAGATTTCACTAAAAATATCTGCAAAATTTCAATGAGTAATGTCACAAACGGACTTTCTAACTTCAAGAAATTCATTAGTGGAATGTCTAAACGATAAATATGTAGATTTTATATAATATAAATTCCTATTGTTGTCATAGAACCGATGGCATGAAATGGCATTAGTTGTATGCTATCTTAAATATAAATGAATAAGGCATTCATATTAGCCTTAATAAAGTACACAAACAAGCGTGTCAAACGATGACAGTAAAATGATCTTCTGCACCATCTTCAGCATGAATCAGTCATTAAATGTTTTTGTTTTCAAAGAAAACAAGATATTTTTTTATCAAAGAAAAGATTTTTCTGGTAATTGAGATTGATATAAAATAGAAATTCCTCTTTTTGAGATAAAATTACAAAAAACATAATAGAACTAACCTTCATAAATATCCATGCCTATGCACGGACCCTTGGTGTAGCAGTTTGAATAATAATAAGTCAGATACTTCTAAATCATTGATTTCAAGTTTTTTATTAATAATCAAATTTATATAGTCACATCAAATCAATGAAATCATAAAACAGACCAAATATTATTTTCATCATATTTACCATGCTTTCTCATATTACATCTACCTAATTGATTTGTCAACATACAACACTTGATTGTCAACTAGTTTGTTATTATATTTCCTTATAATAAAATTGAGTGTAGGCTACTCCAGATTTTTTTACTAGTGTAAAAATTTTATTTTTTAATTTTATAAATAAAATAATAATATAAAAATAAATAATGTGGCCCTACAGCTACATTAATATAAAAATAAACTCACTTTATTATCTACTAGTTTGTTATTATCTTTAATTATAGTAATTAAAGTTGAGTGTAGACCATTCCAGATTTTTTTACTAGTATAAATTGCATTGCTTTTTTAAGAAATAAGATAGTCTTATTTTAACAAATGCCAATTTAATTTTAATTTGGTTCAAACACTGTAGAATACAGAAATAAAAGAAAATATATACCAATTTTTTAAGAAATAAAAAATCTGTCAAATGAATTATTATTTGTCTAGCAAGTACAGGTGTGTTAATACAGTGTATAATAACTGTATGTAATATGAAATATGTCATAGTGTTTAGGTGCTTAGTCTACCGTATGTGAACATTTTGTGGACCGTGTCAAAGCGTGCGATACGAATGTAAATGAGCAACCCAATGCGCTTGTCTGGGAGCTAGACCCAATGTGCTTTTACAGTATAATTCCATAATTAATAATTTGAATGTTATTTCTCTCTAATGTGTAACATAATCAATCTAGCTGTTGTATTTTTCTCAGTTTATGCTGCACAGGTAAAACGTATCTGATGTTATGTGCTGATGCGAAATGATTACTTAAACATATAATGTTAATATATATGTGTGAATTAAACATAAAGGTTATATAATGTGTAAGCAAGCCACATTTATGTGCCTTATCCCAGTAATTTGTAGAGTACATATACTCTCTATTCACTACAGCTCTCCTACTTTCAGGTATATCTTTAGAGAATTTTATCAAATATTGAAAAAAAAAAAGATTGTAATTAAGTTAGAAAGTCGTTAACAAAGCATATATGTTTTATAGTTGAGATACGAAAGCCTCTATTAAAAATATTGCTTTCTCTTTTCATTGTTAGATATTAATATACATTGGAGAAACTAGCTCTGTTGTGTTGTATGCTTCTGAAGAGTGCAATAAATTATGGTAACTGTTTATTGAAAAACAAATATGGTCTACGTGTACACGGAGCAGCTGGTATACATGCAATCAATGGATTATATTAGAGAAAATTTATTTTTAAAATAGAAAGTCGACGATTAATATTATTGCAGACTTGGCGTGATTTATTTACATATATCCATAGGTAATAAAATTTCACAAAAAGCAAGTGGAAATGTCCAAACTAAAGTAAGAAATCAGGAAAAAAAAAGACTAAGATCTTTAAACCGTAAAAAGGGGTTTTCGTCAGAGACAAATCTCAACTGTAAGCTATGGATAGTAACCCATAGGGAAGCTCAGGTCAAAGTTCTGAACGAGAAGGTAATCTCATGAGGTTTTTTGTGATATCACTAGGATCACAAAGTGGGTTGAATAGGTTCATGTATTAGAGAAGAGATTCTTAAACAATCGGAAAAATTACAGACTCAGGATTGCGTTCTCTCTGAGGGGCAGTGTACACGAATGTCTTCATTACACAAATTTAAATTACTTGCTCGTTCATCCACGTTAAGCTCTAGGCCTTAAGTCATCTACATAAGGCACAGACTAATTTTTCAGCCGTACAATTCTAGCATTACTTCGTAATAGTACTTTGGTGCATTTGGACTCTTCTGGATTGGTCAATCGATGCCAATATATAATAAATATTTTTGCCTAGCCTTTCTTACCTGCTCATTAAAAAAAGAAACGTGATTATACTTACCAAGTTTCTATGTTGTTTAAACATATATTTTTAAAAATAAAATATAAAAATAGTCTACACTATAAAAATTATTACTTCCAATTGTTTTATAGGGACTTTTCCAATGTTTTTTATGACAAATCACCGTAATAACATTTATTATGAAATAATACAATCATGTTATTTGAGTAAGTATCTTCTATTTTGGTTCCCATACCTAAAAAAAAACACCACCCGAAAAAATCCCCCCTATAATATTAGAGCATAAATCTCGAATTGAGAGTTTATTTTGAATCTGAAGAACTGACCGAGTTCTGATAAATTTTATTTTGTTCCTACTTCACGGTCGATATTTTTTTTCCTTCTTATTATGAAATATAATTTCCTGTTTACCTATTAAATACCACAATTTTTCTTTTGATTTCATCCAAAATGTTTGAGGATACAATATAAATGCAATATAATTATTACATGAACTCTGTTACAGCTAACTGATAACAATTCATATTAAAATCATGTTACTTTCATTCATTTAATGATTATTACTTTTTAAAAATGTACCTAATTCACTTTATGCAATTCTAAATCTAATTTAATTACCTTGATAGTTTAAACTCAAGTTTATATTTCATCTAAATTATTGATTGTTTACACAAATGTCTAAGATATGTTTTAACACACGAGCTATGCAAGCATTTTTGGGAGTTATCTACTCATGATAAAAAATTTTGACATTAAATAAATGTAAAACAACTAAAATTTAAACTAAGGCAAGCATGTAACTTTTTTAGTTTAAATTATGGTTGTTTTTTCTTCATTTAATTTCAGCATTTGTATACGTATTTTTGTTTATATCGTAATGTTGTAGTTATATTTGTTATCTGAGGATGAACATTCATGTACGAAACGCGTTGTATAATTAATTTTTTTTTGTGTAGGTAGACTTAGTACTTTTTTATTACTTGTGCAATCTGTTATAGTGTGGCATTTCCTCAAATTGGGGAATTTCAAAATTACGTCTCCATACAAAAAAATGTTTAATATCAAAACTAACAATGCGTTTTGAACACTTAGTGTTCTTTTTCAGGTTTACATCTTCATTCCAGTCTCAATTTTCAGTCCCAGGACTGTCTTCTTAGTCCCTGTCCCATATCCTAGACTGACTTCCTAGTTTCAGTCCTCGGACTGCCTTTCTAGTCTCTGCCCCAGTTCCCAGTCCCAGGACTTCCTTCCTAGTCCTAGTTTCAGTCCCATTCCTTCCTAGACCCTTCCATAGGTCCTTCAGTAGTGACGATTTAAACATAAAGAAGAACACTAAAATATGCTCAAAATATGTTCTTAGTTTTGAAATAAACTGTTTTTTGTGTGAAGATGTAATTTTCAAATTCTCCAATAGTGTTTATTTTCCTTTCTAATCATAACTGAGATGTATTAATTTCTTTTTGTTTCAAGTTTCTTTTTGTAACAATTTCGCATTGTTATGTATCAAGACTTTTTTCCTGTTCAATCCTTATATAAATGATCTACTCATTATATTTCAATTTTTTTAATTACATCAATAATATTATTGATAAAAATATATACATTCATGATTACAGCCATAGTTTTTTTATGACAAATATAACAAATCAAAATATCATACTGATGAAGCCTTGGGAAATATGGTACAATTACAAATTTTTGATAATTTGTGGAAAGCGGTAGGCTTTATGTATATGATATTATGATGAAGCAGAGAGCAATTTCATTTCTATGAGGCATTTCAAAACAATTACCTTTCAGCTTGCTGTTTAGGATCGTCACACTTTCTAATTGGCAGCCTGATTAGCCTCGCCTGCTTCCATTACCACTTTGTTACAACTCATTATTTATATTGACAACACTTCATAGGAATATTATTAATTAATACCTATTTTAGTTGAATTATCAGATAAGAGGTATGTATGATCAAGAAGTAAGGACTTATTGAACTTAAAGCCCTCAGTGCATAATAGTATCAACAACTTTTGTTGTTGTGTTGGTACACTCGTCACGATCATATGTTCAAAGTTTTTACTGGATAGCATGAGTTGCTTTGATGCGAGAGGCATAAAGCTGAGACTATTGTTTGCGTGCTCGGTGATTTTTTACTGTTGTAAAAATAATTACCTTTGGAATAACTTATGGTACATATAAGCATTTTCTTTTTGCTCAAGTTAACTCACCATATCCCACTGTCAATATTTCAAGAGTGTTTGAGCACTTAATACTATTTATTACACAAACTCTCTGCTCTATTATTTTCAATAGCAAAAAATCACCGAAAGTGGAAACAAGCGTCTAACCATAGTCTGGTCTCTCGCATAAAAACAACACATGCTATTTACTAAAAGCTGTGAGGATATTATTGTGACGAGTGTATCAACGAAACAAACAAAAATATTGAAATTAGAGAATACAAATGGCGCTGAATTTAAGTTTTCCGTTTTTTGTACATAGATTCTTCATCTATTTGAACAGGATACACAAGTACACAAAAATTGTTAAGTACATTTTAAATATAAATTTTAATTATGTTGTTTAACCAAAACAACTTGAATATTCAGAGCATATTTCATGATTTTCACAAGTTTGATTTATTCGAGCTCAAGTTGAAAGGATAACTGCAGAACAAGCATGGAAGTAAACGATACGTTCTGTTAGCTGTGCATGGTGGATCAGGTGATACAATGTATTCATGCATTAAATTATGTATGAACTAGTGTTTTTATCTTCACTATACTCTGCGAACAATGCCAACTTAGCATACTTAGAAATACTAACTACAGACAGTTAGGAAGTCTGAGGCCCACTCTGAATAATAATTACTAACCTCCTTTGCAGGCACATAGGCAGAGAGAGACAGAGTGAGAGATAAAAATATTAAAGAAAGGGAACGAGAGACTGAATGGTGAAACTAATCTCTGTTAAATAAATATTTTAAGAAAAAGAAATAGTATTTAAGTTTTTTTTTAAAATTACCTGTAAACAAGAAACACTGAATTCTTATAAAAACTGAAAAGTAATCTTAGAATAATGATCAGTTGCTGTACTTATCGGATTTGTTTCCATTTTTTACATGTGTTTACATGAATGAGGAACGGACAGATTGACATTGCTTCTTTTATAATAGTATAGATTACCCTGTGAACATTCATCTGGTTCTGTCTAATCTGGTAGACAGGAAACAAAATTTTCACGTAATGTTGTGTCTCCTCTATCTAGCTATTCTTATGATTGGTAATGTCCATTTAAGTCCAACATTAGTACTTTTTGTGTTTACTAAGTAATAGCTAGTTTAGTGATTATGTTTAAATTTATTTTTAACCCTTTGATTGACTTTGTGCCTAGAGAAAGACGTTTGCGTGGACACTAATCACGAGCCCCTCCTTCTCTTGCTAATTGCTCATGATACCCATCTAATTAGCGCTTTGATTGCTAATGCCTCTTGATTTCTCTTGCAGTCATCACCCTATGCCTGCTTCACAGTTCATAATCACCTGTCATGCTTTCAGGCCCGACTCTCTTGTTCATTATCACTGCCATAACTCCTCATCACAAGTAATGCTTATTATATATATATATATATATATATATATATATATATATATATATATATATATATTACTAATTACTAAATTACTAAACGGTCTTGAACAAACGTACCTCTTCAACTTTCCTTCTAGTCTCTTCCTAAAGATGAACTTTGTATCGAAATATTAATCTCAGTAAGAGTTTTCGTTATTTATGTGTTATTTTTTTCAGTTTTATATAGTATATATATATATATATATATATACTTTAAAATTGGAAAGTAGATCCAAGCTGGACACAAACAAGTTCAGAAACGAAAAATACTAGCACACAGAGAAATAGACACACTTAGTTACTCAAATACCCACGCACACAGTGTCACGGGTTTATGCAGACTACAGTTGTTGTTAAAATCCACATACCTACTACTTTTCTTTATAAAATAATTTGTAATATAATACTTAGTTTTTCTGTTTCAAAATTTATACTTCTACCTGTGAAAAAGGTTTTAAATAAAGACCGAAACGTTGGCAATGAGAGTTTCATTTGAACCTAAAGAACTGACCAAGTTCCAATGAACTTTAGTTTTGTTTCTATTTCACGGTTGATACTTTTATCAATATATATATATATATATATATATGAGTCGCGGTCTGCTTGCGGAGGGTTCGTTTTTATCCTCCTGATGACCAGGCCATCAAAATACAGTAATGAGTTTCTGTTTCGTTTCTGTATGTTCTTTATGTCACTGTAGTTTATATATATATATATATATATATACAGATTTCACATAAACAAGTAAAATAACAATCAATTATCAAACCACAATAAGAAAATGGAAAAACAAGACTACGATCTTTCAACCGTAACAAGCGGTCTTCGTCAGAGTCAAAAACCCAACCTAGAGTCGATTGGGTTTATATATATTTTCCCATTTTCTTATTGTGGTTTGATCATTGATTGTTATTTCACCTGTTTATGTGAAATCTTTATATATATATATATATGCTTTTGAAAACTGGATGTCTATTTCCACTTGGTTCAATTTCGTCTTATATTTTGCCAAATTACGAAATTTTTTTTTTAATTCAGAGATCAACTTAAAAATTAAATCGCCATAATTTTTTAATTTACAATTTGGAAAAATTTTGTTATTTGGAAAAATATAAGATGAAATTGAACCAAGTGGTAACAGACATCCAGTTTTTAAAAGCACGCATCGAAGAAGGACTGCTCCCAACTTTTACAAACATATATATATATATATATATATATACGAGTTCGAGATTAACAAAGAACAACACACAAAGTAGGGAAACACACTTACAGACTCAAATTTTCGGGTAATCCGTCTTCAGGAGAAAAGAGAATGGGAGACCAAGCACGTTGTAGGCGCAACGGCAAGTAACCGTTACTTGCCGTTGCGCCTACAACGTGCTTGGTCTCCCATTCTCTTTTCTCCTGAAGACGGATTACCCGAAAATTTGAGTCTGTAAGTGTGTTTCCCTACTTTGTGTGTTGTTCTTTGTTAATCTCGAACTCGTATTGTGTCCAGTTTGGATCGTATTTCGTTTTATCAGTGAATATATATATATGTATATATATATATATATATATTATATATATATATATATAAATCTTCTCGAGATTTGGTCAGAGTAGAGAATAAGAAAAGTATTTATTAGTAATTGTGGTCCAGAAAACAATAGCTTGATAAATTTATATGTAAGCTACTGCAGTTGTAAAATAATTCAAAATTATCTAATAAATAGTCAAAAATGAAAAAAATATTGATACACATGTAAGATTTGTCTATAAAAGATAAGAATTATTAGTTTGTGGCTGTTTTTAAGTGATTTGTGACGTTTTTCATTGTTTAATGTTTGCGTATACGTAGAGACGTGAGTTATGGTGGCTGGGAGAGAAGGCAGGAGGACATGACAAGGAGCAGTGTGCGGGGAGGTAGAGTTTGTCACCTGGCTGGAATGGGGGGGCAATGAACCGAGAGCACCTGTGTGCAGTCAATGCGGTCTTCACCTTGGCACACGGCCCTGCCATACTTCTGTCGGCAACAACCACTTCGCTAATAGTCATATCAACTCTTCTAGGAACTACATACAACATAATCCGCTCTTTAGAAAATATGCTGTTGAATGAATAAATATAATATATTTGTTGAATAAAAAAAATGTGTTAAGAATTACAAAAAAATACGTCCCTACACAAAAGAGCTTTTTTTTGTGTTCAAAAAACACATGTTTTGAACGCTTATTGTTCTTCTTCAGGTTCACATCTAAAAAAACATAAATATCTATGAGCTTTAATATCATAAAATTAATATTATAGAAAAAGCTAATAGATATGTATGTTTTTTAGATGTAAACCTGAAGAAGAACAGTATGTGTTTGAATTGCGTTGTAAGTTTTAATATAAAGCACTTTTCTGTAGAGACGTAATTTTTTGAAAGTTTCCATTTTGAGCAATTTACCACATTATTACATATTACATAAGAAATGAATATTGTGTGTATTGAACAAGTGACAACAGGACCTGTTATGAAAACTGAAGTGTTCAATTAGTACGTACAATTAAATGTACGTATTAATTTATATTTTCTACTTATTATAAAGAGCTTTACTTCAATTTTAAAAATTATGGTTAAGTGTGATGATCTGAGAACACTTAAATAGTACAAGCTTTTTTGAATAAAATTCATTAAACTAATTGAAAGTTTGGAGAATAGTTCTTTGAAAATGATGTTATCAATAGTTTGTTATTCTTCTAGCAATTTTTTACCTTCTAGGATGATAATTAGAGGCTAAAAATGTAGTATTAATATTAATTTAAATTTAAATGTTATATTCCAATTACTTTCCGGTGTTATTCTTGACATGTATTTATAGTTTAAGAAATAAGAAACTGTAAAGTTTTTCCAAAGTTATATCATCAGGTTGTTTAAATATAGCCTCAGACAAAGTATACTCATAATATTATTATTGTCATGGAACATTTTATAATTAATCGATAATTCTTTACAGTTACTTATAAGCCATTTTCAAGATCAAGGTATGGATATTTTTAAAATAATCGTACATTTTCTCTGTTTTGTCTTTTTGTTTCTACAAAAAGTAGGTGAAGCATTTTTAACGTAAAAATATTAATTTATATAATAGATGCTACTGAGATGTTGCAAGGGATCTCTCCAGACAATGTTAACCAGTTTCCATGCTGAGGCGTTACGTCTTGCTTGATAACTCTGGCTAGCTTTCAGTTAGATTAGCTCCTGATTGCTCATAAATCGTTCAAATGTCAAACAAGATAACGAGAGATGTGATAGTAGTTTCTCAAACCGGATTGGAATTTACCTGCGTCATTGGAGACGACTGTTCAATCTGGTTACTTTCTCTTGTTGGTTAGCCTAATCAGTCTCAACAGGTGAGGCCAGACTGGAGCTTGGGAAAGCGTCTTCGCCAACACCTTGCCTTACCTCTATAAGACCTCATCATCGCTCTCTCTATCTATCTACAGAGATCTGTAAAAGATACACAACAAATTACTTACTATAATCGACATTTGGAACTGTATGTCATCAGGAGAACAATAGAAGAGAAAAGAAGCATGAAATTAACGAAATAACATTTTCAAAGTTATATTAATGATAATATTATTACACTAAAGTTATCTTACTCATGTTGACTTCTGTTCTGGTCTTCTCTGATGACGAACAATAATTTGATTATGTTGGGTGTATCATGTTAATAACTAGTATTAACAATTTTCGTTAGTATATTTTAATGTGTATTACATTTTTGTAAACCAGCAAAGCCAAACCTGCGATTTATTTGTGTAACACTCTTGTCTTGTTCTGAAATATTCTTGTACTTTTTTCAGCCTTCATTCTAGAAGTTTGATTATAAATATTACATACACCTGTATAAAAAACATACTACAGTCTATGTTTTGAACAACATCTCAGCATTAAGAAAATTAAAGAATACATAATGAGGCAGAAATAGGTTTTCAGTCTTGTATATAAAATCTAATCGAATTGTACTAAATTTGCATGTCGAAGTAAATGAGGGATGTGAAATTACATCTTCTTGATCCTCTTTTTTCTAACTTTTCTGATCACGAACTTAGAAATATCTATAGTACAAACTATAAGTTTGTTGTTTCGTATGATGGGTGCTTTTGATATATTTTAGTGTTATGAAATGAGCCTGAATAAACATTCTCATATCTTTATTTCATATTCATACTCATTTATATTCATACTTTTTAATATATTAAAATATATAAATATATATATGTCTCATTGAAAATAATGCAGTATTCTGGGTCCTTCTTTCATTCTCTCAAGTCTGCAAACAACTTTTTCTGTCTTACTCTATCTTATTACGTTTAGAATTGTCGATGCATTTTGACTTTCAATGCCAGTCGTTGTAAACATATATACATATCTTTACATATAATAAGATTTCACAATAAACACGTGAAATAACAATCAACGTCCAAATCACAATAAGAAATGAGAAAGAAGGCTAGGATCTTTCAACCGTAACAAGTAGTCTTTGTCAGTTGAGATTTGACTTTGATGAAGACTGCTTGTTACGGCTGAATAAACAGGGCTTGAAAATCACGCTGTTGACAGTTGAAACGGGTTAGTAATTTCAATCTATTATTGTAAGAACAAAAAACTTTGCTGAGACTTGATAAGATAGGGAAAAAATCTAGTGCAGAGAATACTCGTTTATGTTTAATGAGACATGTGTATTGGAAGGACTACTGGTATATGTTTCGTGCTACCGGTGTACTCTTCATGCTCCGAATAACAAACATATTTGATGTCTGGAAATCAAAAGAGTGTTTTTTTTTACCTTAACATAAGTAATTCATAAAAGTCTCAGGTATCGCGGATACACTTTTGAAAGTTCAAGAATTTTTTTTCTTTGACCAACTTCTTTAGCTTTTTACACAATTCTTATGGACTTCTTCTTCATACTGTAGTAGTGCACTGGCTGAAGAACAAGACTCCAAGAAAGCTTCGTGTTCTTTATGCTGATATGTGTGGTAGGCGGGGCTACACAGCACTTATTTTTTCCCAGATCCGCTACGACTCATCGCAGACATTTCTCCAAAATAGTACTGCTGGTTCAATTATTCTTTTAAAACATTGTCACTCTAACGTTGTAACGTGCCTGTTAACTATCTTAAGCAATGTTTGCTCATATTGATTTTATTAGTTGTTTATATAAGCGTTGTTGAAAAACCAAACATATATTGGTAAAACGATAATTCAAAGTCTCCACACAAAAGAAGTTTTTATTTAAAATGCGCGTTTGAAAAACTTAATGTTCATCATCAGGTAAACTTACCTGAACGGGAACCATATCAGGTTAACCTGATGATGTACATGAAGTGTTTGAAACGTATAGTTTAAATAACTTTGAATTATCGTTTTACCCCCCGGTATGAGTAAATACGACACGATTACGGATTGTACAATTAATGAGAACCAAACATATCTTTCTGCCGGCAAACCTCTCTCTTTTAGAAACTTCTCTATCTAAAGATTACTTAAAGTCTTCTTTGTTTTATTGTTAGATTATCCATTGTTCTCCAAGACCCTCACTGAGTCTCTCTAGCTCAGAGTGGACGTCGGACCATCCACTGCACGCTTGTATTAGTCCGGATATTCGCTTTTCCCTTCAGGCATAGGCCTGGGTGTAGATTTGCAATAAACTGCATGCTGAAGCCATTAAAGCTTTGTTGAACCATAACATCATAGAAAGGTAACTGGCCATCTGTACTCTTCTCTGCAGTTAATATCAGGCCTGATGCGTTTTCCTGACGCTCTTTCAAGTTTTCGATTTCATTTCGTCTTCTACCAATACAAAGATATCATCAATATATCTTCCATAAATGGTCAGCTTTTGAAACTCAGCAAATACATGTTTTTCACGCTATCCATGAAGAAGTTTGTAAATAGAATGTCTAATGGTGGATCCGAAGCAGCACCATCCACTTGCTGGTACATACGCCCGTTAGGTGCTACAAAAGGGAAGTTTTTGCCACAAATCATCAAGAATTTTAAAAAACTCTGAATGATTTGAGAATTTTTGAAGCTTTTTCTGTTAAAAGAAAAGCGCTCCCTTAATTGCCAGACATTGATATGTTTGTTATTCCGAGCATGAAGAGCATAACTGTAGGATGGAATATAACGGAATATATATAAATATTCATATATATCACAATATTTGCAGTAAACGTGTGAAATAAAAACTAACCTCTAAACTAATGGAAGAACATCAGAATGGATAGCTAGTTTTTGTCTGAGTCACACAGTGAATGGAACAAATATATGCTAAGATATTAAAAAAGTATTCTAAGAATAGAAGAGGTAATGAAGATAAACTGGACGGTTATAGATTAAATTACAAATCTCACTTAAAGAATAAATGAGAAAATCATTATCTGCCAAAGTTTTCACCAGATGTAGAAAAAGTTTTCACCCCATTATATAAAAAACGTTGACTTATTTATGTTGACTTACATTTATTTTTAATATATTTGTGCTACTGTCATCGGCGAGCACGCAAGAAACTTGCTACTCTGGCTCCAATTTTGGGAATGTAGTGACAATTTTCTTTTATTTAACATTATTCGGGTAATAAATGATATATATTTAATTTCAGGTCTCTATCCACGGAAAATGGGTGAACAAACATACAAACAAACAAAAAACTCACAAACTTTATATATGGAGATACGGTAAAAATAATTGAACAAAGCAAAATATTTATTCTGTGCAATATGTAAAAATAAACTTGAGAAAGAGAAAAATTATTACTTATGGTCTTTAATAATATCATTTATTTTTTTTCCATGGTTATGAATTAAAAAAGAAAGATATTTTTTAAATTTTATTTTTAAAAGGCTGTTCAAAGGCAAACTGATGGTAGATTACAGTCTTTCATTTCCATGTTTTAGTTTGAACGATTTTTTTTTTGACAGATGTGTATTCAAGATTGAGCAGAGTCTGACAGCCTTTATCCCACTAAAGTCATGCACTGAAACAGCCTTACATCCTCATGTGTTTCATCTTGTATCTCCTCATTTCCTTTTCCCTACTATTTCCTCTTTATCCCGACAATTGGGCTACGTCGTCATTACTCGTCCCGCACTGAATAACCCCTCTCTTCCCTCTCTCTCTCTCTCTCTCGATCTCAATATAACACAGACCCTACTTGTTATGTCTTCACTTGCTTCTCGCTCTATTTGTCAAATCGATTCGATCTCTGATAAACACTAAAAATTACCTCCAGAAATAGCCTCAACTACTTCTCATCCTAATAATTTATGATCCATACACAATAATTTAAAAAAAAATTAGATCTGTTGAACAAAATGAGTATTACTAACAAACTTCAATCATAATTCAATGTTTGTGTAAAGCTTTATAATTATTCCTAACTTGAAGAATTAGAAAAACATTATTCTAGTGATATGTGGTCCCTTAGATAATATTGCGAATTCAGTATTGAATTATGAGTGATTTTGGTGAGATTATCGAGTTGTTATTATAGATTTTTTAATATCAATATGGAAATCTTATTATTCTGACTCGTTTGTTTGTTCGTTTGTTTTCTAATAGCCAAAACTTATAAGTCTTCTTATAAGACCTTTTTTCTGGTTCTAGATGCGGAAGTTGTAGGTCATTTATTATTTGGCACCCCTTTTAGTCATGGGCGAGCCACATTACCTGTTGATTCTACATTGGTAGTTCTAAATGTTTCCGTTTAAAGAATATCTGTTAGTATATAGGGTCAGGATCGACAACTTTACGTCCTCTGTGAGAAACGACGTTCTCAGTTTTATTCAAACCACGCATGAATAAATCGATGACCAGAGTAGGTATGGTATGGTACCTGGATCTGTCTAGAGCAGGGCTTCTTAAACTTTTTTCATTCACGACCCCATTTACGATTGCAAGTTTCCTGGTGGTCCCATATGAATATAAATGAAAGATAATAAATATTTTTGATGATTTATTTATTAGATAACAATATACATATACATATGATACATATATTCGAACGCAGTCGTTGAGTGGTAAGTATTTTCCTTTAAAATTAAAGGACAAAATTTTATGAGATGGATGTGCCTGTTTTTTATTGCATAACAAATTAAATCTTGGTGGAATGTTTGACAGTGCTGGACATAAGACCTCTTCAACATTTTTTAGTGATGATGAACGATATTGGGTTTTAATATTTGTTAAAGCTGAGAAAGTAACTTCACATAAATATATGGTGTTGAATGACAGAAGAGCATTTAACGCCATATCAGCGATTTTAGGAAATTCAGTTCTAGTTCCGATCCAGAATTCAATAAAGGGCTTTTTTGGAAATTGTAGTTTTAAGTTTGAGTCACTCTAAAGCTCGAGCAAATTCCTCTTGAGCTTTAAGTGGCAGGTGATCATTAATAATTGACTCGCTGCACGTGTGGGCGTGTATTACAATATTTGTTTGCCCGAAATTGTGTGATTGTGACTCAAGGGGGTAGCAGTGACCGTAAATGGTCCAATATGGCTGAAAAAAAAAAAATTTTGCATTGAAACAGATGATTTCAATGGTCACTGTGTTCGTCTTCATAGTGAAATGCAAAAAAACACATTTCTCATGAAGATTAATATAGTTATCATAGAAATCATGGGTTACAATGCAAATTCAAAGATACTTTTGTCTGCCATGTTGTTCAATTTTGTTTATATGAAATGTTACTCCCGTGGGGTGACTGCACAAATATATATCTAGATGTTATAAAATCGTGCATTTAAATATTTGACATTAAAGTCTCTCGCGACCCCAGAATTTTGCGACGTGACCCCGTTTGGGGTCGCGACCCATAGTTTAAGAAGGCCTGGTCTAGAGGCTGTGCTAACCTGGCCCCAATAATTCAGACTCGAGGAATAGTTATTATGCTACCATTATCGAAAAAAATTAATCCATGTCTTACAAATAGTAAAAGGGATAAATCTGATAAAAACATCACAGTGCATGTATTTATTATACATACAACCGAGTTTACAAAATATTATTCCAATATTACCAATAGTCAAACGTTTCAAATAATATGGCCTGTTACAGAGGAAAAGAAACTCTGTCTTCAACACAAAAAGGGATTTAATCTCACATCACGTTTCAAACACTTAAAATTCATCGTCATCAAAAATTAATTCAACATCAACTTACTGAGACAGGTGTAACCTGACAATGAACACTAAGTGCTCGAAACGTCTCGTGTGATTAAATCCGTTTTTTACGTGGAAGACTTAGTGATAATTTTTCTCTGTAATTATGAGAAAACACTATGCAATAACTTGTGAATATTATCGGTATTCTGTTGACAGAATAAATGAAATTAAAATATTCTAATATGCAGAATCATTGAGCTCAATGCAATGCATAACCAGACTCTACCAAGAAGCAGTTTTGCACAATAATCTACAGAGGTTTACGAAATTAATGAAACAAAAATTAAAAAAAAATATTAAATTACCAACGAAACTAATGTAACAGAAAAAAATTTGAAAAAGAATTTTCTATCATCTCATTTATTATGATTCGTTTAATTTTACATTTTCATAATAATCGTTATAATATTTAAATATATTCTCCACTATGCTGCATTCCTTTCTTACTAATTTGATTATTTGATTTCGTTAACCTTTGGTTGGTTTTGTTCTCCTGTTTTTGGACTGACATTTAATAATCTTATATAATGTAAAATACATAGAATACAGATAAAAAAAGAAGCTAGTAGATATGTGATAAAATTTCAAGATCGAAACGAAGTCTTATTTCGTTATGTATTGCATGTATTTAGTTTCGTAAAGTTAGAACACCTTTATAGGATTTGCAATATATATAAATTGCAGTCCAAAGTTTGGACCTCAATTTTATTCCTAGAAAAAACAATTTCTGAAATAGTTTTAAGCTATTTAAAAAAGTTTAAACATATTTGACAGGATCAAGTATGTTTGGTCATAATTGATACTCAATCTAACTCTGATATGATGTCATTATACTGAGTCGAGGCACATTTCACCTGCACCTGAGGCACCTACTTATTACCAGATCTTTTCTAGCATTAAATCTTTGTCATTAAGTTCATTTATTTTATATTTATTTCATTTATTAGTTTATTCTTGTTATATTTATTATTATGTCTCCCATATTTTTTTTTATATATATACATATATGTACTGCTCAATAGACAGTATAAAATATAGTAGAAGCGACTAATTATAATTATATATATATATACAAAACTAAAGTTTATTGGGACGGTCAGTTCTTCAGGTTCAAATTAAACTCTCATTTCCAACGTTTCCGCCTTTATTTAAAACCTTTTTCATAGCAGATAAATAAAAAAAAAGAAAAAATTATACTTCTGCATATGAAAAAGGTTTTAAATGAAGACCGAAACGTTAGAAATGAGAGTTTATTTTGAACCTGAAGAACTGACCGAGTCCCGATAAACTTTAGTTTTGTTTCTATTCCATGGTCGATACTTTTATCATATATATATATATATATATATATATATATTTGTAAATTTGGAAGCAGTCCTTCATTTTAAGCACTATTTCGTTGAACAGACTGACCGAATTTCGCTGATGTCATTTTCTTCACTAGTTTTTCAAGTTTCTGAATACCTTCTTCTTTCCTTCATCCAAACGTTTGGAGAATGTTAATTAAGTTATAACCGACATGTTTCGACTGGCTTCTCAGTCTTCTTCAGGGTGATTAATTAAACAAAGAAGAAAATTATTAATAATAATAATAAAATTATAATAATATTAATAATAATTTTTTCTTTGTTTAATTAATCACCCTGAAGATGACTGAAGCCAGTCGAAACATGTCGGTTATAACTAATTAACATTCTCCAACGTATTGGATGAAGGAAAGAAGAAGAGTATTCAGAAACCTTGAAAAACTAGTGAAGAAAATGACATCAGCGAAATACGGTCAGCTGTTCAACGAAATATGATATGATATACCATATCATATATATATATTTATATATATAGAAATTGTCACAATAACAGTGATATAAATATTCAGGTAACTCACCACAAATTAAACAAGATAGTCGCTCTAAGGCCTTTCGTTTTCACGTGAAAACGAAAGGCCTTAGAGCGACTATCTTCTTTAATTTGTGGTGAGTTACCTGAATATATATATATATATATATATATATATATATATATATATATCAATGTTCAAACCACAATAACAAATGAGAAAAAGACTAGGATCATTCAACTGTAATAAGCGGTCTTTTTCAGAGTCAAATCCCAACTGAAACCAAAGATGCAGAAAGTTGGGGTTTGACTCTGACGAAGACTGTTTGTTATGGTTGAAGATCTTAGGCTTTTTTTCTTATTTCTTATTATTGTTTGAACAGTGGTTGTTATTTCACGTGTTTATTATGAAATCTTGTTTTATATATACAAAATTTTACATAAACACGTGAAACAACAATCAATGATCAAACTACAATATGAAATGGGCAAAAAAAAACAAAGATCTTGTAACAAGTAACACTTTTAACCATAACAAGTGGTCTTCGTCAGAGTCACAACTCCTGGACTCCGGAAACCCAACTCCAGAATTGTGCTTTTGACTTTGACGAAGACTGCTTGTTACGGTCGAAAGATCTCTGTCTTGTTTTCTCATATCATATTGTGTAAACAGATTTTTAAGACAGTTAATATTCTGTGTTTAGGTCAAGATTTTGACTGGAATTATATATAACAAAAATGGCCATTTGCACATAGACACGTGAATATTAATCTAATTTTGAATTGAAGCGCACTAATAAAATGGTTAAATTAGACTAAGATCTATCTCTAACCGTTAACAAGTTGGCTCCCCATGACTACAGGAAATAGTCATAAAACCCAACTGATATTCATCCTTGATCATAAATTACTGTCAGGTGGGTCTTTGAGCTGTGCATCAAGCTTACTGAGAAAAATTGTTTCAACTACTTCTAAATTTTATGAAATATAAAGTGTATTAACATTTTCAATATATAAAAGAAAAATTGGATCCTGGCTGTTGATTCTTTTGGAAAAAAATATCAAGTGCTTATAATTAATATTGCTTATAAGTAATTGATTAATTTTTTTAATAATAGTATCAAGTACCTGTACCTACCATATTGTTTGAAATAGTGAATTACAGGAAAGTGGATGTGACAAAGGACATCGTGTAATTAAAGTATTGGTTGTAGCGGCTATATATTTGTCCTAAAATCACAAATAAATAGCTAAACAGATTTTTAAGACAGCTGATATTCTGTGTTTAGGTCAAGATTTTGACTTGGAATTATATATAAACAAAAATGGCCATTTGCCATACTGATTGTTTCTAATTTTGAAGTTGGTGGCGCGCTAATAAATTTGTTTGAATTAGAATATTTATCTCTAATTTAATGTGTAAAATTAATGTTGGCTCCGCATGACTACAGGAAATAGTATAAAACGCAACGATTTTCATCCTACATAAATTATTTAGTTCTTTGAGATTACATCAAGCTTACTGAGAAAAATTGTATCAACTACTTCTAAATTTTATGAAATATAAAGTGTATCAACATTGTCAATATATAAAAGAGAAATGGGATCTTCTTTGTTGGTATAAATATCAAGTGCTTATAAATAATATTGCTTATAAGTAATTGATTAATTTTTTGAATAATAGTATCAAGTACTTATATGTATATATTGTTTGAAATAGTGAATTAAGGAAAGTGGATGTGACTAGGACATGGTGTAGTCACCGAGTGCTGTGCACTTTGGAGTGGTGTTTGGCTGCTGGTGTTACTGAAGCTTTTCATGGAGGTGCTCACTCGTCTCTTCTTGTTTCAGAGAGGGTCGGGCTAGCGTGCTGCGCTGGCTACTGTGGGAGGGCGAGATGCCCGCCGCCCTCGAGAGTCCAAACGGCGCTCTGGCACTCCACTATGCTGCTGCCAGAGGCTGTCTCGACTGCACCAAACTTCTCGTCGAAGCTTCTACAGGGCTTACGTAAGTCTCATCACAACTTCACTAATACTTATAAAGCATGGTAACCTAGGATTACACGTACTATATCCCAAATTTCTTTAATCTTGACAGATTTTAAAATAATTAATGCTTAAGAACTTTTTCACCAAACAGTTGTAAAAATTAGGCCCTTAAACTTTGTGGCACTACACAAGTTTAGAACTATATCAATTTGTCTCAATAAGTAAACTTTTCATCAAATATAGGCATTAATCTCAATAGAATTACTGATAAATTGGGTTAAAATCTTTATATCTACTAATCATAGAGAACATATATAGATTGGTTTTTGTTTTGGATTAATGATTGAAACTGAAACCTCCTCACTTGAAACCGAAAAGTTGGCACCGAGAGTTTGATTTTTTATCCTAGAAAATTGACTGAATCCCGATTAGAGAGCACACCTGTTCTATCAAACGGTCGATATATTATTGAATCTGCTATATATATATATATATATATATATATATATATATATAATATATTATATATATATATTAGTATAAGTGGGCAGCAAATCTGTTGTTGATATGTTGTTGCAACCCTGCTGGAACCTGCTCTTTGTTTTCCTCTCACCCGCTGTATCGTTTGTTTTATATCTGTTAAAATTGTTATGTTTAATTTTAAAGATTACTTTTCAGTTAATTATATTAACATTCATTAATTAAATTGTAGTGTAACCTGAAGATGACCAAGGTGTGGTCGGAAGCTTGTTTCACTATTAATATTATATCACTATAATATTATTAATATTAATAATATCACTTGTTTATTACTATTAATATTATAATTATAATTACTATTAATATTATAGTATTACTATTAATACTATTAATAGTAGAACCCAACAAATTAATCTATTAAAAGAAAAATTTATTGAACGAGGATACCCTCGTAATATAATCAACAGTTCCGTCGTTCCTGCTGAGAGTATTCACCGCCCTATAGCTAGAAGGGATCGTAGAATTACTACTCCCTTCATTTCTACTTTTTTCCCAGGCTCCCACAGGCTCGGCGCTGTTATTAGGGAGTTCTTTCCTATACTTTCTTCTTCTTCGTCTACTTCTCCTATTTTCAGTCAGTCCCCTACTTTCTCCTACCGTAGACCTTCCAACCTTAAATCCATTTTCACCCATATTTCCAACAGCCCCTGTGCTAGCAGAGGGATGAAGCGATGTGAACGCCGTAACTGCCAAACCTGTCCCCTAATTAACTCCAGTCCTTACTTTACTTCCCCTCTCAGTAACGACTCCTGTCCTGTTCCTTCTGATACATCTTGCACTTCCTGTAACTGCGTTTACCGTTTGGAGTGTACTCGATGTGATGCTTTTTACGTTGGCTTGGCTTCAACCAAGCTGAGCCTGCGTATGAACAATCACAGGGCGTCCGTTGGTCAGCGCAGAGACCTACCCATAGCTATCCATGCTAATTCCCATGACCTCCCTTTCAATGATTGTTTCAGGGTACAAATCCTCAAACAAATCCCCGAGTCTAATTCCCATGTCACCCTTAGAGCTTCCGAAGAGGCATTCATATGCCTCCTTGGGGCTCGTTCTCCTCCTGGTCTCAACCTGTACCGTTAATTATTTTTTATTTTATTATTATTATTATTATTATTATTATTATTTTATTATTATTATTTATTTTTTTATTATTATTATTTCGTATTTTATATATCTTTTATCTTGTTTTCTAAATAAATATTGGAAGGATTTCTATTTTTCCTCTCCTCCGCTGGGGAGCAGCATTGCGGTGGTTCCACGAGTTACTCTGGAGGCCAGTAGCAGTTTGCTTCTCAACGCGAGTACTTCGCACTTCTTCCCGATGACGACGGAATTCGAAATATCGAAGTGAGTTCTGTAGTGTCTTTCTGTGTTCTTTTCTATGTGTTAAAGTGTATATATATATACGATGAAACTGCATTATGAAATGGGGAAAAAAAACCCAAGGTCTTTCAACCACAAGTGGTCTTCGTCAGAGACAAAAAC
This sequence comes from Hermatobates lingyangjiaoensis, assembly GCA_026182355.1. Lineage (NCBI taxonomy): Eukaryota > Metazoa > Arthropoda > Insecta > Hemiptera > Hermatobatidae > Hermatobates > Hermatobates lingyangjiaoensis. Next base: position 629,940 of record JAPFBL010000160.1, read on the forward strand.
CTAACTGGCGAAGACCGCTTATTGTGGTTGAAAGATCATATTTTTTTCCATTTCATATTTTGTAAATAAATTTTTGTAGGAGGTTATATTTTAGTGACGTTATTTATATCGGTAATAATTTTTTTTTGAAAATTTTAAACCCTAAACCTTAATATTCGTTTGGTTGAATTTCTGAGTGATTGAAATGGTTTTAATAACCCATCATAAGTCAATGTGAAGTCGTAACTGGCATAGTTAGTGATCCCTCTGGTATGGTAGTTCTTTGAATCTTCTACTTCCTTTTGATGAGAAGCTTGTTTAGGGTCTTAATTCTTAAACAATGTTGCAAATATATAATGGTATATATGGTGTACAAGTATAATGACTACATATAATAACGAGTCAAGTCAATGACAAATAGTTTCTATCTTACGACAAAGTCAGCTTTTTATGGTTTGATACGTCATGCTTTGATTAGTCATGAATACTATACCTTTACCAACAGATAGTTTTTTGAGCAAAAATATCAGTGGAACAATGAATTATGATTACCGAACACACTTGAGGGCTTTGATGACATCACGGTAAAAATGTTTCAAATAACAAATAAAAATGTCTCTGTGTTTTTAGATTTATCTAATGTCATTAGTTCTTATTACTAGGTTAGGTTAGGTTGCAGTGGCAGTTCCACAAGGGAACACACTTAGGCCGAGCATTGGCCCTTTGTGATACCGCACAATGAAGATTGATTCTACAGTGGGAGTCGTAAATTTTGCCTAACTCAAGTGTATTTAGAGTAGGGATTTTTAACGAATACCTGACATCGTACAGGCTCGGGACCGACAGTTTAACGTCCTTCTCCGAAGGACGACGTCCTCAGATTTATTCACCTCCCGCGTGAATAAATCGAGGGCCAAGTGGGGATCGAACCCTGGTCCTATCAGTTAAGAGGTGAGCACGTAACCACTGCGCTAGGCTGACCCCTTTCTTATTACTAACTTAGTTGAAAAAATTGCAGACTATTATACGTCGTGTGTATAATGATTTTGCGCATCACAAACATAAAGTAATATATAAAAAATACATTTATAAGTAGTCTGGGTTATGTAGTTTTAGAATCTTTATTACTATGAAGGTTTAAGCCTAAAACTTTAGGCGAAGTTAACAAAAAAAAACATAATTTTAACTAATAAAGAGATACTGTAACTTTCTTAGATTTGAAAATACAAAGTTCTTAAGTTATACATGCAGGAAATCATTTCTGGACATATATTATCTCAGAAAATAAACAAAATCATCGAGAAAGTGTTGAAAAATATGACAGAAATAGATACTGTTTAGATTATGTGCGTGCCAGATCAATTACAATGAAATACTTATGTCCCTAGAACTAGAACATTGCTCCAGGGGAGTCTCAGACCAAGAGATTTTAGTAGGTTAGTTCTTTATTATCTGTTGATATGGGAACCTGTAGAGTTTTGTTCACACACACATACACACACCAAACACACACACACACACACACACACACACACACACACACACACACACACACCACACACACACACACACACACACACACACACACACACACACACACACACACACACACCAAACACACACACTTACAAATCCATGACAATACCCCCTCCGAACACAAACCCCATTGATGCCGGACAAAAATTCAATGTTCCAAATGTAATCCTCTTAATAAAAACAAATTAAATAACCAAAAATATTTTGTCATTTTTGTCAATAATGTTTTCGCTTATTCGTAATTTTCTGTGTAGCGTTTATGAATCGGCTATCTGAATTACTTGCCTCAAACAGTTCCCTCCGTTTACACTAGTTCACTTCAGTATAATGTCATAAATTTTGCTACTCCATAGATATTTTTGCACCCCTCTTTACACTATGTAGAAGTGAAATATGTTGTATTATTTTACTAAATATCAAATTTAGAATAAGTGTTTCCATATTACATTCTAAATAATATAGAAATAAATTCATTATATTTATATAGTAAACATTATATATATAGATATGTATGTAATATTACATAAACAAGAAAGGGTAATTAGAAACAAAGCAGTTCGAAGAACACACTGATAGGTAATATTCATATTGAATTAGTAACTAAAATTGTATAATCAAAGAAATAATCCCCTTTATCTTGTAGAAATATTTAGTGGTTTATAAATGAGATATACGATAAGAAGGTGTCATAGATAAATTGAATTAGTATACTTGATAATGATTTACAAGAGATAGCATTGAGGGAGAAGTACTGATTTCGTTATTTGTTCAAAAAGAAATTTATGGGAGATTAACGAAATAGTCTGATTTTGACTAATACCATTTTCTCAAGCCTTTTAATAAAACTTTTTAGTAGAATAATACTTAATAGTTTTTATAATTTAATAGTAGAAGTCGAAAACTTTATTTGGTGCCCAATAAGTAAATGATGAAATATCGATTAAAACAAATAGCTTGTTTTACTTCTAATATGGAACTCATCTTTAATTAATTTTAAATGAAATATTTTGGACTTATTTCTATGTAAAAAAATATTGATATCTGATATTATGACCAGCAGTTTGGCTGTTTTAGATATATATTTTGATATGTTATTAAAGTAGACGGCAGTTTCCGCATTCACGACTATTTTACTGGTGTTTTCTAGTTTTCTAACTAGTTTTCTTTGGTAGGGCGAGATTTATAAAGGACTTGTCCCAGAGACATGGAAGAAATAATTCTATACATTACTAAATAATATATTTTACTCACAAGCTTTCGATTTCACTGAAATCATCATCAGGTGTATGACACTAACTAATTGAACGCGAACTAATACAATAAGAATTTTGCAAAAAGTCAAATAAACATTGAAATTATTAAAATTAAGGGTATACGCGAAAATAGATAACCATTTTGAAAAAAAAACTACATTTGGATATAAATATTTTTGATTTTTTGTTTTATTTCTATTAACTGAATAATATTTTGTCCGCATCTGCAATCAGGGATATTATCCAGTATTTGTAAGACACTAATAGTGGGAACCTCAAAATAGGTAAATATGTAAAGACTGTGATGAAGAAGGAAATATTAATTATTTTTCAAGATTAATTTATCTGATTTTTTTTGTGACTTCTACACTAATTGAAAATATTCCATTTTATTAATTAATTAATATCTAATTTTTTTTATTAATTAATATCTAAGGAGAGTAATACACCCAGTAAGGAAACACACTTACTAACTCAAATTTTAGGAAAATCCGTCTCCAAGAGAAATCAGAGAGGGTGATCACGCACGCTATAAACACAACAAAATTAAATTTTAATGTGTCTAGGAATTGATAAGTAAATAAGATTTATATCTTTTATAAAATTTAATTGGAAACAAAATATTTTTCTGACATTTTAAAGAGAGAAATTGTAAATTGTTTTTGAAAGAAATTTCTTAAAAGCAATATTTTCATTAATTAAATCATAAATAAATAGTAATGAAGTAAAATCCTTCTATTAACGCATAAAGTCAGTTTGAGCTTTTCCAGTTGTTACTATAATCTTGGTAATTGATGAATAAAAAGGATTATCTTGTAAATAAAGGCATTGTTATTAATCATTATATAAAATAAATGTTTAACTTAAGTAAATTAATAAAATTAGTGGGCAAATAAAAAATATTATAGTAGAATTAGTCTGTAAATTTTATATTTTCATGTACTGTTTAAAATGATCTATAAAAATGTATTGCTAACTACCTCATTGAAACAATTTATTTGTTTATCTTGGGAAAGGAATGTTTAGTTAATGCAAAATAGCTTATAGATACTGCAAAAAATGCAAATGAACCTTTGATTCATATTTTTGAATATTTCGGTTATCCGTCCCACATGAGATATCTGTATTTAGTACATTTGTGTTACGCCAGTTTCAACACAAACTTTATTAGATAATGTGCTGTCTTATTAGTTTTTAACTTATTTTATTCTCATAATATTTGTTTGAAAGCAGTTATTTTCCTTTTATTTCGACTTAAGAACAGGACTGTATTCAGAGCCATTGAAACGTCTAGTCAGTCATTAAAATATTAATCACTAAACTGTTCATTTATTCAATTAATTCATAATTAACTGTTCATTAATCCAATTATTTATTCAATTAAAGTGTACGATGTGTTTATTAAACTATTAAGCTTAAATTATGTAATACTTTTAAATACATCAGGTATAAATTTATGAATATTGATTGTTTAAACAGATTTCATCGTTTAGATTAATGATATATTAGATTTATTAAAACAATATCATTATACTTTTTATTTTTAATATCATAATCCAAGTAGCTAGTCCAAACATAACTCGCTAGAGATTAAAATATATCACTACTGTTTTATCATTAATCAAATTATGTTACATATTATTCATTAAAGTGTACATTTTTAAACTATAACTAAATTATGTAAACTTAATCATATTTTATCTTATCAAACCTGTCTAAGGACGTGTATGAAACATAAAGTAAGTTAGAATTTTTATTGAATCAGGAGACGAAGTTTCACAAATATTTCTTTTCATTTTGATTTTACATTATTTACATACATTATTATAATCAAAATAATACCCTAAATTACCGACGGACGCTTAATTTATCATTCACTTATCATAACTGAGATGTGTAAATACACTAGCAAATGAAATTATATAATTTTTTTTTAGATACTATAATTTACAAATTTCATTGTTCTTACATATCACATAACGTATTTAAAGAAAATTAAAATTTATTTTACTAACCCTTTAAATAACAATTCTAATTGACTTAATTTTTATTATAAAAATTTAAGTCCATGTAAACAAATCTATCAAGTACGGCAGGTTGTCATTAGTCAAAGTTGATTTTCAAATTATTATAGCTATATTGCTGCTTCAGAATTAACTGACTTTTTTTATAGCATGCTAATTTTAAGAAATTTTTTTTTAAAATTTAGATTATTCTATGGTTAACAGTTTAGCACTAACCAGCTTATAATGATTAAAGTAAGTGGTATTAAAAAAAAGTTATTTGGATATTTGTAGGATCCTGAAAAAGATTTTGCAGGTCCTTGAATCTTTTATAGATTCTTTACTTTACTATAAGTAAACTATAGTGATCGTGAATAAAATCGATCTTGAGATTTTGACGGAATTACGTGTTTTGAGGTCCCAAAAACCGTTTATGAAGTTTTTTCTATGATGTCTGTGGGTAGGTGGGTAACTGTGTATCCAAAGTTGGTAGCCACACTACGGTCTAGAACCTTTAAATAATCAAAATGATATTTTACATAAAAAAAGAGCCTCACGGTGTATATGTGCTGTACAGTTTGGGAGCAATTAATTATGCATGATGGGAAAATCATTTTTTTACTACAGGTGTGTTTTTAGACAACATTTTTTTTCTCCTAAATTACTTATTCAAGAGTCATGTAATTTTTGATTATCTTTGGGGCATACAAAAGCAATAAATGAATAATATTCTCAATTTTTTGAACAACAGGAAATATTTTTGTCAGTTAAATGTAAAAAATTGTGACTTATCATTCAATCTGATAGCTTCTAAAAGCGATAAAAGCCATACAGTTTAACGGATCAAAATCAAACTATACTTGAAAATAGAACATTCATTGGAAAATGTTTTGAGATATTTTTTCTTGTATTACATTCATCAAAAGCGGCGTTGCAGTACATTTTTTGTTATCTGAAAATGTTTCTTGACTCTAAACGACTCATTTAAAAAAAACACTGAAATTTTTCCAATAATATTGAAAAAAAAATTAACAGTTAATGAAAAAAAAATTATAAAATTTTGATTATGGCAAAGATCAATAAAGCTATAAAAACATGAATATTGATCCTGGACTAATAGTTTACTTGATAACTTGTCGTATTTGTTTATATTTATTTACATTATTTACATGAACTTAGACATCTTTTGAGTGAATCCACTGAAATAAAATTGATGTTTAGAGGTTTAATGAACTTGAAATTTTGATACTATCATGGAAGTAACAAAAGTAAATAACTCTGCTCTACAAGGAAACTTGACTGATAGATAGTTTGTCTGTCATTATCTCTAGACAGACTCCAATGTTTGTGCGTCTGTCAGCCCATGCAAATCGACAAACGGTATGCTATTTGAATAACTTAATAAACTTCCCTTGTTAAGTTAGAGTGTAAAATTATTTTCTATATTTATTTTGTATCTGATTCAAAAAATGTAAATGTAAATTAAGTTGCGTTTATGACCATTTTTTTTTTATTTTAAGGACTCTACTCAATGTAAATAAAACCTTCCTCGTAAACCGAAGCATTATTGCTAATATGTTACCTCACTCCACTTTCTAATTCCATTGATTTTGCATATTGTCCGTCTTCCAGATTGTAACTGATGATTTTCTGAGGATTATATTTTGCTTCTGATTAGAAGATGGTCATAATCCAATAGGAAGGGATTATTTACAAAGTTAATTTTTATAAAAATCTTAGCAATACTAACAATTATAAACTTCGTATATCAATGATTAAACCACAATATTAAATGGAAAAAAAAGACTAAGATCATTCTTCCGTAAAAAGCGGTCTTCGTCAGAATCAATAACCCAACTGAAACAATAGATGCAGAAACATCTGGTGAATGGTTGAGAAGAGTGTGAGGGAACAGTGGTATTTTAAAAAGGTGTAAAGTGCATAAAGGATAATAGTTCAGAGAGGGTTGTTTGGGGAAACAAAGGAGTATAGTTAGAAAGAGTAAAAAACTATCCCCTAGCTGTCAACCCTCTAGAAGAGTCTATTGCTCTCGTGACGAAAGTATCAAGTTTGTAGAGACCGTTACTAATGTTTATAATATTAGATCTATTAAATTTAATTAGAGACGATTCAATAATATTTCTTAACAACATTGATTTTTCATAGGTAATAAATTTAGCTCCTGTCCAATCAATATGAGGTTTTTCTTTTTTTTATATGCAAGAATAAGGCACTACTTTTTTCCTGTCTACTTTCGTTGTCTTGGTGTTATTTTACACGTGTCTTTAAAGATTTACCAGTTTGACCAATATAAATTTTATGGCAATTTTGCACGGAATTTTATAAATACCACTGTACTCCAGTTCCCTGGGAGAGTTTTTTATTAACATATTGCCCACGTTATTACAATTAGAAAACACTATATTAAAATCAAGTTTACTGGCCAGCCTAGAAAGAGGGTCTTAATGACTCATGATAAGGTAAAACTACAAAATTTGACAATAACCGTGGGCTCAGTTGAAATATTAGAAAAAGTTCTAAGATATAAGAGGAGGGGTATTTTAATGATAGGGCAATTGACCTAATCAGTGGGAATGTATATCTGTAAGGTAAATGTAGAAGATTTAAATTTTCATTAGAGTATAACTAAGTCATATAGTTAATAATCGTGTATCATAGTTTAGTGGAATGTTGTTGCTGGATTAAGTTTATAAAGGTATAAAAGTTTTATTCATATGAAATTTCAAAAAATTAGGATTGTTTTCTTAGCAAGTCCCTGAAAGGTTGGCAATTTTGCAATACAGCAATGCATACTACTCTAGCAGGCGTTCACCTTGGCTGCACCAGTGTTCGTGATTCGGGTTTGTTTTCTTTTCCTATCCATAAATTAAACACTCAATTAGGGCGCACAAAGTTAACCAAACTCTCTTATTCTAATTTCGACAAGGACTGTTTAAAGCAGTTTCTAGTATATCTATGTATAAACGATGTTATATTAATCTTTTTTTTCTCGACTTTTTGTCAAGTATTAATTAATTCTAATATACTTTTAGCCATATTTCATCTATATTTATTGACATGCTTAGTACTATATCAATATGATACTTTATTAGCATAACATGAAGAAAAGACCAGGTTTTTTTGGTTAACAGGTCTTAGTCACATTTCAAAATGTCTTTCTTAAGTTTAAACATTGATTTTTATTTCATTAGCTTAGTGTTATGTCTTGTTGTATGTACATATATTAAAGTTAATAGTTAGTTAAATGTGGTTAGATCGATTAGTTATACGTTGACAGATGAAAACAAGATCTTTTGATTAAAACATGAGGTGTGATCAAAAAAAGTAAGGTAACTTTTTTAATTTTGCGCATTCTGTACATTATAAATTTCAAAATTTTTAATGTTGTAAAACTCTGAACACATGATCATGACGAGTGTACGAACACAAGAAAAAATAATTTTGAAATTAGAGTGTACAGCGTGCTCGAAATTCAAGAAGTGTCTTTACTTTTTGATCACACCTTGTACCTGGTCCTACTCAGAGTGACACTTGAACAGAGTAGTGAAAGCGGGTATGCGCTGTATTATTGAGAATGTAAGAAGTGACTAAGGTATTTTAAAAGACCTAAAAAGAAAGTAAAGGAAACAAAAGGCTTAGAAAATCAACGTAATCAAAGGATATAAGGCAGAAGGAAGTGAAATATTATTTGTATATGATGTTAACTATATAAGTGAGACATTGTCTTCTGAAATTCAAAAATAAGGCCAAGTTCTTCTTACTAAAACAACGTGTCTTTGCCAGAGTCACAATCAGACTGAATAAGGGAAAGAAGAGAGGTATTATAAAGAGGTGAAAAGAGCAAGAGCGCGTCAGGGTAAAAAGAAGTCGAATAAATAAAAAATAATTTTCTGCTAGCTATCAACCCTGTTGAACAGCGCAAAGTTTTCGCTCTTGTTAGCACTGAGTCTAACTTGAATAAGCCATTACTACTGTTTTTAGTATTTGATTTACTAAATTTGATTAAAATACCATTTAAGATAGCATTTCTTAACAGCAATCTTTCTTTCACAACAGATCTTTCTAGATTCTGCCCTATTCATATAAAATTTTTTATTATTTTTGTGCAATGATAAGCTGTTACTTTGTCTAATTTTGGAGTATTGATGTTGTCTGACACGTAATTTTTATATTACTAGGTTACTAATATTTATTTTATGGCAACATTGACATGGAATTTATGAATACCACAATATTATAGTAGTATTTTGGGGAAGTTTTATATTTCGTAATTCTAGGGAAATTTTTGAATTAAGAAATTACCTACGTTATTACCATTATAAAAGAATATATTAAAGTCAGGATTACGACCAAGTCTAAGAAGTGGGTCCAGTGACTCATGACATGAAAATTAATATTAAAGGAGTTTCTGTTACTGCATTGAAGAAATTTTTTTTAGCGCTCTTTAAAACTTTGTCTGTAATTTTAAAATATTTGTAATTTATACCAATTATGAACTTGGTTGACATCCTATTATGAACATATCATAAAAACAATCATTTTTTCTGACGATACAGAGTTAAACGTCATTTAAATTGTAAATAAGGTTATGTTGATTGTTAGCGACTTATTTGATTTAGTCTCTCGTTGAGGCCATTGCAGCATCAAGATTTCATGTCATGCAGAGAAGTATAGCGTTGATCTTGGCAAAGGATTGCCGTTATTCTAGTCGTGGTCGAGTTTTTGACACGTGAGAGGATAGTTACCATTCTGTCTGATGGATAGACACGGTGGGTCCAGGTCTGCGGTGGTTAGGTAATCAATGTGATGTGAATAGGCTTGAAGGAAGTCGTGTCTAATAAGTAATTGAAAAGTGGCATTATGGTAGGTAAAGGTAAGGTTCTGTAAATAGGCATACGACAGATTTCCTCACGCACTTTTGGGATATCCGTCACTGTATCAGATTTCCAGATTGTATCTTTATGAATAAATCACTGCAGTGGTCTTTCATGGACAGCTTTTCATGTGAGCAGAACTTATTAGAACATGCGAGTAGTCATTTAATGTTGTAGAAAATCTACATCATTTAAACATTTTTTTATCAGTGTATAGGTGTTAGGCTTGCCCTGTCACTTCGTGTTGGTCTCGTTTTGGATGCTGTTTCTTATCCAGGAAGGGGTAGACTCCATAGAGTGTTTGAGAAGCTATCATTTCGGGAGATACCCTGCAGGGCATCGAGAGGGAGCTAGACCAGACCCTCAACTCCTTACCATAGGGAATGATCTATGAACTTGGCTTCACTTGGCTGATGGACTGGTACTCACCAGTACTCACTGGAAAAATAAAACCAATATTGGTACTCCCTTGGGTAGAGATCAAGGTCCCAGATGAATAAGGGTTTCCTGTCGATATCACTTTGCCAGTCCATAATCGAAAGTCAATCATAGAGTCTCCCACTCTACCTCAAGTTGCTATTACGTCTGATCTTGGCTGAGGTAAGCCCTGGCCCAGGCAAACGGGTATTCCCTTCCAGGTGCGACCCGACTCAAGGTAGGTCAAAGGTACGATGATTTTATATGTCAACCAATCTAATCTCTGGACACTCGTGCTTCAGGTACATCAAACTTGTTTATTTACATTTAGTGGTCCTGCTCTTTTCAGTCTTTGAGTAAAGAGCAAGTCTGTTTGTGCTACTCTTTATTAAAATTTATTGAGATAGAGAATATGGTAACTCTCATGTTACTGAAAAAAAGCAGCCAACAGACTTGTTAATATTTGTAGATATATATCATTGACACGTGGTTTGCACGTATTATTATGAATTTAGGGTTTTTACTGTCGGGCTGTCAGGTATTGAAGCCATTTCAAACGAGATAATGAAACTATAAACCGACAAAACACACGTTTATCTATATTGAAGCCATTTAATTTATCCCATTTTATTCTATTAGATTCTAGATAACTAAAAAAAGAATAAGAGAAACATCAAACGTCAGTTGGACTCAGGACTCATTAGAATTGTCTATAGAGGCTGCCAGAAAGAGATTATCCAATTTGTAATACTTTTCAATTCGCTAAATAAGTGGAAAAAAACATAAAAAAATGATGGCCCAAATTCCAAAAAACTGGAACCGAATACTGAATGCTACTACTACTCTCGGCTCAAGTTGAAAAGTCGTAAAACTTTATGTACGATTACTGTATAGGTTCATTCACATGAAGTTAATTCATGAGTTAAATATAAAAAGCAGGGTTGTTTATGTTATTTGTGTTAAAGAAAAATGGATAGATCAATACAAATAGTATTGAAATTGATAACTTACATTTTTTTCGCTATACAAAAGTGTAAAATTACGTTACACTAATGTAATTAATATTAGTGCAATATTACATTCAATTTTTATTGAAGTCATATTACAAAAAGATTGGCAATGAAGGAACTTGATTCTATTCCATATGTGTCATGTAGTTTACACAGAGGTTACCTACAATCCCTGGACGAGGAATAGCAGTTGGATTATTAATTTTAATATTTCAGTTTATTTTACCTTGTAATAATCCCATAGTGTTTAATTGATTAACTGTGAAATCTGTTATAGTATGGTATTTACTCATATTTTTGTGTGGAGACTTAATACTTTCCCCAATATAGTGTTTAATGTTTTATTACCTAATAGATCCTATATTGTGAATATAATATAATTATTTCACGATATAGCAAAATAAAATATATAAACACTATATATTAAAATATAAGCAATATTGCTTATATTGTTTGAAATATAATGCCACTTTATTTTTAAATAACTGCTCTTCCCATTCTCTTTTAAGCACAGATAAGACGATTTTAACTGAATTAGATGGCAATTCTGAAAAGGAAAGAGAAATTTCTTACCTTTACAAATGCATTATATAGTTGTAAACATTAAAGTATTGTTTTAATGTCAAAGAAGTAAAGAGATTTTTTAGAGAAACCAAAAATGTATAAGGTGTGTTGGAATGCGTTAGGGCGCGTTAATCAGATATATGAAAGAGAGAGGAAGGAGTTTTGATTTATTTCGTCGGGTTAATGGTGAAGCAAATGATTAATGATTACGACGTGATTAATTACCAGGGAAAGAAGAAGCGGAAACGACATAATTATGAACAGGAATCGTGTGAATGGATGGGAATTTGTAACCGATAGGGAGTTATCTTCAAAGAAAAGTGCTATCAATTTTGAATCAGTTGGTTTAGTGAATTCAATATTTATTTGTATTAATGACGGAATTGAGTGTAACTGAACTTATATGCAATACATAATATATATATAACAAGTATTCATAACAAACAAATAAATAAAAATCAATGCTTCAACCGCAGCAAAAAATCAAACAAATGACTAAGATCTTTCAACTAAAACAAGTGGTCTTCATCGTATATATATATATATATATATATATATATATATATAATATATACCATAATATATATATGAAACACAAACACACACACACACAACACGCGACACACACGTATGTGTGTGTGTGTGTGCACGTACTATACACAAACACGCATACACATACAAACACACTCACGAACTCATAACATATAATACACATGCATATATATGATCAAACCACAATATGAAATGGGAAAACAAGACTAGATCTTTCAACCGTAACAAGCACTCTTCGTCGGAATCAAAAACCTAATTTTTATATTGTGGTTTGATCATTGATTGTTATTTCACGTGTTTATGTGAAATCTTTTTACGCATATATATATATATATATATATATATATATATATATATATATATATATTCAATAAAATACGTTTTAAAACAGACAATTTAAGTTTAATGTAGGAAAAGAAACATATAGAAATAAAAAACACATACTTACAGTCTCTAATCTTCGGTTTGAACCATCTTCAGGAGAGATAAGACGAGGAAACCAAGTGCAGTGGTACAGAGACCGTCTTTGTACCAGTGCGCTTGGCTTCTCTCTTTTATCTCTCTTGAAGACGGTTCAAACCAGATGTTAGAGACTGAAAGTGTGCGTTTTTAATTGCTCTATATTTGTTTATATACATTAAACTTTATATGTATATATACACGCACACATAGTAGATACAGAAATTTACAATCCACATCCACCCTCAAAAAAACCACACACACACATTAACATACAAACTGATATTATTATGAAGATATCAAACGATTTGTTATGTATTCTTCAAAACAATAGTCTGTCAAATAGTTGATGCATTTTTTTTCTCTATTATTATATTACTTACCTAAAGAAAATTGACAAATTTTTATATTATGCTTAGTTGTAATAAAAGTTATTAGCAACCCAGTTAATAGGAGATTTATAGGACAGATTGATAGTATTTATTGTTCCTCATACATCTATTAAAATGTTAAATAAACTCTTTTTCCATCAAACTACTAATTTCAATAATTAATTAAATAACAATTTATCCAGATAATATACAGATTATTAATGATACCGACACGTTATAATTTTTTATATAAAAATAAAGAGAAAAGCATTTCTTTTATAGAAAATTGATTTAGGCAAAATGTAGGACTCCCAATCTATAATCAATGGGAGATTTAATATTCTCTCAAGGAATCAGCATCGAAGGGATTACTTTTTCGGTGCCCAAGTCCTCTACAAAAAAAATATGATGAATGATTTGATGGCACATCACATTAAAAATATAATAATTTTTTTTTATTTGTTGTTGGTTTAACGAGATTCAACCGAATTCGGAGGCAGTAGCAAAGGGTGGGTGGAGAGGAGTTAAGAAGAAGATTGAAAAATGAGAAATAGAAAGAAAAGATGGGAAAAAACTGAAATTTCGTACCAAAATATTATTAGGTATTTATACTTCAGTTTTAGTGTTTAACTTAAAGTGATGCCCAGATTGTTGTCTCCAGAGCCTATTATATATAATAGGCATATTTATTTCATGGAGAATGCTTTGCGCAGGTACAGTGTTTGAACTGGGATTATCAGAAAAGTGGTTGAGAAGTTCATCATAAAATTAGCCAAAATATTTGAGTTATCTGCTACTGCGTAGTACATTTCAAAGGCCGGCCTCAAGTTCAATATTAAAACTTGAAAAGAAAGTTTAATTTAGAGAAGAGTGACAGTGATATGTCCATCTATATGGGTAAGAGTTGCGTTGGGGTGGGCGGAGGGCAGGTCGGGAAGGAGAGCGGACAGGGCACGCAAGGTGACCCGCTGGAGGAGCGCGTGTAGCCAGTGCCGGCGCACTAGGTCACTCGGAGTGGGAGGGCTTGCCAACACCGTTGAACCGGTTTCACTTTCGCAGCGCTAACGGTCACTGGTAGTGAGAAGAGTAGGAGTCGCGCTGTGTGACCCTGCCGTTCAGTCGTGGTCCGGTGTGTGTGCGCCCTCGTCGCGAGTGCCGGCTATGTCATGGTGAAACTCCCGCCCGCTCAATGGAAACCCTCGACAGAAGGAGACGTGGGCTCAAGCCGAAAAAGGTTATCAAGAAAAAGGCTGCGATATGGTGAGTCAGTGATAACAGCCCTATTACTATAATGTCTTACTTCTGATAAGAGATAAGTAATCACCACGCTACCCTTTATATCAAAATAGATTCTACTATCAAACCTATCTAAATCTAATAATGATAGACAAGCATTTTTTACAACTACTATCAGAAATTATGAATTAATTATGTGTGTCTAATTGTCAATAAACCATATCGTAAAGTGGTTAAAAAATGAGGTTCTATATAATTACATCTATTGATAAAAGTATTGACCGCGAACTAGAAACGAAATAAAATTTTATCAGGACTCGATCAGTTTTTTAGGTTCAAATTAAACTCTCATTATCAAAAAACGTTTGGGTTTTTATTTATAACCTTTTTCATAGGGCTATAAAACAGATAAAGGGCTACGATCATTCAAAAATCAAACATACATAAAAAACTCAAAAAATTACAAAAAAGAAAATACATCTACAACTTGTTTTGCCTGTAATGTATTAATTTGATTACTATGATCGGAAAGTTATCACCAATTGTAGTCACTTAAGAATAATTTACCTGCGATACAACTTCAGAAAAAAAAACACATTTTATAACTATTTAAATTAAAACAGGTATGTAGAACAATGATAAACTGCTAATTGCAAATAATAAGTTTTACATAATTGAATTGAATTAATAGGTTGTAAAACATAAGAGCTGGAAACAAGACAAACATATACTGTTTAACATATACTTCACTTCTGCAATTACTGGTAACTGTAGGAAGCGTGCAGTACTTTCTCGAAGGTTATGTCGAAGTAAGGTTATTCCGTAATATAATGTACTTTATTTTTATAAATATTGATACTTTTCTTTTATAATTAATAATTTAGAGGTTTTTAACAGTTAGAGAATAAGCAAAACATATTTACCTTTTTTTCATAAATAGAAGACCTTTGACTGTATTTCTAAAGTTAATAAATTTAACTTTATTAACCAAAAATTCTACAAAAACCAAACAGCTATGTTTAGTTTTTAACATTACATGTTTTGTTATTAATTTTAATTTCATTATTTTCTTTCCTATAAGTAAAGTATAGTGATTGGGAAAAAAATCCATTTGGACATTTTGACAAATTTACATATTTTGAGATCCTCAAAGTCTTCTTATGATGTTTTTTCCATGATACCCATGTGTGTGGATGGGTGTGTATCTAAAAGTTTGTATAGACGCTACAGTCCATAATCTTTGATGGATCAAATTAATATTTTACATAAAATGGAATGATCCTAATACTCTTAGCACCATACTTTGATGATAAATTAGTTCGGATTCTATTTTCAATGTGTAAATATATTGGATACAAATACTAAGAAAATTAAACAGTATTTTAGATGTTTAAATTTTTTTAATTTGGATATTTTGGTGCTCCTTGATGCTGCTTGTTAAATAATTATAACTTATTTAAATGAAATACTAATAATGGCGAAGACTTTGTTCTTACTCTATAATAATAGCGAACTAATTGTACGATGATAATAATACTAAGTTACTACTGCTAAATTACTAATAAAAGGGTACTTACGTTTCCTTAGTTTCGTAATGTAAGCAGAAATATGATTTTACATATTAGGATAGTCAAAAACAGTATTTTGATCTGCTTTATTAATATAGGCTCTTTTAGGCAGATATTAAAATTATTCACGATTACACCAAGTAAAAAAAATATATTTATATTATTAATATGAATTCTAAACCTAAACAAGAGTTATTATTAGAATAATTTAGCGTTAATACTGTCACTAATTGTTTTTTATTTAATTTGATTAACTAATTATAAGGCATTTTTATATTACTGTAATTTTTAGTTCAATATTACTTTACTATAAATAAAGTATAGTGATCGTGAAAAATTCCAATTCGAGATTTTGACGGATTTTCAAATTTGAGATACCCAAAGTTCTTTTATGACGTTTTTTCGATGATTTTTATGTGAGTGTATATCCAAAAGTTTGTGTATATGATACAGGTTACAATCGTTGATGGATCAAATTAATATTTTAATGAAAATCAGACCTATACATTTTATAGGTCTGAAACATTTATATATCTCTCCAACAATAGGGAACATCAGTGATGTGCTCTATTGTTTGGGAGCAGTTATGCATGATGGGAAAGTCAGTTTTTTTGCAAAATGTGTTTTTAGATATTTTTTTTCTTAAACTTCTAAATCTATAGTAATGGCAATTTGACATCATTATGGAAGCGACAAAACCAATAATTGAAGAGTTGGTTTTATTATACAACTTGGTTTTATAATAATAATTATAGAGTTGGTAAACTACAGACTAACAGTAATAACAGATATAATAGATAAATATATCTGGTTAATACGTTATTCAAGACGTACTTGTTTCCTTTTAGTATGTAATTTATTACCGACCTGAATATTTGTTGTCCTTTGTGGATCTTTGTTTGAGATTCTACTTGTGATAGACAAGGGTTCATATTGATTAACTATCAAAATGGCAAAAGAGTAACACATAGAGGAAAGAAACATATACTAACTCTAATTTTGGGCAAGATAGGGAGACGAAACACGCTGTAGAGGCGACAGCAAGTAACCTTACCGTTGCGACTACAGAGATAATTTGGGTTTGTGTGTTTCTTTCCTCTGTGTGTTATGTTACTCTTCTGCAATTTTTAACTCGTATTATATCTTTGGATCGTATTTCCGATTTTATGAAACATGATCCCATTTAAATATCATTTAGTTTGTTGATTTAATATGTTTTTATCATTGGTTATACTTTCCTTTAATAAATTTTTGAAATTATATCAAAGGGTCTTGTATTAGGTTTTATAGCTGCTGTATGTTAATGAGTTCACTGGAATATATTAAAAGATACCGTTTTATATATATTTGCAATGAAGTTTGTTGTATCTATTATTTAATTTGGTTTTAAATATTTCACACAAAAACAGGCACAAGAACAAAAATAAAGATCGAAACTATCTATTATTTCAAAAATTAGAAAGTTTTATATTTGAAAAAAAACATTATGCACGATGTGACGGAATGAACAAAAGAAGTAACGCTTCCAGACTTTTACAACTGTAAAGTCATTCACTAAACTACCATTAAACAAATTTGTCATAACCAAAGATAAGAAAAAAAAAAAAATAAAAATGTATATGTACAGAGTAATAAGGAAGTCCCTGTCTTCCTGATTTATTTGCATATATAGATTGTAGCAAAAAAAAAAGGTTTCTCAATGTAATAACGTTTTATTCATTATTGAGAAAACAATAGTATGCTGTGGTGTACGTGTCGCTTGTCGGACGTTACTGAAGATACAAAAAAAAATGTTATTAATACGCCTCAATACACCTTGTGTTGCGTGGAACATGTTCTGAAGTCATATTCCACAGCCATGTTATCTTCTGCATTTAACTGATGACGTGTCTCTTCAATTCATATGTATTTAATTTAATAATTATAAAAATATTAAGCCGGTTGTTATCATTTAAAATATTATTTCAACTTTCTCCAAGTAACACTTACATCAACTATAATTTTTTTTCCTAAAACACTGTCTATAAACTTGTTAAATTAACTTCTACAACTTATATTTACAAGTAATTTGGTGTTCAGGGAATTTCTGATCACCTTGTACAAAAAAAAACTAATAAATAAACTACAGGCTAACAATAATAACAGATATAATAGATAAATATATCTGGTTAATACGTTATTCAAGACGTACTTGTTTCCAAACCGGTCGATCGACTGGAAAGGACGACATAAATACTCAACAATTATAGGTAGTATTTTAATTATGCAATGGATAGTTATGGATGCAATAATCTGTCTGTAGTAACAACAGTAAACACGTTGTTTGAGTGTTATTGTATATTTATTGTAAAATAATTACAGGAGACGCTGCTTAATGTAAACACGGATAATGTTATCAATTGATTAATATTATCAGAATTCCGGATCCCCGCCCTGATATGTAATATGCATTACAAATATATATGGCTTCTCGTAATCAGTACATCAGTTATTGTTATCAATTTTTTTTTCAAAACTGGGGTCTTTTTTCGTTGAGTTCAGTTCCAGCGTAAATGCCCAGGGAGAAATTGTAAGAATCCCGATTTTATATCTTGCAAAGGAAGAGATGTGATTTTCTTATTTCAATGCTCATCTTCAGTTTTCTGTTTTTTTTTTAACTGTCACATAAATCACTGAGTTTCAGATACTGCTACCAGGTTACCAGTTGTGACAAGCAACCTGACGCATAGTAAAAAAGCTCCGTGACAATTACTTTTGTTTTCATTGATTTTCTTACTCCTTCAAGATGAAGAAACTCAGAGATTTAAGCATCAAAGAAAAACCTGCAATTTTAGAGAGCAGTGATAAGATGGGGCCTGGTTGCTATCTCTGCAACCTAACCTGAGCTAACTTTTGGTTTAATGATAATATTCATATATATTAGTTTGTTTCAGTAGAACCCCAAACTTCCATCACACGACCAGTTAGGCTGGAGGAATGTTTGCTTTAAATATATTCCGCTCGTTAATATGAGTCTCAAATTTAAACCTAAAAGTTTTATTAGGAGTATTTATTATTCCCTGGTCTCATTTCGTAAATTTTATTTTAAACATTGCTGTAATTAATCACTATTTCCACATTAAAAATTGACACTGCGATTTAATTCACTGAGATAAATAGCAGTTAGAGGATGCTTTATATAAAAAAAACCTTTTTAATAACCTTAAAACAGAATATCTCAAATTAACTTTACTCAGAATTTAAGATATAAATGCAGTCTGCACCTCGCACATGGTCTCAGAGGTTTGTACGGTTGTGTGGCTAATTGCAAGACTGATGTCGGAAGTGAATGCTTGCTGGGCTGTAATCTCGGGATACCCGAGCGCATCTAGTTGGTTGTTGTTGCTTCCTTACTGTAATCCTACTGTGTCAAACTGGTCCGCAATTAGCATCTCAAATGAAATTATGAACAGCTTTTGCCGTCATGCTGCGTAGCCTTTCATAATGCAATCTTATAATCCAATTGCTTCTTAAAGCTAATACATTACCTTTTCTTTTATTTGAAATTATTTATGAATTGATGATGTTATGAGCTTTCTTTTATCTTTGTATGATGATTTTATCTTATTTAGATAAATCTTAATTTGTTGTTTACGTTATTCGTCTACGTAAGATTTTGTACAGACACACAAGCAAGATTACTGGTGGTTAGCGCATTGGCAACGTGATCGCCTCTGGACTGGTAGGTCCGGAGTTCAATACCCACTCTGGTCCTCAATTTATTCACGCGAGACGTGTGAGCACGTCGTTCCTCGGAGAGGACATTAAGCCATCCGTACCGAGCCTGTACTCTGTCAAATACTCGTTAAATATCTCTACTCTAAATACAATTTAGTTAGGCAAAATTTAGGTCTCCCAATGTAGACTCAATCTTCATTGTATGGCATCACAAAAGGCCAATGCTCAGCTTACGTGTGTTTCCTTGTGGGACTGACACTGCAACCTAACATGTCTTTTGCAATGAAAGAGGGGAGATAATACTTCTTTACATGAATTAGCTATAATTTCAATGATAGAATATTCATTTTTAACATGCATGGGGTTGATTTTCTATTCCTTGCCTTGGATAGTGTTAATAACGACAGATTATTCCTCCTTCTGTGATACCAAAAAGTTAACACTTGTTAGAAGTTATTAGTGATCTTAATACTGTAGCTGTATACAGCTTTCATTTGGCAAATTAATTTCAGTGATAATTCCTGTAGTAACTGTAGCGACAGGTTAGTTGAGTAGTCTTACCATATAATGCGCAAGCTATGATGAGTTACAGTTTTTTGACATTGTGTTTTGTAATTTTAATATCATTTCTACTTGTTATCGCTACTGTTTATCCATCAATTGCAGCGGTTTCCAACTTCTTTTTATTTCTGCACCATTAAAAAAATTTTCTCCTGACCTCGCTCCGCCTACATTTTATACTTTGATAAAAAATGTGGTTCATATTAAATTTTAACAAAAGAAGTTATTTATTTCACTTTTGATATATGTATATAAATTAAATCACACTTTTAGACAAGAAAAATCACAGTTTAATATTTGAATAAACTTTATAAAAATTATACCTCTTGTTTAAACATACAAATATATATGTAACATCATAAAATCAAGATTTCGCTTCGAAACGCTTTGAAAGGAATTTAATTGTTTAATATGTACAAAAAAAATCGAACATGTGGACTAGAAAAGGTATTCCAGATTTACATTTGAAAATACCTGGCAAAAAAAATAGCTATCTTGAAATATATATCGAATAATAAAATCCGAAGGCTGACTTCCAAAAAGTTTGCTAATAGACTTAGATCATTTATATAGGTGAATATGTCACTCAAATACGCTAAGGTTTTGAAAATTAGCTTAGAATTTCCTTCAAAAATATCATATTCTTACAAGTACTGACATTTTGTTAAGCTGAGGAAATTCTTATAAGTTACAGCCCTGCTTGTTGAACCCCCTAGAATGGCATCTCACACCCAAGGGTGTGCCAGCACCCCTGGTCTAGTCTATCCAGCTTGGATAGTCAATTAAAGCTTTGACTTCTATTTCATTTGTCAAATTTAATTCCTCATTAAACGGTAAAACTTATTAACGCATAACAGAAGCCAGTAATAATGCTTACTTATCAATGAGCATTATAAAATAAATCAACTAGAGAACAACAATAGTGATGGTTGATAGATCTGATAAAAAAAAGACATCTTCAAGGACTCTTTGTGACTGTAGATAAGTGAGTAAGTTGTGATTGTATTAGAAGAAGGTAAAGCTGATTGAAGTAAGCTATAATGGAGGAGAGTTGATGGTTTGGGGATGTATTTGGGAAGTTAGATTTTCAATGATGCAACAAGGTGGAGGTCACAGAGTGACGGCCGAGGTCTGACCACACGTATTGATTACCCTGCCAATGATTGCGCCGTAGTTGGGTGTTTGGATTAGAGTAGCTGTTTGCCGGTGAAAGTTAGATTGAAGATATTGCTGAGAAACAACTGGATTTTTCACAAAGTAAAAGACCATTTGGATAAATTAATCTGTCTTAACTATAATAGGTTGGTTTATTAAAGCTTGACATTCAAAACTGTTCTTCCTAATTTTTTGACCTCTCTTATCAAGCAATCAGAGCAAGTTACTAAGCTTGCACAACATGTGCTTCGGAAGGTATAAAATTATGTGGTTGGTAGTGCTAGTCTGACTTATAAACAGTTATTCAAGGTATCAGTTCTTACGGGTATTCATACTGCAATACATACTCGTACATGTAACATATTGAATTATTACCCTGTAGATGATACTGTACCACCCGATATTGAAATGCACTTCATTGCGAGTCAAAATAAAATTAATACAATCATTTACATCAAACCTAAATTTAAGCATCAATCTTCGGTGAACTAGATTCAAAGACCAAAGGACCGGATGTGGCCCGCGGGCCATAGTTTTCCCACTCCTGCTTTAAGGTGTGAATCTATTTTTGATACTAATAAGATGAGGTCTGGATGAATATGGGCAGGGGTTTGGGTGTCTATCTAACAAATCTCACTATTAAAGAGACTTCCATGAGATTTGTGAGTTATAAAGTCCTTGACGTGCAAATCTAATATATATTTTCGTAGTGTCTTGTTTATATATCTGTTTGTTCTCTATAGAAATCAAAACTACTGGACCAATTGGGCTGAAACTTGGCATGGGAGGTCTTTGGGGGTAAATGAACAAAACTAAGGGGGTACCAGAGGCAATCCCCCAAGTTATGGTGCAATAACTTCTAATTATGGTGAAATACCAGATGAAAATGGTGCAATTCTTTGAAAAATAAAAATAAAATAAAAACAATGTTTAGACTAAATTTGGAAAGGTATATAAAGGACATTTCAATTTACAAAAGTAACAGTATTAATTTTGTAAAATTAAGTTGTGTTATATATATATATATATATATATATATACACTTTTTTGATGAAAATACGATCCGAAATGGACAAATACAGTTCAATGTACATAAAGAAACGTAGAGAAATTAAAAACACACACTTACAGTCTCTAATTTTCGGTTGAACCGTCTTCAGGAGAGATAAGAAAGGGAAACCAAGCGCACTGATACAGAGACGTGGTAAAGGGCAGGATGTCTTTATCCCAAGAATTCCAGTCATTCCAACAGATGTTCCGTTCAATTTCAAGCGTCTACAATTTCCCGTCAAACTAAGTTTCGCAATGTCCATTAACAAATCGCAAGGACAAACTCTTTCAGTTGCTGGCTTGCATCTGCTTGAACCATGTTTCTCTCATGGATAGTTATATGTAGGATGTTCAAGAGTTGGCAGTTCCAAAAATTTATACATCCTTGCACCAGAAGATAAGACAAAAAATGTTGTTTATCATGAAGTACTCTGATATGTTTATTATGATTTGATAGAATAAATATTAACTTAAATTCTTCCTTCTTAAAGCTCAAACCTAAACCTGACAAAAATTAAATGTTTTTTGTATCAGAATTTTAGTTGGGATTAAACCTCAATAATGGAATGTGCCTCTGTTTATAAGAAACTTAATTTGTTAACATGTTATGAAGTTTTGTTTTGTTAGAAAATATGTTGTACTGTTATAGAATTTCTGATAGAAATATGTACTTAGAAGTTATATTCTTTGCTTCATTCAATACTTAGCCATAATTTCATTATTTTCTTATTTTGTCCCAGGCAACGCCGGGTAGTTCTACTAGTATCCAATAATGCTATTGCGCAATACCAATATTCCATTATGGAGAAGGTACTCTGTGGTAGTTTATATTCAAACAAACTATTATTTCTCCCCTCAGTTTTGGTTGTACCAGCTACTTAAAAATTTTCCATTTATTATTTTCTAAGGTGAGGAAAGAAAATTGTTTACGTGAGTAAATTACTTCAGATTTATTTGACTCTATCTTATCATTATATTAAAACCTGAGTGAGAGTCTAATATAATAATATTAAATTATTTTTTCAATATTAGAATAATTACGATATTCAATTTTAATTTAAAATAATTCATAATTTAAGATAAATTTAAAAAAATGCGTATTTAATAAAATATATATACACTAGAAGTAGTATAAAAAATCAAATTAATCATTTATATCTAAAATAATAATTTTTTGAATAATATTCAGTACTTTGTAGCTATATAATTTCTTTCCAAATGCAAAAAATTATCGACTTACATGGTTTTACGTGTCTCGATTTTATGTTCAAAATACTTATATAGAAAAGTCGAAAAAATAAATTAAAATTTCCAAATTATAAAGGAAAGTGTTTTGCATACGTGAATTTGAATTTACTTCGAGTACAATTCCAAGTGTAACTAAATTTGATCAAACTCATTTAATTAAAATTACAAATACATGTATTTTGATTGAATTTTATTTATGTATTTGAAAATTACATTTATGTTATTTTTTTCTAATGTTATGTTTATAATATATGATGTAGTGGTGTTTTATAAGATACGGTAATTGAATTAATGGATTTTTTTTTTCTTTGGATAAGGGAGGTGAAATGCATTTACTCACATATGTAGTGCTGGGCTCCCAGATAAACCAGAATACCTACTAAAACACCCCCTTTTTTTCAAGGACACTAGCCTGGAACTGTGAATTAATGGATATATAGTACAGTATGAACGGTATACATCACTGGAACGTACAGTAGTAACTTAACGCTCATTTCTAACTTATGTTCGGAACGTAACTATTTTCGGATGTCGAAAATTGTCTGAATTGTACTTCTCATCTTTGCATTTTTATTCTAGAATGAAATCTTGTTATGACAAAATGTCACATATTGCTTTACAGGTTCAGAAAAATAATTTCATAAACCGGTTATAAATATTTTTCTGAGTTAACAAACGAAGTTCAGCTGATCCATTAGTGATTTGGGCATTATTCACATGAATGGCCAGCTAGATGGTCATCTGGCTAATAAAGCATTCTCTTTATTAAATAACAGCTAATGATCAACAGTCGTAAAACTGAGTCACATATAATGAAAGTGACTCTAACTTTGAGCTCTGCTAGTGAGTGGAACAATTGTCTTATTAGTGAACTGTAGAAAAGACATGATTACGCAACACTTGCTCTGAACTTGTGGTGGGAAAGAAACAATTGAGATAGTGCTTTTGATTTCCTCTCGATACTTATCAGTCAAGCCATATGCAGTGATCACCTGTTCTCGATATCTCTGATAAAACTTTCCACAATTAAACACCAACAACATACATATAGACATCTAGCAAACGCCCTGTACAAAAACACTTTTTATTCACCTTAATATTTCAATAAAAAGTGTAAACTAATGGAGAAATTGGAATATAGAATATTTTTTATTAAATATTCAGATATTATATGGCAAGAAGTTTATAATTATTCCTGTAAATAAGTGAAATGAGACTCAAATGACATCTGTTTCAAAACATTGTTATTACTTTTCTTTATATATTAGCTGTATGAAATTAATATACGTTGATTAGTATACTCAAACTATTAGAATATTCCTGTTTCATTGAAAATTTCGGATGTATTTTTACTGATTTCAGTATTGTAAATAAATTTTTGTAGCTTGCATCTGAAAATCTCCAACTGGACTACTAATAAGGAAAAGTGAAAAACATAAACATAAGAATACAAGAATCACTACTATATTTCGACAGAAGTCGTCATCAGGTAGAAGTACTCCTCCAGAGCAGTAGTAGTTGAGTTATTGAGTAATATATATGTATGACCGGGTCGGTTACTTACCGTTGCATATACAGCCGAGTAGAACTCTTCTTCTTCTTCTCCTTATAATGGTGAGGTCGAAATATTGAAGTGAGTTATGTTGAAAATTGGCTTCTGAATTTCAGAACTTGAAAACTTTTCTAAGACCAATCACACCACTTCTACTGTTATGATGACCATAGTTGAAAAATAAAAGTTGGTATTACCAGTTCTTTCTACGTAATTTTTGGAAATAAAAATTTATTAAATTAGCCAAGGCAGTTATTGTTAAGCATGTTTGGACTGCTGGAGAGATCGGAAATAGTTTGGATTGCGTGTAAAAAGAAACATTCAGTCACAGTTAGTGGTTTGAAGACATATGCTCTGGAATAATGGCTTCCTCCAGAGAACAATGTTGTCTCTACTGTTTTCTATTTCCCGATAACAGCCGAGTGTGATGACTATATTGTCGAGTGCAGTCACGGAGCTACAATCACAATCGTTGAAACAGTCCTGCCTCTGGTTAATTACAATAGAGACGACAGGCACCTTCAAAGCTTTCTCTCTGCCAACACACTGTATTGCCCGAGGCCAATACAGGAAATTAACTTCTTTCTCTTAATTTCCATTGACTTGCTCACTTTCCTATAGCTCATTGCATCGAAAAAATATTGCAAAATCATTTTTAGTGAAGTAAACCAATATAGAGCCAGCAATCATACGAACTATACCTCAACTCTTACATTACTTCCAATACGTGAGTGATACAATACCTTGATTTATTCGAAATTAATTGAAGCACTGTTAAAGGAAGCAGAGTGAACAGCATGTCAGATATAGTTGCTTCAGGAAATATATGCAATTAATCCCCACCAACTTAATAGGATACAGTGAAAAATAATAACACTTAATTTTGATATCCAATAACAGAGCCAATTAATGTGGTTGATATAATTAATTAATTAATTAACTATCAAATCTTTATGGATAAAATAATCCATTAGAAAGTACAGGACAACAATATGGCAGGAAGTTAGAAATATGATTTGGTTTGTAATTTCTTTTACAAGTTAAATTAATTTGACGTTAATGGCCTTTTATAATAAAACTTGGAAATTAATAATATTTATCATTAATAGGGTGAGGTTGTTTATGAATACAGTAAGTATATGTTCTTTAAACATATAATGCAGTATATATATATGCAGTTAGGTATTATCACTTATTGTATATTCATGTTATCGCCTTTCCGACTTTGGATAATTGTCCATATAATTGCTTACAAGTATGTCTTTATTAATTACCTCTCTGTTCTCTCCTCTCTCCCTCTCCCCCTCCATGTCTCTCTCTCTCTCTCTCTCTCTCTCTCTCTCTCTCTCTCTCTCTCTCTCTCTCTCTTCCTATATATATAAAAGTATCAACTGTGGAACAGAAACAAAGCAAAAGTTTATCAGGACTCGGTCAGTTCTTCAGGTTCATTCTAAACTCTCATTGCCAACGTTTCGGTTTTTATTTAATTTTATACTTCTGTTTTCCATTAAGGTTTTAAATAAAAACCGAAACGTTGGAAATGAGAGTTTAATTTGAACATGAAGAACTGACCGAGTCCTGATAAACTTAAGTTTGTTTCTATTCCACGGTCGATACTTTTATCAATATTTATATATATATTATATTGATATAATATATTATTAATTGATATAATATATATTATAAATATAATATACCATATATACCATATCTCCGTCATCAGGAGAGATAAGTGAGGGAAACAAAGTGCAATGTTGTAGGAACTGTTGGTTTCCTTCTGCTATCTCTTAGATGACGGTTCAAACTAAAAAATAAACACTGTAAATGTTTTTGGTTTTATTTTATTTATTTTTGTTTCTTTATCTATATTGACTTTACCAGTCCTTTTCAGATCGTTTTTTCATTGGTAAGTTTATATATTATATATATATATATAATATAATGTTTCTTTATCGAGGTTTGGTCAGGCGACAAAAGTAAAACATGAAAGAAAAAATAGTGTTTAAATACATGTGGTCAAGATAAGAAAATATCTATCAGGTGATACAGTTTATGTTGTTTCTACTTGACGGTCGATGTTTTTATCAAAAAAAGTTTGGCGAGATGATCTTTATAATTGAGGTGGTAATAAAAATGTTAAAAGTAGTAGTTGACAAATTATTATTTTAATGATTATAAGGAATCAGTTTAACTTTATATTGTAATAATTGATATGAGTGATATACTGAGGGTAATGTAAACAGGAAAGAGAAGGTGAAAATGAAAGAAAGGGCAGAAAGGACTCTGTGAGAACTAGTGAGATTGTGTGTAAAGGAAAATAAATAGTATACGCATGCAGCTATATAAGCGAGAGAAGAGGGAAAGAACGGGATGAGTCGAGGCAGAAAAATAAGTTTCATTAACGTAACCTCTTCAGCTGGTTTCGTAGTTGGTCATTTGTCAACTAATATTGTTACTAGAAACCATTTAATTAATGGCTTACGTCACGCAACTGTTTTCACTGCATAGGCTCCAAATATAATAATTTCAGCTTGAGCCAGGTTGATGACAACTTACATGTTACTGTACCATGGAAATCTTTCTCTACGCGATACGTAAGCTGCTCTAACAACCAACTAGGGAAAGTGCAGTATATTTTGATTATGAATCTGTGACCTGAACGGTTTAAGTTTGCTATATATAGTACACAATCTTTGCCATCTGCAAGGGCAAATGATTCAAGAAGATATATGAATTAAGCAATATTCCTTGATTTTTTAACTCAGTTTTATGAGTTTTTTTTGTACTACTTCAATTTTCTTACATAAGAGTACAAGAAAATATGTTCAGTTTCTTCCTAGTTTTGAAATCTTTAATCTATCCTGTGATTTATGGTTTAGAGTTGCCTATAAAAGTTGTATGTTTGTGTTGAAACAACTAAAATTGAAAAAAAATTCTAACTTGATTGTTTGAATGTTTTTATTGTTCCCTGTAACAATAAAGATGTTTTGTTTTTTCCTTTACAGGTATTTCCTGGTTTATTTCAAGCACTGTGTTATTTTCATGAGAAAGTCATTTCAGTGAATATTTTAAACTTTTTCTTTTTTTTTTAACAAACACAAGTTTTCTTGTGTTTATGCCAATTACTTTCCTTTTCTAATTGAATGTGTTGATTGAAAGGCAGAGAGAGTAAATGCGTGCGCACGCACCTTTGAGGGAGATGAAGCAAGACACTGGTAAGACCGCAATGACACTGCGAATGCAATGAGGTCGAAGGCAATTTAGGAGAAATCAGAAAGATATGAACTGGCGATGCATGGGGTGTCACAACTGTTCTCAGGAGGGGGTATCTGGGACGCTACTGTCTACTGCATCCTTATCGACGGCCGTTATGCCTTGCAAAAGAGCCTACGTCATAGAGAAAGGGTCCTCAACAGTCTCCTTTCGCAGGATTCATGTTATATTTCATCTTATTCAGAGAGCCGTGATTCTTCTTCTATCAGTTATTGGCTATGTTGTTTATGTTATGCAGTTATGTTGCCTAAGTAAATATGCAAGATTTGATACAATGAAATGAATTTGAAAGCAAACACAAAGCTGGTTCTTCTTTGTTTGCTTGTAAATTCCCTGAAAGCTATTCTACCATCTGTGATTTGCAAAGGATAACATTTTTTTTACTCCCCCAGGATACTTAAAAAAAACATTATTATAGACGTGTAAAATACAAAACAAATATTTGCTGCTAGGTAAACAAAAACAGTAAGAACGAAATTATTTCATTCCTCTTACTACATCACGTCGAAATAAAAATCATTTTAAAACCGTAAGAATATATTTTTTATTAACATTTTACTGAACGTAAATAAATTTAAACAAGTCAGCGTTGAACATAATCGAAACCTACTTTTCAACAATTAACGATATTCCTTAAAAAATCATGAATCTTCGATTGCCTCCTCCGTAGAAAGATATATCCTTTCTCAGCGTCAAGGATGAGTACCCATTGCCCTCAGTAGCAAGTACAAGTGTTCATGTCAATTTCTTGGAAATATGTATTTACCTGGTGTACTATTAATATTACTGGTAAAGATTAAGGTTCTATCTCTCTCTTGTTGTAATGCGGGTAACTGCTAGAGAAGATACTGAGTCCAACCTAATGGCAGGTAATGTGTTCTGACATGGAAGTCACACGAAGTCTCCCGCATCCATGTTGTACTGATAGTATTTTAAATGAACCTAGAGTCAGCTACAGGTGGAGAATATCATTCAGTGACTCAAAAGACGGTAAGAAGGGGAAAAAGAAAGAGAAAAAAATCACGAAGTCTCTATTTAAGCCAAGTTAAGGCACGCTCATGGCTGAAGTCGATTGCGTGCACCACCCCTGTTGACACCCAAAGTGCCCTCTCATGGTCACCTCTTCATTCTATTTCTTCCAGTCACGACAGCAGTACACCATAAGCTAAGCGCACGGTCCCCTTTGTTTCTCTAATTCCCTTTCTTAAAGAAGTTTTTTTTCAATCACTTGCCCAACTCCTTTTCATTCTTAATCAAGGACAAATAATTTCGTATAGGACAATGATGTCACTAATGATTTGTTACCTCTGTTCAAAAAGGATGCATAACGACATTACTTCATTGTTAAATAATCACTTGAAACACAAATCAAGTCATTAACATCAAATAAATCGGTGATAAGAAAAAAAACGTAATATGCCAATTACTGAAACCCTTTCAGATAAAGTTATTTCTTCAACTTACTAAATTACCCTTATGATCATTAAAATCGCTACAAATTTGGAAGGCTTATGGGCAGAGATCTGGGGATGGAGTTCTTTTCACTGAAGGGATGACAACTATTAAAATGATGGTACTATTAGACATTCATATCTACAGAAGTAGAAAAATGCCCATAATCAGAGGTCGTATTGAACCCTAAAAAAAATGAGTGTTTTATCACTTGGTTTGTTTAGAATGCATTATATCTATTTACAAACATGAAATGGATTCACTCTCCATCCTAATGAAGGAGTTCTGTACAAGAAGTTACCTGACACTTAGGGGTTTTTTTGTTAGTCAATTTATTTTTTACTTTATTATTTTACTTTATTTATTTATTTATTTTTGTTAGTTTTGAAATAATAAATCGTGGCTCATTTATTATTTGGCACCCATTTTTAGTATTGCGCGTGCCAAATACAAACAGATGTTGATTCTAGATTGAGACTCCTAAATTTTGCCTTACCCAATCGTATTTAGAGTAGGGATCTTTTCCGAGTAACTGACATCGTACAGACTCGGGACCGACGGCTTAACGTCCTCTCCGAGGGAGTATGTGTTCAGATTTATTTACCTTCCACGTGAATAAATCGATGACTAAAGTGGGTATTGAACGATGGATCTACTTGTCGACAGGCCAACACGTTGCCACCGTGCTAACCTGGCCCTCTTAAGTAATCCTCACGACTTGAGGAAGGGGATGGTGATGTGTCGGAAGGCGCTGACTCACCCACCTCTTGTGCGTGAAGATTGCCGTGAGTTACTTACTCAGCGGAACAGGTTAGCCAGCTATTTCTCTCGTCGTGTCACAGCTTTCCCTCCAACAAGAGCTCCATAAGCAAAACACACTTTTTTTCAGTAAAGCAAGGATTTTAAACTTGTTAACGACCGGTCAAACTTGTACTAACCAAGTCTAACGGGACAATGGACTGTGTCTATACGTCAACCATGCAAATATATTATAGAAGTACTTCTACCCACCTCTGCTCGTGTATAATAATAATGACAATGAATTGAGAGGCTTTTTTTTTGTTTAAGATAATGGAATATGTGTTTTGTCATTTCTGAGTGAATGGAAATTTATTGGAATTAAAATATAATATAAAAATGATTATATATAATATATTATTATATAATTCATAATTAGTAAAAATATGATACAAGCTTAATTACTTAATAAGATATATTATTTTAGGTTAGTGATAAATGTGTAATCTATAGGGAATACATTGTAAATATACGGACCCCAGTGCACAGTTATAGTGCGGAGGGGATTTATAATTAATAAATATATGATTATTAGAACGAATTTACAAATGAATATTTAATATTTACTATTAGTTGTATTAGAGTTCTGAATTCACGCATTAGAATGAAAAAATACCTCAAATGATTGAGGTATTGTCAAAACGAAGATACATACAAAATTGGCAGTAAAATATCTACATGTTTCAGAGCTGAATATCTAAATAAAAACGCATGACGAACGCCAAATTTAAATATTTACAGTTTTTCAAGATTTTAATAATTTAGAATTTAGAAATTATTTCTAATGAAAAGTTGTAAAAATTAAAATTTGTGTTCCACTGTATATTTTCAAATGTTCACAAAAGTCATTCTTTTTAAAATATGCTGCATATTTTTTATATTTATCATGATTTTCTTTTCTTGACCCACTGTTTACAAGTTAGAAGATTTTTGAGGGTTTAGGTCTTAGGATTTTAAACTACTTCTTTAACTAACGTTTTCATTATATTAATGTGTTCCTCAGAGCTAAAAACATGATTTTCCAATTAGCACTATTACTACAACAATTTTGGTTATTTTTTATAAATTTAACATGTATATTTATAAAATTAAATTTTTTTTATTGTTTATAGATTTATAAATTTAAAATTTAGATTATATATATAAAGGTAAGTAATAACCAAAATTGTTGTAGTACAAGTGCTTGTTGTCGGAACAACAGACAGGCAAAGCTTTTTATTTTGGGCCCTAGTGTTAAAACTAGGTTTTTTTTTCTTGGAATCGGTAGAACTAGGTTGAGGAATCTGATAGGAGTTCCACTGGTCACTGTAGACCAGTGCTTCTCAAACGGTGCACCCTGGAATTAGCCAGCTGAGCCCCAAAATAACGGAAGATTATATTTATATAACTGATTTATATTTTAAAAATTTTTACTTATTTTAAAAACACCAAGTACATATATGGTACTGAGTCAAGTTTAAACTTAAAGTAGTTTAAGACTGAGTCAAGTCTCCACCACTTTATATTTTGAACAGGAAGGTAAATTTCTTTAATCTTTAAGCAGCAATGGATAATACTCGTACTTTCTCTAATTCTTTCCTGGGGGATTTAAATCATTTACTAATCTCTCTCTCTCTCTCATCTCTCTCTCTCTCTCTCTATCTATCTATCTATCTATCTATCTATCTATCTCTATCTCTCTTAATAAGAACTATTTATTTTAATTTCTTATCATTTTCATATTTTCAAATTTCAGGACTAAATTTTCTATATTAAAGTTAGTGATGCGCCTCAAAGCTTTGGATATTTCATAGGTGCGCTCTGACGTCAAAAAGTTTGGAAAACACTGCTGTGGACTAAAAAGACATTTAAGTATTATGGGCTTAGAAAACAGCACAGTTTGTCAAAAGCACAGTTAGTATGTGGCTGTTTTGCATTCAGTCTACTTAGGTTAAATACGAATAGTGTTAGTATAATCAGGGAAGATAAATTGAAAGAAAGTAAGTGGAAAAAATCTCCTGATCATTTGAAGAGATTGGGTAGATTTTCGTTAGGGTAGGTCTAGGTTGGCAAAGAGGGCACACTTGGTGGACTCCTGACCAGATCTTTGGTCTCCCCACTCTGCCATTAACATTAAGTCCTAATTGTAAAAACATGTTTTTAGCCCTAAGAAAGACATGAATATATGTCGAAACGTTGTAGAAAGAAGTGGTTTAAATCTTAAGACCTAAACCCTCGACAATCTTAAAACTAATTTCTTATATCGTTAATTGTTTTTAGTTTCCACTGTATTCACCTTTCGGATTTGTTTGACTTAATCTTTCGAAAATCTTAAAATACTTTATAGTAATTTATTAAATGTAAAAAAAGCTTTAAAATTAAAATAATAATCAATTACCATTCAAATAATTCATATTTTACAAATTTTCATCAAATATTACATATCACTTCACAATATTCAAATAAAGATCCTGTAACAGATTAAAATAAATGCAATTATTATTTACAATATTTGTGTTAAATTTATTGTTTTCTTATCTCTCACAAAATGATAATACAAGTTGATAATATATTTATCCAACAAAACCTACTTCATTTATCAATAATCCATCAGATTACATCACTCGTCTCCTTCAATATGTTTAGTAGCAAACTACTACAAATTTAATTAATTAATAATTAAATGTAATTTTAATTACTTAATTTAATTAGTGTAAATTAACGAATCTAAACTAATGCTAATGTGATTTCCTTCACTTCATTACCAAATCGAATTTACTCCGTAAGAAACACACCTTCTTAGCTTTCGTTTATTATATTTTCATAACGATTGGCGAATGTAGAACAGTTGTTAATGTTAAAATAATTAAATTGATTGTTGGTTACTTATGTTATTGGGTGGACTTACATTAAAGTTCAATGTGGACCACTCCAGATTTTTTTAAGGCTAATTTTAACTTTACCTTAGTTCAGATTTTGGTAGCCATAGAGTCAAGAGGACCAGTTTTTACTTGTTTTGTATTAGATTTTTTAGTAATTTCTTGTCCTTTCTTAATAGAGTGTTCAATTGTTATGCTAATAATGGGATTGTTTTCATTTTTATAATACTGTGACTGTGAGGGTACAATTGAAAACTCCTCCGCTAGACAATGTCAGCAGAGTGATTTCTGCCTTCTTTTTCTTTCGACAGAGGCCTCGTCCGTTTGTTTTCAACAGAGCCAATGACTTGTTCTCACGATTAGGTTTGCTTTTAGGCTGACCGGAAGGGAAGTCTATTGTGTGTGTGGAGATGTAATGTAGAATCAATTAGACTTGGATGAGAGCAAAAGGAGTTGCTCGAGACCTTGCAAACTTCAGTCTTCTTAACTAGGCAAAATAACTTTGTGAAATAAATGTAGTCATCTTTGCTTTAGGTAGTTTATATTGGAATTTGTCTTAAGTTCAGCATCTTTTTTACATTCTTTGTAGCTTTGGAATTGCTAATTAGTTATTTCTCTTTAGCTACTATTTAGTACACTCTATCATTTCTCTTCCTTAGCTATTCCGATTCTTTTAACTTTCATTTTCATATCCTTCACTCTTTCACTCACATTTCAACCCTAATCTTCTCATTCTTTCCTTTCCTTTAGCCTACTCTTTATTGCTCTCCTACTACATCTACCTTTTCATTCACTCTTTGCGTTACAAGGTGTGATCAAAAAGTAACGACACATTTTGAATTTCGCGCACTCTGTACACTCTAATTTAAGAATTTTTTGTTGGTTGTTGATACACTCGTCACGACTCTATACAATGTCTTGTTTTTATGTGAACAGCACAAAGGTAGACTCGTGTTTGCTGTTGAACAAATAATTACTTGTAGAAATACTTATACCACTTTGTAAACATTTATTTTCCTCAAGTTGGCTCACAGTAGTCCAAACAACATTTTAAGTATTTTTGAACGCTTAATATCATTTTTTTACATAAAAAATAATACAAACTCTCCAGTCTATTATTTTCAACAGCAGACAATCGCAAACACACATCTAATCTCGTCAACTTCGTCGAGCCCCTCTCAAAAACTCATCACACGCTTTACCATCAAAACTGTGATTGTATGATCAAGATGAGTGTACTAACACAACAACAAACAATTTTGAAATTAGAGTGAACAGAGCGCGCAAAATTAAAAAAGTGTACTTACTTTTTGATCATACCTAGTATCTCTACTATCTCACTCTTGCTCTCTCACTTCACATTTGGTTTATTTGACAATTTATTCTTCCACCCACAATTCATCTCGTTCACTCTTTTCCACAACTTTATTTGTCTCTAATCTCCACTACTTCTCCAACAACTTAGTATTTCATATCTACTCTTCCTCTTTCTAACACCTTCGCAAACTTATTCATTTAACAATAGACTGACTTTATACTCTTATTCACATCTATTACTTTTTTGAATTTTCTTTTTTTCTTCCATCCACATTTATTCACGAAAAAACTTACTACTTTAATAACTAATTATTATTGAATAATTATAATATTATAATAAATAATTTAATAATTATCTTAATAATTATTAAAATGTTTAAAGAAGGCTTAGATTAAAAAATGACAATATGATTATTAAATAATCTGATTATTATTTATGATTGTAATTGTAATGTCATATACAAATAGTTATAATTATTGATGATTATAATAATTATATGGGGATATATTGTAATTGACTTCATTGAAAATACTACGTTATTATGACAATAAGAGACGCATAGAACTTTAGTATTTAAATTGATACAAGAACGAGGAAAAGGTAGCTGTTTGGAGTTAAACTTATTTTTATAGGCTATTACTATTTTTATTTTGGTTACTGTATATGTAACAGGATATGAAAGAAAATCAAGGGCAATGATGTATAAGACATGTCAAAGGGACTGAAGAACGTGACGACTGCAAAACGAAGAGTCCTGTTAGGGTGTCAGGTAGCAGACAAATCACAAAAAGTCTACATTCCTTTAGTGGCATACATTCTCCTTTCTTATGGAGCTATGTGAGTGAGTCATGAGTGAGTATGTGTGTATGTGCGTGTGTATGTGTGTGTGTGTGCGTATCCGTTTGCTATCTCTTAAATTATGCATCAGAACATAATTAGTTAATTCCTTCTTCAAAATATATCTTGTATTCTATTAATAAAGAGTAATTCTATTCTGCTATTGTGATCTCTGAACCGATTGCGAAAACCAGTTAACTTCAAGAGTAACTGATCTAAATTATTAGAACTATAGATTATTGTAACCTAAAAGCTACTTATACTGGTACAAATAATATAACATATATATATAACTAATTACATTACAGCTTTTCATAATATAAGAAAAGTGTATGGACAAGATGTCAATGAAAAAAGGTTTCGAATAAAACCAAAAGTCAGCAACAAGAGTTTGATTTTTGAACTTATTATATATATTAATATATATTATATATATATATATATATATATCTATGTATAAAACAAGATTTCGCGATAAATACGTGGAATATGAATCAATGCTCTAACCACAATAAAAAATGTGGGAAAAAAAGATTAAAATCTTGAAGAAGGTTTGTAAGGGGTGGAGAGGAGTGGGAGGGAGGAGAGATAGTTTAAAAGTGTGTGAAGTGCAGGAAAGTACAATAGTCTAGGGAGGGATGTTTAGGTAAACAAAGGAGTACAGTAAGAAAAAGTAAGAACTATCCGCTAGCTGTCAACCCTCTTGGAAGAGGCTATTGCCCTCGTCAAGCTTGAAGAGCCCTTTATTAATGTTTATAATACTTGAACTGTTAAATTTAATTAGAGAGGATTCGATAATATTTATTAACTACATCGATTTTTATAGATAATAAATTTTGTTCTGGTCCAATCAATATAATGATTTTCATTATTTACATGAAGAATAAGGCGCTATTTTTTTTCTGTATACTTATGTTGTATTGTGTTATTTTACAAGTGTCTTTAAAGATTTACCAGTTTGACCAATATACATTTTATGGCAATTTTGCACGAAATTTAAAAATACCACCGGACTTCAGTTCCCTGGAAGGGTTTTTATTAACATGTTACCTACGCTAATACTTTTAGAAAACACTATTTTAAAATCAGGTTTACGCATAACCCTAGGTGGAGAGTCCAATAACTCATGATGCGGTAAAACTGTCGAATTAGACAATGAACGGAGCTCTGTTGAAATATTGAAAAGAGTTTTCTTAACACCACTTAGAACCAATTTGTGAGTGTGTTTCATTCCTTCGTGTTTGGACTTTTTTTGTCCAGTTTGGATCGTTTTTCAAATTTAAAGTGAATATATATATATGAATTAAATACCACAATAAACAAATATAAACAATAAACAAAGTCAACCAGGTTAACTTGTTAGTATATTTTTTGTTTGTTTCATTTAGCTCTCTGATGATGTTGTAACGAAAGGCCTTAGATCATTTTAATTAATATATATTTGTTTATTGTGGTATTTAATTCATATATGATATCAAGAGTTATTGTTGATTATTAATTTATATATATATAATGATTTCACATAAACACGTGAAATAACAATCACTGATCTGTTGGATGCTTGACTCTGACGAAGACCGCTTGCTAAGGTTGAAAGATCTTAGTCTTGTTTTCCCATTTCATATTGTGGTTTGAGCATTATATTATTGATATATATATATATATATTCGAGATTTGAATCATGTCGACTAGCAATATTGGTGATAAGCTTTATAGTTTTAACAAAGAGACGAGGAAGGAATTCCGGAAACTGGAGAAATTGTATAAGAAACAGATACAAACCAAATACGGGGCGTTATTTAAAAATATATGTTTAAATGAAGGACTGCTTCCAACTTTTGCATATATATATATATTATACAATGATCAAACCACAATATGAAATGGGAAAACAAGACCAAGATCTTTCAACCGTAACAAGTGGTCTTAGTCAGAGTCAAAAACCAACTGAGTTTTATATATATATTGACATGTATATCTTGGAATGTCAGAGTAAGACATTGTGTTTCTGTTCTCTTGGGTAGCCAAGTATGATCCAGTGGTCGCCTTTGCCTTCTTAATAATATACCTAGGTGTGATTATAGTAAGAAATCTAAAACGTCTATGCTTTCTTCAAGGCCTAATGGGAATGCTTGTTTCCCGTGGACGACATTATGGTTTCATTTTTTTTTTTTAAATAATTTTACACAAAATTCCAGTATTGTATATACATTAGTAACTTTTATAGACTACCAAAAGTGATGAAGCAACAGTTCTTGCATGATCTAGAAAAAGAGGTTAGTTGTAATCAGTATTCAGTAATTAGTTCATGGCATTCTCGTAGGAATGGTTACTCAACTTCTATGATAACTTCTTCAAATTTAGAATGAACAGAACCATGCTAATAAGTGAATTAGTTGGGATATATGTGTTACCAATGTTCAGGCTCCACAGGAGGGTTTGCATCCGGTGCGCCGCACTATGGTCATAAGAGTCTAGAAGGTACATGAATACCAAATTTAAAACTTAAAATCTGCAATTAGGCTTGAATTTGTTAATTGTTGAATTGAAGAAGAATTGGAATTAGAATTCACTGTCGCAACATTATACATTTATTTGATATGTTTTTATAATAAGAAGTTATACTGATGTAATCATGAAAAGCTATAATAAATAGAGCATATCATTTTACTACTAAGAGTACTTAAAAGTCGATGAAGCTATCAATAATTTATGATTTATAATGCTAATAAAACTTAAACCATCTTTGACTATTTTATTTGAATTTTTAAATCC
Source organism: Hermatobates lingyangjiaoensis (assembly GCA_026182355.1). NCBI lineage: Eukaryota > Metazoa > Arthropoda > Insecta > Hemiptera > Hermatobatidae > Hermatobates > Hermatobates lingyangjiaoensis. The sequence goes on from JAPFBL010000160.1 coordinate 668,377, forward strand.
AGAAACATTTTAATAAGGTTCTTTATTACTCAGAAAATATAATATAATGCAACTGAATTATCTAGATATGACCATTGTTGGAAGGGGGGGGGGGGGGGGGGCGCTGGAAAGGCCTTACAAAGAGCACATTTTTTTCCTCCTTAAGGCTCTGCTAATGTCTGCTAATCTCTTCACTTCAACGGTAATCACATCATAAGTTTTAATATTTCATCATTTTTATCCGAATCAGTAAATTAATTTTTATTACGAAAAAAAAGACATATTTTATATGGCATAAGATTATATGACTGGGTGATGAACTTTAAGGTGAATTTCGTGAATGTTATAGAACATAATCTTTACATTATTTGAGTGTTATATTACAAAATTCTTCTTTTTTGTTATTTTATCCTATATATTTGTTCCACTATCGGTTGGAGATTCATTTACTAAATAATGTCAAAGTCAATACTGTTTTCCCTTAAATCATCATCGCATTAAGTAATAATCATATTTTGAAAGTCGCAAAACTTTAAAGAAACCAATATCTAAAAGTTAAGTTTTAAATCCAGTAGAAATTTAAAGCACTTACGAAATCCAAATATAGTAAGTGAAGTTTTGTCAGTTAGTGGGGTATATAAACTTATGTGGGAACTGCCCGACATCTTCATGACTTTCAGATCATTTGATAAAAGAATCAGAAAAAGTATATAAAAAAAATAAAACTGGAAAAGTACTAGTTTTACAGAAATCATTTGCACTCACATTTTGTAAAACACCTTTTCTTAAGTAATCACCACTTTCACCCCGATGATAATTTTGGCTGACTACATTGTAATTATAATCTGTTAGGGATAACAAGTCACGAAATACTAAGTCTTTCCCTCTTTCTAATAAGACTAGAAAATAAGTCTAGTTTGATTTTCTTGCTCCTTTTACGACTTTTATTGCACTAAAATGCATTTAATATTTAAAAAATATTTGTACATGATTATGATTGATATATTGTATATTGATATATTGATATATATATTGATATATTGTAACAGTTTTTTTGCTACAATAGAAAGTTTATGTATTTTTAGTTTAAATAATCTATTCATAAAAATTAGTTGAAATTGTATGTGGATTGAATGATTAGAGCTCTGTTGAAATATTGGAGAGAGTTTTTTTAATACCACTTAGCACCAATGTGTAAGTCTGTTTCATTCTTTTGTGTCTGAACTTTTTTTGTCCAGTTTGGATTTTTTTCAAATTCAAAGTGAATATATATATATATATATATAAGTTTAAACCACAAAGGAAAAAGGAAAACAATAGAAATAAATACTCTGATTGGTCTTTCAATTTATGTCATCAGAGAGCAAACAAATTAAAAACATACGGCGAAGTATGATACTTACCAAAATTGGGTCGATACTGGTATGATATTCTGGTATGATTTGATTGAGTTCTCTACCAGTGGAATGGTGATTTTTTTTGGAGAAAGCGCGTGGACATGTGTGAGTGTGACGATGCAAAGGGAGGCAGAGCGAGTCATTAGCCTCGGCTAGACTCATCTAAGAACGTCACTTCCTTCTCGCTTCCCTGTCTGCAGAATAATCCTCCCTCAGTCTTCTAATTGGAAATTAAAGCATTCCAATCAACGCTCTTCATCTCAGATCATAAAAGTAGATAATAATAACCTGCTTAGTTCTAGAAAAAAAACGACTCATTGAAAAGTAGTAGCAACGACCTACTCTTACACTGTTCAAAAAAGGATAACAGTGCAATATATATATACAGTGAAATCTTTATATATATATATATATATATATATATAAATATAACAGTGAAATCTTGATATATATATATATATATATAAAGAAAGTAGTAAATGTTTAGAAAAACTATATTATTTAATGTTTGTGTATAGTAAATATAAGTTCAATTAAGATGATTTTTGTTTCTCAATCGTTGATGTCGAATATCTACAGTTGATGGCTTTTCAGAACCATGCTTTATTATTTTTATTTCTTGCATATATGAAATTGCTTGTATCTTTATAGATCATTTTTGATTGTTTATTAACATTCGAGTTGTTTTTTTTATATGGACCAGTTCAAGCGAGAGTTTCTCAGATTTATTTATATATAATAGAGTTAAAACGAAGATAACGCAGATAGACTCAGGTATAACCCACTTCGACGATCGTCGTCATCTGTCACCACCCTGCCGATCACTGACAATCTGCCACTTTGTCGCCACCCTGCCGTCCAGGAAATCATTTCATCTCCTGATGACGACGATCGTCAAAATATTGAAGTAAGTTATGTCTGTGTCTAAATAGGATGGTCTCCAACCGTCGCTTCAGAAGTGTGCTTGGTGTCCCTATCTCTTCACTCCTGATGACGGTTAAACTGAGAATTAGAGAATGTATGTGTGCTTTTCTTTTAACATGTGTGTGAAGTTATTTAACATAATAGTAGCCATAACTCATTCATATATTGAATGGAGACATTATATTTAGGTTATAAGTTCTTCATAATCTTAGTCCCAACAATTTTTATATGGTAGGATATTTAAATAGATAAAAACCCATGGAAATCAAGTGATTTAAAAGCCTTTCTGAGAATATCTTATTGAATTGCGGTTATTAAATTATTTGTCAACGTTTATGAAGAATATTTTTTTGAATTTTGTTGTTTTATATTTAGGAATATATTGAGCTGGTGGAATGAATTGTGTTGGCGGTGGCGAAAGACTCTGATTCATTATTAGTTCTAGTTGAGGTGGCCAGTAATGGTCGGCATGAACGGTACAGTTCTTAAACAACGGCATCTAAATCTTTGTAGCGAGGCTCATGCGAATGGAGAGTGAGGGCAATTATGAATCTGCCGAGGAGCAGCGGCCAGCTGCTATCTGCAGGTGGATCGCGGAATGCGCCAGATCGCTATCAAGGGTAATCCTCGGTCATTTCCTCTTCACCCACAGCCTCTCTCATCATCATAAAGCCCTTCTATATAAATCAATTTTACTATATATTCATACAGCTTCACTAAAACTGACATTTCGTTTTTTAATATTCCAGAGTGTTTCGTAATACCAAATTATCATGAAAATCGGTCTTTCGTGAATTGTTTTGGCAGACATCCAACCATTTTCACGTAGCCGTAGTGTTACCTACAGATGCATTACGTGAAATACCGTACGGAAGTCTACTACATCTATATTTTTTTTTTTTTTTTGATTTATGAATGTGGGACAGGCAAAGTAAGTTCTCCAGTGATGATTCCTGGAGGGAATATTGCATCTCCCATTGATTCTGTATTGGAAATCCATGTTTTGCCTAATCCAAGTGTATTTAGAGTGGGTCTTTAACGAGTACCTGACATCCTACAGGCTACGTACTCCGAGGGACTGCATATTTAGATTTATTCACCTCCCACGTGAATAAATCGAGGGCCAGAGTGGTATCGAACCAAAGACCCGGAGTTCTGAGGCGAGTACCAGGCCCCCCTACTACAACCAGACAAGAGGAACGACGGATATTTTATTATTTATTTATTTATTATTGTTATTCTATTAAATTAATTGTTTCTTTTTTTTATTGTTTTAATTCATTTTATTATAATATTTTTATAATTATCATATATTAAGTATTTCATTTTCTGCATTCATTTTCCGTTTTTATTTATGGTGTGTTGGCAATAGTAAAAATTGCATGGTTATAAGCACTGCATGGTTAGTTGTTGTTTGCTATGCGTGTTGAACTCTTCTTCTCTTGTTGACGACGAGATCAAAATATTAAAGTGAGTTTTCTCCGTGTTCTTTTCTCTTAATAGTTTGATAAGTTATCTTAACGGACTGTTTATTATTTTTAACTATTTTTATGTATTGTATATGCTAGAATATAATTTATTAGACCTCGTTCAGTGAAATCAAAGGGTCAGTAGAAACAAAAACTTGGTTTTTTTTTACTTCACGGTCGATTCTTTTGTCATGATATAAATATATATATATATATATATATAAAATAACTAAAAGGTGCAACTGGACTACTTACTCAATAACGAAAAGAGATATACGTATACAAAATCACTTCTATCGACAGGAGTTGTCATCAGGTAGAAGTACTCCTCCGGGACAGAGATGACGCCTGTTGAAATATAATAGAGACTCTTGTACTCCTTTCTTTATGTTTTCCTCTTTTCGTTGATTATATATATAATATAAAGTTCAATGTAGACAAACAAACACAGAGAAATTAAAAATACACATTTACAATCTCCTTATTTTGGCGTGAACTGTCCTCAGGAGAGATAAGACAGGGAAACCACCAACCGCCTCTGTACCAGTGCGCTTAGTTTTCCTGTCTTTTCTCTCCTGAGAACAGTTCATGCCAAACGTAGTATTAATTTCTCTATGTTTCTTTATCTACATTGAACCTTTTTTGTCCATTTCGGATCGTACTTCTATCAAAAAAGTGTATATATTTATATATGTATAAATGACGCGGACAATGAATTATTTGAACATACTAGTGGTGAAGTAAATAATATATTTCAATACAAAAATAATATTTAGGATCGCAGTTATTTATCATTTTAGTCACAACAATTTTTTTCTTACAAAAAATGTCAACTTTTTTGAAATTTAAGTAAAAACTTCAGTGCAGAAACTATAAGCTAGGCTCATGACAACATGTTGAGGATAAATGAAGTGGAACTCTTGAAGTGTGAGCTTTGTGAAGTGTCCGTCAATACAAAGGACGTTAGAGTCAACACTCTGTGTTAATGCCAACGCTTTAACACTACTCAACCTTACCTACTGCTCAGCACTAAACAGCACTGGCTGGGCACGAAAAAGGAAAGTATGCGATTATCTTTAGGCCAAGCTGGTTATTCGCAGGAAACAGTGAAATTATACGGCATTTCCTTGACGCAACTGCGCACATCTAACTTCCCTCAAGGCTCTTATAATCTAACCATTGATTATGATGTAAAATTAATCTCTCCTGACTTGTATGTCAACACTAGTTGAGTCCTAAGTAGTATGCTTTTCAAAATGTTATTACATACCAGCAGGGTCCTTGAGAGGAAAAATGTACCCTTTCCAGCACTGCTCATATCTAGATAATTCAGTTCCACTGTAGTATGTGTTCTGAGTAACAATGAATCTTATTGAAACGTCTCTGGATTTATAAAGGCAATAGAAATTCTCAAAGATTGTTTAAGTTTTATTGACATTATAAATCCTAAATGATAAATAACTTCATTGACTTTCAAGTACTCTTAGTAAAAAATTATCTACTTTATTTATTATGGCTTTTCATGATTACATCAGTACAATAATTTTCACTGTCAAAACAGTTTAAATAAATCGACAATGTTGTGACAGTATACTCTAATTCCCTTTATTATTCAGTTCAACGGTAAAAGAATGCATTGTTAATTGTCCATTTTAATTGACTCTGATATTCATGTTGTTCCTAGACTGTTATTGGCCTTAGTGCGTGCCCCGGCTGCACCCCCTTGTTGTGACGCCTGCATACTAGAACAAAAAGAATAAACCCTATTGATTAAAATCATGTCAATAAAATCATATTACTATTTGACCTCTCATCAGTTAGACACCTTTTAAAAAGATAGAATCAATTGTACTGACAAAGCGAATCAATTCTTTGACGGTCACTTCAAGCACTTCAGATGCTGCTATTTTCCTTGTAAGCACTGCAAAATGATATCATAGAAGTCATGGATATCGCTATACTTGATATAATGTCTGCACCACTGAATGTACAAAATATTAAATTGGTTTTCGAGGATTATTTTCAAAAAAATAACTATTATGAACTGACGCTTTGCTGAAAATTATTTGGCAGTATCAAGGATAACAGAAAGGATTATTTATAACATTATTTTCATCTTTTTATTCCATTTGGAAGCCTTGTGTCCAATGTATGGTGTAGAATGAAGAAATGACGATAATATTGAAAATAATTCCTTTTACAAGCATTGTTAATGACGAATGATTTTCAGCGAAACGTTGACTGATAAATATTTCTTATTATTTTGGACCTAATCCTTTAAAAAACAACACAGATACCTTTTACAATATTATTTACCAATATTTAAAAAGACCCACGCCAGGAAGTGAAGTCCACTAGATTGCTTCTTCCCTCTTGTGTTCTCTCCTACATCTGTGTTATCAATATCACTGGTAATGTAATACTTACATTGTTGTTACTTTGAGCAAATAAAATTAAAAAAAATTAATCAAAAGTTACAAATAGTTAATTCAAAATGAAGACCAGTGCAACCAGAAAAAAATAAAACAATGATAAATAAACCAAAAAATATGTTAGAGTTTGACCTGACCATCTTGTTTGACACTTCGATGTTCTAAGTCGTACTCTAAATATGCCAAGCAGAGCATGAATAATTAGCGGGGCTTTTCTAATTTTTTAAAAGATATAACAGCTTTAAAATTCTAAAAATGTTGTAAAATTTTTCCAAAATTTGCTTTCATAATTCTCTACTGTTTATAATAAAATTATTTATTTGTAATATTTGTATGACTCATTTATGATACTCAAATCTTTCTTTTTCGTTTCAAATATAGTAAAGCCGTTTAAAGTCTTAATAGTTTAATATAGTATTGGTATGGGAACTACAATTACATAAAAATGTGTTTTTAATTTTTTTTTTTTGAATCATGTATAGTTGTATATAGTTTTTGAAGAGTCTTTAGACTCCTGTGGTGGAAAAAAGGTCGTCATGGAAGCATATGACTGGCAAAACTACTACACATCTTGTATGAAATATGTAAAATCTGTGTCCACCTTGGGATTTTTTTTACAAATGTTAGCTATTCCTACTTTGAAGGAGGGTTCTGCGAAATGATCAGAGCATCAGCATCCGTGGAGAATCGCAGTGACAGTTATTCCCCTCACGTCTGCACGCCGGACGCCCGAGATCTCTCCGTGGATACCCAGGCCAGTCGCTATGTGACTTCATTTTCTTTCATTCCTCTATCACAGCAAATGAAGTATTACACTACTTGTTTTTCAATATTTCTACACCCTTTTGGTCATTCCGTTTTGAGCATGTTGAAATACTGGGAAGTGATTTGTACTAACATTTTTTTATGCTTGTTATTATTTCAAATATACGTGATGTTATCAAAAAGTAAGGTGACTTTTTGAATTTAGCACGTTCTATACACTCTATTTTCAAACTTTTTGTTGTTCTGTTAGTACACTCTTCCCGTTCATATATTAAGAGTTTTACCTATATAGGATGTGTTTTTATCTGAGAGGCTAGACGAGGTTAACAAGGTTAGACGCATGTATATAAAAACTCGCTGAGCATGCAAAGACGAGTCTAACCTTTATGCCTCCCACTTAAAAACGAGATATGTTATATAGCCAACACTGTGAACATACAATTGCGACGAGTCACCAACAGAACAACAAAAATTTTTGAATTACATGCACAAAGTCCGTAAATTTTAAAAAGTTCCTTACTTTTCGATCACACCTCTTATACTCGTTTTATCAGTATGACTTGTCTCTCATCACTGCCTTATACTATTTTTTGTCACCGTCAACCAACACTAAGCTGGTAAAATATTGTGTCATGTGAGTTATGCTGTTACTTTCTGTTTCATACATTCCTTTTTTAGCCTGATACAGTAAATTTAAAATTAAAGCAGTCCCAAGTATTAATAAAGAGACAGATTTCAAAAAAAAAAATTTTTTTTTTTGCATTATTGGATACTTCGACCACAATTTCATGTATTTAGAAGTAATTTTGTTTGAGGGTTGTTTCTCCTATAGCTTTTTGATTTAATAGCGAAAATCGGGTGGACACCCATTGGTGACACTCCATAACTATGTTTAATCTTTATGACGACAGAAGCTCAGTCTTTGGGGGTTTGTGAGGATTACTATTAGGGAAAGATTTTGAGCGAGTGGGTTTGGATGGGTAGAGAGTTTACTGTGTCCTTTGTAACGGTCTTTTGCATAGTCATGAACGACGGGGACTTTAAGATCTCGGTGAATGACTATGTTTGAAGAGTAAAATGGGAGCTGTGAGAGTTTTCTAAGTATTTTTGATTGGATGGATTGTATAGGATGAATATTTGAAGGTTTGGCTTTCACTCACTTTTGCTATAAACAAACATAGTATCAAACACCATTAGAAACAGTATTGTTTTGGATTTATTTTAATATGTTTATCATGAAGCGTAACATCAAACTCTCTAAAAGTAATATTGAGTTAATAGATAATCAATTTAATGACTTCATTAGTTTGATTATAATTGTATCCATTTTATCAGTTGATACAACCTTGACATCAATAATCTAGAACAATCAAATGTGCTGTTATTATTAGAAACTGATTTTCCTGTTTAGTCTTTCATCTAAAGAGATGCCAAGGTATTTGAACACCTCTAAGACTTCTAGTTTTTTGTATTTTTGATAGAGAGGTTTTTGAGATCTTGAAAAAGAAATTATTAACTTTTTTTTTGAATGGATTTTTTCTTCGTCAATCTTTCACCAATTTATATCAAAATCTACATAATATCGAAAGTAGAACCAGTCAGTATTTCTGTTCTTTTAATTATAAACTCATCTCATATTCTTATATATCGAAATTTTGATTGTTTAAAATATTCCAGTAAGTTATCGACAGTTTATCAAACACCACAATAGGACACCACAATCAAATCCAACTGACCCCAAGCTGTGGTGTTGCATTAATTATTCTTGTGTTTCATTCTAATCCATTCTATAGTTTGTGTTTATTTGTCAAAAACTTACTACATCACTACAAATAGAACCTAATAGTTGTCATTTTTAGTATAATATTACTCTTAAAATATTTACGCTCATGAACTGGTCGTAGTAAGGTTATAACATAGCTAATACAACATGTTAAGTTGTTTGAATCACAGGAGAATAGCTAATTTTTTTAATTAAAAATTAGCAGGTCTTTTAAATCATTTCCCACCCATCAATATTATCCAACACCCAATGTGGTTCTAAACATACAAATAACCATTTATTCGCCTTATGACTTGTTAAAGGATAAATGTTCATTGATTAAAACGATTTTTTTGGGACAATTACAGCCTGGAAACAGCATAAAATACATGATTGATTTGAGTTTGACTTTATAGTTTTCAGAATTAAATCTTTCTACATATCTTATTGATTCTTTAAAATACTTTTCAATAGATTTTATTAAATAACAATTGATTTTTGGCTCAGTTCAATACGATATTCCTAAGTAACTTAAACAATTTCAACACGTTGAGCATGTTACTCGTCATTCCTTTTCGAGTTCAGCCCTTTGAGCAATATTGCCTTAGAGAGATATTCTCAACTTTTTGTTTTTTTTTTTAATAGCACACAAATTTGGATCACATTTTTGGACAACATTTTATTGTTCTTTAGTTAACCATTTCGGTAAAATTTTTTCTGAAACCATAAAATGCACCTCATGTTCTAACAAATAATCTTTTAGAGCAGTACACAGCATTTGTGGCTCTATCCAATGTATCTAGAGTCAATGAGGAAAAAAATTTTCCTGCAATGTTTTTCATTACTGCCTAGGTATTTAACAGCACTTCTTCTCATGAATACGATGAATGTCGAAGAAAGAAGTGAGTCCATTTTTCTTAACTTGTAACTGACGTACATCTCAATGGAGCTCTTTATTTGTATCTATATAACTTGATTTTTAATAGCTGCGTAAAATACAAATAACTGTACAAACCACAATATGAAATTCAAAAATTTTGCTTGTTACAATGACAAGAACTGTTATTTTTGGAAATGTTTTAGTAACATTTTAGAATCTCATACCGTATTTTGCTCGCTCCTGTATAAAAAGAAATTCAGTTAAATAAACAGTTACAATATATATATATATATATATATATATATATATATATAATATATATATATAATATATTAGGATAATACAAATTTGGAAGAAGAACATTCTTTTAAACATACCTCATTAAAGATCTTGCCAACATTATAGTTTAGTTATGTTTCCTACATACCTTTTCAAGGTTTCGAATGCTACCATTTCCATCTACTGTGGTATACGGTGAGATTAATTTATATGTTACCATCAGAGATGGAAAGGTAGCATTCGAAACCTTCGAATAACGTATGTAGAAAACATACTAAACTTAATGTTGGCAAGATCTTTAATGAGGTATATATATATATATATATATATATAGGAATTGACCTTCGTCTTCTCGCCGCTCAACTTCCTTTCCGAGTACGACCGTTAAAAGGGTCGAAATATTGAATGTGAGTCCTAGTATCTATTTTTCATTTGTGTTTCTCAAAGTTTTCGAAGTATGTATATATATATATACAAGATTTCACATAAACACGAGAAATAACAATCATTGATTAAACCACAAAATGTAATGGGAAAAAAAGACTAAGATTTTTCGACCGTAACAAGCGGTCTTCATCAGAGTCAAAAACTCAACCCAGTTGGGTATATTTATAAGAACTACCCAGTAAAATTCTTTCTTGACAATTAAAGGGTTGCAGTTTTACTGTTGGAGCACATTGGCATATTAAGAAGAGCATTCATTACAATTCATTAATGTAATGGGTTTGCAGTAATGAAGAGCTGGGTGTTGAAGTCAGTTGGAAATGAACATGCACATGTTAACGACCCAAGTTAACGGCTGATGGGCCAGTAACGAGTTTGTGGCAAACATTCATAAAACATTGGCTTTCTCAAACCCAACGATTGGTATTCACGACCATTCTGCAAGCAATCAGACTGGTGGAAACAATATTCCTTATCAATACCTAGTGGTTTTCTTTTTATTTTCTGAATTACTTATTCACATATGTGTTAAATATTTTACGAAAAACTAGTCGTAAGCAATACGTTTAATCCAAAGTTGCAAAACCACTCGAGTTATAACCAATGATGGCAAAAAACTACCTCCAATTCAAATCTTGTTCAGAATGTCAATCTAAATTTCAACCTCACCCTATCCCCACACAAAAATCCCTGTTCCCTCAACATCCGACCAATATGAACTCATTTCATACATTCGACCATATGAGCCGTTTATTTTTAAAGTGGCATAAGTCATTTTAACGGAATGAAAAGTGGCTAGTTTTTACTAACAATACATTTTTTAAATAAATTATTTATACTTAGAATTATATAAGTATCCTGAGATAATAAATACAAATAAATTTCCTTAAAGTTATTATCAAAATTTGTATATATGTTAAAACGTACACAAAGCGATTGTCAAAGAAAGCTACTTATGTTACTTTCAAAATAAACGGCTCGTATATTTATTTTTATGGCTCAGACCATACCATTTTGTAAACGACACTTACAATTCATTGAATAAGCTACTATTTGACTATTTCCACTGACCCTTTCACTTATTGCAGCAAAATGATTCAGTAATAGTAGGCCCCTAATATGGAATTGCTAATTACAACGTATTTTATAAGAAAATTTTTGGTCGTTGGTACTTTCAAAAGGTGAATTTCAGTTTATTTTTAGGCTCATCGTAAATGCCTAGACGTTTACACAATATCAAAAAGTTAATGCACCTCTATTAAGCTATTTTATTGTAATAAATAATATGAATGTAGTCATTATATTATTACATAAATCCACCAAACACCTTGAATCATTGTATTATTTAACTATTTTTGAACATAGTGTATCTTTAAATGTCAGTATTTGAAGATGCACCACTCGGATGACTTCAAGAACGATTCACGAGGTATGGCGGATTTATATAATAAATGGTTTATATATACCTCTGAGTAGGAAAAAATATGAATGTAGGAATCGTTTGTAACTTTGTCTAAAATATAAAAGAAAAAAATCACAATTATTATTTTATTTGGAATGCTCTTCATCTATTTTTGGACTGCTAGCTCTGAAAATTTTATATCATGTAATGCAATCTGCTGTAGCTGCTAACACCATCACTGATCAATCTTTCACGCTGGGATGTCAATCGACCAAAAATCCATGTAAAATATCTTCAAACTTTGATTAAAAGTAGGTTGTTTGAATTAATCTCTCCCAGTTGTTACTTTCAAGTGACAGTTGTATCTAAACCTGTTCAGTCTAATGATAGATGGCAAGACAGCATGCACTGATGACATTACCCTCTCTACTCTTATTGTTCTCTTGATTTCTCTGCTTCTTAATAATAAAGGGAAGCGTCTCTTGAATATCTCACTTTCCTCTTTTGTTTTATTTTTTGATTTTCAACATCATGGTAATTCCTTTAATTTATTAAATTCCTTTCAATAAGCTCGATTATTTTCCCTAGCTTTTCATTGTCAGTAACATAAATGTACTTAAAATAGTTGTTTAAGTATAAATAATATATATTCTTATACAATAGAGTATTCATCCATAATGACCACAAATCTTCTAAAAAGGAAAGTAAATATATATATACACAATAGTTTTACACACTTACAGTCTCAAATTTTTGTTTAACTGTCATCAAGAGGAACTGAAAAGTTATGTTAAATAGAAGATTATCCATCGTCCTTCTACTGGACTACTGCGATTTCTCTCTTCTATTTCTCCTGATTATGGAGAAACCAAAAATTGGGACTTATAAATAATCTGAACACGTTCTCTTTCGGAGAGGACGTTAAACCGTCGGTCCCGAGCCTGAGCGATATCAGGCACTCGTTAAAGATTCCTATTCAAAATACACTTGACTTATGTAAAATTTAGTAGTCTCAGTGTAGAATCAGCCTTGTTTTTATGATATCATAAAGAGCAAATGTGTATTTTATTTGTAGGGGACTGCCACTGCAATCTAGCCTACCTGATCTTGTTTCAATTTAACCTGATCATATTGTGCCACTCTAGATTTTAAGTGACTGACTCACACCTCCCTCGACAAACTAAGTCTCCTAATTACTCACTCCGTATAAAGTAGAGACAATGTGTAACAGGACATGTTTAATTACTCCTACAGAGTTACTACAGATGGCTCTGCTCTCAATCCTACCATTATCGAATCAACATCCTTGATTCTTTACTTAATCGCCTCAATCTGAGTTAAGCAAGTTGATTATGATTTTAATTTAATTACTGTCTTAGAGCGGTAGTTCTCAGCCGTTATCTCAAGATTTTATCTCCAGCCAATAGGGAAATGAGAACAAATTGAGTGGCAAAGCTAACAGTTTTTTTGCTCATGGAGAAATTTTTGTCCTTAACAACAATGTATCCACCATTCCTCGCATGAATTGTTTCATGACAATTCCCGCCGAAAGTCACGATGTGGACACACTTTCCTGACACTATTGTCATCTTTCAATCTCCGAGTTCATTTAACTTCATTTACCTTCTTTTCTAATTTAATAGGATATCGGATAATGAGTATTCACAAAGAGAAACAGTTTTCCAGTGAGTTACAGTACCTTCAGACATTCTGAGGGTGCAATGACTAGTTGATTGCACGAATAATTGTGAAAATACAAAGTTGTTATTGTTTTAAAAACTCGAGTTTAAAATTAATATACTTCTACATTGGCAATTGTGTTATTTCACAGCTGTAGATACATAGACAATTGAAATGATAATATAATTACATTAGCGTTTTTAAGGGGCTATCTTTTCTTCAGTAGACCACTTACTATTCACAAATAATGGTTATTATACAGATCTATTTTTAACTATTATTTAGATCATTATAATATATTATATTTAAACCATTATATTATTTAATCATTATTTAGGTAGATTTATTATATATACATAAGACGTCAATGATTTTTTGCTCTCCATTCCACTAGGTTAAACCAATCGTCGGCGGAACGACGATTTTTGTCGTTCATGGACAAAATTTTCATTCATTAAAATTGTGTAGAAACAGCCTACACAGAGCAACATAGTAGTTTGTTTCCAAAGTTCACAATTATTATCTTCAACATTTTTAATGATGTTCTAGAAGCAGGAACTGGTAGTCATTTGATATTTGATATCAATTTTAGTTATGAATAATACAAATTATATTTTGCTTGTATATCAGGAGTCTTGTATTTTACTAAAGTTTGTTATTGTAGGAATATTTAACCACCATTTGATATCGTACAAGCTACATATGGAGAGCAGAATATGCACCTTTCTAAGGTAATAACAGAGATTTGAACCTCCGATCTTTAATACTAAAGAAAAGCATATAGATCTGGTAAACCAGGAGATCTCAGCCTTCCTTGCCCCATTCACCCCTCCCGCCATTTCTCACAATGCATTCCCTCTTTTTTCCAACGTATTATATACACTTTTACAACTTTACATTGATCAAATTTATAATAGAATATTACAAATTAAATGCTAATTGCAGTTTTTGATGAATATATAAAATAATAATTCAACCAAAATAGTATGTTTTAATTTATAATTTTTTATAAATTAAAAAATTTCTAATAACCTCACAAAATAAAAATTTCCGCTTTCCTCACTCTGTGAACTTACTGTGATTACAATTCACCCCCTGAAAACCCGAAATTCATTCCTGGGGGTGAATTTCACACCCATTGAGAACCTCTATGTTAAACTACTCTGATACAGCAGAATAGTGGATATCAATTACTACGAAAGAAAATTATTTGTTTGAAGATCATCCTCAATCAAAACAGATTGAGCGTAAGTTGAAGAGTGTCTGCTGATAAACGTCAAACTTTACTTATGATAAACCATTACTTTACTCATTACAAAAATACGTTGATGTCTTTTTTGTTGAATGTGAGGAGTGCGTGAGTGGGCGGTACGATTAAGAGATCAAGCTGGAGCTGTGTGGCATGACTGCGGAATAGGCCTGAGCGAGTCAGGGTGACCGAGGGTGACCAGCAGAAAGCGAGACGCCGCCACTCAGCGTGCGACTGCTCAAACTAATGCAGTAAACACGGGAGGCTGGTGCGTGAAAAACTATCGAAAGTAAAGGAAGCAGGCTCAGCCGCTTGATGATATCAGGGGTAGTATTCGAAGAAAACAAGGGGCTGTGCCGTGGTATAAATTAGAGAGCAAAGAAATGCCGGAAAACACTTCATATTAGTAATAATATAATGTACAATTTTATTATGCTATAATACTATAATATATAACAGTATTATTTTGATAATACTATAATATACTATACGAGTTCAAAATCGAAGAAGAGTAACACAGAGTAAAGAAGAAACTCAAATTTTCGGGATCCGTCTTCAGGAGAAACGAGAGAGGTAGAATGAGCACGCTGTAGACGTAATGGCAAGTAACCGACCTTTTAGTTCAGTATCTGATCTCTCTTTCTCTTTTCTCCCGAAGACGGTTTCTCCAAAATTCTAGTTTGTAGATGTGTTTCTTTACTCTGTGTTTTACTCCTCCTCGTTTTTGAATTCGTATTATGTCATGTTTGGGTACTCTTTTCGAGTTTATAGTGAATATATCTATATATTTACACAAATTCAATTATAAAGAATAGTAACACACAGAGAAAAAGACAAACTTAATCACTGAAATTTTCGGATATCCCTCTTCAGGAGAAAAGAGAGTGGTAGCCCATATATATATAGTCTCCAACCTTCGTTTTGCTTTGTGTCCTTGTCTCTTCTCTCCTTATAACGTTTAAACCGAAAATTAGAGACTATAAGTATCTTTTTTTGTTTACTATGTACTAATAGTTTACTGAAACATACATACATTGGTTCATTTGTGAATATCATAAAGTCCTAAGAAACCCAATGGTAAATAATTATTCATATTATAGTATATATATATATATATATATATAGTGGGTTTGTTAGGACTTTATGACTCTATTAACATATCAAAACCTCAATTGGTTATCAATGAGTCTGATAATTTCATTACATACATATAGTAACATTTACTTTAGCTGATCAAGTGTTTTTAATTTGTGAAAGCAATTCTGGATGCACTGAGGAATTTTTTGTTTCAGGGCCAACACGCAGATGGAAAATGACGTGACTCCGGTTTACTTGGCAGCTCAGGAAGGCCATCTCGATGTGCTACGCTTCCTCGTCCAAGAGGCAGGAGGTTCTTTGTACATCCGCGCCAAAGATGGAATGGCTCCTGTTCACGCTGCCGCTCAGATGGGATCTTTGCCTTGTCTCAAATGGATGGTAATAACCTCATAAAATAATACACCATTCAATGACACCAATCAATCACCCAATTCAATCATATAAACTTAGGTTAGGTTGCAGTGGTTATCCCACAATGGAACACACATAGACCAAACATTGGTCCTTGTGTACTACAACACAATGAAGATTGGTGCTACATTTAAGAGTCCAAAACACAAGTGTATTTGGAGTAGGGATCTTTAACGAAAAAACTATAACGATAAGAAAACTTTACTATCTATTATAATACTCACCTTATTTCACGAAGTACACTTCACAGATTAAGTGACAATCAAACATTATTTTTTAGTTATAACATACATTTTAATTATAACATTATGATTAATTATAATAGTAATTTTTATTGTAATTTACACTTAAACAGGTTTCCCATTAAGTGCTTGTAAGTACACTACTTGCTTCTAAACAATTTAATTTTCTGGATTTCGTTCCTGTGTGTATTTTAAAATTCTGGTACAGTAAGTATCCTGATGGTTTAGTTTCACTTTCTTCTCCTTTACATAGAGGGGTTCCATATTATGTAGTCTTGTATGGTTGTCCTCCAACTATAACATGTCAGTATTTGCTGTTAATGTTTTACGGTTAATTTTATCTTATGGATGTTATGACTATGGCCTTTGGGTGCTCTAACAGCAAGGTTCATCGTAATTGTAGAATCGATCAAGATTGATTTAAGGAACTCATAGTCTCCTTTGTTCCAGTTAATCCGTAAACTTCATTGGTTGTTTGTAGTTGTTTTTTCTGTTGAAAGTTGTTTATAATCACATTGTTTATCATAATGTCATTATTTTGATAAAAGTTGACGTTTATCCATTCAGTAGAGTTAACAAAATATATATTAACTTTATGTTAGTATGCCCTCATCTTTCTTACATTACTTGGAGAATTGATTTCTGCAAAAAGTTGTTTGATTTCTTACATCTTCAACTGACTGATGCTCTTATTGATTTGCTTGATGTTAGATTAGAGATGTATTTCTGTAGTGTATTGTTGAGATGTTTGTTGCTATATCTCTTGTTACACCTTACCTGTTTTATCCTTTCAATAGCTTAATAAAAGAGAGACTCTCTAGATGTAGATCAGAGGTTCCTTAACTTTTTTTACTACAGCAAATTAAAAAAAATTGCTTTGATCCCACACTCCCTACATTGTATCTTTGATCAATATGTTCATATTTTTCAAATACAGGACTCGTACTAAATTTTATCAAAAGAAGATATTTATTTCATTTGTTAATATATGTAAAAAAATCTCAATTTTAAACAAAGTTCTTCACAGATTGCCATTTGAATAAACTTTACGAAAATAATAACTTTTGTTTAAAATATATGTAATATGTCAACTCTAAAATTTTTATAAATTCATCTGATGATTAATGTTGACATTTTTCTTGTAGTGTAAGCAATGCCAACACTACTGTAACCTTCCTGAGTCAGTGCTAATACTGCTTAATAAAGCAGTTTATAGTTTACAGTTAGATGTGTTTTATTAATAGCGCATTGTTGTTGTTGATAATAACAATTAATAAACATACATGTAGGTAAGGAGTATCATAGGTAGATATAGTGACTTGAGGAATTAAAGGTCGTAAGGAGGTGCCTCTTATATATAACTACAAATAAACTCTTATATAACTACAAACAAACATAAAAATAAAAGAAAGAGATATATATATATTTATATTAAAAGAAAATACGAGGATGGCACGAGGATTTTTGATCACATATCGATCAAAAATGAAGGTGTCGTTTGGTGATTTCGTGTTGTCTGTACATTTTAATTTCAATTTTTTTTTTATATTGTGTTGGCACACTTGTCACCTTCACATGTTCACAGTTTTGACTATACAGCATGTTTTTTTTTATGCGAGAGGCTAGACGAGGTTTACAAGGTTAGATATGTGTTGACGTGATGGGTGACTTTTTGCTGTTGAAAATAATGGAACAGAGAGTTTTATTAATTGTTGTGTAAAAAAATGGTATTAAGTGGTCAAAACCTCTTGAAACGTTGACAATCGGTGGGTCGTCAACTTGAACAAAAAAAATCTTTAAAAATTAAGTTATTCACAGGTAATTATTTTTTGCAACAAAAAATCACACAAATACAAGTCTAATCTTTATGTATCTCACATAAAAACAATACTTGTTATGTAGTCAAAACTGTGAACATATGATGGTGACGATTGTACCAACACACAAAAATTTTTGAAATTACAGTGTACAAAGCGCGAGAAATTCAAAAAGTGCTTACTTTTTCATCCCACCTCATAGATATATAAAGTGACAGTGGGAGAAACTATCAGAAAAAGGTGACTAACTTACGATAAATGTATACATCAATAAAATAGATCTTTTGGTGAATTGATTATATTGTATCAGATAGATGTGAAAACCCGTGTAAGGAAATTGGAAAGAGTAAGATAGAAACCTAACTTTAATCTCATTAGCTAAATTAGTGTTTTGATATTTAGTTAATAGCTCAGCGTAAATAAATTCTATACTATTTATAATTTAATCCAAAAAAAAATCCTGATATTTAGATATAGATCCTGATGAGGTAGAAAAGATATGACTCAATTTGTTTGAAAAAGAGGAAGTTAAAAACAGTTATATTCCATATTTTTACCTTTGCTGCAATGCCTAACATAGCATTACAGATTCAATGAAAAATTATTTTTAATTCCTTTGCAGGTCTAAAACGTGTTTTTAATAATTAATAATATTAATTTGGCCTATAAGTAAAAATTATTATTATTACAAATTTGTAAATACTTATGATAAAACTTAACTGGTAAGTTTATTAATAATGAATTACATATTATTTAAACATAAATTCTTTGTATACATATTTTATATCATTGTAATTTTAAGTATTACAACATAATAACATAATACAACATATTAAAACCATATATTTGCATAAGAAGAATTGTAAATAAACAATATTTACCAGATTTTTAAAACAACGGTGAGTTTTATTTCATAAAATGTAATACTACTGTAATTATGATTACCGTAATACATACTGTGAAGGTTTCCTTTTAAATATGGGGAGCAAATCTGATTCTTCTTTCCGTCTACATTTCATTATTTATGCTTGAAGAGTGTTATATTCTCGTGACTCCGGATACCAAAGATATAGCTGAGTAGATCTCACGCTATAACTGACATTGACAAGGACAGCACCTGAAGAGATGGGCAGTCAGAGGGAATCTAACCGGAATGCAGCAAAAAACTGAGTTCCTACTTCTCATTCCATCATCCAAAGAGCACAAGATAACTCTTAGACATATCAAATTGAAAATAAATACTTCGGAATATTGATAAAAAGAGAGGATATGGAAACAGTACTTTTAAAATGAGATGCTTTCATGATGTGCTTCTTCCACGACTCGACCTATGATGTGCTCGACCTAAGCTGGAATGCGGTAGTGAAGGCAGAGTTACAGCAATCGCAGCAGCCATCCTCAACAGAGTTCGAAAAAATGTTTTCAGTATTATAATCGATTATACCTCAGTTGCAGGGATAAAAGCTCATGCAAAAATGAAACTATTCCAATGTGAACTAGACAAAGTTCACTTTGCTTGTGGGAACAACTAGAGAAAGTACTCCACTATGTAATATGGAATGAGTGCAAAGTTGATTTCCCCGCCTAAAAAACTCAGACTAATGCACTAACAGTCTTGTTAACTAACAGGTTTCTAGAAAAATAGCCTCATTTTGGGAGTTTACTGAAATCAACAACCAAACTGAATAAATATACCACAACTTGTAAACATTGGGCATTAGATGATGCTCTCTGGTAGGGGTTCTCAATGGGGGTGAAATTCGCCCCCAGAGGTGAACTGTAACCACAGTAAGTTTACAGGAAAGCTAATATAAGTTTTGACCCCTTAATTATTAATTACAAAATTTGATTGAGTTAATATTTTATATATCAAAAATAGTATTTTTATTTAAAATAATAGTATTTTTAATTTTATTATCTTCTACATATTTTAAGAAAGCAATTATTTCTTCTCGGGTATATTCAAATGTTAATCTGGATATCCTTTCTAGTCCATATGTTTAATTTTTTTTTAGTCCAAAATTAAATTTCTTCCTGAGCGTTTTGAAACTAGTTCTTTTTTACTATTCTATATATATTTCAAACAGGAGTTATTATTTCCCTAAAGTTTATTCAAATATCAATCTTTGTTGTTTTTTGCCAAGAAGTCTGGTTTTTATTTAGATATATTAAAAGTTAAATACATATATATTTCTTGATAAAATTTAGTATGAGTCCATATCTTTTATCCTTGAACAAAGTATAACATTTAAGGGATGCGATATCAGAGCAAAATTTTTCTTAGAAGAGAGGTAGAAAAAAAAAGGTCGGGGATCATTCATCTAATAGGAATGATTGAGAAAAAAACCGTGATGGAAGAAAACAGAATGGAATATGACAGAGAATATGAAATAGATTGTTCAGTATTTATAGGCAAATCAGTGTTCAAGTCCTAAAGATGGAAAATGTCTGTTAACTATCTGCTAACGAAACAATGAAATAATGGAAACTGCATGTTTCCTTAAAATATGTATTACCTTCTCAATAGAATTATTCTATTAGTGTATTGTTTTATTCTCTGAGTATACATGATTACATTTCTCAGTAGGCTTATTTTGTATTTTAAGCACCCTGAACTCTGAAAGTACTGCCTAATACAGTAAAACTTCGTAGTACGAGTGCCTTATTTCACGAGCAATTCGCTTTACGAGCAGCCGTTCGTAAAAATGATTTGTCTCGTACGACAAGTAAAAATTCATTGGTGGTAGCGACCGTCTTCCTTACGCCTAGATTGTCTCCAGTTTAAGTGTAGTAGATTAATAAAACATTGTTATTTCTTGCATGCATTTTTATTATTCATATTACATGTCAAGTATTGTTTATTTTTTGCAATTGCACATTTTCTGTATAAAAAATAAACTTACTAGAGGCATTTTGAGGATGGAACGGGTAATTTATTTTCATATTAATTTCAATGAAAAAAAATTGCTTGGTAGCTCGGTCTGGTAACAAATTAAACTCGTAGTGCAAGGTTTTACTGTATAGTTGAAGTATTTCTGGCTACAAATAGTCAAGACGAAATGGTCTTTGTGAAAATTGAACGGCAAATCGGATTAGTTTTCTTTCAGCTGCAGTCCTCATGACTGACTGTTTTTTTTTTCAATTTAAACTATATTCTACGTAGATTGGAGCGCAATGTTATGCCTGCTGTAAACACTGCACAAGCCAAATGTCACCACTTTCCCTGCTGCGAAGCGAACCTGTCACCTTTCTCCGCAATAAACTAGAAATCACTGATGACCCTCCCCTTGCCTCGGCAGCCAGATAGGGAGAAAGCCTTAATGTCTCTGACCATATGATTGATTTGCTAACCGCACCGGTGTCGCTTTTCTGCGAATGACCCTGTCTAGATTTTACTGATTTCACACCCACGCTGTTCCCTTCCGCTGTAGCACGCTTCCTTGCAAGCGCCCCTGATCTGTAATATTGAGACTTCTGATGTTCTTGAATCTTCACTAATAATTATAACTTATCAATATAAATCCCCTGATGTATAGAAATTAACGAAAATTAAAGTTCAATTTAGAATGTAGTACATAGGGTAAACCGATATTCAGATTCTTCAATATGTACGTATCTCTATATATAAAGTTTGTGACTTTGTTTGTTTGTTCACCCATTTTCCTTGGAGATAGAAACCTGAAATTATAATATATATTCTTTATTACCCGGATAATGTTAAATAAAAGGAAATTATTATTTAATTTCAAAAATTAGAATCAGGATAGCCAGTGAGCATGCTTGCCCATGACATTCATGCAAATGTATTAGTATATATAACAAAGATTTTTTTAAATGTAATATTTCCGTAATATAAACACTGGTAATAAAGTAAGGTATAGAACCAGAGTAGCAAAATGCCTTGTGAGCGCGCCGCTGACAGTAGCACAAGTATATCTATATAAATCAAAGAATGATTTTTTCTGTACATTGCTTAGAACTGACTCATTTTAAGTTTCCTTTAGTTCCATACATTAGAGGAACCAAATCCACCCTTAGAAAAATTGCCGTCTATCGGTATGTGAGGTTTGTTTGCAAAATTTTGTCACAAGTAAACTCAGCCACCAGAAGATATAGCAAGCTGAAACCTTGACAGTAGATTTGTGTATGTCCAACTTAAAATATAAGCTCTGAATAGATTGGAAATGCATTGTAGAAGCAAAGTTATGGACCTTTAAAGCACAAAAGTTTGTCACAAGTAAACTCAGCTAGCCACCATGAAACACCAGTAAGCTGAAACTTTCACACTAGATTTGAATATATCTAACTTAAAATCTAAGCTTCGAATAGATTAAAAAAATTAACGAAGAAGCAAAGTTATGAATTTTTAAGCCGTATTTGGTGAATGACAGAGACATGTTTATTTTGAAAATATACAGAGGTAACAAGTAGGTATTGTTAGTATGATTTACATAAGAGAAAGTTTAAACCACAAGGAACAAATAAAAACAAGAGAAACAAACACTCTGTAAAGCCCCCCCCCCCCCCCATCCTAAGTCATCAGAGAGCAAACAAAGTAAAACATAAGAGGGTTTTACTTGAGATAAAAGTCATGTTGAATTTAAATTTTTCGTTGCTTTCCTTCTGCATAAATTTTATGTTACCTTCGTAGTTTTTACTTTGTTTGCTCTCAGTTGACAAAGAGTGGGGGACTCAGATCCTTTGTTTATGTGGTTTTTTTTTTTCTTGCGGTTTAAACTTGATTGATTGCATCACGTACTTATTGTGATTCTTCTGCATATAATAGATAAGACTGTAGAACAAATATTACTTTCGCTTTTGCGTGGGAACTATCTAAGAAGGTTGGGTTGAAAGACTTGTTCATTTTATTTTTTTTAATTATCATGCAAAAGGACCTCTCAACATATCAACAATAAGATCCTAGACTGCACAACAACCAAAAATTAAAGAATTTTAACCAAAACCATAGATTTTTATATCTCTCATAGATTATTCATGTTTAGAAAACACTTTTCAAATTATGTACTTTATATTTGTTGGTCCTTTACGCAACTTTAAAAACTTTACGCAACGCAAACTTTACGCAAAACTGGCAATATGAGCGCGAATTAAAAACTAATTTATTACAACTGACAGCTGTGTAAAATTCTGTAGACAGACTTGCAGTAACGTAGACTTCGCATTATATATTTAAGAGGCAAAGGTTAGCTCAGTAGTTAATGTAATTGCCTCTGAATTAGTTGGTCCGGTGTTCGAACCCACCTGGCCCTCGATTTATTCACGTGAAAGGTGGATAAATCTGAGTACGTCGTTTCTTGGAGAGGATGTTAAGCCGTAGGTTCCGAGCTTGTACGATGTCAGGTACTCGGTCCATACTCTAAATATATTTGAGTTAAGCAAAGTTTAGTACTCCCAATCTAGGGTCAGCAGGTAATGCGGATCACCCTTTACTAAAATGGGAGCAAAATAATGAATGAGCCATAAGTTCTATCCCTGAAATCAGTAAAACGCAAAAGCCTTATATGTGTGGGCGTTGAAAAACAAACAAACAAACATTATGTAAGGCATATAAACATCTGATTATAAGGCAGGAAATAAGGCAACTATTTTGGTTGAATATTATCATAGAATTGGTAGTTTATAGAGTTCTGAAATATGATTTGACTGAAGACTGTTAAATTAAAAAGGTTTAGTGCGATATTTATGGATTCATTAAATTTAATACTCCAGTGTGTAAAAATTGAAACGACCACGAAATAATGTAAATAAAAGAGTACAGACATTTACATACTGACCCCAAAATCACAGTAGTAATATAATTCAAAAGTAGTAGGTCTGTGACCTGGATTTGCTAATTACAACGTGCACTACAGTGTGCGGAAACGGTCGTATTTTAAAGAATATGTTCTTCATTTGATGCAGAATATGGTGGTTAGAGAAAATATTGACATGCTTAGCTCCAGGAGTATAAGTTTGCTCCAGGACAGAGCAGTTTGTTCAAAATTACCTAATACCTGAGGAGTTCAATTCCACTATTTAAATCGGTGATAGTTAATACTTAAATTGTTGTTGAATAGCGATTTAATTTTAGTTATTGAGCTGTCTGCTGTTTTTTTTCGCCAGTAACGTATTTATCACAAATGTAGCCACTGTCAAAACAAAATTGTTCCCACAATCAAAATAATTCATTTCAAAGAAAATAACTGGATTCACTACTGGAGATGAATACTCAATTGATGTTGGAAGCAGTTAGGTTTTGAAGGACATTTGTCAAGCACTTGCCGAAAAGGGCTTATGTTTCTAGGCCAGTGGTCATGTCAGGAGTTGCCTGCCGAACGAGGCCACTCCGGGAAAGTCGTCCAATTGCACCCTGCTCTGTACAATTACTGGTCTGCTATTGTTGCCGTCCCCAAGAACCGTCTGCTCTATGCGGGTCGCTCTATTACTATTCCAAGCCAATTCCTCCAGTATTACTCTCAATATTATCTATATGCAATAAAAAATATTTATCAGTGATAAACCAACTTTTTAAAGCTAAATGTTCAGGAATGAACTTACGAACTTCAATAGTAGTTTTACTTTAATAATAATTAGAAGTAAGGGATCAAGCATAAAATGTTAGAAGATAACGCTAAGATGACGAAATAGTAAAATGAAAAATGAAACAATTTAACAATGTTGTCTCATTAACTTAAAACTGAGAGTCCAGCACTCCAACAACCAAATAAGTCAGGGTTCTCAATGGGGGTGAAGTTTTTGTTTTCGGGTATGAAGTGCGTCCAAAGTAAGTTTACAGACTGGGGCAAGCTATTATAGGTTTTGACCTCTTAATTTTAAATTGGGAAATACTATTTTAATTAGGAAAATATTTTATACAAACCATCATTATTTTTAAGAAGCAATTTTTTCTAAAACTATTATAAACATACTTCATGTAAAGTTGTAAATTAATATATATATACTTTAAATACGGAAAGTTGATCCAAACTAGACACAAAAAAGTTCAAAAACGATGAATAGTAATACACAGAGAAAGAGACACACTTACTAACTCAAATTTTTGGATAATTCGTCCTCAGGAGAACAGAGAGTCTCTTTTACCTGAAGACGGATTAACCGAAAATTTGAGTTAGCAAGTGTGCTCTTTCTCTGTGTGTTCCTATTCTTTATTTTAAACATAATATATATATATATATATATTATATATATATATATAAATATATAAAACGATTAAAAACGGTCCAGCGGACTTTTTTAAATAAAATAAATTCAAAACGAAGGAAACAACAGAAAGACACAGACATAACTCACATCGATATTTCGACCATCGTCGTCATCAGGAGGTGTGAAGAGCGAAGAGCGAAGAGTTCCGCAGGAAAGTTGCTGCCCTGTCTTCCTGCGGGACTCTTCGCTCTTCGCTCTTCAACCTCCTGATGACGACGATGGTCGAAATATCGATGTGAGTTATGTCTGTCTTTTTGTGTTTCCTTCGTTTTGAATTTATTAATATATATATATATATTATTATATATATATATATATAGTAAGGTATTGTTTTCTTGACCACAAATGACTAATAAACACTTTTTTTTCTTCTTGGAATGTTATCAGGGTAATATACGAAATCACCTTTTCGCTAATTTAAAATAAAGACGAAACGTTGGCGAAAAGGTGTTCCGTATATTAACCCTGAGCAAATTCCAAGAAGAAAAAAAAGTTTATTTATAATTTTGTTTATATATAAAGTTTATATATATAAACATGTAAAATAAAAATCAACATCTAAACCACAGTAAGGAAATTAGAAAAATGACTAAGATCTTTCAACCAAAGCAAGTGGTCTTCATCAGAATTTCACTAATAGAGTTATCAGTGACCACTTGCTATGGCTGAAAGATCTTCGTCATTTTTCTGACTTTTCTTTCTGTAGTTTAGGCGTTCATACATATATATTAATAAAGAAGAAATAAAAGGATTTTTGGTAATATTTGCATATTATTTTGAGTATTTCTGCAGCAAGTCCTCTTTTAAGCATATGGTATTGAATTTGATAGCAGATTCTGAATTCACGATTTTTCTACTTATAGCTTGGTTGAGAACCGCAGAAATAATGGCTTTTATAAACACTGATTTAATGGATAAATTTGTATATAATATTCGTTTTTTTTTGTGTCATAGTATTTATTTTGGTATTTTCTATCCTTTCAAAACGCGATTTTGTAAAGTTTCTGCCAATGAATTATTATATAGGACTGAAGTATTACATACTTCGATTAGATGAAATGTTTTGTCTTCTTTTAAGTTTCCTTTGTATTGATTTGCATATCTTGGAAGCCACGCTTGTCCTCCTAATAGCTCTAAGACTGTCAGAATAGTTTCCTTCAATCCTGTGTTCTTCGACCGACAGTATACCAATTTTGACTGTGATTTAACATAACTGTATTAAGTCTCCGCAAGAACAAAAGAACAACCACAGTTCCTATATCAGAGAACCTCTTGACGACAATCAAGTCAATGCTAATATCTCAGTTTTTGCAAATTCTAACAAATTCAAGTTTTAGAACAGGATGTGTCTTAAAACCGTTCAAAAACCGGTTTTAATACAATCACGACAATAAATATCCCTGAAAGTTTTCCAGGTCGTGTCTAGCATGTAGATATATTCCAACCACCCAGTATCAACTTAAATCATCCGTTTCTTTTTAATTTTTACTTTGTCTTCTTTTTTTTCTTTTGGAATGCTTTATTATTCCCAGTAACACAATATTGTAAATTGAAATATTTAAATGCGCATTGTAATAGTCGTATAAAACAAAACATGGTTTTTAACAGTTAGTTTTGGACTTTGATCAAATAACTGAAGTTAAAGTTAGTACAGTCAGTTCAGTTCTATCTTTTTCATTATATTAGGAGAACAAGAGAGTTGGTTTGTAAAAATTTAAATTTAAAAAAATATATTGTTATATGTTTTTTTTATAAATATTTGAAATTTCTGCTATTTCTAATAACCTAGACTCTATGGTTCTATCAAAAGTTATCAGTGAACCGAATTTTTGGGTTTTAGCTCTTAGTGTTGTCTCATGGTTTCTTCATCCTTACTCAAAAACGAAATAGGTCCAGTAAATGTTTTCAGAACATTCATTATAATGAGAAGAGTATGTAGTAGAACTTTGTAGTACAAGTACCTCATTGTACGAATAATTCGCTTTACGAGCAGCCATTAATAAGAATTTTTGTCTCGTACGACAATTAAAAATTCAGAGCACGAACAACCGTCCTCAAGCCTAGGCGATCACCGTTTTAAGTTTAGTAAATTAATAAAGCATGATTATTTCTTGAATGCATTTTTATTATTCATATTACACTTACGCTATTGTTTATTTTTTCCAATTGCACCTTTTTCATTTAAAAAAGAAACTTAAAAACAGTTTTTTGGGTATGCACACGATAATAGTCGTATAAAAGAGAAGGTGTTTAACAGTTAGTTTTAAACTTTGTTCAAATAACTGAAGTAAAAGTTGGTACTGAAATAAAAGGAGACCAAGAAAGGCGAATATTTATTATTGTTTATTTTGAAAACGGATTGTTTATTCTGATATTAATTTCAAAGCGAAAAATTTCTTCGTAATACGAGTGAATCACAATATGAGCTCAGTCTGGGAATAAATTAAACCTGTACAGCAAGGCTTTACTGTATTTTTAATTACCAATCTCAAATGAAATAATTGATTGATTTCGATTTGTTATCGTTTTATTAATTATATGACTGATATATAAGGTGAGGTCCGATGCTTCCTTCAAGAAGCGTGGTTTTAAGCGATCTGTATGTTATTAATTGTTCTTGGAAGACTTTGATTTTATTAAATAGTTGGTTTATGATAGCTTTGTTTGGCAGCAAAGTTGTAAGTGTTGTTAGTGGTTGATGCTGAAGCAGTGTGACTGCGCGGTCCGCCAGTGGTAAGCTCTGAGAGCAGTTCACGTCCGCATTACATCCTCCCGACTCTTAGCTAACCGTCAAGCACGGCCGCTATCGCCACATCTCGTGCTCTCCTTCCGCCTCGGCCTTGCCTTCCTCCCCTAATCACAACCTTCGTCTAATTAGTCTGCTTAACGTCTTCCTTACCAATCCCAATCACTTTCTTCAGTCTCCCTCAACTTTACACAAACCTTTTAATAATCCCTGAACCGTTTTTAAGAAACTGCTTCAGTTAAACATTCAAATATATTCTTTTTACTATATTACAATCACAGATATGTACGAATAATGGCATAGTCCAATTATACTTGGTATTGATTCTTAGTATAATATATTTATATATATTAAGTAATAAAATAAATTCCGCAGAAGGCGGTTGTGATCCTGCGGGATCTTAGCTCTTCACACTCCTGATGACGACGAAGTCAAAATAGATGTACTCTATGTCTAGGTCTTCTGTGGTTTCCGATCGTATTTGTACATTCATCTTCAGGCTAAAAATTCCGACTAGACCGTTTTTTAATTAATTTATCAAATACAATCTACAACCACAATAGAGAGACTAACAACATTTTTTTTTTAAGACCAACAGATACATTAAAAGATAGTTATTTTTATCCAATCAGAGTTGTTGAGTACAATCTTATTTAAAAGTATCAGACAAAAGGAAATTAGTTTTACCTGTGAAAGTGTTCTAATGGTTATTTAAGTTACAATACGAATTAATATCGTTCTAATAAAAAGAACACTACTTGTTATATTCATCTAGACATATTCGCCACAGCTCGTTCTAAGTCATTCTTACTTAGAACCAGATTAATTCGCTATGTAACTTAAATAACCATTAGCACACTTTCAAGGTAAACTAATTTCCTTTTGTCTTGATACTTTTTAAATAATGTTACTCAACAACTCTGATTATAAAATAACCTTTTGGTCATGTACTCCTGTGGTCTTAAAAAAAATGTTGTTGTTCTACTATTGTGAGTTGTAGAATGTTTCTGATAAATGTATTATAGTCTTACTCTAATTTTTAGCCCTAAGATGATGTACAAATAACATCGAAACGTCGGTCCTAGAACAGGAGTTTATTTTATATTTATTTGACCTAGCCCTCAATAACAGAAACATTGAATAGAATAAAAGAGGTCAATAATCAATGTTTTGAGTTTATATATATATATATTTATATATGATCAAACCACAATATGAAGTAGGAAAAAAAGACTCTCTAAACTTCTGCTAAACAAACATTGATAAAATTTTTATCAATATAAAATTTTTAAATTGGAATAACAAAATGGTGAAAGCTTCTACTTTCACAATTTTCATTCTTGTGGTATCGATCTTTCGGGAAATTTTTTTTTCATCCTGGCTGGAGTGATCATAACATCTGTCCAAGTGACGAACTAGAAAATTAAAAAATTGTGGTTTCGACCATTAAATCATGGTCCATCATCAGGTGGAATATAGCTTGTAGTCTAATACTTATATTGCCATCCCTAGTCAAACGTGTTTCTTATTGGCCCAATTTATTTTGGGCAGGTAATCAAGGGTTACCCTCTTTTTTCTCCCTCTCTCTTTTCTCCTTAAAAGGAATTTACCGAAAATTTAAGTTAGCAAGTGTGTTTCTTTACTCTGTATGTTACTCTTCTTCAATGTTGAACTTATATGTATATACTATTATTAATTTTATTATTATTAGCAGTGATTATGAGGATAATTTGGTCATTTTTTCACCAGTTATATTGACTTTTATTGTAATTTTACACTGCACACAAATGATACTGAGGTTAATAATAATATAAAATGAATAAGAATGATATATTATCGCTACAGAATTAGTAAATAGAACATTTTGTAATTCAGTTTTCATCAGCAGGTAAAACAAATAAGGTCAAAAGCTTCTGGTTTAGAATACTCTATACCAGTGGTTCTTAACCTGGGTTTGATCAAACCCTAGGAGTTCGATGAGTCGGTTTAGGGGTTCAGTAGAGCCTCCGCCTCGTATGTCGACAGCAGTAATTTGTTGTGATTTAATTTACTGTTTTGGGTTTCTTCTTTGAACAAGATAATATTCATACTTGGTTCATTTTGTGCACCAGTAAAAAAACACATTTTATTTTTCACTAAAGAAAGGTTTGTGAAGCGAACATGAAACTGGTGGAGTTCGGTACCTCCATAAAGTTAGGAACAACTGCTCTATGATAATAATATACTTGTCTAGTTATTTTAATGCCATTTGTATTGACCCCAAAACATTTGGATTATAGTACACAGTTAGTATAGATTCCATATCTCTGGAATAGACTTAGGCAATCACTGGCAAACCAATCAAAATAGTACATAAATTCGAGACTATTAATAAGAAACTAGCAAATGCATAATTTGATACGAATTACTTAGTATAACGCAATTTTAACCAATCTAATGCATTAAAAATTATTCTGCCAAAAATCATTTAATCAAACATCTTCAGCAATTCGAAACTAATTTTGAAAAACAAACGTCCGCTAGAAAATGGTTTAATCTATTTTAAAATGTATTTGCTTGACACATGAAGTAATCCATGTTTTTGCTTTACTGTGTTAAGTAAATGTAGTTGACAGTTTATATATTCCAATATAGCTTGTTTAAGTGATTGAAAAAAAAATTAATTAAATCGATGTACTAAAACTCTATTAGTGTGTTATAATAGAGTATATAAAGTGTGAAGTCGTAAATTTCACAGAATTTCTGAAATAACACACAATTGGTATCCAACTTACGACATGCGTGACATATGATGACCCGTACTTACGACAGGTAAGAATTCTTAGCCGGTTTACTTACTGGTTTATTTCTTTAAATAACTATCTTATCTTTCTCATAAATTAGTCAACTAGACAGTCCATACTGAGTTTCTTCTCAATGTATTTCTAAAGGCACCTCTCCTAATAGTTTGACGCTTAAAATACCCTTATCTCAGGCTCCAAATATTCAGTTTAACTTAAACTTATTAACTATCAACAAATGAAAGTTCTCTATCTTTATAAATCTTTATAAAATGTATTTCTTTAATAAATACAACAGACTGTTATTATTATGCATCCTAGAGTGTAACCGTAGTGTCGGTTATTTTGTATAAGATTCTACTGAACCGAATTACGACGGGTCCATCGGGACTGAACCTGGTCGTAAGTCGGATACCAGAGGTATATTATTTAAAATAATCCTTATGCCTCTTCAAATTCTTTTTAATGCTTCATAGAGTATCGAAATATTTAATTGGATATATAAGGTAAGATGGTTTATCCTGATGATAGACTTTCACTTTGACGTTATGAAAACAGTCTCCACATGGAGAGTGATAGGTCAACAGAAAACCCGTTTCGAACCCGTAGTTTTCTGCTTCTGGTTTATCTGTTTCTATAAAAGTTATATTCAGTATAACTTAAACTTATTAACTATCAACAAATGTGAAATTTTCACCTTTCTAAACTGTGTTTCATTAATAAATGCAACAGATTGGTATTATGCATCTTAGAGTATAACCATAGGGTCGTCATTTTGTATGGGATCCCAATGACCCTACTTACGACCACGTTAGTATGAAGAGGTAGAATTTCGTATTGTACACTTTCTACTATTTCCATTTTTATTTTTTTCTTCAACTAGATAAACCTTAAGAATAAAATGGGGGGTATGAAACACGTTGTGTCATAATAACTTTTTTTTTTTTTTTTTTGGGGGGTGAAACCTGTCGTATGAATTCTATATGTGAGAACTTTATTGATGAATTGGTGTTTAAGTCAGATTTATTGTTACGGAATGATCAATTTTCCGTTCATTGATTATAACTGGTACTGTTCAAGGTGGAGGAACAAGGAGTTGATGTAAACCTGCGCGATGGAGACGGAGCTACAGCCCTCCACTTTGCAGCCTCAAGAGGCCACGCTGACTGCGTGCGCTGGCTACTTAGACACGGAGCGGCTATCCTTCTCGACAAGTACGGCAAAAGTCCTATCAATGATGCTGCCGACAACCACCATATGCAGGTACATTCTACCTCGTAGTGTGCTCATTCCCTCACTCTCTCTCTTTCTTATACGCACATACGCACACAAAGAAACACTCCTACTCCTAATCTTTTTTTTTAAATCTCAGTAATGTTTTCAACATTAATTAAAATCGGTTCAATATAACAAATGAGTTATATTTTCACATCCTCTCGTTAGAACAGGAACAAAGGCGTATATTTGAAATCTCTCTTTCTTGACTCTTTATTTTTCTCTCTTTGTCACTTCCTCTTCATAGTTTCTTTTACTTCGTCTCTTTTCATCTCATCATTTCTATTAGTTTTTCTTTTTTTCCTTCTCTTACTTCCTACCTCTGTTCAATATCACCTTTTTCTGCTCTATCTCTCTCTCCTCTTCGTTATGCCTCTATCGTGGCATTTCTATCTTTTTTCATTTCTGTCTCTCCCTCTATCTATCCATCGAATTCTTAATTTCTCTCTTCTTTATCAGTTTTCTTTTCTGTAAGCCTACTCATTTTACAGCAACAGCTCTCTTACTAAAAACCATTTCAAGTCATGATTTATAATTTATTTACAAACATTTGCGCTGTATTTTATATTTTTTACGTATAAACTAAACTAATATAGAAAGTAACAAAGAGTTTATATATATATCGAGTAGAAAGTCTTCATCTGAGAAATACCAGAAAATAAATTAGAGCAAAAGAGAGTTTATCACTCGATTTTACTTCACTCATCTTGAAACATCTCTCTGGTTTTATCGAATCTTCTAGTCGCCCTATAACGATCTGTTATTCAAAATATCCGTATTTAAAAGTTTTCTCATAATTATTATTTTACTTTCTTTTTATCTTATATTTAAGCAAATTTATGTATTCCATAATTATTTTATGATTGTGTTTCCATTCAGAGTTTGTTGTTCAGAATTTTAGTTTGTTGTTCAGAACAACAAAAACATCATTTTTTTATATATGTTTTTATTTGAAAGTTCGATGACGAATTTTATCTTTAGATCAAAGCTGCGACAAAAGTGAAACTCAGTTAGAAACCTCATTCATTCCCTTAAAATATTTTGTTCCACGGTTACTTTTACTCATAATACTTCCCTCAACATCATAACTTTCTTAGATATCGATATAACCCTCAAGAATACTCGTAATTCATTCGTTACCATATATCAAGCATATCAAACCAATCAACACACAACAATATCTTTATTACAAAAAGATGTCATCCACCGCTTGTAAAAGAAAGCCATTTTGCCGTCTCTGTCACTTAAGTTACACCATCTAAGCAATACTCCATCTGACCGCAAAATCAAAATAAACAAATTAAAACTGAAATACAAGACTGCACTTATTTGAGGTTTAGAAACGGTGACTTTCTTCCCCACTAAAGTATAAACTGCTGAAGTATTCACATAAAAACTCGAGAACCATTTGGTGGCATCATACTTTATATATATATAACAAGATTTCATAATAAACACATGAAATAGTAATCAATTATTAAACCACATAATGAAATGGGAAAAAAAGACTAAGATATTTCAACTGTAACAAGCGGTCTTCTCAGAGTGAAAAACCCAACTGTAGTTCTTGACGAACTCTGACAAAGACCGCTTATTGTGATTGAAAGATTTTAGTCTTTTTTTCCCCATTTCATATTATGTTTTGGTCATTGATTTATATATATATATTTGTAAAAGTTGGAAGCAGTCCTTCATTTAAACATTGTCCTGATGATGAATATGGTACATTCGAAACATGTCAACTAGCAATATTGGTGATAAGCTTTATAGTTTTAATGAAGAGACGAGGAAGGAATTCCGGAAATTGAAGAAATTGTGTAAGTAACAGATACAAGCGAAATATGGGGCGTTATTTAACAATATATATGGTATATATATTTGCATAATTTTTGAACAACTAATTTATAGAGAAAAGAAATAAATACAATCCAAAAAAATCTTTTTATTAATAAACCGAACAGTATCCATTCTTTGTAGGATAAAAATGTTAATGAAATAGTCTCCACATATACAAGTTTAATAATCAAAACAACACGTTTTGAACACATAGTGTTCTTCTCAAGCATAAAACTAAAAAATACGATGTTTTCAGAGAGTTATCTATGGTATAAAATAAATGGTACAAAATAAAATAAGGAAACATACCCAAGCTTTTGAGTCTGTAGTACAACAAACTGGTAATAGGATGGAAGTGGGTGGGGGTATGGAGAGTACGTCTGTTTCATATTGGAATGCAGGTACAATTCTTTTTTATTTTTGCCTCCAAAGGTTAGGCGAAAGCCTTACATTCTCTGTTTAACTATATACAGAAAATATAACAGAAAACTTTAACAAAATACGAACGAAAAATTGTAAAAATAAAGATAAAATATACCTTTTTTTTCTTTGTTATATAAATAATTTAAAATAAAGTTGTGCAGTTAGAGATTTGCTCGTTGAGACAAATGGAAGAATTATTGCGTAGTGATTTGTATAATTTCACAAGCTTAAGGGCTAATTTCTTTAAATTTACAAGGACTAACCTTCTAAATAGTAATCTGCGGCATTTATTGTTAAATAATAACCTATTTTTATGTAATAATTACATAAATATTAAATATATTTAATATTTTATTAAATTAAATTAAATTTAATTTTAATTAAATTTAATATAATATAAATTTATTATATTATATTATATTTAAATTTTATTAAATTAAATATATTTAATCATATTACATAAATGATTTTTTATGTAATATTTCTATGTTTTGATCTGGATTAAATTGATTATAATTTGTGACTAAATGTTTAGCAAAATGAGAGATGAAATGGTTATTGTTGTGGGGTTTCATTTGGTGTTTGACCTCTTGTATAAGCTCTGTTATTCTTTTGTTAAAGGATCTGAGTATTCTGTCAGAACAAACATATTCTAATATCTTTAGATAGTTCTACTACATTAGAATTAAAGCAATTTCACAAATGGTGACAATGAATGTATTATTTGTTTACAATATTTCCTGCTTGCTACGCCCAAGTATTTTTGTGATAAAAGAGTTTATTGCGAAGTGGTCAAGAAGAGTCAACATTGAATACATTGCCCAAGTGATTCTTTACCCAGTGAAAAGCATTTCGGTAGGTCTATGAATGAAATTAGCATGACAAAAACAAAGGCTAACTGTACAAACACAAGTAGGGTGGGTAAGAAAAAAAACGACCTTGGGAGTAACACATGCTAACGGCGTCCCATTATAACACTTGGAGACCGTCCGCAGCGTGTGTGCGAAAGTGCATTACCACATCTATATAATGTCCTACTCCAGTATAGGTTATACAAAAAAAAATTAAAAAATCATCAATACTAGACAGTTTTGTAGACAATCCCTACTACTGAACATATTCAATTCAAATTTCTAAAGGAATAGTTCGTTATTTTACAAAGATTTGATAATTCTGTAATGTCTGTTACATTTTAATACAAAGTATCTTCATTTGAAATAGTTTTGATATTGAAGCTTTTTAAGTCTTTTTTATAACAGAACAATTGTTACTTAATCAACACCTGAAATAACAATTAACGTCCAAACAACAATATGAAATGAGAAAGTAGACTAAAATCTTTCAACTGTAACAAGTGAATTGGGATTTGACCCTGACGAAGACCGCTTGTTATGGCTGAAAGATCTTAATCTTTTTTCTCATTTCTTATTGTGGTTTGGACGTTTATGTATATATATATATATATATATATATATATAATATATATATAATCTCCAAAAATTGTTATTGACCTCTTCTATTCTATTCTATGTTTTGTTATTGAGGGCTGGGTCAAATAAAAGAAAATAAACTCCTTCCTAGGCCAACGTTTCGATGTATTTGTACATCATCTTCAGGGCTTTACCAAAACAATCTACAACTCACATAGAGAACTAACACAAATTTTTTGTTCAAATCTGTTGGTCTCAAAAATTTGTGTTAGTTCTCTATGTGAGTTGTAGATTGTTTTGGTAAATGTATTATAGTTCTTACTCTAATTTTAGCCCTGAAGATGATGTACAAATAAATCGAAACGTTGGCCTAGGAAGGAGTTTATTTTCTTTTATTTGACCTAGCCATCAATAACAAAACATAGAATATATATATATATATATATATATATATATATTATTTGGAATTGAGACTTGCAATTCTGATGTTTGAAAAAAAAATCATTTTAAGCCTGTAAAGTATAGTTCATAGTTTTTTTTCTAAATTGTATATTTTTATGAGTTTTCACAATTTTTTTTTTAAATATTAAATTTTGAATTTTTATACAGTGCAATTATTTACTTTTTGATGTGTGATTAACTGTTGATTGTTGTATGAATTTCCGTTATTCTTTCTATTCAAGTCCGTGAAACAGGTTTAAAGAAATCTAAATCGTTGCCAGATAACGGGAGATTCCACGTAAGTTAGTACAATAACATGTTTAATAACATAGATTAAACAAATTAGAAAATGAGAAAACATGTTACTAAGATTATTACCATAATAGATTAAGAATTACAAAACATATTGATTGATGTTTCGTACGATGCAGGAAGTTTTTTAAGTCTTTTATACATAATGGATTATTTTTTTTTTAAATAAATGAAAGAAAATTGATGAATTATTGAATAACTTTGATAGAAAGAGGAAAACAAGGATTATTAGAGGAGTTACTCAAGAGAGTGAGTTTAGTAGGTGCGTAACAGTGAAGAGCATTATGACGGGCAGCTAATAGGGTGTGAACAGACGACTAGCGATTGTCTAGGCCAGGGTTGCCAGATTGGTTTTTTATACCAAAAAAAACCCTCAAAATTTCCCGTTTTTAGTAGCACTTGACAGCTCATTTTTGACTAAAAATCACTTTTTTTTATGCCAGTTATTCATATCATCATTAATTCACAAAAAATAGGTACCAAGAGGAAAAAGTGTTGAAATTATCTTTTAAGGTTTAACCCCCGGTCTCATAGCGCACTTCGTGTCCTATTTTTTCTTTCAATTGTTTATTAGCTTTACGCTTGCTATCAATGTTTCACCTTCATCATTTTTATGTTTTTATTTTTGTTTACTGATTTTATTTTTCTACTTTTCCATTAGATTTTTTTACTGATACGAAAATTTAAGAACTTATTGGCCATATATTCTTTAATGGACTATTGGTTTTACTACAAATGAGGTTCCCATGATATTATTGATATCTAACAGTTTATTATTGTGTTCGAAGACAAAACATCAATACTAATTAAATGTAAGCACGCTGATTCCCTGGGTCTTGAATATAACAGTCTAGGTCTACCCTATAATATTAATCATATAGTGCCTTTAAGACAGTGATTGACTAAGTGTATTATCCGGAGTAAACTTTCAGGAATGGTTATATAAAAAAATGAAAGTGTTTTAAAACGCTCTCATCGCTTAATTTAAACGAGTCCTGCTCATATCCAAAACTAAATTATAAAGTATAACTGAATTTAATTGTTTTTATTTTGATTATACCTTTCTTAATTGGATCAATGTAACCTTACGACCTACAGTATAGCATATAACTTGATTAATATCTTAGCGAATTGAATTCAAGTTTAGAAATTGTATTTTTCTGATAATAATCTATCTGGCCATAAAGTTAGTTAACATTAATGAACAAGTTTAATAATGTTTAATGCCTTTATTTCTATAACCAAAATACATGACCTTTATGCTTTCTTAATTAATCTTAATTCCATACATCAAAATTTCATCTGTTATTTATTATTTTAGTTCAATAAAATGTTGATCAATTGTTCTGAACTTCCAATATTCTGACAACAGAATCCAATATTTTATAACTGGTTGTATTTTTCACTAACGTTATTAGTTATCTATTCTAAGGGGCCAGGTTAACTCAGTGGTTAACGTAATCTCCTCTGAACTGGTAGGTCCAGGGTTCGATACCCACCTGGCCCTCGATTTATTCACACTGGAGTGAATAAATCTGAGTGCGTCGTCCCTCAGAGAGAACGTTAAGCCGTCAGTCCCGAGCCTGTACGATGTCAGGTACTCGTTAAAGATCCTTTCTCTAAATGCAGTTGAGTTAGACAAAATTGAGGACTCCAAATGTCCATTGTTTCAATTAATCTTCACAACAATTAATCTTCATTGTTTCATATCACAAAGCGCCAATGTTCGGCCTATTTGTCTTCTACCTTGGTAACAACCACTTTCAACTCAAAGGAAATATGGACAGAATACCAACTTTATATAGGCTTAGTTTCAGCCTCAAGGTTATTATATTCAGTAACCTAAAGTATTCCTTATTTACTAAGCAAACGTATAATACGCATTGTCGTTCGTAATCTAAATAAAGGGGCATGGTTAGCTTAGTGTTTAACGTACTTTTTTAGTTATACACTCAGGAGGTGAATAAATCTGAGTACGTCGTCCCTCGGAGAGGACGTTGAGCTGTCGGTCTCGAGCCTGTTCGATGTCAGGCAAATACACAAGTAAATACACTTGAGTTAGCCAAAATTTAGGACTCCCAATGTAGAATCGATAATCAAACAAAAAGACCGTAAAGAGATGACGTTTTTAACCCTCTAGGAGATCGGTTTAAACAATAAAAAGAAAAAACAATGACTATTCATATTATTGGACATATAAGAAATACATACTCCCCTATGTAAATTTTATTTAAAATTTTTTCATTGTTGTTCAAGGCGGTGGAAAATAAGAAGTAAATTAGATAGGGATAGTCAGCAAAATGAGGAACCAAGGGTTTGCTTCTGGTCCCTGAACACTTTAGCGGTGTATAGGGTAGCGCTGCTAAGAGGGTTATGAAAGGCTAGATACAATGAAATATAAAAAAAAAAAAGTGAAATTTAACTACTTTCCAAAAACATATGAGGCTAATGATCAGAGAATCTTTTATTCAAACTACAAAAACCTTACTAAGTACTAGTAAAAGTCATATGACGATAAAGATTAGATATTTAACAATACAGTATTATTTACATGAACATTACAGTATTACTTTAAAAAACATCTACATATAATGGGGATCATTTTGGAAAAAAAACTATGAAAAAATCCAACACCATAGACTAAACAGGACATCATCCATTTGATTGTAAATCTCTTGCTTACAATACGTCGATCAGAGAATTTAGACAAAAGACTGAAATTCAAAAAAAAATATACAAGGAAATCATATTTATTTACTGTTGCTTCCTTGAGGAACAAAAGACTTAATTGAGAGAGAATTTGAAGTAAATTAGGAAATGTCGTATTTCCTTGAGGAATCGTCATCAGATATGACACAAATTCCATCTATTACGAAAAAAAGAAAAATTAACAAATAGAATTATCTATATATTATTAAACTATATATATACACATTATCTATATATATACAAACATATAGACAATTTAAGTAAATTTAAAAAACTACAAGAACTTACTGAATTCAGAATACTTGAAAATTTAAAACCTATTGGTTTTACTTGCAAGCGTAATAAATATGAATGTAGGATATCAGTATTTACACAACTCAATCTTACAGTGCATCGATGATAACAATGTTCATACAGCTAATACATAAGTATTAAACATTTTAAGTATTTAAACACATTTTTAAATGAAAATAATAATATTATACTGTATTTATCATAATTTAATGTAAATCCTTTGAGATATCAGCAAAAACACCTAAATATATACTCTTGAAATTGGCTATATCTTTTTATTTTATTATAAGGAAAGTATAGTGATCATGAATTAAATTTTATTCCGAAATTTTTACGGATTTACATGTTTTGAGGCTCCCAAAGTCGTTTTATGATGTTTTCGATGATGTATGTGAGTGAGTGAGTGAGTGAGTGAGTGAGTGTGTGTGTGTGTGTGTGTGTGTGTGTGTGTGTGTGTGTGTGTGTGAGTGTGTGTGTGTGTGTGTGTGTGTGTGTGTGTGTATGTGGTGAGTGAGTGGGAAGGTGGTTGGGTATCCAAAAGTTTTTTTGGGACGCTACAGTCCACTATCTTTGATGGATCAAATTAATATTTCACAGAAAAATGATCCTCATTGTGCTGATGTACCCTATTGTTTAGGAGTAATTATGCATGATGGTATAATCACTTTTTTTTAGCCCAAACGTTTTTAGATTTTTTTTCAACTAAACTACTAACTTTACAGTGTTAGAATTTTGACATAAAGTTTATTTTTTTATGAAAATTCTTAATTGCGCATTATATAATGTGGATATAAGAAAGTGGTATTGATAATGACTGCGGTGATTCAGCGGAGGTGTGCGTGGAGTCGAGAGGGCTGTGATGCAGACAAACAAGTAGCGGGGGCCGGCCTAGCGTCTTATCTGATGGGAGCATAGACACGCGCGTTACCTCACAGGACTTTTACTCGTGCAAAACTTGTGTATAATCGCCTTCCCTGTACATTTAATCCAATTAGACACTTATCATCGCTCTCATTATCTAGGCAGGAAATTATTCATTCGTTTGCGCTGATGAAATAACGCATAACACGGTAGCAAAGGTGCTGACTTTGCGCACTTCTAGTCGTTTTAAATAACATGTATCTTAATTTTAAATTTTAAAATAATAAAACTAATGAGGAGGCGAATAACATGTTAATTCTATCGTACAGAACCGTCAAAATGAAGATACAAACGTCTTAACCATTAGTTCAAAAAACAATAAAAATTTGAATTAAAAAGAAAGAGATTAATAGAATTAATTCCTTTTCAAACATTTTTGCTCTCTTTTCAATAAAATTTCATTGTATCACTGCTAAGAAAAATACTATAGTACTATCAATGTAGTGAAATTGAACTACCGAGTTCCCGTTGTTTATTATTAGTTTTTATTTAATTTTCAAGACTTCCAAGATTTGTAGTTAGACGACTTTAGTCTGGTTTTTAGTGCAATACATTTGTGTTCAGAAACACTCTGTGAGTGGAGTTCTATTTGGGTATGATGTTTGAGAACCCCTACTCTCAGAGTAGGTGTCCCAGTGCACTCTTAGGTCTTCTGGGTAGCGCTGTGGTTGTTGAATTAAAGTATGTGTCTGGGTCTCAGGAACTCGCAGTTTCCTACTTAAGAATCAATATATATATACAAAACTAAAGTTTATCACGACTCGGTCAGTTCTTCAGGTTCAAATTAAACTCTCATTGCCAAAGTTTCGGTTTTAATTTAAAACCTTTTTCATAGCCCTACAAAACAGAGGAAATATAAGAAATAATTCAATTATTCAAAAATCAAACATACATAAAAAACGCAATTAGTTACAAATAAGAAATTACAATAGAAATTTGGATAGAGGTTAGTGAGAAAAATTCTACTGTAATTTCTTAATTGTAACTAATTGCACTTTTTATGTATGTTTGATTTTTGAATGATTGATTTTTTCTTATATTTCCTCTGTTTTATAGGCCTATGAAAAAAGTTTTAAATAAAAAACGAAACGTTGGCAATGAGAATTTAATTTGAGCCTAAAGAACTGACCGAATCCTGATAAACTTTAGTTTTGTTTCTGTTCCACGGTCGATACTTTTATCAATACATGCATATCGTTAGTGACACAGAGGTTAGTAAATAAGTTATTATTATCAACCGTCATACCTCGTCTATCGCTGGTTGAGTTGACCGACTGGTTTCGCAATGGCTGCATCATCAATGAGACATTGATCAAGTCCCATTGATGATTATATATATATATATATAATGTTGATATGTAAAATAAAAACTGGTAATTTAAAAAAAGGGGTCAAAGTTACAACTTGAAATATTTTTCAACATGCTAACTTCAGGGAAACTGGGATGAACAAGGAGAAGAAGTGAAGTAATTTACAGACACCC
Source organism: Hermatobates lingyangjiaoensis (assembly GCA_026182355.1). NCBI lineage: Eukaryota > Metazoa > Arthropoda > Insecta > Hemiptera > Hermatobatidae > Hermatobates > Hermatobates lingyangjiaoensis. The sequence continues at coordinate 710,481 of JAPFBL010000160.1, forward strand.
CCCCCCCCCCCCCAAATATAGTGACACTCATTCAAGCAAACACCGTAATGACAAAAAGGGTAAAGATGTATATAAGAATAAATATTCTCAAAGGCAGGAAAAAATAAATGTCAAAGATGAAAAATGATCAGTATAATTAAGAATTCAAAATAAAGGAGTAGGAAAAAAGTAAATTACTTAAGGAAAGTAGATTATATAAATACATTATTAAAATATTAACTGAATATAAAATTGAATATATTTAATATTAAAAAATGAAACTCGAAATAATAATAAAATAAGATTGCATAATGCCAATTTCACTCAGACGACATGAAACACAAAAAGAACAAACTTATAAAAGTAAAGTGGAAGAAGAGTCTAACAAAGATAACCTAACATTGATCAATCTAGAAATATTATTCTGTCACTTTGATATATAGTTTTGAAATTACTATTTCAAAACTACTGAAATAGTAATCTTAGTAACGTGTTTGTTCCGTTCTGTGTCCTGGGTATTTTAGTTTCCTAAACTCCAGTTTGACCTCATTGACCTAATTTTAAAGTGTACTAAAATGTTACACTGGCCTAATAAATACCAAGCATTTCAAATAGCGACAAACAATCTGAATCCAAGGGAAAAAGTACAAAAGGAAAGTTAGAAAATACTGTATTTTGCTATCGTATGATGCAGGTAGAAGAAAATACACAACTGGAGTAGTCTTCGCTCAGCATTTCTCTCAGTAAACGTTTTGTTACTCACAGCCAATCAATCTATTTCAATGATTAATTTATTTATTGTTGCCTACATTGTGTCAGTCTTAATAAAAATAATATCACTATTACATGAGTAATTTTAAAAGCAATTACTTTTTTATTCCTTTACAGTATATGTATAATACGTTTATATTAACATAAAATATCTCTTTTATCTATTTGTATTGCTTACTTTTCATATTGATTACTTGCTACTAAGTTATTATTCATTATATAATATGTCATTTGGATAACTTTTACCTTATAGTTTTGTTATCATGGGAATGGCGTTAGAAAAGTGGAAACTGTGTCATAAGCTCGGGAGTATAGGCAGTGTGGTTAGGTAGGTTATATTGCAGTGGCAGTCCCACACGGGAATACACATTGGCCGAACATCGGCCCTTTGTGATACCACACAATGAAAATTCTACATTAAGAGTCTAAACTTTGCTTCACTCACGGTTATTTAGAGCAGGGGATCTTCAACGAGTAGGTTAGGTTAGGTTAGGTTGCAGTGGCAGTCCTACAAGGGAACACACATTGGCCGAACATCGGCCCTTTGTGATACCACACAATGAAAATTCTATATTAAGAGTCTAAACTTTGCTTCACTCACGAGTAATTATAGCAGGGGATCTCCAACGAGTACCTCATAAAGTATAGGCTTGGGACCGGCGGTTTAACGTCCTCTCCGAGGTACGACATGCTCAAATTTATTTACCTCTCTCGTAAATAAATCTGTGACTAGAGTGGGTATCGAACACCGGACCTATAACTTCAGAGGCGAAGACGTTAACCACTTAGCTAACTTGGCCCTCTCGTGGTTATCTATAACAAAAAATTTAGAATACAGAACAAAGGACTTGCTATAATTGAAACAACAGTCAGTCTTCAAGAGAATATCATCAAAGAAGAATATGAAGACCAAAAGGGACCTGGTCAGCCTGGAAATTATAATCTGAGTCACTACTTTCAACTGTGGCAGTTATACCATATACTATCTGCATCTTCTTTTTCTAATCTTCTCCTGACTGCAAACTATTGTTATTAAAACTATTGAAATAGTAATCTTAGTAAGGTGTTTGTTCCGTTCTGTGTCCTGGGTATTTTAGTTTCCTAAACTCCAGTTTGACCTCATTGACCTAATTTTAAAGTATACTAAAATTTTACACTGTCCTAATAAATACCAAGCATTTCAACAACTATATAGAATTTTAAACTGAATCGTTTAATTAATACTCCGTCGAAGTATTGCATAATATATTGAATGGTTATCTTTGAAGCATTTGGTTCTACTGTTTTCTATTTATCGCTGCTCCGATGTTGGTTTATGACATTCCATTCCTGAGTATGTGACTCACGTCTATAATCTTATATGCTAAGGTATTTGCCTCATCCTCTTTACGATGCTCTTATTGAGACACTCCTATTGAAAAGTTTCTTTATGTTTTCATTATCTCTTATACATGGTATTTCCATTGATCTTTTGTTTCCTGGATCTTATTTATTTTTAAGACACAATATTTATAACAAGATTTCACAATAAACTCGTGAAATAAAAATCAACGCCCAAATCACAACAAGAAATGAGAAAAAAAACTAAGATTTTTCAACAATAAGAAGAGTTTGTCAGAGTCAAATCTCAACTGACAAAGAACGCTTGTTACGGTTGAAAAATCGAAGTTTTTTTCTGATTTCTCATTGTGGTTTGGGCGTTGATAAATTAATGTATCAGTAATAAAATAATATTATTATAATATATTATAAATATTAATAATATATTTTCATCACATTATTCAATGCTGCTATATTATTTCTTAGATTATACTTTTTTAATTTGTTTGTTAAATTTTATGCCTGCATAAAAAGATAAGTAACTTTCCTATCGTTATTGTTATCATTTTTGGAATTTTCAATGAAAAGTTTGGTGAAAACAGAAGATAATGGTATTGAACAGTATAAACTTATGAATAATGTTATCAACAATTTGTGGAGTAGGGTTGATGAAATGAGATATGTTACGGTGGTAAAACTGAGTTTCGAATTGAAGGAAATGGGAAGGAAATCCGAAAAGAAGATAATAAGCAGTTAGTAGACCGATTTAAGGCTTCGTTATTGGTGGGTCAAGCAAAAGAAATGGCATTGAACTTGTTAATTAGGGTAGAAAACCAAGAACGTATTAAATAACAATAACTCAATAGAAATTCGGAAATAATCCTCTTTTGATCCACTCTTTCAAAAGAGAGGAAGAATTTTTTTCTCTCTCATTTTATATTACTAAGAAGACAATTAACAAGTTTGACGTTTTAACACTTGTAGCTGTTGAAAAATGGCTGTCCAGTCTTGAAGGTGCATCAATTATTTCTGATAGAATCAATTACAAAATTTGATTTGCAAAAAGGACACTCATAGCCTTTGCATCCAGGTATATTAACCTGAAAAAGGGTTATATTTATGGTCAGTTAAATGAATTTAATTAATAATGGTGTTCATAGAAATCCAATGCTTCAATTCAATACGCAATGCTTTCAAGGTATGAATTATAAACAGTTGAACACATATATGACTATTACTTAAAAATTAAGAACCGTAATGATATGTTCATCTTTCATCATGTTATTAATGCTACAGTATTTCATACATCTTCTCATAGGGTAATTTTTTCGAATATTCATGAGTTTAAAGAAGAATTCAAACACTTGAAGTCGTCTGAAGTAGTTTTTTCGGAGAAACTATGAGTCAAAATACTCACCAACTGTAATCAGCCTGATAATATTGATATTAATTGTTCCGAGCCTAACAGATTCTAAAAGAAGCTATTATATCTTCGTTTCGTTACATCATCTATTATTGTGTCCAGAGCACAGAAAATCATCAAATATTGGTAATATCATATAGGATACATCCACCAAGCAAGGAGTATTTCCATGAACATCAGTACGCATCGTAATTAGAAGTTCCGGTCTAGAGGCTCACTACTGTTAATTCTCATCCTGCTGTTTTTGTAAAGGTCAGTAAACATTGTCAAGGATGGGAATGTCAGTGTGTCAGGGAAAGGAGCTGTATTTGTTGTCGTGTGCCCTTGAATTTACGTTGTCTGAGGTACTGTATAATTTAGAAGTCACCAAGCCGTCATATTTAGCTTAGGTAGAAAGTTATTGGGACTCGTGGGATTGGGTAAGGTTGAGAGTTGGGTTCAGTTCCTAAACAAGGAGATTCGGATGGGTGGGCAGCTTTTTATCTTCATTTGTAGCAAGTCCAGTAATGAAGCAATCAATAGATTCCTAACTCAGATCATGTTGAATATTGACATTCTGACATACCATGGAGCTCTAGCTATACGTTGCTTAGATTTATTCTGCACTATTTCAATGGAGTTCTTGTTCATGGGCTCCAAACCAGACTGTGCATCCACATGTCATAGTGGAACGAAGAGGCTACATTCTTCAAGTTGGGTTTCTAGATAATGCTGAACTACGTGTCATTGTAGATTCGGGTAGTTCGGTTTCATTAATAGTCAAAGAGTTTAATTAGACAGGTACAGGCTCTCTTTTTAAAGGTATCAATGAAATATTAATAAATGTTTCACGAAATATTTTTCGTAGTTACCAACCACCAATCGGTGTACCAACTACTAATCAATTAAAGATTAAAATTTCTTGTCATTCAAATCATTCATCCTTAAACAAGATTGAATACAAAACATTAATTTTTCAATATTTCTGATATACTTAATACATTTAAAACTTCCTCGGTCGGAGGCTCTGATCTCTCCATTCTTTCCCTTTTTTTCTCTCCAGAAAACGATAAGAAAGCCGAAAAAAGTGATATTATTACTAAAGTTAAAATTTAATTACTTTTAAAATTTGTTTATGTTTCTATTCAAAATCAATACTAGATATCTACGAGACGCCAAATGCTATTTATTTACTGATGAATGTAATTATTTCATTAGACTTATAATTTTTAGTTCATTTTTTTGGAAAAGTTAATGGTTTTTATGAGTGGTTTAGCGTTAAAAAACATTTTCTGACAAAATAAAATGCTTGTAATAAGTTTTAGTGAATGTAATATTGAAAAACTTTATCTCAACTCATCCTTCTTAAAATTTTCTATTTTTAAGTATAGTTTTTATTTTGATCCGTTAAACGGTATGGCTTGAATCGCACTCATAAACTTTGAGATTGAATCATACGTCAAAATTTTTACATTTTATTGAAAAAAAATTTCCTATATTTTTGAAAATCCTGAGGTTATTTTTTGTTTGTTGCCTTTATAGACTGAAAGATAATGCTAACATTTCAAGACTTTAGAATTAGTAGTTTAGGAGGAAAAAAATGGTGTCTAAAAACAGTTTTTTTGTAATAAAAGTGGCTTTCCCAACATGCATAACTGCTCCCAAACAATTGAGCCCATCTATACTATGAGGCTTATTTTTGTGTAAAATATCAACTTAATCCATCTAAGATTTTGGGCCGTAGCGTGGCCACAAACTTTGGATACATATTCACCCACCCACCCAGCCACACACACACACACATAGACATCATCAAAAAAACTTCATAAAACGAATTCTGGGACCTCAAAATATGTAATTCCGTCAAAATTTTCAGACACAATTTTTTCACGACCACTATACTTTACTTATATTAAAGGAAAAGAGAACTTATTTGAAACAAATACAATTTGATCTAATACTTCACAATATGCAAGCCCAATTGTACTGGTCAAGAAAGATTAAGGTGATTTTAGATTCGTATACTAACCAGAGTAAACAAGATAAAGGTAAGGGATAATTATACTATTCCTCCTCAAATAGAGAATCAATTGCTTTACTTGAGGATCACGTCTTACTTTACTAAGTCAGAACTTGCGGGTCCGTTTACTTTATTTCTAATCCATTCGTGTAATGCTTTAATTCTAATCTTTGATGGTTATTAAGTCAAACCAAAAATTTAATATCTATTAAGACATTGTATTAAGTTAGACATATGGAAATCAACTACCAATGTTTCTGCTTGCTATGACTTATGGTGGATGAATTTTCTTGTAAAAAAATGTTGGCCGATTAAGATGAGACAATAAAACATTGATTGTATTTTCACAGTAAGTATAGTGAATCAAACATAGCATTGTTTCTGACAATGGCTAGGGATACATAAATAATTAGAAAATTCAATTACTAAGTCTGTAATTAATGGTCAATCAAACCTCGTACCACATAAAATCCATATTATACAGTGGCTAGAGGTGTAACTATTAATTAATTAATTAATTCTTAAGAGTTATTACTTGCTTACAAGTTCAATTAAACTTTTTTGCGATAAATTTTAAAAATTTATTTTAAATGGAAATTTAAAGAACTTTTTATTTTCAACATTATTGTTTGTTATATTGCACAGAAGTTTTTTCTATCTTAATATTATTTAAACCAGTGTTGTTCAATTTATAAAATAAAAGCATAACTTGTTTTAATTTTTTTTTATAAATATTGCAATTGCCTTGAACTTACATGTGAGATAAACGATGATTTCAGATTGTCATTTCTGCATATGAAAATTGCAAGAGGTCAAAATGGCAATGTTTTAACTGATTAAAACACAAAGGCTGTCAGACTGGAAGAATTATTAATTAGTACTCTCGATACGTTACGAATCAAAAACTGAATTGTGTTCAAAAGTTTCTGGAAAAAATTGATTGAAATTATTAGTCCGTATAGAATTTTAACGAGTTCCACAGTGCAATAGAACTTATCTCTCATTCGTGACAATTTATCAAACATTTTGCAATCATTACAAAACCGCTTATGAGTTTCTAAAGAAAGGTAACAAATTAAATTCTAGATGATTTGTAACTATGCCGTTTCGAAAAAAACAATAGTTTTGGAGCCTGGGTTGGGTATTTATTCTATTACATAGTTAATGGTTGTTATTTTAGCACCATAGGGACTTATGATGTCTGATGATGAAGTCTTATGGTATTTAATTTATCTATGATAAGTTAGATAAATTAGATACCAGTTCAGACAGATATGGACCAGAGCTCATTCAAAACAAAAAAGTTGTTAAATTTTATTGAATCAGACTTTTTAAGAAGAGAATTGTTTATATAGGAAAACTTTAGGTTTTACTTACAGTGGATACCTCTGACACAGGGACAGATATAATAGTCTAAAATGAACTCTAATTAATAGGGAGGTATAAATCTACAAATATTAATAACCCAGGTTGGGAATATTTGTCCCTTAGTTATTTGAAATGATACTGACGTTTTTAGGCATTTTTACTAATACGATAGAACAAATATTTGGACGGAATTGAACTTAGAAATTATGTGCCTATTGATAGTACCAAAGAGTATAGTATATTATATTATTATGCGAATCTGCGATAACTCGTTACGTTTAAGAGACATAGAGTACGAAGCCTCTTGAAGTGATACATATAGATCATTATGACTCTTATTGGAAGGTTTTAGTAGATTTTGAATTGGTTGACTGGTTGAGTCAATTTGTTAAGTTCTAACCAGCAGAACAACAGATTAAGATGATGCGATGAAACATTGATTGTATTTTTACAGTATTTATGATGTACAGTACACCGAAAAAAAAAAACATTGTTTGTGACCTCAGAGTTCACATTGTTTGTGGGCAAACACGAGCAATTTGAAAATTCAAACCGTAGTAGAATTATTGATAAACTCGACGAGATTGTTCCTACTTATCGTCTTCTAACAATTAAATTAAAAAAAAATATATATTTGTACAAGGATTACCTTAACCAATTTATATAATATTTTTATCTGAATGATCTATGCTTACGTCTCTTTAAGAATAATATGTCAAAAAAATCTAAAGAAATATCGCTATTATGATCACTCTAACTATGAAAACGTAAATAGTATGACTTATCCTAATGACTATATGATTTATGACCTTATGAGGATGTCTTTATTGTCACTCTGTTTATGCCAATTAGTAGAATTTGTATTAGTTTTAGTGTTTAAAGGGAGACAGAATTTGTCAGGTTGGCAGAGTGTAGTGTAATAGTCATGCGTACTTACTTGATAATGTAATTGTTTGATAATTTGGTGTTTAAAGCAGCATTTAAAAAAAAAATCTGGAGTGGCCTACACTCTACTTTACTATAAGTAACTCAATGTCAAATTTCATGAGTATATAAAACATAACGTATCATTTAAGCATAACATAAATATCTAAATGGGATATAATTATTAGCATTGCATTCGTGAGGTAGTACAGATAGTGATTGAAGGACATATCAATTTATAAGCTTATTTTTGTACATCACAAATAATTTATTATTTGCAAATAATTTCATTAGTATAACTACAGCAGTAATAACATTTTTGAAAAACCAATGTGAACATTTCTTGAAACGAAATAGTATCCTAAAAGTGAACATGGCTATTGTTCAAATAGCCAGTAGATTTCTTACATCGTTTACTTGACATCCTTCTACATTGAATATTAATGTAAAATTTTCAAATTTGAAACAGTAAAATACCCGTTTTTTCTCTGAAAAACATCTTAAACAGCGAAGAAAATGTTGTTTTAAGCTGATTTGTTAATTAAAGATGTACGATAATTACAGTTATTAATCTCTAAACGAAAGATTTATATTTTGAATTATCTTTTACATTTTTGGTTTTTAACAGAACTATTATACTGGGAATTTTATGGCTTCTTAGTATTTAATAAGATCATTTTCCTTCCCCTTTGTCAAATAACATATATACGATTTTTTTTTTAATGAGTGTTATCATTTACCTGCACAATATTATTCCTCTTACATCTCTTATAAGTCAATAATATATTTTCATTTTTCCATTAGAAACATCAATTTTATCTCAGTGGATTCGCTCAAAAAATTTCTAAGTCAATGTAAACAATTAAAAAAATCTGGAGTGGCCTACACTCTACTTTACTATAAGTAACTTAATGTCAAATTTCTTGAGTATATAAAACATAACGTCTCATTTAAGCATAACGTAAACATCTAAATGGGATATAATTATTAGCCTGTCATTCCTGAGGTAGTACAGATAGTGATTGAAGGACATATCAATTTATAAGCTTATTTTTGTACATCACAAATAATTTATTATTTGCAAATAATTTCATTAGTATAACTACAGCAGTAATAACATTTTTGAAAAACCAAAGTGAACATTTCTTGAAACGAAATAGTATCCTACAAGAGAACATGGCTATTGTTCAAATAGCCAGTAGATTTCTTACATCGTTTACTTGACATCCTTCTACATTGAATATTAATGTAAAATTTTCAAATTTGAAACAGTAAAATACTCTTTTTTTCTCTGAAAAACTTCTTAAACAGCGAAGAAAATGTTGTTTTAAGGTGATTTGTTAATTAAAGATGTACGATAATTACAGTTATTAATCTCTAAACGAAAGATTTATATTTTGAATTATCTTTTACATTTTTGGTTTTTAACAGAATTATTATACTGGAAATTTTATGGCTTCTTAGTATTTAATAAGATCATTTTCCTTCCCCTTTGTCAAATAACATATATATAAATTTTTTTTTAATGAGTGTTATCATTTACCTGCACAATATTATTCCTCTTACATCTCTTATAAGACAATAATATATTTTCATTCTTCCATTAGAAACATCAATTTTATCTCAGTGGATTCGCTCAAAAAATTTCTAAGTCAATGTAAACAATGTAAAAAAATACAAAAAATTCGACAAGTATAGCAGGTGATCTCTTAGTCTAGAATAAACAAACAGTTTTTATATCGTTATTGCTCTTTCCCGTAATTGAAACTTCATGAATTTTTTTTTGTGAATTGCTAATTGTTTGTTCCATTTTTGGTCAAATTTTCATTATTTTTTAACGAGCCGTTTAGCGTCAAAAAATCATTTTCTGAAAACACAAATCGTACTGTAACGCCCCTTTAGCGAAAGTAATTTAAAAAAAAAATATCTCAACTCATTTGCCATATAATGCTCTATTTGTAGGCATAGTTTCATTCTTGTCCGTCAAACAGTATGGCTTGTATCGCTCTCACAAGGTTTGAGATTGAATTATAAGTCAAAATTTTTACATTTTATTGAAAAAAAAATATTTCCTGTTGTCTTAAAATTCTGAATATATTTTTCATTTGTTGCACTTGTAACTTCAAAGATAATGTCAAAATTTCAAAACTCTAGGGTTATCAGTTTAGGAGAAATAAATGTTTTAAAAGAAACGGTTTTTGGCAAAAAAAGTGACTTTCCCATCATGCATAATTCTTCCCAAACAATAGGGATCTTCGTCTAAATGGGGCCCATATTTGTGTAAAATATCAACTTGATCCATCAAAGATTCTGGACCGTAGCGTGGTAACAAGCAATGCTAACACACGCACCCACCCACGCACCCACCCACCCACACACACACAGACATCATCGTAAAAACGTCATAAAACGACTTCTGGGACCTCAAAACATGTAATTCCGTCAAAATCTCGAGATCGAATTTTTTCACGATCACTATACTTTACTTATAGTAAAGTAAAAATACAAAAAATTCGACAAGTATAGCAGGTGATCTCTTAGTCTAGGATAAACAAAGAGTTTTTATATCGTTATTGCTCTTTTCCGTAATTGAAACTTCATGATTTTTTTTTTATGAATTGCTAATTTTTTGTTCCATTTTTGGTCAAATTTTCATAATTTTTTAACGAGCCGTTTAGCGTCAAAAAAACATTTTCTGAAAACACAAATCGTACTCTAACGCCCCTTTAGCGAATGTAATTTTAGAAAAAATATCTCAACTCATTGTCCATATAATGTTCTATTTATAGGCATAGTTTCATTCTTGTCCGTCAAACAGTATGGCTTGTATCGCTCTCACAAGGTTTGAGATTGATTTATAAGTCAAAATTTGTACATTTTATTGAAAAAAAAATATTTTCTGTTGATATAAAATTTTGAATATATTTTTCGTTTGTTCCATTTGTAACCTCAAAGATAATGTCAAAATCTCAAAACTCTAGGGTTAGTAGTTTAGGAGAAATAAATGTTTAAAAAAAAACGGTTTTGGCAAAAAAAGTGACTTTCCCATCATGCATAATTCTTCCCAAACAATAGGGATCTTCGTCTAAATGGGGCCCATTTTTGTGTAAAATATCGACTTGATCCATCAAAGATTCTGGACCGTAGCGTGGTAACAAGCAATGCTAACACACGCACCCACCCACGCACCCACCCACCCACACACACACAGACATCATCGTAAAAACGTCATAAAACGACTTCTGGGACCTCAAAACATGTAATTCCGTCAAAATCTCGAGATCGAATTTTTTCACGATCACTATACTTTACTTATAGTAAAGTAAAAATCTTGACTCGTATTGTAATTAGGTAAGTAACATTAAGTAACAGGTAACAGGTAATTAACATTAGTAACTGTGCTGATAACTGAGACTTAATGGTCATTCATAGGAATGCACAGAGTTTGGTTGGAACCAATACAGAAAACGCCACATTAGCTTCACTCCAGTCTGCAAACACAGTTTTTTTGATCGCAAGAGATTCATGAGATAGAACCGTTATTACTAGCGTTTGAGCAAGACTGTTCAATATTAATAATAAAGAAAATAAGTAAAACCGCGGCTGCATACTTCCGACAGCTTCTTGCTTCGACAGACCCCATTTGTTCTGAAAATTTTTTTCTAATTTCTTTTTTATTGGAAAAGAGTTTCCAAAAGGTTAAGAGATCCAGGGTTGTTGTTAGAGTACATTGGAATTAAATAGCGAAGAAGAAAAGAGAGGGAAACATTTTTTATAAGTGAATTAAAGTTAAAACACTAGAAAGGAGGTGGAAACAAAAAAGGAGAAGTGTTGAATGCTCAGATGTATATTGCAGGTGATAAAAGGTTGTTCTAGATATCAGTTGCTTATCAGCCTACCCAGGTTGGAATATTTGTCCCTTAATTTTTTGAAATGAGACTGACGTTTTTAGGTATTTTTACTAATACAGTAGACAGGGTAAGACAGAGTAAGGATTTTTCGTAGGAGGAGGATAGTGGCTACGTATTAAAATGAAAATATTGTTGGCTACTAGAGTAGTTCTTTGTACTGCAATATAATAAAGTGTTCAAGAGACAATGTATATATATACAGAACTAAAGTTTATCGGGACTCGGTCAGTTCTTCAGGTTCAAATTAAACTCTCATTGCCAACGTTTTGGTCTCTATTTAAAACCTCTTTCATAGGCAAAAGTATAAATTTTGAAACAGAAAAACTAAGTATTACATTACAAATTATTTCACAAAGAAAAATAGTATGTGGATTTTAACAACAACACTGTGTCAGTGTCACGTGTTCATTCAGGCTACAGTTGTTGTTAAAATCCACATACTATTTTTCTTTGTAAAATAATTTGGAATGTAATACTTAGTTTTTCTGTTTCAAAATTTATACTTTTGCCTATGAAAAAGGCTTTAAACAAAGACCGAAACGTTGGCAATTAAAGTTTAATTTGAACCTGAAGAACTGACCGAGTCCCGATAAACTATAGTTTTGTTTCTATTCCACGGTCGATACTTTATCAATATATATATATATATATATATATATATAATTTTTAAAGTATTACATTATTATCATTAATTGATAAACGTACTACATAAACGTTATTCATTTTTATTAAATTGTTAATATTACAGCTTCATTATTGTATTTAGCATGCAACATATAATTAGAAAGATATAAAGAATTTTGAGTTTGCAATCCAATTTTTTGCTTAATTAATCAAATTCTTCTTCATTGAAATTTTTAAATAGTGATAATAATCAATTGAAATGAGATTTAGGGATTAAGATTGAATGATTTTGGATACGACTATGTTGGATAAACAGATAGGACTTTAAGACAGCGTTGTAAAGTACATATTCATGATTTCATTAGATAAGGAATAAATTAACGAAATTTACAAATTTTTCAAATAACAGCATTTTTCTTTCAATAAAATGTAACAATTTTAAGAGGAAACAAAAAATCATTATGTTGTTTACTAGTTTGATATTTTTTTACTTATAGTAATGTAGAGTGTTGGCCACTCCAGGTTTTTGTTTTTGAGGCTCAGTGGTAATGGTGTTTGGTTTGTTTTAGTGCTTGAACATGCTGGTTCAACACGGTACCATGCCTGACTATCACGAAGATGCCAAGCGACATGGCCGACTGCATGGCTGCACTTGCCGAACTACAGAACCAACCACCAGGGTAAGAGATTTCGAAAAGAATTTTGAGTTGTCGTAACCAACACTGAAGTTGCTTTTGCACAATACGTTCAGAGAAAATTCTAGAATGTTGTTAAAGGAAGTTACAGTAATCTCCGCTCATAAACCCCATCTTGATCAACTTTTCCAAACCATTTGTTCGGTTTCGGAAATATCAGATAATTGGTTTCTCCTTTAATATATTTTTAAAATATGCCAGTTATATGAAGTTATTTTGACGGCCTTTTTAACAGTTCTGATGTCCTCTACAGTACGAGTATGTGTAAAATATTTTTTTTTTTTTTTTAGTTAAATTATTAAATAAATTTTAATTGATATTTGGCATTATCTTAATTTTCATCTTTTCTATGGTTTCACCTTGCCCTGTTTTGTAATAATTGTCGAGACTTATATTAAAGAAGTTATAGTTTAATATAGTTTCTGACAACTTTTGGGAGTTGGGTCGCTTCTAAGGAAATAGAAATGCCAGTACTTCTAGATCCAGTGCTTACAGAACCTCAGTACCAGTATTATTCCTCCGTCACCAATTGAACTGCTCAATGCCAACTTAGTTTGCGGAGGCTCCAGTACTAAAGCTCACTAATATGTCCCAACCAATAATACCTTGAAAGGTGTACCTGCTACTCATAGGGAGGAGGTTTAGTAGCAGGTATGATTTCTACAGCTCACTAGTTTAGCCTAATCAGGATTACCTCAAAAAATGATGTACTTGTTACTTATACGGAGAGTATATGAGTGCTACAGCTCATTACTTAACCTAACCAAGATTACCTCAAAAGAAGATGCACCTGATACTCATGCGGAGTAGATATGAGTAATACAGCTCACTACTATAGCCTAACCAGGATTACCTCAAAAAAGTATGTACTTGTTACTTATACGGAGAGGATATGAGTGCTACAGCTCATTACTTAACCTAACCAAGATTACCTCAAAAGAAGATGCACCTGATACTCATGCGGAGTAGATATGAGTAATACAGCTCACTACTATAGCCTAACCAGGATTACCTCAAAAAAGTATGTACTTGTTACTTATACGGAGAGGATATGAGTGCTACAGCTCATTACTTAACCTAACCAAGATTACCTCAAAAGAAGATGCACCTGATACTCATGCGGAGTAGATATGAGTAATACAGCTCACTACTATAGCCTAACCAGGATTACCTCAAAAAAGTATGTACTTGTTACTTATACGGAGAGGATATGAGTGCTACAGCTCATTACTTAACCTAACCAAGATTACCTCGAAAGAAGATGCACCTGATACTCATTCGGAGTAGATATGAGTAATACAGCTCACTACATTAGCCTAACCTGGATTACCTCAAAAAATTATGTACTTGTTACTTATACGGAGAGGATATGAGTGCTACAGCTCATTACTTAACCTAACCAAGATTACCTCAAAAGAAGATGCACCTGATACTCATGCGGAGTAGATATGAGTAATACAGCTCACTACTATAGCCTAACCAGGATTACCTCAAAAAAGTATGTACTTGTTACTTATACGGAGAGGATATGAGTGCTACAGCTCATTACTTAACCTAACCAAGATTACCTCAAAAGAAGATGCACCTGATACTCATGCGGAGTAGATATGAGTAATACAGCTCACTACTATAGCCTAACCAGGATTACCTCAAAAAAGTATGTACTTGTTACTTATACGGAGAGGATATGAGTGCTACAGCTCATTACTTAACCTAACCAAGATTACCTCGAAAGAAGATGCACCTGATACTCATTCGGAGTAGATATGAGTAATACAGCTCACTACATTAGCCTTACCTGGATTACCTCGAAAAATGATGTACTTGTTACTTATACGGAGAGGTATGAGTGCTACAGCTCATTACTATAACCTAACCAAGATTACCTCGAAAGAAGATGTACCTGATACTCATGAGGAGTAGATATGAGTAATACAGCTCACTACTATAGCCTAACCTGGATTACCTCAAAAAGAGAAGCACCTATTACTTATACGGAGAGAATATAGGTGCTATAGGTCATTACTATAACCTAACTAAGGTTACCTCGAAAGAAGATGTACCTGATACTGATGAGGAGAAGGTTGAATAGCAGTTATGATTACTACAGCTCACTACTATAATCTAACCAGGAATACCTCGAAAGAAGATCGAGGTATTTGGTGCAGACATATGGAGGCAGAAAAATTCTCTGTGAACCACGAACACTAAAAAATATCTACCTCATCTTGGTCGTGGAAGTCCTCTAACCAACCACAAGAGGCTAACACCATAGACAGGTTAAGTCCCTATGTTCTTCAGACCATGCCGATATCCCTGTTTCCGAGTCGTAATTACCATTATCCGGTAGATGATATCAGCGTGAATCTGTGAAACATCCCACCATGGTATCATGGCTTGATTGACGACCATTTACATGTAGATATCTGCCTTTAACTCAGAGTATTACTCTGTACTCCTGCCGTCAGAAAGGGAGAGATCCTGACAATCTTACACAGTTTGATCCGGATCAACAAAGACTAAACAGTCACTTCTTTATGATTTGTATAATTTATGATTGCTGAATGAATTGCCCGCACAAACTTTTGACATCTGAGGTGATACCCAAATCGTCAACCTTTCTAATAAAAGTTTGAATGAAACTAACTCATCAAAAACAAATAAAATAAGATGTTATTTAATGTAAAAAAATTGAATTATTTTTATGCATATATAAGTGTCACAAAAATATAAAAAAAAATACCGCTTCAAAATTCATAATGCCAATAGTACAATACTTATATTTCAAGATTGGAATTTCATAAAGTGTTGATAATAGAAGAGCGTTATAAGTGTATAGTCTCATTAATGTTGCCATCCCATACATTTCTTTCTACATTCCCTCAGTTACACATTGCTATCTTTCATAGAAAATCGGGGTAAAAACAATCGTACTTTTTTCACTAATTCAGAAAACTCTTGAAAAGATACAAATTAATACGTTCAAGAGTATAAATAATACGGAAGCCTTTTAATAGACTTTCAATAAAATAAGACGTAGTTAAATAATTATGCCTAAAAGGTTATATTGAATATTGATTATATATTAAAACTATAATATACCGTCTTATCTCGTACACTGCTGCTGAAGCTCGAGGACCGGTTTCGAGTGTCACCCATCTTCAACAAGAAATGAAGAAGTGTTATAGTTTTAATATTAATAATACTAACCTCTGTAGTAATGACGAAATGCATTGATTATATAGATGCAAGGAAGAAGTGTTGATAAATTGGAACTCTTAGAGTATTTTAATCAAATAAAATGTATCTCCGTCTTATGGTAGAACTGTACTATTAAGAATTTGATTTCACAAGTGAATGATAATGAAATTAATTAAAAATACATAACCCTTTAATGAACAAGATTTCAGAATATATACGTAAAATGAAAATTAACCAGTCTTTCTAGAATTCCACAATTACCAACATAGATGAGATAACTTCGCTACTCTTTCAAATTAGAAAGTAACGATTTCCTTTTCGTTTGTTAAAAACAAAATAAAAATCTAAAGTTACTTTAAACTATCAATAATCGTTTAAAAATTTATGGCAATTATTATTATATCATAATGATAAAATATGTCATTTTAATATCTAAAAAAGCTAGAACTGCATCTATTACTGTTTCACAAGTAAATTTCAAACGTTAGTGAAATTAATGAAAAATACTTAACTACTTTAATAAGCAACTATATTCTATGGATATAGGATTAATAATTTTATATCCATAATTATCTATAATAATAGATAGTTATATACCTTTTTTAAAAAAATTATGCTTTAAGCTGTATATTTTTACTTTTTTTAAAGTCCAACGTTACACGTTGTTACTATTAAAGGCCCAAGATGATTTATGCAAGGTTTTTGTTTGAAGTAAAGAAATAGAGTATTACTATTAATATTAGTTTAAAATGTTGATGGAAATTATTATTATAATAATGCTAAAAGATATCATTTTTATATCTAAAAAAGATTGAAATTTTATATTTCTGTATCCGAAAAATTTCAAACCGATGAAAGTGGATATAGAATTTTGAGGTTACTTGGTATAAATGGGTTGTCAAAGAACTGAATGGCTGTGGTTGAAAGTCTGGGCTATGATGTAGAGTGAGGTGTTTTATAGGTCATCGTAAGTGAGGTCTTGACTGTTTCCAGAAATTGGTTTTGTTTGTCCTTTATGGTGAGATTTGGTTTGATTGCAAACAGTGTGTCCAGCATTGATGCGCCCGCAGAAGCGATTCTCCACTTAGGAATGATTATGAGCAATGCTAAGAGGAAGTCAGTTATGAGGAAGGTCCGTTGATCGGAGGGTTCACGCTCTGATAAAGCACCAGCAGTACTGACTACTGAAGGCAATTAAGCAGGAAGCCGTTAGGAGCAAGTCCTGTGCAGGCCTGACCCACTTGTCATTGCCTTCCTGCACTAAGGTCCACACACTTACCTTCCTCAGGTCTAACTCCACCAAGTGTACTGCCACAGCAAAAGCCTTACATGCAAATCATCTTGGCCTTGTTGGAGCAACTACCAGTAACATTGGTCACCCCAAACGTAGATAAAAGTAAAAAAACAGCCAAAAACATCGGTTAGTTATTTAACTGTTAAATTTTGAAACTTAAAAAAATGAAATAATATTCTAAACCATAACTTTTATTTCAAATTAACGTTTCATTCCATATGTAATTAACTGTTTTTATTTGTAACTAAACGACCTTGACCTCTTGTGTCACTCAGTGTTAAGATATTATAGCAATAGTTAATAAAATGTATTCACTGAACGTGATTGGCAGGAACAACTGTTATCACTGTTTCTGGTTATTAAGTAATGAAAAAAAGATTCTTATCTGGCCCAAGCTTTTGATATAGAATTCTTACCATGATTCAAGATATATACACAATCAAGCATATTTAAAATTAATAAATATTCAAATTGAAATATTCCATGTATTTATATAAATATTCCACCATAAAATAACGTTAATGAAATTAATGTAATAATATTACATTATTATTATTTTTACTAATTATTATATTATTTTTATTATTATATTATTATGTTTAATAATATTACTGTGTTCAAGTTTGTATTCTTAATATTATTCATTTTAAACCTTTAATGCAATAATTTATTATATGTGTTTTACAAATTTCATACGTCTGGAAGGAATCAAATACGAATTTTAAATCAAAACGTTGGCTTCCAAAGTTTGATTTAAACGTGAAAAACTCTTCAATTTCTGATAAATGAAATTTGTTTCATAAATATGTTTAATAAGAATTTACAGTAAATACATGTAATAAAGAAACCATTGTCTAAACAACAAGAAGATTTCCTTAAATGGGACTAAGATCTTTCCTCGAAAAAAACTGGTTAGGTTTATTCTAAATCAGGAATAGATTTCAGATCTGGAGTCATTAATTTTCCTTACTTATGTTGAGAGAATTTGTTTTGCATTCTTCTCGCTGTTTAATGCCGTTATTTGTGAAGTAATATATTACTCACAGTTCTTTTTAATATTTATTTGGAATAATTTAGCATAAACTGGAATTAACAGGTATTCCAAGTTTCAGCTATGTGGAAACAAACAAGCAATCAAGATCAACAGAGTTTTATAAGTATATAGATAAAAAATTGCACTTTCTAATTGTTGTGTTGACTATATTTATACATTATGAATGTCTGTGTTATTACTGTTTTGTTATACTCGTATGTGTTTATTTTCTGCTTCCATCCAGTTTCATGAAATGTTGCTCGCTAATGGACCCCCCCATCGTCACTGCGGTGTTGCAGTATTCATGTTCTACTCTGGGGCTGTACGGTTTATAAGATGCGCACTGATTATCTGTTGCAGTGTTCGTACGCTGACTGTGTCAACTTCACCCCTGGTGAGCCGTTCTACCTCCACTGTCCTGAACCTCCTGGTACCACTGCCAAAGATGGCATCTATATCAACCCCTCAACTGACCCCTTCTACCTGCATAGTCCTCCTCCGCCACCACAAGTGGCGCCCCACTACGACAGAGTCAAGCAACTCTTCTCGCCTTCCTCCAATGACTTGCCACCGCCGCTGCCTCCCCCACAGAGGCCTCTTCAACAGATCTCGTCCCATCTCTCCAGCCTTACAGGTGACTTTAACAATAAATACCTACAAATTCTGTCACACAATAACATAACTTATTATCTTAAGAGATTACTAGTTACCTAAGGAAAAAAAGTTGATAGTTTTTTAAAGCAAAAAAAAGTTATTTTGCTTTATTTATATATATTTACTACGAGACCAAAATCCAAAAATGGATCTCCCGTGGATAAGATAATGCCTGACGTCAACTCTTTCCTGGACTTCTAACAAGAGTTAGTAGAAGATATTAGAAGTTATTCACGTCCTGAAAATGTATGTTGATCATTCAAAACATATTGACTCTAGGAAATATATTCTACTATGTAGAAAAAGTAACGAGAGTGTTATTTAAGAAAATTGAACAGCTTGTTGAGAAACAGATAGCTACATTTGGTGTCATTTTCATGAAAAGAATATATATATATATATATATATATATATATATAAGCGTGAGTACTTCGCACTTCTTCCCGATGACGACGGATGTCGAAATATCGAAGTGAGTTCTGTAGTGTCTTTCTGTGTTCTTTTCTATTTGTTAAAGTATATATATATATATATATATATATATATATCATAAATTTTTTTATCAGGATTCAGTCAGTTCTTCAGAATTAAATTAAACTCCCATTGTCAACGTTTCATTTTTCGTTTGAAACCTTTTTGATAGAGGGAAGTACGAGATTTTGAAACAGAAAAACTAAGCATTACATTAGAGATTTTTTTTACGGAGAAAGTACTTTGCGAATCTCAGCAACAACTATTTTATTTTGAATGAACACTGTGTCAGAGTAACTGTCTGTTACAATTAGGGACTTCTTTTAGTGTATATATATATATAGTTCAGTGTACAAAAAG
Source organism: Hermatobates lingyangjiaoensis (assembly GCA_026182355.1). Taxonomy (NCBI): domain Eukaryota; kingdom Metazoa; phylum Arthropoda; class Insecta; order Hemiptera; family Hermatobatidae; genus Hermatobates; species Hermatobates lingyangjiaoensis. Next base: position 730,508 of record JAPFBL010000160.1, read on the forward strand.
AAACATAGATAAATTAAAAGCACACACTTACTGTCTGTAAATATCATCTATATATCATAATTTCAACGAAACCGTATATATACGAGTATATATACCTCTAACCACCTCTAACCACCTCTAACCACCTCTAACCACCTCGTACTTACACACTGTCTCTGTACCAGTGTGTTTGGTTTCCCTCTTTTATCTCTCCTGAAGACGGTTCAACTATAAAATTAGAAGCTGTAACTATGTGATTTTAATTTCCTTATATTTTTTTTATCGACATTGAACTTTATTTGACCGTTTTGGATCGTATTTTAATAAAAGAAAAAATATATATATACAATATTTTATATGTTTTTTGAGGGCTAGATCTTGGTGATGAACTTTTTCTAAATCAATTAACGTTTCCATTTATGTATACATCTTCATCAAGGCTACAATAAAACAGTTCATTACCAAAACCTAGCCCTCAAAAAACATATAAAATATTGTGTTGAACTAGGAGGTCAAGAAAAATTTGAGAATATATATATATATTTTATTCACAGCTGTTTGCGCTTCCAATTTCTAAGCAATTCTGCGACGGGCTGGTGGTAATTTTTATCATAAACTTGCCAGAGAAATAGACATACAAGCAAAACAAACGTAGAAATTCTTGGTGAAAGAGGGACGAAGAAACAAACTCACATTTCACTATTTGACAATTTATAAATCATACTTAACTACTATAATGAGCTTTCAATCTTCCAAGGTCATCCTTAGATCTTTGGCATATTTACTGTGGAAATTTCTACCAGCCCAGTGTATAACTGCTAAGAATTGAAAGCCCAGTGTATAACTGCTAAGAATTGAAAGCAACCAGTACGAAGGTTGTCAAAAAAGAAGATCGTTAAAAGAAGGTTTGCTGCCAAAAATTTAAAATAAAAAGAATATTTTAAAGAATAATAGAAAAGAATATGGAATGCATGTGTACTGTCCTGGTAGCAGTTTATGTGGTGTTTGTTTTCTGAATTGGAGAGTACAATAAATTTCTGATTTTGTTATTTTGTAAGAATGTGAGGAGTGGGGGTGATATTGAGTACGGTATTGGCGGGACTAGTGAGCAGGTTGTCAACAATATGGCAAGGTTGGCTTTATGACGCAAGGCCCAATTACGAGTGATAAGCGCGAGATAAGATTAACCAAGTTCGCCAGTTGTGGTCGGGAAGTGGATGTGTTTGGCGTTCATGTCTTGCAGACAGTGGCCATGATCAACTGCTGGCTGTGTCGTGTCTTAGGCTGCAGCCAAGAGTCAGATTGGACAGTGGAAAATTCTGAACTACCTATACCTCCGCCTTCAGAGGCTATCATTGTCACTGGTGTCCGGTCAATTGGATCTTTGCATGAAATCAAGTTGGATTCCACTGATGCATCTCAACCAGAAACAATTATTGTTGAACAACCCAGAGTGGAAGAAAAACGGCCAACTCTTGTAGCGCACGAAGCCGACGAAGTGGTGGTAGAGGCGATTGTGCAGGAGGCAGTGGTCCAGACAGACACGCCCGTCATATACACCAGGATCGAGGGTCACCAAAACCATACGGGTAATTTGGAACTCTGAGTCTCTCTCCAGCACCTCATTTACTCCTCCAGTCTTTCTAATCGGGAAAGCCTCATGACAAAGGGTAAACCATCATTCAACAGAAAAACGTTTTCATGGTGTCACGACCTTTCCATTGGGTTTAAAACATTTCTTTATTACTTCAAAGGTACGTTGGAATCAAATCTTGCTGGGCAGCAACCCACTATAGTTGTCCATTATTTTCATGGCCATATTTATAAACAATCCCTATTTTTTATTCCATTCATGGATTTTCTTTTAATTATTAAAATATTGCTAAAGAAACACCAATACATTCCTAACTTTGATGCACAGTACATTATCCTAGATATTGTTTTCTTGTGGTATTCACTATTTCATTGAGCTCATAGAACTTTATTTCATTGCTAAGATAACAAATCATAAATCCAAATAAAACTGCGCTGAGCCTATACGCTGCATACTATTCTCAAGAAAAATTTAATTGAGTTTCAAACCATATGCTTCTCATTTTTACAACTTCAGATATGTTATTAATAAAATAGCGTAAACATATTAATGAATACGCTCTCGCTTCTGTGCATTGTTTATTAGTAATAGCCGTGTCGTCACTTGTATTCATATCAGGCTCCATTGAATGCGTCTAATATTATTTGCTGTAATATGATGAACCCAAAACGACGCTACAAAAACATTATCTGCGTTATTTTATTAATGCTGGTTAAATAAACAACATAAATTTGCAGATTTTTTCACAATATTTAAAGTAAAATACAAGAAATCTTTTAATTGAATCTAATTATGGAGATCGATTGCAGTGTTACAAACAATACATTTTAACAATGTTTGTTTCTTCTTGCAATGATTTGTCAATTTTAGCAATTCTATTGTTTTCTATACTTGTATTTAATAGTTTCTTTTGGTTTATCTTTGTTCTGAATGACTCTCCAAACATGTCCATGTTCAATGTCATTTACATCTGCATTTAGTGAATACCCTGTTTTATCCTTACTGTAGAATATCTTTCTCCCAAATAAATACACTATTACCATAATTTTCTGCGTATTCAGTATATCGCAGCAAAGAGACTCGGAAGTCAAATTTTTGCTTTTTTTTTTAACCTCCACAGACTTTCTTTCCATTTTGATGGATCAAAATAGAAACAACATTTTTAGGGAAACGATTTAAGAATGCATATATTTACATTTTTAAAGAATGATTTCAATTTTTTTGTCATTTAAATGTCATTTACAAAAATGATATATATCTTCAAATATTTTATTACATTTCATAATATTTCATAAGGTGGCAGAGGTTAGTCCAATGGAAACGTACTAACCTCTGGATTGGTTTGTCCGGGGTTCAATACCCACCTTTGCTATCGATTTATTCAAATGGGAAAGGAATAAATTTGAGCTCGTCGTCCCTCGGAGAGGACGTTAAGCCATCGGTCTCGAGCCTGTACGATGTCAGGTACTCGTTAAAGATCCCTACTCTAAATATCCTTGAATGAGGCAAAATTTAGGACTCCCAATATAGGATCAATCTTCATTGTTTGATACCAAAAAAGGCGAATGTTCAGCCTATTTGTGTTCCCTTGTGAGATTACCACTGCAACCTTACCTGACCTATTATTTCATAGTACTAGAATGTATACAACATCTTTGATTTGAATGTATATAACTAATCTCAAGATATATTATCTTTGAGATTAGTAAACCGTTGTCCATTATGACGAAATTATTAAACAAGTACCTACCTTCCATTCATGAAAGGCCCAAACATTTCTTAAGAAATCGTATTCTCCATGCGTAGATTAGAATTTATTTTTTTAAACCACCTATGATTAAAGTTGCATTTATCCACACACAAGTAAAGCTACACTTATTAATTGCGTTTCTGGAAATGTTATCGTTTAGAATGTACCTTTTTAATTTAAACATATTTAAACAATCGTTTAGAGTTCAATTTTATTATCTCTTTTTAATCTTTTCAGTACATGTTTTCACAATTATAATTCTAAAGTTAAATTTTTTAGATAAAATATGTTTACTGTTTGGAGTACCGAAAGTGAACCTTGACTGTCTTTTCAATTATCAATTTAAAAATTAAAAAAAAATCTGGAGTGTCCTACACTCAGCTTTAAGATAAAAATATAAGATGTTTCTTTCATCTTTTATTAAGATTTAATTGCTGGAGAAGTTGAAATTAAAAGGCCTCCTTGGTCCAGGGGGGTCAACAAGGCTTTAAGATTAACCAGCCCATTTAGGGTTTAAAAAGCTCACTAATTAACTGGAACGAGTTCATAAATGCCTTCATACAAAGAAAATGTTTATTTAATTAAAAATTGATAATTTTCTGCACCTAAAAACGTAGGAAATTACAAACTGTTTACAGTGGCATAGCAAATAGCAACTATTTTTGCCGCCCGGGGAGAACGTAAATTTGCCCCCCCCCCCCCCTCCACCGTTGGCCGTTGATAATCCGTTTACTTTTAAAATTCCATAAAGTCCTAAATATATTTATTTTCATGGAATTAAAAACAAGGATCTAATTTTGGTCTGCTGTTATCAGTCGCAGACTTTTATCTTATTACAGTACTCTTATGCATTCATTCATACTCGTATACAGTTGTCTTCAAAGAATACCAAAGATTTCTCAAAATAAAAATGTATAATTGAAATCATAAAAAATTCTTAAATTAAATTATCTGGCTACGCAAACAAATGTAAACTTTCAATCCCTTAAAAAAGTAGTTTTGGAAATTTTATTTGTAAAAAAAATAAATAAATTTCTTTGTAATTTGCGAATATTATAGTTGAAAAATACGTTTTAAAACAGTATTATACACGCAAAACATAAAAACATATTATGATCTTAAAAAAATCATTTTGGTATAAAATTTCAGTTTTTTTATTAACTTTTATTTTTTTCTATTTTCTATTTTCACCCCCTCAAAATGTCGACCCCTGGCATGTGCTGCCCGGGGTGGACCACCTCTCTCCTATTGCCACGCAACTGACTGTTTGTAATAACTGCGATGCAATGTTTGTATGATATCTTGGTGACATCAAACAATATTGTTGCATTTGATTAAAGTCAAAAATTGACTTCTTAACGATTTCTTTTCTAAACATCATTGATTAATTTAAGCTATTACAACTGTAGACTAACTACAAGAATAGTATTGTTCGTGTTACGCAACATTGGACACAATGTTGTAGAAACTAAGAACGATTTACTTTCAAGGTAGCTGAAACTTCAATTTGAAAAGGGACAATAGCCTTGACATTGGTCAATCAATGGTAAAATTTTTAGTATTTAATAATACTTACTAAGTTAAAACTGAAAACAAGTCCACAAGGGTACAAAACATTGAAAATGCCTTTACTAGCGATAATACAACAAATAATGTAATTTATTTATAATGCGCATGTAACTCAGGCGAAGTGACGACTTGATGACGATATCGCTTCCCTCGCCATCGTTTCATATACATAAGAAATTATCTTTTTAGTAATGCCTGTAATGCTCAGTGCAGTTTAAAAAAAATGGGTGTAACTTAGTAGTTTTAATGTTTAAGACTTCTTCTACACAGACTCTAATGTTCTATTTTGGTAAGAGTATGTTAGAAAATCGAGCAACACTATGAAAATACTTCCAATATATTTCATATTTCATTCCATTCGAAATATATTTATAATTTACCATGTTAAGTCTATTTTGCTTTATTAAATAGAGTTAACATAATGTATTATTGAATAGGCTATAATTATTATTGGGTAACTTGCATTCATTTATTAACCAGATTTCGTAATAAACACGTGAAATAAAAATCAACGTCTAAGCTACAGGAATAAATCAGAAAAAAAGACGAAGATCTTTTAACAGTAACATGCGCTCTTGTTTTGAAGTCAAGTCAGAGATTTGACTCTGAGTAAGAACCTTGTTACTGTTGAAAGATGTTAGTCTTTTTTTTCTGATTTCTTACTGTGGTTTAGACATTCACTTGTTAACGACTTCATTTTTATCTCTTCAAATTAGATGCCTTTAAAAAAAGACTGAAACGATATCAAAAATGTTTTATTTCAATCTGTAAAACGATTTCAAATTTAAAAATTCGTTAAACAGTCGATTTTTTTATGAAATCTTGATATAAATTCTTATCTCTTGTTATACATGGATCGTTAGATAATGAAGTGGGTTGTAGTTTAACAAGTTGAATATGACTTTATCAAGGTGAAGTTTACAAAACATTTTTTGTTAAAACTTTCATTATTTCCACCAACATTATAATTCACATACATTCGTACAATACGAATTTTACGTTTTTGTGAGTTTTTATTTTTAGAAAATAATAGTAAACTGATCAATACAATATGAAATCATTCTAATTAGGTTTCTAATCAGTTAGTAAATATGATAACAAACTTTTTAGTACAATATATGAACTTGTTCATTTAACACAGATATTTGCAGCAGGATTGGTTAACCCTACACCTGAGTCTGTAGTGTCCTCGCAATACGTAGAAGATACAGTATTGAATTCTTCCTCTTAAAATACAAATAATATCTTTTTCTCAAGAAACATTTAATTCAGGTCGTTTATACACTTTTCTTCACAGGTTATATTGAATTGTAAGTTTTGGTTATTATCTTTCCTGCATAAAAGGTTTCAAGTTTAATGTATCCTAACATCAAAAAGTTTGAAAACCAATCCAGTGTTTGTATAGTTTGTTTACACCAATCCTGCCATAAATTTCATTCTCAAGGACTTCATTCATTTCGTACAAAGTGTAAGATTGCAAAAAATATAGACCTTCATATATTTTTTATAACCATATCAAGTCTATTACTAATCCTTTATACGTGTATAAAATTAGTTTAAAACTGATCTTCTGTTATACTCTATGCTTAATATTACAGTCTTGCTCTGACAAGACCAGAGTATCTTGTATACCAGGTGTAATCAAAAAGTAAGGACACTTTTTGAATTTTGCGCGCTCTGTATTTTCTAATTTCAAGAATGTTTTTTGTTCTTTTGGTACACTCGTCACGATCATATGTCCACAGCTTTGACTATATAGCTTGTGTCGTTTTTATGTGAGAGACATAAAAGTTAGAGTCGTGTTTCCATGCTTGGCGATTTTTTACTCTCGAAAAAATAACTACCTGTGAAATACCTTTTACCTCTTATAAATTTTGTTTGCTCAAGTTTACTTAATATCAACATTCAATTGTTTTTGAACATTTAACACTATTTTTTTTATACAGAAATTAATACAAACAGCATTATTTTCAAAAGCAAAAACGCGTCTAACCTCGTCTAGCATCTGAAATAAAAACAACAAATGTTGTACAGTCAAAACTGCGAGCATATGATCGTGAGGAGTATACCTTCACAACAACAAAAAATTGTAATATTAGAGTGTACAAAATGCGTGAAATTCAACACGTTTTCTTACGTTTTTATCACACCTCGTCTATTGCAATACAACTGAGTGAGCATGTTATAAAGGCACAATTATGTTTTCAAAAACTAAAGTGGTACTGCAAACCCAGCATGCGTCACAAGCTAATTTACAAGTGTAGTGAAAATTCAAAGAATCTCTATCTCAACTTTGGCAATCAGAGCGAACTGCAGTAAGAGACTTAAAATTGCCAGACGGTGACCTTTTTTAATGATCCTTTCAAGTGGAAAACCCTAATCAGAGGAATGTTATATTGATAAAAACTCTCAAATTTAAACTCGTTTCAGTAATTTCAAATCTAAACCAATATCTCGTTTCTGCCACTGAAATTTAAAAATGAATTAAAATAGCGAAAAGTTATATATATATTGTTTACTAAAAATATAAATCTTATGAAGTATACAGGCAGTGAAGAGGGTGAATATTGCCTGATATCTGAACAGTAGCATTGACTGCACAATTGTTTCCCTATAGAGTTTCTCCAAGATAACCACCTTATCTTTTCAAACAACTATAGCTGCAAATTACACTAATCGTTATTTCAAGACTAACGGGAAGGATTTTATGAAGTAATTTAGAAAATAATTTTTGTTTATTTAATTTATAACTTGTTCAATCTTTATTTAATTCCTCCTTCAAATTGATTTGATACCTAAATTTTAATAAGAAATATACATTTTAAAATTTCATGATTCAATAAAACAGGTATCTTTTATCGTTTTGTCTCTTTGAGGATGATATCCCTACATTTCATATGTAACTAAGTTATTGTTATCTCTAAGATGGTTTAACAAACTTGGTGCCAATATTTGCATTTTTTGAAAAGGATTTTATAAAAAAAATTGTTTGCACCCTGGTTAAAATTTGTGCAACAATTTTTATTTAAATTACTGTGGTCGTGATTTTTCAGTTTACATGTCATATTTATGGTACTTAGTCTGCATAGAAGACTATGAAATTGATTCAACATTTTAAAAGTTTCCTCTGTAATATTGATAAAAGACTTTGCAAAAAATACGTTTAGAATAGTTTCATGACAGTGCTATATAAAAAAAAATAATACTAAATTTGATTTCAACTTATGAAAATAACTGATTGACGAAAACCCAAGGTTTTTTTTGATTTGGTAAATGTTAGCAAAAAAGTCCAAAACCTGATATCCATCTTTTTATCGATTCCTCTGGTGAGAAATGAAGAACACTATTTGTATGTTCAAAAAGTGTTACAAATACCTAATTGTTTAATTCGTTTAAATGATCTTGATAATGCTTAAATTGATAATTATTATTAGTACTTGTTGTAGTTATTTTCCTATTAGGAGACCAGCTTATCCTAGTGACAACGTGTTCGTCTCTGGGATGGTGGCTCTGCAGTTTGATACTAACTGTGGTCCTCGATTTATTTACGCGGGAGATGAATAAATCTGAGCACGCTGTCTCTCGGAGAGAGCGTAAAGCCGTCGGTCCCGAGCCTTAAGATGGCAGGTACTCGTTAACGATCCTTACTCTCAATATACTTGAGTGAGGCAAAATTTAGGACCCCAATGAAGAATCAATCTTGTTTGCGTGGTATCACAGAAGAACCAATATTTGACCTATGTGTCTTGCTTGTGGGACTACCATTGCAGCTGACATAACCTTTTTTCTAATTAGTTACTTCAGGTCATCATTCTAGAATAGACTTTATTTATTGTTTTAAACAGATTAATTTTTAATTTTTGCAAAAGTGTATTTTTATAATGATTTAAATTAAAGTCGCGTGGGATCTCTTGAGAAATGAATCAATGTAAATCAAAGTACATAAGATGCAGATCGGTTTGTATATGTAATTTATTTAATTATAGAAACGCAATTGAAAATAAATATTTCAAATATTTTTAAGAAGTATACATACAAACAAAAAATATAAAAAAAAGAACACTTATCTTCTTCTCGGAATTTGGTCAGGGTTAATATTTGAAATCAGCTTTTCACCAACGTTTCTTCTTTATTTTAAGACATCCTCAGGGCTATAAACTAACAAAAACAATGGACATTTGTCATATCTACTTTACATTTATTAGTTAATAGCCCCTGAGGATGTCTTAAAATAAAGACGAAACGTTAGCGAAAAGGTGATTCCAAATATTAACCCTGACCAAATTCCGAGAAGAAGATAAGTTTTTATTACTAATTGTGGTCAAGAAAACAATACCTTATTATAATATATATATATATATATATATATATACTTCAAATAAAATGAAAGGTCCGTGTGGACAATAAACACTTTAACGCATAGAAAAGAACACAGAAAGACACTACAGAACTCACTTCGATATTTCGACATCCGTCGTCATCGGGAAGAAGTGCGAAGTACTCGCGTTGAGAAGCAAACTGCTACACGCAAACTGCAGTTTGCTTCTCAACGCGAGTACTTCGCACTTCTTCCCGATGACGACGGATGTCGAAATATCGAAGTGAGTTCTGTAGTGTCGTTCTGTGTTCTTTTCTATGTGTTAAAGTGTATATATATATATATATATATATTTCCAGTTTTCTGATAGATTTTCTTGTGGTAGGAGATAGCGTATGTAAAAGCTGTCCATAATTCATTTTATTCACTTATTTTACACTAATGCTTACTATTAATTTACGATTACACTTAACTATAAAAAACGACATGTTTCGGTCCTTCAAAAGTCCATCTTCAAATTAATTTTAGACACTATAAACTAAAACCGGAAATAAATACTAAAACCTATATGGAAATAGGCGAGAAATTCATAAATACATATCTACAAGTATGTAGACTGCTCCCTCTATATATATATATATATATATATATATATATATATATATATATAATATATATATATATAAATGATCAAACCACAATAAGAAATGGGAAAACAAGACTTAGATCTTTCAACCGTAACAAGCGGTCTTCGTCAGAGTCAAAAACCCAACCGTCAGTTGGGTTTTTGACTCTGACGAAGACCGCTTGTTACGGTTGAAAGATCTAAGTCTTGTTTTCCCATTTCTTATTGTGGTTTGATCATTGATTGTTGTTTCAAGTGTTTATGTGAAATCTTTATATATATATATATTTGTAAAAGTTGGGAGCAGTCCTTCTTCAATACATGCTTTTAAAAACTGGATGTCTGTTTCCACTTGATTTAATTTTGTCTTATATTTTTCCAAAATACGAAATTTTTTCTTCAACTCAGAACTCAACTTAAAAATTAATTCACCATAATTTCTTGTTTTATTATGAACATGGTGAACGTACACCGAAACATGTTCAATAATAAAACAAGAAATTATGGTGAATTAATTTTTAAGTTGAGTTCTGAGTTGAAGAAAAAATTTCGTATTTTGGAAAAATATAAGACAAAATTAAATCAAGTGGAAACAGACATCCAGTTTTTAAAAGCATATATATATATATATAAATCAGTTTTCAAATAAAAGTTGATTTATCAAAGTAAGTCGATTCATCTTATTGTTTTATTTACTAAAAATGAAATAAATTGTTATAGCAAATTGTTTACATCAAAATACAAATCAACCTTCACATAAATTAAAGGTAACAAGGCATTCCTCGGAACACTGATTTAATGACAGTGACTTTAATGTGAGGACAGTTAGTTTTAGTTTATATTCAGATCGTGGAACCTGAGCCAGCACCTCTTTAGCTAATATATGGAATGTCCTAGTTCTATAGCCTATCCTAGGATATCCTAGTTCTGTCTCACTACAATAAGATTAATGACTCTACTGTTGTTAGGAATTACAAAAAATTACATATCTACATAAAAGAGCTTTATGTTAAAACTAACAACGCGTTTCGTACAATTAGTGTTTTTCAGGTTTACATATGCACTGTTTAGGGTGTTATAGCACCAGGGACTTAGAAAAGTCTAAAAAGCACAAGTAATGATTCTATTACTGTTGTCGATCATGATAATGGAACGGCTTACACTCTTGCATACTTAATAAGAGAACAATCATAGATCAAGAAACAGTACATTGCCTTTTCTACTATCTAAATGAGATCATTATTAATGGCCACAAGCCACTTTGTATTCCTCCCATATTTCACAAGAGACTCAAAATACATTATTTTCCAACTATGTTTGCATTACTTCATGCGTAATATATAAAATGTTACTAGGTGTTAACGAAATGTAAGGACACTTTTTGAATTTCGCGCGATTGTTGTATTGGTACAATCGTCACGCTCATATGTTCACAGTTTTGGCTACATAGATTGTGTTGTTTTTATGTGCATGGTATAAAGGTTAGACTCGTGTTTCTGTGCTCGGCGATTTTTTGTTGTTCAAAAAATAATTACCTGTGAAATAACTTATACAACATATTTTTTTTTGCTCAAGTTGACTCACCGTACCCCACTGTGAACATTTCAATTGTTTTTAAGCACTTAATACAATTTTTACACACAAATAAATACAAGCTGCCTGCTCCATTATTTTCAATAGGAAAAAATCGCCGAGCACACAAACATGCTTCTAACCTCGTCTAGCCTCGCACATAAAAACAACACATGCTTTAAAGTCAAAACGGAGAACATATGATCATTACGACTATAACAACACCAAATTGAAATTAGAGTGTACACAGCATGCGTAATCTAAAAAGTCACCTTAGGTATATCACCCTTTGAGCTTTGTTCAACTTTTGTTTGAAGGGTATAACGCTAGCAGGCATAATATGTCGATTTTCGCTTGATATCAGATTCCAAGGCTGTCTCATCGGATATTAAGTCAAGCACATGGCTTATCTTTGCTTGTCCACTCGCCGCCTGCATGTCATAACTCAAGCCAGTTTTGCAATGATCTGCAGCCAACACAAAGCGGAGGCTGTTCAGAGAGTACCTCATTACATAGAATTCATTATGAGCAAAACTCATTCTCTGTATATCATGTTCCAGTAAATATTTCCATTTCTATTAATAATTATTTCGATAACTTATTGTTTTTTTCAATGAGTTTATCTAACAATGTTATTCAAACCTAAGACTTATATTAGTGCTACTTCAATATGCGTACAACAGATCAATTCGTTCTGCTATACTCACTACCTTTGTTCTATGAATTCCTTTGTGTTATAATTTCCTTTCTTGTCTGATGTTTATGGAATATACATCCTATGTATGGAAGTATATTCTTTATATATATATATATATATATATATATATATATATAAATCGATAAAAAGATTTCACATAAACACGTGAAATAACAATCAATGATCAAACCAAAATAAGAAAATGGGAAAGCAAGATTGCTTTCCCATTTTCTTATTGTGGTTTGATCCTATATATATATATATATATATATATATATATATATATATATATATATATATATAGGATATATTCTCTCTTAGTATAATATGATTAAATTCGGGAAAAAAATTGTTGTAGTTTTTTAAAACTGTTTACTTCAGATTAGAGAGGAAAAGAAACACTAAGTCTTCATACACAAAGAATTTAATCACACAATTTGTATAGCTCATGATATTTACTCTATTATGCTGTTACGATACACACATACAACGTAATAATTTATGAAAACAAAAACTTTCTATTGGAAAATCTAAATAAATAAAAGAAAGGTATCTATACATTGCATAGAACTGACTCATTTCAAGTTATCTTTATGTTTCATGCATTAGAAAAACCGAATCCACCCTTAGAAAAATTTCTGTCTGTCAGTTTGTTGCTTTGTCGGTTTGTCCGCAAAATTTTGTCACATGTAAACTCAGCCACCATAAGACATAGCAAGCTGAAACTTTGACAGTAGATTTATGTATGTCTAACTTAAAATATAGGCTCTGAATGGATTGGAAATCTAACGCAGAAGGGGAGTTATGAACTTTTAAGCTGCATTTTACTAACTTCACAGACATGTTTATTTTGAAAATATACAAGTATAGCAAGTAGGTATTGTTAGTTGATTTTAATTTCATTTGCATATATGAATATATTGCATATTTGAGCTTATGTACAGGGTGTTTCCCAGAGTTCAAAATGTACAATCTATTCAGAATTAATGGCTCTGTGAATGAGCAATTCTCAACCCTTACTGTGAACAGGCAGGAAAAATCAACAAACAAGTTCTTACGCTATATTAATCTGAGGAAAGAACTTACAAGTCAGTAAACAGAGTGATTAGTGATGAAGAAGCAGTTCATTATCCAACTGAATTTGTTATGCGTGACTACTCCTAGACTGCCTGCTCATGAGTAAAAACTTAAAATAGGAGCACCAATCATGCTGCGATGTAGTAAGCAGTAACAAATTTCATGTTACGAAACTTGAGTGCTACAATAATGTACAATGGGGTACGCCATAGAGGCGTACATTATGACTGGGTGTGGTACTGGGGAGTCTGTGTGTATACTACGCATACCATTGATTCCGAGCCACTATCAGTTTCCATTCAAACGATTGCAATGTCACATCAGTGTATGTTTTGCAATGACGGTAACTAAGTCGTAAGTGGAAACTCTATCTACCGCAGGATTTGAAGTGAGTGGAGACCAAGTGTTTCTCACATGGTCAACTGTAGTTTGCCTGCCCAAGAGTCAGAGGCTCTAACACTTTGTTTTTCCATGAACCTGAAGGACTAATGTGGTGCATACAGAAGCATTTGCTTAACACTGTACTAATAATGATAGTGTACTATTCTAGAATTTGTAATGATATTTTGGTGTATCATGCATCATTGAGTTTTTGGTTCGGTCAAAGACGGGAACGTTTGCTAGTCCTTAACTAGACCTTTATCAATTTTAGGAATAATATTATTATTATTTATCGATGATAAAGAGATCTATTTTATCTTATAATAAATACGTGATGAATAAGTAGTACTTATTTAGCAATTACAGCTATCTCCAAGGTCCTGCAATATTTACATTAGACTATATATTTGTATAGTTTCTCTTCATCAGAACTAAACCATGGAGTGAATATCTCATTCATCGTTTATACTGAGAAGTAGGATCCATGCTTTAGACTTGGACTACGGATGATCTCTTACCAGAGTCATTTGTCAAGATCTCTTTCTCTCTCTCACTTAGGACTGAACTCTATTAATGTTCGTCAGTTTGTGAAGTTTTCTTTCATCATGAACTGAAGTCTCTCTTGTAGGATTAATTTAGTAGGTCACTCAATCTTATTTAGAACTGAACTACTGCCAGGATATGTCATTTAGTTCCATAGGCAAACCCTTGTGAAGTTCTCTACGGTGATGAACTTAAGCCTGCATGTAGAGTTGATTGAAAAGGTCTTTCACTATAATTTAGAACCCAATTTTAATGGTCTATCATATAGTTTCACAGACAAACCCTTGTCAAATTCTCTTTGGTAATCATTTTGAGGTCTAAGTAGGGCTTCGTACAGTATTTCCCACATAGGGTTATTTGACATGCTCTCTCACCCACTCTTAGGACTGACTAGACTATTGTAAAGATCAGTCACTTATGTGCATGGGCAAAACGAGTTGAGTTCTCTATTGCAATAATCTTACACCTACCATTGCAGGGTCTCTGACGTATTGCGTCATGTAGTTCTCTTTAAATCGTTATTGTACTCTTAGGACTCTTTTTGACTATCTAATTGACATTTCCATAATAAAATAACTTAATCTTAAAAGTTTAATTAAGAAAATAAATGAATACTACAGTCATAATATTAAATTATTTGTTTGATGACCCATCATATTTTAATGATTTTTGCAGCTTTTTTTTTAATATTTAGACATTATTTTGCATAACTTACTTTAACTTTCTGCTTCCCCTTTAATGCCAAAGCTATTCCAGTTTATGACCGAATGATTAATCGTTGCATATAACTTCAGTAATCTTACTTGTGTTGAGATTACCTTTATAATTTTATTTCACTTTTTTTCTTTAAAACTATTGAATTTTTTACTGCCCTTTATATTTTTCTCTGTCACATTTGAATGTCATTATTCCAATTCCACTATATCACTTTCTGTAGATGACTCTCTGAGGTGAAATAAAGTTACGTCATTTATAAATTTCTCAACGGTCTGCATTTGGCATTAATCGTTTTAATTTATTTTCCTCTTTTTTATTTATTTACCTACAAAAACAAAGGAAATGAGTTAAATTCAATTGAATGACTACTTAAAAAAATTGACTACACATTAAAACTTTTTTTGGAATAAAATGCCATAAATGCAATGTGAAGAAATAAAATCGTTTACCAGAGGCTTTCCATTAATACAATATTTCTATGGCCTTATATTTTATAATTATGTTAAATATTTGCAATAAAATAGTTGGAAATAAAAATATGAAAGAAATGTTTATGACAGTTAATGATAATATATAACAGCTAATTCGGCCTAGAGGTTCCTAGAGCTTGAGAAGTATGTCAATGTGCCTAAAGCCCGCTGGAAAACCTTAACACTTGTTAATACTAATTTGTTAATTAGGTAAAATGTATGTTACTAATTTTTTGTATTTGATAGGTTTTTCCTTCTTTTCATAAGGAGATTTCCAATTTTCAATTTTCGATTGCCTGAAGTTCACAAAAAGTCCTCATAACTAACATTCATTAGTTTCTTCGAAAATTTCCATGTTTCATATCTCTTTAACCCTTCTTTGGCTTACTTTGACATACAGAGTCAATAAATATTCCAGAGGAACACACCTTCAAATAAAGTAGATTTTCTTTTGGCAAAGTTTTATCTTCAACGAATTGAATTAACTTTGACTGTATTGCTCAACTTTTTTCGAGAGCTGGTACTATTTGTTGAAATGTGGAACAGCTGTTTCCTGTCAGCTGTGAATGTTATCATGCGTTAAAGGCTACCGGGGAAATAGACATCAAGTTAATATAACCTAACTAAAAAGGTTACATTTGTTTAAAAACTACTTAGTGTTTCAAAACTGTTCTCCAGTAATTTCGTTTTTTGTTTCTATTTCGTTATTAATATACACCATATTTTTTCATGGAAAAAAGAAGATGAATTATCTTAAAAGGTACTTTACTTTGAAAACAAAAAAAATTGACAAAATTTCTGTTTATGTAATCATTAATATTCATTTTGTAGATATACTTTGATTTGAGTTTAAAGACTGTATTGGCAGCAAATTAAATGCTTATTGCATTGGTATACACTAAAACAACATTACTCAATGTATTTGTTTTATCATACATAAGTCCAAAAAAAAAAACAACGCTGACAGAAAGATATCCTCTCTATTCGTTATATGATCACTTCTAATAACTATTAGGAGTTATATGTCTCTTCTGTGATGTATATGCAATGTATAACAAAATATTTATTATACCTTTCCTACAAATGTGATTTATGTGCATTATAACTGCACAGGTAAGTAATGCAAGTAATTGATTATGCAAGTTGTTCATTGGCTTCAAACTTGTGAAGTACAACTGAATGGCTTACAGTTGTGCAATCAGTTGGTATTACCATTTACTCTTATTGGGTAATCGTAAAAAAAGTGTACGCATCAAAGTTTTATGAGAACAACGTGTTTGGAGGACGTAGATTAATTCGTGTTCGTCTTGCGGTTACATCTAGGGAAGTTAAAAATATGGCACTTGAATGGTTACTCCACTTTCTAGTTTTCACGTTCATTAATTACATACTAAGAAACTTACAGTAAGCAATACAGTCTACTAATTTGAACTCTTAAGGGGACGGTTTAATAATTTGATTATATAAATCTCATTGTCGATTATTATTGTTAAATGAAAAGACAATGCCTAGGTTATATAATCATACTTTGGTATATGTTTTGTTATACATGTATAAAGATATCACAATAAAGACAACAAAATAAATCACAATAAACAAGTCCACAATGAAACAGAATCACCATTCGTGTTAAAGAAAAACTATAATATTGAAATTATACAAGTTACTTTCTTTGAAATTCTGTTTAAAACATTACTGGTGTATGTCCATATTGATATAAAATTTTCTTTATTGTGAATCCTGTTTCACATTTATTAGCCTATATAGAAGTATAAGTTTGATCTTACTTATCACAAAATCCCGGAGGGTTCGACATCGATATTTTTCATTATAGTAATTCACTGGATAGTGTATTTTAACAAATGAACTGTAAAATTGTAAATATAATCCATGGTGTTTGTAGTTTAACTTAGTTGTAAAGAAGTTGAAAAAGAAATGAAATATCTGATAGCAAGAAAACAAGTAAGGTTTACTCGTCCTGTTTTCTTTATTTTACTGTCTACTGGTTAAGTAAAAACTGTTTTGAAAATGTTAGTAGCAATATTGTATAAATGTGTTTCCTTATACAATAGGATTCAGTTGATTTTGTACTACCTCCTATTCTATTTGTGAATGCATCCATAAAATATATTGTAACTTTCTTTTGTTTCATTGCTAGTACAAATCTGTTTTTACTATGCTGAAACAGCTATCAATGACACAGAATAATAGCCACCTACGCTTATTTATCCTTATAACATATATTAATGCTAAAAAAAAACTTTAAACAGTAATATAAAGAAAAACTTTTCAACAAAAATGAAACTAATCAGAATTATTCTGTTTGGTCAAAAGGCTAACTTTTTAAAAATATCGTTTATACAAACATTTACTTCAATAATTGTTCTGAAAACAAAATTAAAGTTTATGTACATGTTATTTAAATAATTAGAAAGCTATTTAACCTTCAATAATGTTACAACTGAAATAATGGAATTATTGTTCAACGTTTCGTTAATATTAAACTCAATAACAGTTTTATTAAAAGGATTATTTTATGAATGAATAAATGGGTAGAAAAAGAAATAAAGGAAATCAACTCACACAGAAAAATTAAATTAAATTGTTATGTCAATATTGGTAAGTATCTGTTTGTAAGAATAATACTATTCTTTGTAGTGGTATTATTTTCACGTTCATTCTATATTTTTACGGATAAAGAAAAGATTTATTTACAATTTCCAGATTCATATGTGTAATTCATATATTTTTATCATATTCACCTACGTAAATTCATTATGATTCAGTTAATACATCCTAAATTTTTCTTTCTTTAAATTGTACTGAATATCTGTGCTTTAGTACTTATATAAATATTTAAGATATAACGTGTGCTTTCGTTAATCTGTGCTAAATATTTCTTTCATAAACCTATTTCTTTAAAATTATATTATAATGAATAATAATTACTTAAATATTTTTTAAGTTCTTGTAATCAATACTTATAATTTATTTATTAATTATAAGTAATTATTATCTTAATATTTCTTAAATTTATTGATTAAATAATTAAAGTAATTATTATTGTCTTAATACTTCTTAAAAGTTACATGTAAACAGAAGTTACTGAAAAAATAAAATGTTTAAATTAAACGGCCAAAACACACATGTAATACAAATATGTATTGTTCTTACTTTAATATACCTTTCTCTAAGGTACTTATAGTAAGTAAGTAAGGTAATTACTATAATATTACTTACTATAATATTAAACATTATTTTCATTGAAGATTCTATTTTTACAAAAATATATGTGGTATACTTGGGCAATTTCTCACCTCAGGTTGGGGTATACCTTGTTATTTGGTATTAAACAAAGAGTTATATAGTATGAATGATGAATTACTTCCTTTATTTATTTTACAGCATAGCAAAATAATCAGCAACATAAGAGATTTAATAATAATTATAATTTTCATAATAACACATGCAATTTGTATTGAACATTTTATGAATATTAAATTACAAATCTCAGGTATTTGAATTGCTTACTTACTTAATCAGGGCTTAAGTGGACAGAAAATATTAAAAGAGACGAAATAACAAAAGGAATAACATCAGGTAAACGAAACCAGTTGAATTAATACAACACTATTTCGACTGTTTCGTTGTTTACTAATGATTGTTCTTCAATTAAAATTTTATTTCCTAATTAATGATTTTCTGTTTATTTATGATTTGCATGACAATGGTGAAACGAGTCATATGTTTGTTCAATGATTTCTTTAATATGTGCAATTGTATATGAAGTCATGTTTAAACTTTTTTAATCTCTTTTCAGTTTTTCTCAAACACTATTTTCATTAAATTTAACGGTGTACTATTTTTTTTTTGTATAAATGAACATGTGAGCTTTTGGTGTTGTGACGTGTCTTAACGGTCAACTGTGTTTCAGTTAAAGTCGAGGTGCACAGCAGTCGAGGCGATGAGTTGACTCAAGAACACGAATATGAAGATATCTACTTGGCTAAGGAGGAAGCAGGGCATGACTCAGGCAAACACAGCAGGTCTGAGTCAACTTGCTCCAGCACTAACCTCCAAGAACAGCCCAACCCCTTGCCAGGTAAATGAATAGCCCTTCTGAGACTACCATTTAGGAAATGAGAATGAATAAACTCAAAACTATTCATATCGCTCAAAGTCATGCAATGAAATATATGATTTATATTAGAAACAAGTAAAACCTCGTAAGATGATCTTGGAGTCGTTGGAGCGCTTTCGGACGTTGTCCATCTTCGATCGCAACAAACCTGCTTTAGTAGGTTTACTTAAGTTTAGTTTTGTTGCGATCGAAGATGGACAACGTCTGAAAGCGCAACAACGACTCCAAGATCATCTTACGAGGTATGACGGTTTTACCTATTTCTAATATAAATCATACTAACCTCAGTGGTATTAACAATATGCATGTATTTAATGAAATTTATACTAACAGACATTTCTTGGACATGTACAAATCGCCATCATGTTCAGGGGATAAGGTACTAAACCAGATCTACGTAAATACACTTGATCATTCAATATGTGGTGAAACTGCCTTTAAATACAATCAGTTATTGATTATATTATATAGTAATGTGAATATTTTTTTAAATATAGCAATATAATCTGAAAGAATTGTAATTTTTATAAATAAAATTATTTAATTATAAATAAAACTAGCAAATGTACCCGTCTTTGACGGAATCAAAAATTCTATTATACTTGGTATTTCAACATATCAGTTATAGTATTATACTAATAATATAATTAGAAATTATAGAATAGTAGAAAACACCATTATTAGTACAGTGTTAAACAAATGCCTCTGTATACACTACATTAGCTGTCTGTCCTTCAGGTTCATGGAAGAACAATCAGTTGAAACCTCTGACTATTGAGCAAATAAACTACAGTTGACCATGTGAGAAAAACTTGGTTTCGCTAACTTGAATTCCTGCGTTAGATAAAGTCTCCCTTTGCGACTTAGTTAACGTCATTGCGAAATAGACTCTGAGGGGACCTTGCAATCATTTGAATGGAAACAGACAGTGGTTCGGAAGACTCCCCAATACCACATCCAGTCAATATGTCCGCCTCTATGGCATATCTGTGTAGAGCACGAACTCAGAGTCGTGTCCCGTTGCACAGTTTTTGGGTCACTCATGTTTCGTAACATGAAATTTGTTACTGCTATAAATTGCAGCATCATTGGTGCTCCTACTTTAAGTTTTTACTCATGAGCAGGCAGTCCAGGAGAAATAAATTCGGAGTCAAGAAATTCAATTAGATAATGAACTGCTTCTTCATCACTAATCCAATCTCTTTATTGACTTGTAAGTTCTTTCCTCGGCTTCATAAAGCGTAAGAACTTGTTTGTTGATTTCTCATGCCTGTTCATATTAAGGGCTAAGAATTGCTCGTTTACAAAACATTTATTCTCAATAGATAGTACATCCTTAACTCTGTGAAACACCATTTCAATGATGTCAAATACGCAATATATTCATGTGCTCAATTGAAATTAAAATCAACTAACAATACCTACTTGCCACACCTGTGTATTTTCAAAACAAACTTGTCTGTGAAGTTAGGAAAATACAGCTAAAAGCCCCATAACTTCGCTTCTGTCTGAATTAATAATCTATTTAGAGCCCATATTTTAAGTTAGGCACACACAAATCCAGTGTCAATGTTTCAGCTCGCTATGTCTTATGGTGGCTGAGTTTACTTGTGACAAACATTTTTGAGTTAAACGTCCATAACTTCACTTCTACGTTGAATTTCCAATCAATTCGTAGCCTATATTTTAAGTTAGACCTACACAAATCTACTGTAAAAGTTTCAGCTTTATATGTCTTATGGTAGCTGAGTTTACCTGTGACAAAGTTTTGCGGACAAACCGACAAACCGACAGAAATTTTTCTAAGGGTGGATTCGGTTTCTCCAATGTATGAAACGTAAAGAAAACTTGAAATGAGTCAGTTCTAAGCAATGTACAGACAAAATCATTATTTTATTTATAAAGATTATAAATAAAATAAATAAAATTATTTTAAAAATGTCATGAACTACAAAAACAATATTTACTTTTAAATGTTACAAGGAAAATTTTATAAGCAACATTTCAACTGTATTGAAATTTATAGTATCCAGATTTAAAAGAAATGTGACATATACCACTTTCAAAGTCATATAGCTCAAATACAATATAACTTCTGAACATTATCTAAAGGGAAACAATTTCCTTTTTATTTTTTATCTAAAATATTATTATTAAATAAATGACTACAAATTATTGATTACATTATTTCTTAAAATAGACATGGTTATTCATGCTTTCCAGAGTTTTTATTCATTTGTGACAATCTATCTAAAACACTCATTTCAAAAATTATTAAACATCAACATTTATTATTGTTATTGTTTTATGTATAATAAATCCGGTAAAAAACATACTAGTCATTGATAAAACAATAAAGATTCTAGAAATAATAAAATGTCAATGAATCATTTGATATTTTTATTTCATTCTTTGTTATTAATTAATATAAATCTTTATTATTAATTGTTTGATATTAATTAATTATTTATTAGTTATGTAACAAAAAAGACGTGGTTGATAAGGCTTAACTAGGGTCTGTATTTTAAGGAATGTAGGTTAGTTTGATAAATCGAAAATCTTTCCTCTTTCACAATATATCTGTTATCTGTACTTATGCAGTATAATAGTTTGATTACCTATCATTGTGAAATATCCAATTATGATGAATTCCTATCTAAAGAACAACTGACTATGACAATGGATATAAAGGTAGATTTCTACAAAACAACCATAGTGACAATAGTATTTATCCAATTGATCCATTGATGTTTTTGAACCTTCTTACTGCGCCTTATTTAGATAATTCCTGAAACTAAAATTTTGATTTGGATTTATATATGAATTTATTTACTGGTAAATAGAAATTACATTATATTAATAAAACGATTAGGTGTTTTCATAAACAAATATGTCTATCATATTTTGATATACAAGAAAACAAAATTTTTTAATTGCTTCTTGGGCATTAGACCTTATTACTTCTTCATGTATTTGTTCTTGGTGGCATTAGTTCCTTCTATTTTAATTACAATTCTAGTGGTAAGAAAAAGTATTTTGAAAATTTTTAGTCTTTATAAACAAATTTCACATTTCATCCTTAAATAAGAAATACACAAGTAAGTTTACAAACTGAAATTTTAATTTTAGTAACAATGAAAAATAATTTATTGGGTATTTGTTTCAGCTATTAATTTATTTTTTTCATTCAATTACTACTCCTGTTGTATAATTCATAAATAAAATGATATACATAGTATATAATATAATATAAATAGTATATATAAACAACAACTTAATAAATTTCCAAACTTTAATTTAATATTCATTAAAAAGTTAGAATCAGAGTGGTGGTTAATCAAATAAAATCATGTTTATATTTACACAGTTCTGTGGGCATTTAGTTTTGGTTGTCATAAGATGAAAAGTTGAGGTTAATAATTTCAACAATATTAATTATTTAATTATTAATTAATTTAATAGTAAAAGATGAATATTCGTGTTTTTAAATCATTAGTTGTGCAAACCGTAATTGTGTGGTATTTACTCATTCTGAGGTAAAATGGATAAACCAACAAAAGTCTCCACACAAATGAAGTTTTATTCAACGCGTTTCGAACACTTTGTGTTCATCATCAGGAAGACACCAAGGATGTGGTACTGACGGGTTAGTCAAGTGAAGACAACTTCACTTGACTTCAGTTGTCTTCACTTGACCAACCCGTCAGTACCACATCCTTGGTGTCTTCCTGATGATGAACACAAAGTGTTCGAAACGCGTTGAATAAAACTTCATTTGTGTGGAGACTTTTGTTGGTTTATCCATTTTACCTCAGAATGAATATTTGTGTGTTTCAATGGTTGAAATCAGAATAGAAAAGGTGTATTGTCTAAGATGTATATTGTGATACAAAATATCATTTAATTTTTTTCTTTATATTTATTAGGATAGAATTTGAAACTAACGGCATTTATCATAGCTTTTGAATACTGATGATGATGATAATGATGATAATCATAGTAAAAAAGATGATGGGTATAAATATCAAATATATAATTAAAATAATTAGTCTGTGTTATTATGATTAATACAATTCATTGCCTTTAATCATTTACATGTAAATAATATTTTAATAAAATAGTTAGATTCACATGTATTACAAAATAAAAGAATCACTTTTACTTCATAGTTAAATTCAAATGTTTTGTTCTTTTTTCATTTAATTTTTTTCTTTTAATGTATAGTAACATTACTTGTTCACAAATATGTTTTATCGAATGGTTTTTGAAAAATATAGAGAGGCTTTTGAAAAATTACACTCAGCTTCACTAAGTGTAATTTAATTAATATTAAATATTAAACTAAAAACTAAAAAAAAAAAATCTAAAAACTAGAAAACTAAATATTGCAGTTAAGATTAAACTAATTCACAATCGAATTATTTAGTTAGCTCAATTATATCGGTTATAACAAACATTTGATTGTTATTGTACCACAATATTATAAGTTATTTTAATTGAAATTATCATAACCTTTTTTGTATAGCATTTCAAATTTGTGATATTTTTTTCAAACAATTTTTATATATTAAGACAATACTTATGTCAATATTAAAGCCCCCAGAACCATATGATAAGAAGGACAAAAGTAGTATTACATCTTGCTTTATATGAAAGGTATACGAAAAATACCTTTCTATGCTTCAATTTTATCCCAAAATATTGGTATTCTTTATCACATTAAGACCAAAATTGTTGGTCCCAATGCCATTAAAATTTATTAAAACTTGAGACATGGATAGTGCAGACCATCCACCCAGACACAGTTTTATCCTGTATTTGGACCTCTGAACTATCGTCAAAAAATGGTCTTAAAGACCTGAAAATCTATAAAAATCTAAATTGTATTTTTCGATTATCACTGCACTGTATTGTAACAACTAAAAGAAAAATAATGTTGAAAGGAAGGGAAAATAATTCTTTTAATATATTGGTTCAGAAAATATAACTTTTCAAAGTTATATGCTGAATTAAAAAACAATGACTATAGATTTTACTATATTTATTGATCACATGGTTTTCAAATTTATAAATACACATTTGTAATAAATCTGCAATTATTTAACAAATTGTTACCATGCATTAGAGAAGTTTGTAATGTCCTTTCCAAAGAACGGATATATATAACCATTTATTCAAATTATTCTTATATTTGATTTTATTCTTCTCTACATAATGTCCACTTTAATATTTTAATCTATCTATATATAATAAATATCAAACTAACTAGTAGAAATTCTTCAAGATTTTATTAATAAAAATTAACGTTTAAAACTATCTTTTGTTAAGATCTAGTAAAAACAAAGTCTGTAATGTAGGAAAATCTATTAATTAGAACGATTATCTATTATTCCAAGTTGAGTTTAGTATTTTTAGGCTTATATTGTCTCTTACTGTGGATCGAAATTCTTGGTTTCTTGTTGGTACATACTAATTAGAAGTAGATCACCAATACTAAATTTTTAAAATTTTAGTGTTCGTAGATTATTGAAAAAAAAATATATGCTCTACTCCATTGATGTAACTCACTTAAAAAAAATATAAAAAAAAAGATGCAGCTCATCTAGTTTTACTTTTGTGTTTAATTTCGTTATGATCTATTAAACAGTGTGACCAATGTCATGTTTACAATTTTTCAGGTTCGATAATTAGTCCAAGTGTTTACCGTTTTATTAAAGGTGTTTACCCTTCACTAACATTTTCTTTAATAAAATAAAAAAAGAGAAAGTTATAAAAGTTAATACTAATATCTCTTCCATAATAACTGCAAAAACTTAACCATCTAGAATTAGGAGTTCAAAAGAAATATAAACTATGTTTAAAAACACATAATGGGTAATAAAGGGGCTTCCCAAACCAAAATTAAAATAAAGGCGTAATAATATTAAAATTCCTGCATTAATTTTTACTCTAGCATGAATTATTGTTTTTAAATTTCTTTATAATAGAATGTCCTTTTTTGAAAAATAAATTAAAATATTTCATTAGAATTAATTTTTACATGAATGAGAATATTAAAAGTAATATCTTCATAAATATTTTAATTTTTTTTATGTGGGATACTTTTCACTATCTTTTTTGTACGGATTCATTGAATAAAACAAAATGAATGAAATGGAAATAAGAATTGTTTATTCTTATAATTATTATTAGGAATAAATTATTAATATTAGAATAAAAAATCTGGAGTGGCCTACACTCAACTTTATTGTAAGTAAACATAATATCAAACTTCTTGGGTGTATAATATAAAATGTCCCATTTAGACATGATATAAATGTCTAAATGGGAGATGTTTATTAGTCTTTCATTCCTGGAGGTAGTACAGATTGATCCACTTATCAATATACACGCTTATTTTTGTATATCACACCACTGATTCATATAATGTCATTAGCATAACTAAAGTAATAATGACATTTTTGAAAAGCGATAGTATAGATAACGTGTTACGAAATAATCTCTTACAGGAGAACATGGCTTTTGTTCCTTTAGCCAATGGATCTCTTACATGGCCAGTGGATCTATTACATTTGGTGTCATTTATGTGATTTCCTTCTACATTGAAGATTTAAGCCAAAATTTTCCCTTTAGACTTCAAAATATTACTACTTTTTTTTAAAAAAAAATAAAGGTCAGAAACATGTAAGAAAAAATGTCAAGTCATGTATGAAATGACTGTGACAAGAACAGTTATTTGGTCAAAAAATCTTTATCCCAACTCTGAATTTATCGCTGTGGATTAGATGTTCAGACATCTGAAGTTTATTAATATATAAAAACAGAATCATGAGTGTTTATATTAACATTTATAGAGGTATATATATTTCTGTTTCGTTTCTTATCCAGGTGCATACATATTTTTTATTCAACTTTCTAATTGTTAATTTATTTTTTTCGGACTCTTTTAGCTAATTTAAATGTAGAATGGATAATATGTAAAAAACATAAAACAAAATAGCTATTTCCTTTTACTGAATTTAAAATTCAAGTTATGGTTGTGTAACGTTGAACTTTGAGTATTTCTTCTTCGAATTTTAAGGCGCATTGTTTTAACTGTGTTTTGTATTTATATTGTTTTGTTTTGTAATTAAAAATTTGAGTATGCTTACAGAATCAGGTGGCTCTTCAGGAGTGTCGAGTGCTTCCCCTTCAGATCTGGGCCACTCGGAAGAGGAGAATGAAAAGCTCAAGTTCAGCGATCTGAGTAAGTCGTCACTGGAGGAGAATGAGACCAAGGAAGTGAGTCAACCAAGTTTAGTGACTAATGTCACCCTGAACGGCAGCTCGAATAACAAGTATAATACCTTGAATGGAACCAGCTCAGTGAACAACATTGTTAGCACGTATAACCTGAAGAATGCCAGCCTTCCTGGAGATCAAAGCCCCAGTATCTACAGCAAGTCTAATGGAAGTGAATACAGTAGTCACTATGGGACGAAAGAAAACTATTATCACAAAGACCTGTACTGCTACCCTAAGGAAAACAACGTCTACTCGAAGCTGACAGTGAACAACAATGATGTCGATGTGGGTAACATGAACACACTGCCCAATGTGAGCAACGTGGAGGTCGAGCATGAAGAGCAGACTGTCAGCGAAGTGGCAGTCGTGCCTAGTGAACTCGATGTGACCAGCGAGCACTCGCACTCCGACGACTCTGACGACAGGCCTTACTACGACGCCGTCGACACCGCCAGTCTGCGCACCAGCGTCTCCGAAAACAAGTAATGCCTTCTGAGTAACTACCTTGTGCATTAAATTAGTCATTTGTAAGATAAGCTGTGCTTGAATCTGTTACATTTCTTCGACTGTGTTTGCCATTGTTATGTTTATTGGGAGTATGCTATGATTTATAGAGCAGTGGTTCTTAACCTGTGGGGGATTCCCCACTAGTGGGGAATGACGGAGTTGCCAATTTGGGAATTACCGGTCGGAACAGAAGAAGAAAAGGGACAACACTATTGGGTTAGAAATAATAATTAGTGTACATTCGTATACTTACTGAAAAAAACTGATAGATTTGACTATTACCTTGCTACAATGCCACTTCTGTTGTGTGTCGTTTGTTCTCTGTTGTATGATTGCCACTTCATTTTTATTTATGTACTAAATACTGCATGGGTTAAAATCGAATTTGTCAAAGACCAATGCTATTGTGGGAGATGAAGAGTTGGCTCACTAAAAATCGGGTAATTGGCGAAAAAAAGATTAAGAACCACTGGTATAGAGTGAAACTAGTGGAAATATTAACTGAGATTAAAAAAATATTCTTTAGAGAAAATTTTAAACGAATCTGAATTTAGTAAATAATAAATAAATTAAAAGCATTACTTTTTTATGAAGGTCAGCTTCGCCCAGTGATTAACGTACTCTCCTCTAAACTAGTAGGTCCGGAGTTCGATGCGCACTTGGCCCTCGATTTATTCACATGGGAGGTGAATAAATTTGAGCACGTCGTCCCTTGGAGAGGACGTTAACCTTCGGTTCCAAGCCTGTACTATGTCGGTACTAGTTAAATATCCTTACTTCTAAATACACTTGAGTTAAGCAAAATTTAGGATTCCCAATGTAGAATGAACAGATCATATAATTCGCCCATTACTAAAATGGGTGCCAAATAAAAAATGAGCTCAATTTCCGTCCCTAGAACAGCAGTAAAAGGCGAAGCCTTATAAATGAGGGCGTTGGAAAACAAACAACAGTTTTTTTACAAAACATTTATTACAGCATTCTCTGTTTTACAAACTACATGCATTAATGAGATTGAAAAAAATATAATGAGAATGTTCACAAGTCATTCCTTAATTATTTAAATTACTAAAATCATATTATCACTATTTAAATATTTAATGACATTAGTGTAATTAGGTAGTTCCAAGGGACTGTAATTGGTGTACATTATTTATTCCAAAGTTTTTTATTTGTCTTTTTATATGTGATAAGCAAAGAGATTTACAATCCTTCATATGGTCGAACTTCAAAGGCCATGCTTTTGGTGTCTACAGTAAATAATCCAAGTCAGGAATTTGAATTATATAGCATATACATATGTAGAAGTTCTTATCTGGTTTGTTTGAATTCTTATTGAAGTAAGTCTAATAGGAATAAAAGAATTCTATTAAATATATTTATTTATTCCAAAGAAACGTTTTATATGAATTACACAAGGTGGATATACAAATCCATATATGGGTTCGAAAGAATCTGTTGAAAGAATTAAAAACAAATAGATTAGTAATTTTGTATGTGACTATGTTTTTACGTGACATCTATCATTGGTAGGATGAATAATTTAAAATACAATAATGCATTAACCTAGTAGAAAAATACGATTTTACAGTTTACAAAAACATTTGGCTCTTGATTTACAGGTGCATTTAAAAGATATAAAATATTTTTTTACAAAAAGATTTAGTTTTCCAATCTGCTTTTATATTAAATATAATATAAATCTATTCATCTATTAAATCTATTCATAAAAAAAATAATTTTTGAAATTTCATAAAATTGTTAGAAAAATTATTTGAAAAATTAAAATAATTCAAAATAAAATTAAGTTGAATTATTTTTATTCGATTCTAGATAACATTTTGAAACAAAAAAAAACCATTTAATTATTTTGTTACCACAGGGTACATGATTAGCTCTCTGTTATATTTTACAGATTATTTTATGATAAATATTAATAATGTTTTGTGCTCACTGACTTCACAGACCCACAGTCTATATGACCTGACTTCACAGTATATATTTCAGCATTCATGTTCTAATCATCAAACTATAATTGAATTTTGAATGTTTTCTTTATTTTCCAAAATATATTAAATTTTTTTTTCAAATGTTGATATTTGGGTTATAATAAATGTTCTAAATTTTTTCTTCATGATATATATTTTTTTTTTACAAATGTAATATTCTAAAATGTTTCACATAAGTATGCAGAATATGATGGAAGAAGATTTTGGGTGGGGGTTTATTTTTCAAGAATCACTTTAAATCTTCTTCTTTGTTTCCAAACTGAAATGCATAATATATTATTTTAGATAATGTGATTACTTGCAACCTTGAATCCAAAGTAGTAACCTTCCAACCTTGAATCCACTAAGTAGTGGATCTTGTCAAAGCATTACAATGAAGGGCTTGTGTCATTCAATCTAAAATGACGGAGCCCATGCCAGAATGGTTTTCTAGATTGGAAAACTAGAACTTCTGATTTATTTTTCGAGGTGAACGACAGTTAACTCCAGCGAAGTAACAGTTTGAAACAAACCTACTTTGATTGAGATATTTCGGAACCCGTTTGATAGAAATATGAAATTGAATTGATTTTTTCTTTTTTTTTTTTATCGAAATTTGAAATTGAGTGTTTCTTATATGTGAGTCCTGAGTTTATGTGATACTTTCTGAACTTTTGTTATACGTGTGGATAGTTTTTCATCGTTGTTTCATACATGAAGTGACAATGTTGCAGTATTATAGAACGAAACCAATCTTAAAAAGATAACAATTTTAACAGTTGCTAAATTTAATAAGTTTGTTGAGGAGGCCAAGAGAATGACTTAGAAGTCAATTTCTTGTAGTTATGTAGTACTTGTTATTGTGGTTTGGTTGAATAGTTTGTGTATTCAGCATTGATGGTAATAGCTTTCACCTTTGTTTGACAGATGTCCCAGCAACACGGGCTCCCCAAGAGCAGTATTGAAGCGCGTGGTATCCGAGCCTGCCAATATCTGCCCACCTCCACCTCCACCCCCGCCGCCTGTGGAGGAGGCCCAGTCGCTGCCTACAGTGCCTACTAATGACGACAACAATGGACCACCCATGTTCACTGCAGGTATGCACAAATCATCTCATCCTCTCATATACCTAATAACGCATCACATTCGTATGCCTTAATATCTCTTTGTCTATTTTTTCTAAATCTCACCATCAGTTTTATCGTCCCAATCTTTTAAATATGAATCATTTTTTAAAAGAAATTCCAAATAAATAAACCTCTCAGAGATTGTTGTTATTACTATGAATAAACTATACGTCGTTATAAATATTGCTTAGAATAATAGGTTGGAAAACTACTGATTTTTTCAGAAGAGTACGGCAAAACATATTTTACATTAAACCCATCTCAACCGTGATAGATCAGTTTAGTTCTAGTCAAGTTTAATTATGTGTATGGTATTCTTGCAGTTATTGTTCTAAATTTTAGAAATACTTAAGCACTAGTGTGCAATGTTTTGGTATCTAATGTTACAAAGAATAAATTAATAAAACATACAAACATAATCAATTTCTGAAGAAGTCATTATTTAAATGTGTGGCAACATGGACATAAAATAGATAGACACATAATTGGTAGGAATCATAAATGTACTTCATTTTTATTTAATAATAATTTGTTTACTTGTATTTAGTGATTCCTACTGAATATTTATTTTGTAAGGTTATTCAATTAATTTAATTAAGCTAAATAGACATAAATTAAACGAATCCGTCAGTATTATTATTCAACTAGAAAATTTCAGATGCCCATTGGTGTAACAATGCTTTAAAAGGTTACCTTTTGGTTATCTTTGGTAACTTCTTTTGTAACTTAAATAAATTAATCTCCTTTAATCTCTATTAATCATTCCAGAAACTTTTTTGTAATTCGAAAACTTCTTAAATAAAAACAGTTATATCCATAGTAATTAATGTAAAGAGTTTTTTTGTGCCAAAAACATTGTTATAATTGAAGAGGGTATTCTCACAGAAGTTTATTACGATTTGTAGGAGTTTGTTGTGATGTCTTAATTTCGTTTCTCCAGTGTTTTTTATGCATATTTTCTCATCTACTAAAGCAAGATTTGAGAGGTGTTATATTGATGTAATATTGAATGGAGTATATTGATATGGAGTACCAAGTATACATTGATATGGAGTACCAAGTGCTCTGAATGTTTTCACAATTTTAGTGAATCAACAAAAATCTGCTCTTTACTATAAATAGACACTCTATTTTACTATAAGTAAACATAATTTCAAACTCCTTTACTATTTGATTGTAGTTGTAGTATTAAACACTGTGTTGCAAACATTTTTTTTTTAATTTTTGAGAAGGCTGATGAAGTCTGCCTTACGATGATAACTCCTCGAAAGAATATTTCATCTTCCATGTTTAGACTAATCCCTGTCAGCTGAATCCAGAGTCTCTTAGGAAACTCAAGAGTAACCCGACAGGTTCTTTGGATATTTTGTCAATTTCAGGTCTTAATCCTAGACTTGAGATCCGGTTGTGAGCCAACTTTAGGACTCACAACTTAAAAAGTGAAGCATATTTGAATGCAGGCGTCACATTCAAATAACAAATGATGTGCTGTTTCCTCCTTCAAGGTGCATTTTATACAGAGAGGTTCTTCTATAATTATCCCCAATCTATGTAAAAGTTTTTTATAGTAATGGTATCCTATTAGGGAACCTACCCTTACTTCTATTTGACTTTTATTTAGCTGTAATAGGTCATTGGTCGTTTTTATGGAAGGTTCTTTAATCATTAACCTTTAATCATTTTTTCATTCTTTTTAGCATCCAGTCTTTTATGGAATTAGAAGAATCAAGTCCCTTTTTGCAGTGGCACTATATATCCCATTAAAAGGTTTTAGATCTAGAAGAGTACTTTCAGTTCCCTTCTTGGTTACCTTGTCAGCTATTGCATTGCTTTCTATTCCTCAGTTGCCTGAAACCATTATGGGGTTGCTCCTTGTTATGTGTCAACATAACAAGAAACTGTCACTAGAAGGAGTTTGAGCTGCTTAACATATTTCATTTAAACTTATATTTAACGTATATTATTAAAGTGTTTTCAAAATTAGATAAATTTAATGACTTCATTTGAGTTAATGTAAGCATGTCTCCTTTATAATTGTTCCAGGACAGTTTGTCATTTTACGGCTGATGATACTTAATTATCATTTCTGATATAACATTACTCTTCCAATATTTAAGTTAATATAAAATTCGCTGTAAGACAATACCTAATACATAATATTAAGTTTATTGATCAATAGAGAGGAGGTTTATAATTATTAACCGTTTTATATTAAAGTACAAGAAAGTACCTTTCTCTTGCTTCAATATTGCCCAAAATCCTACGGTCCTCAAATACACCAAGAACTAAATATCTAACAAATATATAATTGGTTCTTGAGGATTCGGTCAAAAAATTAATTACTTCATCTTTCATATTGATACTTCTATGCATGAACCAGTACTTCTTGGTTGATTGATATGTCTTATCGACCACTGATTATTGAAATATAAAATTGGACTTAATTTTTGACATAATGTTCAATAATTAAATTTGTATTCGAAGAATCAGTTATCGATAATCTATATCAAAGTATGTATGTATAACATTAAGATTTGTTGAAGAGGCAACCTGTAGATTGATTACAAACAACCATCCATCTCAAGCTGAAAAATATAATTAAATATAGTTATTTAATTAATAACTATTAATTAATTATAGTTAATATAATTAACTATAGTTAATTATAGTTTATTAATAGTTAATTTCCGTTTTCTTTTATAATTTTATTTTTTTACATATTATTTTAAAGTCGTTAAAAGATCTTTAGAATTTTTTTATCTGAGAGTTAAATAAAAATTATTTTGAATGGATTCTGATAGAGCACTTCTGTTTCCATGAAAAGAAATTCTGTCTGTACAGCAGGTTGTCATTGTTCCAAATTGAGTTTTGAGCTTTTAGATGTTTATCACCTTTTCCTATAACATATTCTTGACATTTTTTGTAGCATAATAATTTAGGTAGGCTCTTTTACAGTAGATTACCTAAGAAAAAAAAATTCTAAATTCATAAAATGCACCATAACCCCTTTAATTAACCCTTTGGTTAATTTAATTTTTTTAACAAAAATATCTCTATTCATCCACCATATAATGCTCTATTTTTAGGTAAAATGTCATTTTTGATCCGTCAAACGGTATGGCTTGTATCCTCCTCACAAGCTTCTTTCAGATTGAATCATAAGTCAAAATTTTTACATTTTATTGAGGATGTTTGCCATTGGTTTTGTAGCTTCCAAGATAATTCTTAAATTTCAAGACTGTAGAGTTAGTACTTTATGGGGAAAAAATGTTTAAAAACACATTTGGTAAAAAAAAGTGACTTTTCCATAATGCATATTTACTCCCAGACCATAGGGTTCATCTATTGTATGAACACATTTTCATATAATGTATCAATTTGATCCATCAAAGACTGTGAATTGTAGCGTGTACACAGACTTTTGGATACACATCCATCATTCACCCACACACAGTATAATCGGAAAAGTATCATAAAAGGTCTTTGAAGACCTCAAAACATGTATATTTTGTCAAAATTTGAAATGGAATTTCTGAATAATCACTATACTTTACTTATATTAAAGTAAAAAGGATATTTAAGAAAATTTCACTTTTTAACCGTCGTTAATTTACAATTAGCAACCCAACACTTTTCTCGGAGGATTTTTAGAAATACAATAAGGGAATACGAAACAATAAGGTGCAACGATTTCGGACACCACTATATTGAATAAACAGAACTTTAAGACAGCGATGTAAAGTACATTTTCATCATTTATTTGGAGAAGAATAAATGAATGAAATTGGTAAAACTGATAAATTATTTTTTATCTTATTAAAAGTATAATTTAAGTATTTTTTAAATTATTATTAAATTATTGTTGTTTATATCTTATTTTTTTGAATATGATATAAATATTTTGATTTATGATTGATTGTGAAAGCTTTTGAGGAGACAGAAATCATTATTTTGTTAACCAGTTTGATATTTTTGTACTTATGGTAAATTGAGTGTAAACTCGAGATTGTTATTTCATTTGTGGAGCTTATGATAATTTTGACTGTATATCCATTAAGTGAACACTTAAGCTCAACCTAAACTTTGATGAGACTGAGTGTTGGCTCGTGGTAGGCTGGCTAGATTAGGAATGCCTAAGTGATAAATTACTAAAGATATGAGGCCATGTAAATAGAACATAACCTACCCCTCTTCTTAAAGTGACACAATTACTTATCAGTTACTAGTACTTGACATTAATTCGTATAAACTATTTAATCAGCTCTAATCAATCATATTACTCAACTAGTTTGTCTAAGTGTTAAGGGTTTCCATTGTCTGGTATCATGACTGTTCATACTGATTAAGGCGGTTGGGGTTCTAATTCACACAAACATGATAACCTCAGAGACTGGTGGTAAACTCACCATCTTTTGTCGCATAATCAATGGTGGTTCAGCGAGGACGACCTGCATTCAAACTAACACATATTAGTGGTAATAAGCTCATCTTCAAACCCTAAAATTGCAAGTTTCTTACTAAAGTATTTATCTTTTATGAAGATCCTCAAACGTTTTCTTCAATGAAAAGCTCAATTACAATAGTGTTCCGAATAAAACATTACTGGTCCAGTTTCAGTTGATATAAGCGTAAATTCTGATTATTTTGAGGGCCAAAATTTGAACCTATTATAACCAAAATATTTGATTATCAAAACATTATTATTACTGTGATTATACTAATATTGTATATTTTAATATGCTAGTAACTTACGTGTGTCATGTTTGTCATAAACAATATTATGAAATGATCAGGGCTGCCAATGAGAGTTTTACCAAAACCCTAGCCTGGACTCAGAATAACCCTAGATTATAAATTAAAATCCCAAATATTAAAATACACATATTAATAAAGATTTATGTTTACTGGTTTTACTCACCGTTATTATTGCATTAATACTCAGATTGCAGAGTATAATTGCATTTACTCAGATTTATTGCATTATCCTGACTTTTCTTCTTTTTCAGTTGAGAGGTTAAACATTAAGCACCTCTTCATAATTTCTTCCTCTCCAAGTATCTTTGACTTATTACTAAATTCAAATAGCTTCGACAATTTCCATTTAGCGTATTAGTTCTTTTCGTGACTGCCAAGCGGTAAAATCATTGTTACTCCTTGCAATAAATTGTATTGCCAGAACTCTTATCTCTTACTGTTTCTACTTTCAGGGAACTTGTTTCTTTTGTTTTGACACAACTCATTACTGAAAAAGATTCTTTCAGCTGAAGCAGATGAATAAAAGGCAAAATCTTTAATTTTGATATTTGATACTTCTCAAGATAGAATTTTATGAAAAAATTAATGTCCTGGTTTGTCAAATTATAGCATCTCGGTGTCAGGGGGTAATAGTTTTAATTCCAAGTTTGAAAATTTATTTTATCTGAAGAGGACAACATTCCTTTTTTAGGGATGCAATTTCCAATTCAGTTAGCATTTGCCATGTCTATTCATAAGTCTCAAGGAGGGACTCTACAGAAAGTTTTAGTTCATTTATGTAAATCAGCATTTCTACATGGTCAATTGCTTGTTGCTCTCAGAAGGGTCAAACAGAAAGAAAGAATTACAGTTTTTTTTTTGGAAAATTTAAATTGTACAAAAAATGTAAATAAAGAGAACTAACTGTCTTAAAAATATATTAATTATCCTCATTATTAGAAATAAATTAGTTTAGGGTTTATCTGCATTTACGTGAACATGATTGCATTAAAAAGGTTTTGGATGACCCAATGGATCACGGGTAATCTAGTTATTTACGAAAACTGTTGTTATTTAGGTCTAGTTTTTATATTGTCATGTTGAGGCCCTCGAGTTACTGTAAAAGTGCTCATTCGGCCGTGGGGGGATTTGAGTTTGAGACCACTGGTCTTTTAATGAAAATCATTAAATATATGAGGATGATATATTTTATGTATAAAATATATCTTGATAGACATTTGATTATCAAATCAAATATATAATTTGATGAGGTCTATATTGATACTGTTGTTTATGTCTAATGAAAAGACAGTCTCTGAAATTAACATGTATAATGTTACACTCTCTAGCTTTGTCAGTCTCTATTCAGTCAACATAAATTTGATTCAACACTTACCTTATACATTGATTTACAACACTTCAACCAGCCTAGTTCTTCAATAGAGTTTCTGATTAAATTATAACTAAAAATATTAAAATGTATAAACAACTAGGCTACCCGTGACCAGTTGAGTCTTCCAACACCTTTTTAATGCAATCATGTTGACATAAATACAGATAAACTCTAAATTAATTAATTTCTAATTAAGAGGATAATGAACATATTTTAAGACAGTTCTTTTTTTTACATTTTTTGTGCCATTTGAATTTTCCAAAAATAAAGCTTTAATGTTTTCTTTCTCTTTGACCCTGGTGAGAGCAACTTGTTATTGGCCATGTGGAAATGCTGTTTTACAAAAATGAACTAAAACTTTCTGTAGGGTCTCTGCTTGAGACTTATGAGTAGTCATGGCAAATGATAACTGACTTGGAAATGAATCCTTAAAACAGGAATCTTGTCCTCTTCAGATAGAACAATTTTCAATCTTGGAATTGAAACTATTTCCCCTTGACACCTTAGTGCGATAATTTTCTAAACAATGACATTATCATAAAGCTCCTCATTTGTTAGTCTTCTTCCATTACATAAGCGCGGTGAATCACTGTTCCTTATACCTATACATGACAGAAGCTTCCTTTGTGAGTTCTAGCTTATGTTGGAGCAATCCAGACACTCTGGTGAGGCAAGAAATGTGTGGGTTCTGTTCCTACACAAACCGAGTTATATCACAAATATTGTTTAATTTCTCTCGAAAATTATTCAATTGTTTATGATTAATTTTACGTATGTCTCGTTAAATGGAACTTATATAAAATTTTCTGTGAACAATATTTAAGGGTTAGCGAATGAAGACCAAATGTATTCAACATTATGTGCACGGATAAACATGTCTTCGGGCAGTAATAATCTCTTTATTTTCGTTCTTTTCAACTCTGTCTTCATCAATAATTATCAGAAATTTAGAGTATTCCTCATCTTCTTCTTGAACTTTGATACTGCTAGTTAAATGGACTTAAGTAAATTTGAACCACAAGATAGACTGATACAAGCATTATAGTTATCAGCATCAGTTCCTCTCCTGACAACTCAAAGAAGTTGTCAATTCCTGAGATGCTACAGCCATTGCAATTAGTCCTGAACTCCTTAACTTAGAGAGAATTAGTTTCATTTAGAACTTTCCTGTACCTTTCGATGCATCGGGAGCCTCACTCTATCTTTTTTATTGAAATAGATATATCAAAAGAAGAAAATATAGGCGTTGTGACAAACTGTTTTTTGATTACGGACATAATTGTGTGCTGTTAATATTTTACTTATTTTAATTTAATAATTTCTAAAACTTAAAAATAATTTCATATTCTCGTCGATTATTCATCAAATTTCCTCTCTCTAAATTTATTATAATTTAATGATTATAATTAGATCGAAAACCATTATTTAATCTTTGTAAGTCATTTATATCAATCAGGTTTCAAGAGCTTATTTTTCAAAAGTCCCTTTGGCGTAGACAGTAGCGCGCTGGACCTCCAATGTCAAGGGCTTGGGTTCGATTCCCACAATTTTTTTTTTATAGTTTATTCAGTTTAGTACATGTGCAAATATTTAAACAAGAACATCAGAATTTTATAAGTATACAGATAAACAATAAAATATACAACAATATACTAAAATTATTATGAACTAACATTGTAGATGGTTCATATTATAATACTGCTATTGCTAGAAATTATATATTAAATCCATGCTTTCAATTTTAAGATATTATACAATTAGTTTAAGTAAATAGAAGCATATTAATGGGCAATGTAATAATTCACATAACTCTTGCATATTATTTTCTTCTTAGTTTGAAAGTCAACGTTTGTTCTAATTTTCACTCATTACATGATTGTCTCAGGAGACCATGAAAAAATCCGCAAAAATGTGAAGAGAGTAAATTAATTACCATAATGTACAATAAAATATTCATAATAAAATAAATGATAGTGGTTGAGGTTGAGACCAAGAGAAGTTATCTTATGGGTTAATATGTGCCTTCTCAGAAGCTTATAAGGCAGAGATGGTAACTAGGGCCTGCGTTCCACATTCCACAGATGCGAGCCAAGTTTTTGGTTGTGTATTTTTTCTCTGTTTTTTACGGTTTTTTTGAATAAATACAGAACTTATTATACATTAAACTGACTTAATCGTGTTTTTGCATAATAAAAATGTCATCTGACTTGTGAAACAACAAACGAAGTTAAACTGTCAAAGTGGTTCTCTAGCTATTTATACTTGGTAAATCTAGTAAAAACATTGATCCTAAAAATACTAAAATTAATGTGTATTAGTACCTCGATTTAAGTTACCTATGAAGTCATGAGACAGCATGTGAAACCTGTTTAAAAGTCCATGAATACTTTTGAAGGCTTTTGCTAAGCTTCAATACAAAGAGTTTCTCGAGTCACTCGGAAAAGAGAATACTGTCATTGAACTCGCTGAAAGTTAATTTTACAAAGTTAAATATCACATTGGATATTGTGATAAATACTTAAGAATTTTCAGAATAGTATAAAGAACAATAATAATACTGAGTTCTGTTTAAAATGGAAATAACACATGAAAAAAAATTTCAAGAATGAAAAACCAGGATCGATAGTTCTATCAGATTAATGGTAAGGGCATGTGGATGAACTTTGTTGCGAACATTAAACAGAGATTATTAAACAGATTCATATTAACACCATCTAAGGAAATTAGAGTGGAATAAAATCAAAACGCCAATGAGATGAAGAACTTATTTTTTGATTTGAGTCATATAACATTAAAAGAAATTGGTCTTTTAAGGAAATTAAAATTTAATTTCTATGTGCTTTTTATTTCTTACATATATTCAAAATGAAGGTAAAAGATAAAAATAGAGATCGTGCCTATGGATTTAGTCTTTTCGACTTTCTCTCCGGATCGCCTGATAAATTTATCAGGGGTGGGTAAACATTTTAAAAATGTTTAACCACTCCTATTATAAGGTTACACAATCTCACTGGGTAGAGTGGACTTAGGAACTTTAACTTTGAAACAATCCTTGAAGCTTAGACCTTGTGAGTGTGGCTCAGTGCGTCGATCACTTCGCTACTTTGATTGTGTAGAATCTCTAGCTTCTTACTTACTAGAGTCCTTAGTTTGTATATACTTGGTAGAATAGATTCGAAGTCTCTGAAACAATTTATTAAGAAGATATTTTCTGACTTTTTGTGACATATTGGACATTCATATTATTGTTTTCCTATTTTTTATGTATGGATGAATAGTTTTTAGTCTGTATGTATATGAACGTATGTGTGTTGTATGTAACTCTAATAGTTGACTAAGAATTTAAGAGGAAATATATATATATATATATCCAGTTGGGTTTTTGATTCCGACGAAGACAGCTTGTTACGATTGAAAGATCTTAGTCTTGTTTTGCCATTTCTTATTGTGGTTTGATCTTTGATATATACCATATATATAAACCAGAACCAGGGTCTCCTACCTACCTATAATAAACTTTAAAATAGTTATATGGAGCTTTATATATACCCTATAAACCATTAATGCACACTTTTGAGCAAACATTTCGTCTCTATTTCTAGGCATCTTAAGGGCTACATCAATAAAAAATTAATTACAATTACATTAAAAAAATAATGTGAAAATATTGCAATTAATGTTATATTGTGTAGTCCTGAATATGTCTTCAAATATAGACGAAACGTTGACTTGAATGTGTTTTATTGAGAAGTGTTTGACGCTGGACCAAAACTCGAGAAAGATGTAAAAAACCATTATATATGGTATATATGAAGTTTAAACCACAATGGAAGAAGGAAAACAATAGAAATAAATGCTCTGATGACAAAAACTGAAAGGTCTCGGAGCATTTATTTCTACTGTTTCCTTTTTACATTGTGGTTTTAACATCATTGATTGCATCACGTGTTTATTTATTGTGATTTTTCTGCATATAATATATATATATATATATATATATATATATATACATTGAAATGGTCCAACAGGACTATTAGTTCACACAGGAAAGAGAAAACACAAATAAAAGACACACACAAAAGACTCACAACGATATTTCGACAGTCGTCGTCATCGGGTAGAAGTAGTCCCTTTGAGTAGCTGAAGCTAACTGAGTGGTAGGCCAAATGCAACGAGCACGCGCGCACTCTGCCTGCCGCCCCAGGTAAGCTACTAACTACAGAGAGAATAATAACTAAAAAGAACAAATAAAAGCAAATAAAAATAACAGAAGGAGAAGACTAGTAAATGAAGCAATAAACAATTAAAAAATTAAAAAATAAAAATAGATAAAAAAATAAAAATTAAAATTAAAAATAATAAATAAATAAATTCTTAAAAAAAAAATAAATAAATAAATAAATAAATAAATAAATACTTAAATTAACGGTACAAGTTAAGGCCAGGAGGAGAGCGAGCTTTGAGAAGACAGATAATTGCCTCCTCTGAAGCTCTTAAAGTAACCCGAGAAGACTGAACAGGGATATGATTAAGGACTTGGACCCGGAAGCAGTGATTAAAATCCAGTCCATGGGAATTAGAGTGGATAGCAATAGGAAGGTTTTTGCGTTGACCAACGGAAGCCCTGTGACCATTCATACGTAAGTTGAGCTGCGTAGAGGCCATACCAACGTAGAATGCATCACACTGGGTGCAGTCCAAACGGTAAACGCAATTAACCGAGGTGCATGAGGTGTGGGGAGGACAAGGGTAGTTAATATTGCTATGGGGGGAAGTAAAAAAGGGATTAGGGTTTATGATAAGACAGGTTTGGCATCTGCTCCGTCCGCACTCCACCATTCCCCTCTCAAGTGCAGGGTTCAAGGGAGAGTGATGGGAGAAAATGCCTCTGAGGTTCGGTGGTTTGCGATATGATAAGGAGGGGGCTTCAGGAAAAATAGATGAGGTAGAAGGAGAAGAGGAGAGCAATGGGAAAAACTCCTTAATAACCGAGCCAATCCTATGAGCGCCAGGGAAAAAAGTGGATATCAGGAAAACACTATCAGTGTGGTCTTTTCTGGGTACGTGCTGGTGAACTATTTCAGCCGGCACGACACGACTATCAATGACATTGGAAGGGTAGCCACGATCAATTAATTTTTCTTTCAAACAGTTAATGTGGGAACTACGGTTTTTCAAATTATTACAAATCCTGTGGATGCGGATGGAAAGTGATCTGGGGATTGCTTTTTTGATGTGGGTGGGATGGCAACTACTGTAGTGGAGGTACTGCTGTGCATTAGTAGGTTTTATATGTACAGAGGTGGAGAAACTGCTATTGTTGAGGGTGACATCAACATCAAGGAAAGTAATTTTATTGCTGGACACTTGGTGGGTGAAGGAGATGGAGGACGAAAAGTTTTGGAAGGAAAGTAGGAAGAGGTTTAACTCATGGGTACCATGTGGCCAAATGAAGAAGATATCGTCAATGTAGCGAGTATAAAGAAGGGGAAGGAATTGACGATCAGACAGAAAAGATTGCTCTAATTTGGCCAAGAACAAATTAGCAAAAGAAGGAGCCATAATAGTGCCCATCGCAGTACCCTTGGTTTGAAGGTAAAAGGCACCATCAAACTGGAAGGCATTATGCTTCAGGACAAATTCGGCTAAGGAAACTAGAAAATTGGTAGAAGGAGTGAGGGGGGGAGTTCTGAGTTCAAGAAAGTAACGAAGGGAATTCAGTCCCTCACTGTGTTCAATATTAGTATACAGAGAGGTGACGTCCATAGTAACCATGAGGAGGGGATGGGTGAGGTGGGGTGGGATCGAGAATGGTCACAGGGCTTCCGTTGGTCAACGCAAAAACCTTCCTATTGCTATCCACTCTAATTCCCATGGACTGGATTTTAATCACTGCTTCCAGGTCCAAGTCCTTAATCATATCCCTGTTCAGTCTTCTCGGGTTACTTTAAGAGCTTCAGAGGAGGCAATTATCTGTCTTCTCAAAGCTCGCTCTCCTCCTGGCCTTAACTTGTACCGTTAATTTAAGTATTTATTTATTTATTTATTTATTTATTTATTTTTTTTTTTAAGAATTTATTTATTTATTATTTTTTAATTTTAATTTTTATTTTTTTATCTATTTTTATTTTTTAATTTTTTAATTGTTTATTGCTTCATTTACTAGTCTTCTCCTTCTGTTATTTTTATTTGCTTTTATTTGTTCTTTTTAGTTATTATTCTCTCTGTAGTTAGTAGCTTACCTGGGGCGGCAGGCAGAGTGCGCGCGTGTTCGTTGCATTTGGCCTACCACTCAGTTAGCTTCAGCTACTCAAAGGGACTACTTCTACCCGATGACGACGACTGTCGAAATATCGTTGTGAGTCTTTTGTGTGTGTCTTTTATTTGTGTTTTCTCTTTCCTGTGTGAACTATATATATACATTTATATTTATATATATGACAGTAAGAAATTCAGAAATGCTTCCTAAGATTTTCAACAGAAACAAATGGTCCTTGTCTGAGTTTGACTCATACAAGTGAAATAGGACATCTGGTATGATATTAAGATGCGAGGGAGACAAAAGAGCTATTTAAAGGGTGTAAAGAGCAAGGAAAGGTAATAAAAAGCTGGGAGCAGCAAGTAAGGTAATTAAAAGAGTTAGGAAGAAAGTTATCTACTGGCTGTTAACCCTTACAGACGAATGTTACTCTCAAATTACTGAGTTTGAGTTCAATAAATTATTACTAATGTTTGTAGTAATTGATCTATTATACTTAATTAAAGAGAACTCGCTAATATTGCTTGAAAACGTCGACCTTTTATACTTGATCATTTTAGATTTAGTCAAATTTATATGATGATTTTCATTATTTATGTATAAAAACAATGCGCCACTTTGTTCACTTCTAGTGACCTTGTAGCAATGTTTGAGTATTTTTTGTACTGACCTATGCATATTTTATGGAAAAGTTTACATGAAAATTTTAAATACTACTCTATATCAGTTCAACGGGAGATTTCTTACCTAGCATATGCAAACTTTGTTAACATTAAAAAAGATGATATAAAATTACGGTTTGTTTAATGGCAAGAGTTATATCTAGGTGTGTATGTAATTGAGTTAAAATGATACAATGTTTGATGGAATAGGTTACGTGTTAATTGAAGTGTGGTGCTCTGGATTGGTGGAGCAGTCGTCCTGCGACTTCCACAGTCTTTGCAACACATAACCACCCGTCTGGAAAACCAAAGCTTTTTCTCTCCTACCAATTCTTACTTTCCCAATCAATCAACTGTTATATCTGTCAACTGGAGTTTTTTTACATCTCTGTTTTGTTTAGATAAAAATATTTATATTAACCTTCGTGGTTCTGAGAAAGGGATAACGAATCCGTTTATGATGCAGTTCAATTTGAACATGCTGAATGCTCATTATTTGTTCTGTCTGTTATAGTGTGGTATTTACTCATATTGGGGAATTTAAAAAATTACGTCTCCACACAAAAGAGATTTACATCAAAACTAACAACGCCCGAAATGTGGATATTAACCATGATTTGAAAATGGAATCCATATATAGTTACATCACCCGACTTACTTACCAATGAAGAAAGTAAACTACCTAGATCCAAACCTCCTTGTACAGACTCTCAATCCTGCCACCAACCTTCCTCAAACTCACCGAAAAATTCTATCATCCACTGATTATTTTTTCAATTCCTGACTAAAAACAGTTTGCACCGTAAATATGAGTCATTATTTAATAACCGACATGAATTATTGACAATCCAAGTTATAGTAGAACAGTAATCAAGCAGTAGTAGGCCTCTGGTCTAGAACTGCTAGTTACGACGTGCACTATAGCGCGGATATATTCGCTGGTCGTTGGTAACGCGTTTCGAACATTTAATGTTCTTCTTCAAATTAACATCTAAAAAACATACATAGCTATGAGCTTTAAGAACATAAGAATGAATTATTTGAAATTGAATACAATATTTAAAAGTTCAATTGCACTATTAAATTGTTTCCCTTCTTAAAATTTTTATTATTTATGCTATTATTATTAGTTGTTATTTCCATTGTTAAAAACTTCAGTAGTGTAATTCAACATTTACATGTTGTATTCAATTTCAAATAATTCATTGTTTTGTTTTTAAAGTTCATAGAATGTATGTTTTTAGATGTAAATCTGAAGAAGAAC
Organism: Hermatobates lingyangjiaoensis; assembly: GCA_026182355.1. Classification (NCBI taxonomy): domain Eukaryota; kingdom Metazoa; phylum Arthropoda; class Insecta; order Hemiptera; family Hermatobatidae; genus Hermatobates; species Hermatobates lingyangjiaoensis. Next base: position 775,159 of record JAPFBL010000160.1, read on the forward strand.
ACAAAGTGTTCGAAATGCGTTGTTAGTTTTGGTATAATGCACTTTTTTGTGAACGCGTAATTTTTGAAATACCCCCATCAAGCTGAATATTGTTTGAACAGATGAATAAAGTGAAAACGTTATATTTTGTCCAACTGAATTCCTTCTATACTAGATTAATAGATATACTAGATAAATTCTATACTTTTCCTTAAATTGTTTGAAGATAAAAGTTTGATGGGGACTTTTAAAGAAGAATATATGAGAGGAATTATGAAATAAGAAAGTGATGGTAGAAATTCAAAATCTGTACAGGTGTGTGTGTGTGTGTGTGTGTGTGTGAGTGAGTTTGTGTGTGTATATGAGTGTGTGAGAGAGAGAGAGCGGGAGAGAGACAGTGTGTGTGTGTGTATGTGTGTATTTTCCTCACAACAGTAACCCTATTATAAGGAAGTTTATTTATACCTCACGTATCACACTGAGTATATGTGACGTACTTATCACTACATATAACATCTTAAGTGTAACTAACATATTCTATGTTTCTTATATTACAAAATTTCATGTTATATGAGTAAATATATTATTATATTATGGTCTTCATATAAATAAGAAAAGTATACTTGACTCGAGTATACTCGAGTTTTCGTACTAAAAGTAACCGTACTTTTTTTTCGCCAGCTGCGAATAGCATAAATTATCATCGGGTTATTGTTTATTCCACAATGAGGGCAAAGGGAGACCGAGTAGCCTAGGGTACTCCAATTTCGTTATATTATGCAAACTTTAATGCAACTATGCGACAAATTATTACGCACAAACAATATTATTATTAAGTATTTTAATATATAAGAACATAAACTAACTGTCCCCACCTGTATTTGATGCAAGGTGATTTAAAGATTTAAAGCAGAGATTTTAAAGATTTAAAGTGCGGCAGAGAATAGCCTAACTATCCTTCCTTCGCATATGCCAACGCTACTCCAATTTCATTCAGATATTTTCAAATCGGCCATTACAGTATTCGTCCTGTCAAACCCTACTAAACTGTGTTGAGGTTAGACTATACTTCCTTGGTATGTCTTGACCTGTCGTCAACAGTTAGGATAGGCATTTTTTTGTTCATTATAAAGTTTATTATGTATTAATAATATTGTTTATTTAAATTAAATGTGTAGTGTGATGAAGCAATGACATTGAGATAGCCTAGTCCTTCTAGAAAGTTTTACTGAGGTTATGTATATGGTGCGTCTTGGTATGCTGTCAACCACTTAGCCTACCCTATCCACCATTAGGCTACCACTTACCAGTGTTAGCAATTTCCCGGACTTTTCTGTTTCCAGACATGTCTCGGTCTCTAGTAGTAGGGAGATTCGAGGGTCGAGTAAGTAAGGTTCATACATATCAACCGTAGGTATTGTGTGTTTCATGTATGTGTGTGTGCGTGTGCGTGTTGTATTCAGAGGTGAGAGATAGATAGTCGAGAAGGAGAAAGTGAGAACGAGAAACAGAGTGAGAGCATACTAGTTGTATGATGGGCCTTAGGTGTAAGATGAGTTTCAACACTAGGTGACCATAAGCGTAGCAGTAGATTAAGTGTTGAAAGTGTGTAACAACTGTTTCGCACTGAGCAGATTTCAGTTTATATCCTAAAATCAAAACACTGGAGTGTAGGTGTGTTTGGGGTTATGCAGAAGCGATGTGGGCATTGATACGACACCAGTGACCTCTAAGGACAGTGGTGCTCGGTTGCAGTCCACTTGACGGCGTAGCGGTCTGCTGTCTGTCGAGGCGGATCGACTTGACCGGCTGTTAGGTTACAGTTAGGTGTGTGGCCAGCTTAGCTGGGTACTGGTCATTAATTAGGGTTGTGTATTGAATGGCCGATTCGCTCTGATGAGGATGCTTGCAGTTTTACTCTCTGCTGCACTAACTCTTCTCAACTACTTCCAGTCTCAAGTACAACCTCATTAAACTCCAGTTTGATGAACGAGAACGCTATCCCTCCTCCTCTTTCATTACATTCTCTTCTACAACTCTAACTGAAGATGTGAAAGATGATGACCACTTGTCACTGTTGCACACTGTTCTAATTTCAGTGTCCTTCCATCATCTACAACTCCTTTGACAGCACGTGAGGCTATTCGTACATGGGCAGTTCCCCTCAGCAGTGCTAATTCCATGATTTTCCCTCAAGTACTTGTGGGCTCGAGGTAAAATCGGGCCTAAAAAATCCAGCCCGACCCGACCCTGGCTCGTGGCTATTATTGCCTGATTGGCCTCGGGCCCGCTCGGATATATATTTGATTTTATTTGGCTACTTACTCGCCTCTGAATTGGTAGGTCCAGGGTTCAATTCTCACTCTGGCCCTCGATTTATTTACGTAGAAAGTAAATAAATCCTAGCACATCGTCCCTCGGAGAGGATGTTAAGGCAAAATTTAAGCCACCTAATGTAGAATCAATCTTCTTTGTGTGGTATTACAGAGGGACCATTGTTCGACGTATGTATGTTTCTTTGTGAGACTGACACATTCAACCTAACCTACGTGATTTATGAATGTAATATGTGTTCATTAAGTGATTTTAAAAGAAAGATTTAGGCTAAATTAAAACTTACAAAATCGTTCTTCTTGAGTTAAAAAAGATTATGGGAATGCATTAGGCTTAATCGTGCTAGTGTTTTAAACATGTCTCCCTCTCTCTCTTCCCCACTGATTTTATCTTTCTATCCCACACTCTCTTCTCTCTCTCTCTCTCTCTCTCTCTCTCTCTCTCTCTCTCTCTCACTTTTCTTTGTATCTCACTCTATCTTTCTTTATGTTTAAATATGAAGTAATTATTGCTTTAAGACAGAAATGAAGGTGAGCAGAATAATATTAGGATATCCTCTATTGACTCATTTGATGTTTTACGCAATCCTGTTTGCAGTTGAAATGATTGCTTCTAAACTAGAAGATGGGATTTAACACAGTCCTATTCGACCAACTTGTTGCAGCGAGACACATTTCACTTATCAGACCAGTAATGTGACAATATAGTGGGGTGCATGGAAAGTTGACAGGTCGAGTTTCCATTAGAGATGGCTTCCAACAAAACAGTTCCGCATTATTCGATCAACTGTGAAATATCTTCCGCTTCTATAGCACCGTAAAGCAAAATCTTCCATTATTCTTCATACCTTCCTTATTGTTTAACGTTTTATCTGGAACAAGTCAATTACCTTAATAGCAATGATTATTTTATCCTTGTGTGTCATACCTTAGGCTTTTAATGGTTCTTTAATGTATTATAAATTTGTTCATCAAAAGAGATATTGTGTAAAATAATGCATATTGATTATCAGTAATTTTCAATTAGAATTAGCTAATTTCAATTAGCAGTAATTGATTATTAGTTCCACAAGGGAAACACATAGGCTGAAAATTGGCCTTTTGTGATATCACACAGTGAAGATTGATTCCGCAGAGTTACAGTATTGTGAGTCCTATACTTTGCCCAACTCAAGTGTAATTAACATAAGGGATATTTAATGAGTAGCTGATATCGTACAGACTCGGGACCGACGGCTTAACGTCCTCTCTGAGGGATGACGTGCTTAGATTTATTTACCTCCTACGAGAATAAATCAATGGCCAGAGTGGGTATCGAACCCTAGACCCAGTAGTCCAAAGGCGAGCACGTTGCCACTGGGATGTCCTATCCTCTTCTGATGTAGAATAACAGAATAATACCAGAGTATGACGAAACAAACCAATAGATTTATGACATTGGAGGACAAAACATATAGTATGTCCAATCATCTTTATCTTAAGTTGGTGTTAAAGGAATAGACATATTTATTCTGTTTGTAATATATATGAGTTGATTCTTGCCTTCTTGCCGTACCACTTTCTCAATGAAAGTGAGAAGTTGAACTGCAACAATATACACACATTGTGTTATATGTGTCAGGTTGTCTTATTTATTTGTCGCTATAAACACAGACAATATAATTAGAAGAGAAGTAAAATTATGAAGTGGGACTAACACCTTCAACCGGTAACAGTTTTTACCTGAATCGTAAATAGAATTATTAAGACCCTGTTTTTTTGTTTTAAATGTCTGATGAAAAGGGTAACAATATTATGGTTTCACGTCTGAATTACGTTAATTGTAAAATCAATTCTCACATACCAGAGTTAAAAAAAGTCACTTTTTGAATGCCATTATTTATGTTTCTCTCTAATGCTGAAAACTGTCATTATTGCTATATAGAGAAAGGCGAATAACTGAATTATAGTAAAAAATATGTTATCGTATTAGTGTTACTGATGTTCAAATTGAAAATCGAAGAATAATAATACACTTACGAACTCAATTTTTCGGAAAATCCGTCGTCAGGAGAAAAGGGAGAGGAAAGCGAAACGTGCAGTTAACTCAACGGCAAGGATCCGCCCTGAAGACGGATTTTTCAAAAATGTGAGTTTGTAAATGTGTTTCTTTACTCAGTGAGTTACTATTCTTCGATTTTGAACTTGTATATGTCCAGTTTGGATCCTACGATTCCTCGTATTTCCGATTTCACAGCGAATGTAATTGGTCTAAGTTTTATTAAACTTCAGTTCTTTTCCTCCAATGTGTCTGTTGATGTTCTTACAAAACGCTTTTCTCTTGTTAAAATCATGTATATTTCAGATTGCTTCCATTACATGGAAATCGATATAGACTAAAGGAATTTCCTTTTCACGAGTTTCACTTCCTTTCCTTAGACGATGTGAATAGAATCATATATGGTGTTTTATTATTCCTTTCAACTGATTTACTTGCTTAGTTAACTTGTATGCAAGGTGTACCAACTTATACAATGTTGGGACAAACGTTTTTACGTTCTATCTGACATATTTAATCATAAGATTTTCGAAACAGTAATTTCTAAAGACTAAAGAAGTATTCTAGGGACATTTATAAGTTTAACTTTATTTGAGTCATCGATCAGTGGCAAGAAAACTTAAAACATTGTCGCCTGACTTCCTGGAGGTAGAGGGATCACTTTCATATTCTTGAATTAGTTATATTATGCAGGCCAGGTTAGCCGAGTGGCAACGTACTCTCCTCTGGACTGGTAGGTCCAGGGTTCAATTCTCAAACTGGCCCTCGATTTGTTCACTGGAAGGTGAATAAATCCTAGCACATCGTCCCTCGGATGGGATGCTAAGGTGTCGGTCCCAAGCCTATACGATGTTAGGTACTCCTTAAAGATCTCTACTCGAAATATCTTTGAGTTAGACAAAATTAAGATACCCAGTGTAGAAACAGTCTTCATTGTGTTATAATACAAAGAGCCAATGTTTTTTATGTGTGTGCTCTTGTTGGACTGCCACTGCAACGTAACCTAATCTAGTTATATTATCATTTTGATGATTGATTGTCTAAAGAAGTGTATTCACCTTATTTATGTATTGCACTGTTTTGTTAAGCCTAAGAAAGAGTTGACAATTATTGTAATAGTAGTAGTGATGCAAAGAATAAGGAACATAAAAAAATAACACTTTCCAGATTTGCACATGAAATCTTCAGTTTTTTGAAATAAAATTTACACTCTGTTTTAAAAAAAATATACAAAAAAGAATATTAAAATCATGATCGATAAGAAAAGTTTTGTTATTTCTATTAATGTTTTTTAGCAGTATTAGTCTTCTTCCTATTTTTAAAAAATAAAAACATTATTGGTTACTTTACATTGTTTTAAAGAAATTAATTGAATATGTACGAGTATTCGTAAAATATTTTTTTTTATCAGTGCAAAAAAGAAGTTACTTTTTCTTTGTATAAATATAAAAGTATAATACACAAAACAGGATTGAATAGGTAAAAAGTTATGGGTGAGAAGACTTTTATCTTGTAAAGGTGTAACAGGACTGTTCCCTGGCGTACTGTGCACAAAGCGCCTTATTCTAATCATCTTGTATATTACTAATTAAAACATCTGATGCCGCATTCCCCTATCATAATCACTGGACCGTCTCTCTCCACTCTGTTTACTTTCCTATTTATCGACCTCCTTTTCACCAGTACTTCATTCTTTCCTTGGATGCCAGTACAAATAATAAACAGTATATATATGCAATGTCTAAATAATAGTTTTAAACATAAAGTTTTATTTCATGTGGATTTCATATGAGCCTAAAAACTGATTGACCCCTGACTTATTTTAGTGATATATATATATATATATAGTTCAATGTAGAAAAAGAAACATACAGAAATTAAAAGCACACACTTACAGTCTCTAATTTTCGGTTTGAACCGTCTTCAGGAGAGATAAGAGAGGGAAACCAAGTGCACTGGTTCAGAGACGGTTGGAGACCAACAATGTTTTCTTTTCTACATTGAATTACATTTGTCTGTTTTGGACCGTATTTCCAACGAAAAAGTATATATATATATATATATATATATATATATATACAGTTCAAAATTGTAGCACACACAAGTAAAGAAACACACTTACAAACTCAAATTTTCGGGCAATCCATCTTCAGGAGAAAAGAGAAGGACCGTGGAGTAGAAACAAAACTGAAGTTTATCGGGACCCGGTCAGTTTTTTAGGATCAAATTAAATGCTCAATGCCAATATTCCGCTTTTTATATATTTATATAAACACTCTGTTTATAAAATAATATATATTTATATATTATGACACTGTCGCAATTGTCACGTGTTAATTAAAACTAGGCAGTTGTTGTTCAGAGACTATTTTTCTTTGCAAAATAATTTGTAATGTAATACTTAGTTTTTCTGTTTCAAAATTTATACTTCTGCGTATGAAAAATGTTTATATATATATATATATATATATATATATATATATATAATATATATATATATATATATATATATATATAATATATATAATATTATATATATATATATATATATATATATATATATATATATATATATATATCAGTTGGGTTTTTGACTCTGACGAAGAGTTACGGTTGAAAGATCTTAGTCTTGTTTTCCCATTTCTTAGTGTGGTTTGATCATATATATATATATATATATAATATATATATATATATATATATATATATAATAAAACTACAATATAACATGAAAAAAAAGACTATGATCTTTCAACGTAACAGATGGTCTTCGTCAGAGTCCAAAACCCAACTAAAACACAAGATGCAGAAACTTCTTGGTGAGTGGTTAAGAGAAGTGGGAGAGAAGAGTGGTATTTTAAAAGGGTGTAAAGTGCAGGAAAGGACAATAGTTCAGAGAGGGATGTTTGGGGAAAGGAGTACAGTAAGAAAGAGTAAAAACCAATCCGCTAGATGTCAACCCTCTTAGAAGAGGCTATAGCCTTCATCAAGAAAGAATCAAGCTTGAAAAGCCCGTTACTAATGTTTATAATATTTGATCTATTAAATTTAATTAGAGAGGATTCGTTAACATTTCTTAACAACATCGATTTTTCATAGGTAATAAATTTAGCTCCGGTCCAATCAATTTGATGATTTTCATTAGTTATATGAATGAATAAAGCGGTATTTTTTTCCTGTCTACATACGTTGTATTAGTGTTGTTTTAGACTTGGTCAAAAAATTTTGACCAATATAAATTTTTTTTCAATTTTTACACGGAATATTATAAATACCACTGGACTCCAGTTCCGTGGGAGAGTTTTTTATTAACATAAGCCCCAGGTTATATAGATTAGGAAACATTGTTTTACGATTTAGGAAAGGCTTATGATGCGATAAAGCTTTGGATTTGACAATGAACGGGGTTCTGTTGGAATAATAGAGAAGGTTTTTTTTATTCTACATTGAACTATATTTGTCCGTTTGGGATCGTATTTCCAACGAAAAAGTATATATATATATAAATATTGATAAAATTATCCACCGTGGAATAGAAACAAAACTTTAGTTTATCGGGGCTCGGTCAGTCTTCTTATATCCTCATAGAAACCCATATTTTTTTTCCCAAATTATATAAATATTGATAAAAATATCGACCGTGGAATAGAAACAAAACTATGGTTTTGTATATATATATATAAAAATCTTTGTTATATTTCTGTCTATGTGTCACAGTTTATTTTAAGTATATATATATATATATATATATATATATATATATATATAATGATTTCACATAAACACGTGAAATAACAATCAATGATCAAACCACAATAAGAAATGGGAAAACAAGACTAAGATCTTTCAACCGTAACAAGCGGTCTTCGTCAGAGTCAAAAACCCAACTGATGAAAGATCTTAGTCTTGTTTTCCCATTTCTTATTGTGGTTTGATCATTGATATATATATATGATCAAACCACAATAAGAAATGGGAAAACAAGACTAAGATCTTTCAACCGTAACATGCGGTCTTCGTCAGAGTCAAAAACCCAACTGACGAAGACCGCTTGTTACGGTTGAAAGATCTTAGTCTTGTTTTCCCATTTCTTATTGTGGTTTGATCATTGATTGTTGTTTAACGTGTTTATGTGAAATCTTTTTATATATATATGTATGAATGATCAAACCACAATAAGAATATATATATCTATATATATAAATCAGTTCAAAAATGAAGAAAAGCAACACACAGAGAAAGAGACACACTTACAATTTTATATATATATATATATATATATATTTGCGTCCAGTTTGGATCGTTTTTTTCAAATTTTGAGTGGAGATATATATACTCTTCTGAATTCAGCATGTAGAGAAATGATCTATAATAGCGAGTTTAGTTCCTTTTTTGTTTTCCTAATTTTTGTAAATTAACTAAATGTAATTTAATTATTTGTAAATACACACATTTTTATATTATATATACATGTTATAATTATGTAATTTACATATATTCCATACATGTACATACACAGCATTAATATCACTCCTTACTCGTTTGTGAACCATCTCGCTTCTTCATTCCTCCTTATTCTCTATTTCTCTTGAATACAAAATATATTAATATATATGTATTAAAATTAGTATAGGGTGGCAGCAAATCTTCTTGGAGGCATATTTTGTTTAAATGTACCGCAGCTTTATCTAATGAAAGCTTGTGTTTATCTAATGGTGTAGTAAGTTATGTTAAATTCTTTACTTGTGATGTTAGTCTTTCAGTTTTATTAAAACTGTTGCTATTTATTAAAGGTTTCAAAAAAAGTGTCTCAATGTCCTTTGGACAACTTATTTGGGAATTACGACCTTCTATTCGTAAGACTTTCAAGAGATTGGAACAGCTTCGTTTGAAAGTCGTAAATGCCGAAGCTGAGGTACATTTCAACAAAATATATATGTATGTATATGTGTCTATCATGTCGATTAATTGAGGAATATATGAATTGACGAATGTCAATTAACTCTATTCGTCGACAATGCTAGTGCTGCCTGGCATTGCTACTATGATGCATGGTTTCTACTATTATTTTCCTGCTTAGATTCACTCCTTTAGCAGTTCATATCTCCTCTACTTATGTAGAAGATGGGTCAAAATTTAAGTTTATGTTTGAATTGTTAATGTTATTTTTAAATAAAGAATTGTTCGACTAATTTCTTTGATGAAAAGGAAGAGTTGGGAGGACTTTTATCTGTAGTTAAAAAGATTTAAAGTGACAGTGGAGGCTAAAATGACGTGTTGCAGGAGGGGGCAGCGAGGGCGTGCTCGGCCCCCACTCCGTCAAGAAGCAGATGGTGCTGCCGTTCATCCCGCCAAAGTTCACTGCGGGCTGCCACGACGCCGACGGTCTCATCAAGCCTAGCGAGTACTTGCGGTCGTTGAGCGGCTCTGCCGGTCCCGCCGAGGCCGCTGTCCCTGAGCCGCCTCAAGCGCGGCCCCAGCCGCCCCCAGCCCCTGACCAGCCTGTCGCTCGGCCCCCGCCGCCTCCGCAGCCCTTGTCTACCATCAGTATTCACGACCTCAACAGCGTCCAGCTGCGGGCTACCAAGCAGCCTGCCTTCAAGACCATGTCCTGCCCTCCCAAGTCCCTCACAGGTACGTCACCATCAACCTTAAGCAAGCAAAACTTTTACTATAGCCCATTGCGTATCTCTAGCATTAGCACTAATACTTAGCCGTATTGCTTTTATCACATAATCAGATAAACACTATTATGCTTATATTCATACATCTACTGGCAAATAAATAAATCATCTATTATTATAAATAATAAGTACATAACTAAAATCAAATATCATATATATACTTTAATTAATTTTTAAGTAATATAGGTTTTTCAACAATTTACTTAACCTTGTATTCTTCTGTTTAATAAGAAATGTGTAATATATATGTGTAAAAGTTAGAGCAGTCCTTCGTTTAAGCCGGAATTTTTAATATTTGACTTCTATCTGTTTTTACATAGCTTCGCCATTTTCCAAAATTCCTTCCTCATCTCTTCGTTAAAACTGTAATACTTATCACTTATATTAATAGTCGACATGTTTTGAATGTACCGCATTTATCGTCAGGACAATAATGAGAATATTACGAGTAGTTGGTAAGTAAGAACTCCGCCTTGTATATATTATCTAACTAACCTACAAATATTCTCATTATTGTCCTGATGATGAATCAATGCCGTACGTTCGAAACATATCAACTATTAATATAAGTGATAAGCTTTACAGTTTTAACGAAGAGAGGAGGAAGGAATTTCGAAAATTGAAGAAGTTATGTAGAAAACAGATACCAGCCCATAAAGGGCGTTATTTAACAACGTACATGCTAAAATATGGGGTATTATTTAAAATATATGTTTAAATAAAGGACTGCTTCCAACATTTACAAATGTTTATATGTCATAAACATTTACAAATATATATATACTTCACATTACATATGATGCGCCAAAACAAATTTACGGGCTTCTGAGGAACGAACCCCCCCCCCCCCCCTTCTTAATTTAATCAGATTACTTCCTCTTTTTATTTTATTTGTTTTTAATTTATTTTATTATATTAATCTATTTTTTGTTTCGGTATGTTTTCTTTTTAATAGATGTTTAATCTTCCTCTAAAAAGTTTTTTTTTATTTTTTACATTTTAGCGCTCTAAAGTTTAGTTTTTACTGTTTTTTTTCTGTTGTTTTTTCATTATTTACACTTCAGCCTTAATTTTTAATTTATCATTTTATCTTTTCCATTTTCTTCTCATTTTTTTCTCTCCTCCTTCACTTAAATACTACTCTCATTTTTTCGTTTATTCATTGTTGGTCCACGATTGTAAGGTGGGGCTACACTGTGTTTCACTTTGTACCTTCGGTGGACCCTTCCATGTCTTCACTCCTGTGTTTCTTTTTCTCCTCTCCTGAAGATGGCAGGAAAGGCAAAATGATAGAGAATTGTGATTTTTCTTATCAGTTGTTTGCTATTTTCAGGTATACAAAATAATAATTCTCCTATGTTTTATTCTCACTTTTTTTGCTATACAGTTATTAATAATGATAAGGATTCTGGATAAAACATATGAGAATTATTTATTAAACATGATTATTTCAAACAATTGATAAACAAAGCTAGAAAAGTGATAAGAACAAGGATCCAGAAAAAGTTTAATCAAATATGTATCAAGCAAGTCTGCCCCCTAAATGTATGTATAAATAAACTATATTCACATAAAGAACACACGGAAATGAAATCACGAAAACTCACTACTATATTTTGATGGCCTCATCATCAGGAAGATAGATGTGAGTCGCTCCAAAGACAGGTAACGACTCGGCGGTCCAACGTTCTCCTTGTTATAGAAGTCAAATATTGGCTCGATAATATAGAGGTTCTCTCCTTTCCATGAGCTAAATCGGAATATGAAAAATGTACTGAAATGTATGAAAAAATTATCGTCATTATGACGAGGGCATCAAAATATGGTAGTTTTGAAATCAAAACTATGTTTTCATTTCTCTGTGTCCTATTTGTGAATATTGTTTATTTAGTTCGTGGAACCGTTTCATTTATTTAGATATATATATATATATATATACACAAAATTAAAGTTTATCAGGACTCGGTCAGTTTTTCAAATTCAAATTAAACTCCCATTGCCAACGTTTCGGTTTTTATTGAAAACCTTTTTCATAGGCAGGAGTAAAAAATTTTTAAAAAGAAGAACTAAGTATTGCATTAAAGATTTTTACAATAGAAATAGTCCGTGGATTTTAAAAACAACTGTCTAGTTTGAATGAACTAGACTGTATGTGTGTGTTTTTAATTTCTCTGTTTTTTTGTCTTCATTGAACTTTATATATATATATATATATATATATATATATATATATATATATATATATATCAATGATCAAACCACAATAAGAAATGGGAAAACAAGACTAAGATCTTTCAACCGTAACAAGCGGTCTTCGTCAGAGATTGTTGTTTCACGTGTTTATGTGAAATCTTTTTATATATATATATATATATATATATACATGCTTTGTTAAACACGACAGAGTAGTTTCTGTCTATGAGCTTCTTCTCGAGAACTTCGATTTGCCGAAAAACAGTTTTTTCGTTGTTAGAACAACGGTTGAGGTGGTCTGCAATTGTAGTCGACGCGTTTCGATCACTTTCCGTGGTCATCTTCAGGACATCAGTAGTGGTGGGGTGGTTGGGATGAGGGTCTTATATGTTGTAGAGGGTACAATAGTCGAGCCAATGGGTTGATAGTATTGAATATTGTAGTTTTATTGGCCCTGGTTCTGGTCTAGAGCATATACCTCAACCGTTGTTCTAACAACGAAAAAACTGTTTTTCGGCAAATCGAAGTTCTCGAGAAGAAGCTCATAGACAGAAACTACTCTGTCGTGTTTAACAAAGCATGTATATCCGAAGGACTGCTACCAAAGTACACTAATAATATAATATATATATATATATATATATATATATATATCACGATTTATTTTCTTGACCCAATATTCATATGATGTAGTTTTTTTTTGCTGATTTTCAATCAAGAAACCTCAACCCTCAACAACAAAAAAAACTGTATTATATATAAATAAGTCAATGTTTTCTCGACCAACTATATTCTACACTATTTTTCTTTCTTTATCGAGGTTTGGTCTAGCGACGATCAGTAAAACATCTGTAAGCCAAAGTTTCGTCTCTATTTGTAGATATCTTCAAGGCTTGGTATTTTTCTATTGCAAAAAATTTTAAATGACCATTGTTTTAAAATCAAACCGTTATGGTATAACAATCAAAACTTTACATGACCATCGGATTTGAATGCAACGGTCATGTAAGTCTACCTTCAGATAAAGCCATGATTTCTGCACGGGGCAACCGCCCTGGGTTCCGAGCTTATTGGAGCTCCACTGGACGACGATAGTGACCTGGGACAAATGACGTGTTCACTGGTTAATCTGTCATGCTGCCGGTAGGTCAGATTAACAGCTGTCGCAACTGTTTATTTTTATTGCTAAATACCTGCACAATACAATTTATATATCATTTTTTAATTATATAATAATTTGTGGTTGGGGGAGGCCCCACAGTGGTTACCACGGGCTCCATATCTTCCTAGGGACGGTCCTGGGTAGAAATATAATATCTCTCTCTCTCTCTCTCCGAGATTTGATCGGAGGTAACTTACGAAATATTACTACGCTATTACTGCCTATATGTTATGTATCTTGCATTAATTTACAGTGTTTATTAAATATAATTAACTGTTTTTACAGCGAGTTGAAATCCTGTTATTTGATTCATACTGACAGTTTACTTGATTATAAGAAACACTAAGAGCCCAAGGTGCATGAGCGAACTGGATTACGATAGCTATAGCTTGGTTGTGGGTATGGCTGACATAATGTCAAGTTCGATACGTCCCTCGTGGTCTGGCTGACTGCATCTAGTTGAAAGCCGTCCAGTGAGGCCCACCACGAGCTGGATTACATTACATTATCTACAGTAGTTCGTTTCACCATCGCGCACACTCCTCTTTCAACATAAGACACTGTTACGAGACTGTTAGTCAATAGGTAATAGTAGTTTTACAAAAGCCTGTAGGCCAGATCACTTTTCTAGTGCATAATCACTTCCTCTAATATTACTAAAATAATATTCACTTTTTTTTTGCACTTCTGTTCGAGTTCAGTTTTTAACTTCCTAACAAGGTTTGAGTTCGATATCAGTCGCGCAATGTTCACTGTTGCTTCATCCGCATAGACGTGTCTGGTGCAAGAACCAAGCACGCGTAAGTGCTCCTGCATCAACACAATTATCATCATATAAATATATAATGATAATGCGAGTGATATATCGACCGTCGAATAAAATAGGACTAAAATCAATCAGGTTTGATCAACTTTCCTGGTTAACATCAAAATCAAAATGCCCACGTTTCGATGTTATTTAAATTCTTTTTCATGAGTTTTTAATGATAAAAGTGTATTAATAAGGAAAATAATTTTATTATACAATTTTTTTTACAATAAATTTTATAATAACGAAAACAAGAAATTATCAGAAAATGGAGTAATAATAGTAAAACAATAAGCTAAATAAGTTTAAATAAATATATGTAAATTGCATTTAAGTGAGAATATTTTACATGAAAAAAAGTTTGTTTTACATTTTCAAATATTTTTCCTTCTTTAGTTTTTACTAATGTTATTTCTTTGAAGAGGATATAAGTAGTTGTAAGTTTCCTAAATGATTATTACTTCACTTTTTGACAATTTATTTTTTCTCTCTTTTGTAGGCCTATCAAACAGATTTTAAATGAAATGGAAAGGTACTGTAGTACATTACATTGGAAATGATATGTAATGAAATTGGTATTGAGAGTATTTGAACCTGGAAGATTGATCGAATCTTGTTTAATTTTAGACATATATAGAATGTAATAAGAAGATTTCATAGTATCGACGACCAACCAACGAATATATCCGCGCACTATAGTGCATGTCGTAACTTAGAATTTCCAGACCAAAGGCCTTCTACTGTTTGATTACTGTGCTACTATAACTTTGATTGTCAGTAATTCATGTCGGATTTAAGTTCGTCTGAACAGTAATGTCGCGGTCATATCCAGCTTATTTTTTTTATAGTTTTCTGTAGTGCAAACTGTTTTTAGTCAGCAGTTAGAAAAAAAATAGTCAGTGGATGATGTAATAGTTCAGTGAATATCTTAGTAGACAATGATATTCATCCGTCTACTCGTCCATTCATTCGTCTATATGCATATGAAATAAAAATCAGTATCTAAACCACAGTAAGAATTCAGAAATATAAATACATTATGTATAAATGAGTCCCTGGCAAAGAACAGTTACTTTGATTGAAAGGTCTTGGCCATATTTATCAATTTCTTAGAATGATGTAATATCTAAGTATAGAATAGTATGGAATATCTCAATTGAAAATCGAATCCAAACTTAAACAAGTGGTGCAGGAGAGTGTCGAAGACATCGGTTTGTCTTAAGAATCACTCTTAAAATCCTAAAGCAAAGAATCCTTTTGATTCTGACAATGAACAACATGAGAGATTTATGAAATCCTTGCCAAACAGTTTTGACAATTTTATACACATAGGGGCCTAGATAACCAGTGACAACGTGCTGACCTCGAGGCTGATAGGTCCGGGGTTCATTACCCACTCCAACACTCGATTTATTTACGTGAGAGATGAATAAATCTGAGGATGTCGTCCCTCGAAAAGGACGTTAAGCCGTCAGACCCGAGCATGTACGATGTCATGTACTCCTTAAAGATCGCTGCTCTAAATAAACTTGAGTTAGGCAAAATTTAGGACCCGCGTTGCTCATTGTGTGGTGCTACTATCACAAAGGGCCAATGGCCGATCTTTGTGTTTCCCTTGTGAGGCTGCATAACATAACCTATATTCACATGGGTTATGATTCACACGTAAAATTCATCAAAACACAAGGTGTAATCAAAATAATAAATCAAATTCATAATACACTGATTCGACCTAAATTACCTTTAATTATCGCAATAACACATTCAGTAAGTAAACATGATTTATTACCCTTCTTGTTAAATAAAAAAAAAATAGTCCTTTATCTTTTTGAAATAATGCAATATCAAACATATTGAAACAAATTAGAAATCATCAAGTTTTCCTGGTTCAAATCAACTTTCAAAGCCGTCGTTTAAGTTTTATTTAAAACTTCTACAAGCTTCTGCATCTTATTAATTCATTTAAACAAGAAATCATAGATATACAGTTAAGTGTACAACCAGGGAAATTATGGCATATGCAATATTACATATGCAAACATTTTGAATAAAAATAAGAGAACTTTACATAAGTATCATTTTTAAAAAAAAAACTGTGAATTTTTACATTAAGGTTTAAAATGTGTATATGAATTTAAATTCATTATAGTTTTCTTGAAACCTTTCTTTCAGTCATAGCCCTCTTATTCGCCTATTTACCTTAGGCGAATATATTAATCTAATAGCTCCTTTCAGGGTTATGTCAGGCTGTGAAGACCTTCTTGTTTCCAATGTTTTTATACAGTTTTACGTCATCAGCAGAGTTAAAAATAACAAACAGAGGCAGTAATTATAACATATTTAACATTAACTTTAATAATTAATTTAATTTAATTAACTTTAATAAGTTAGCTAATAATATATTAATTATGAATTAGTTATTTTATATTGCCCTGAAACCAGGGCTATGGAGTCGGAGTCGGAGTCGAGGGAAATCAGTCAACTAAGACTCCGACTCCTCATCTATTTAAATTACTCGTGCACATGAAAAAAAGATAAAATCTTAAAACGTGATTAATTAGTCCCAGGTGCATTTTCTCCCTTTGGAAAAAGACATTTGACATTTGATGGTACGACATAAAAAGTTAAGTTTGATACAAAATATCTGGCCTTGACTATTCAGCGTTTCAGAAGATGTAAATCTGGAGTGGCCTACACTCAACTTTACAATAAATATTCGTAAATATAAAATCAAACGTCTTGGATATATAATGTGCTACTTAGATATAACTTGAATGTCTAAATAGGAGATGTTTGTCTTTCATTCCTGGTGGTAGTACAGATAGTGATTAAACCAGTTATCAATATATATGCTTATTTTTGTGTATCACACAACTGAAAAATATAATATCCTTCGTATTACCACAACAGTAATAACACTTTTGTAGAAACAAAGAAAAAAAAGTGTTACGAAATAATCACTTACAAGAAAACATAAGTTTTGTTCTCGTAGCCAGTGGATCTCATACTCGTACATGGCCATATGTAACATTACAGGGCCACTGGGTCTGTTATATTTAATGTTCTTTATCTGACCTCCTTCTACATTAAAGATTTAAGCCAAAGTTTTCGTTTGAAGACTTCAAAATACTTCTATTTTGTTTGAAAATTATCACAGAGAAATTAACTTAAAATTAATATCCGTTTTGTAATAACAGAGTCCATTCCTTATACTACAATATTACCCAAAGATAACACCATTTGTACATACAAGAAATATACATAAGATATTAAGTTTCTGTTTAAGTTTTGGTGCAATATATAGATTGATTAGGGATTTTGTTAGACAAATCAATCAAACCATGGAAAGCACAGATATTATTGATTTGATTGGCGTATATTTTTTAAATGTAAAATTTTATTCTTCTTTCATCTCATATTGAGTCATGAAATCACTTCAAATTACTTCATTAAACATCTAAACATCAATTTTATTTCAGTCTATTCAGTTATATGTCGATTATTACTTATAAATTATTATAATATATTTATAATTTATAATATTTTTTATAATATATTAAATTTGTAATATATATAAAAGATATTTTATACATTAATATCCTACATATAAAATTATTCAATAATATTTCTGTTATTTCAATAATCTGTAAAAATTTTTACTTATGATTCAATCTGAAAAGTTGTTAGAAGGATACAGGTCATATTGTTTGACGGATCAGAATGAAATTATACCTAAAAACAGAGCATTAATAGGGGAATGAGATGAGTTATTTCTTTTTTAAATTGCTTAAACAAAAATTGATCTTGCTATAGAACAATTAAATATTATTAAAAAACGAAATTTAAATTAATAATTAACGAAAAAAATTTCATAAAATTCTAATTATGGCAAAGGGTAATTAACGGACACATACCTTTGTATTAGGTGGCAAGGCAGTCGAGAGCGAGTGTTTGTGACCTCGTTTATCTTTGTTTTTTCTGTTATTTAGTTTATTTATTTATAATATACGCATAAAAACTGAATATACATCCTGGGATAATGGTCACTTGGTATACTTGTCGGATTTGTTTATAACTTTTACATTTGTGAGGGCGGAGAGACTGACAAGGCTTCTTTCATAATAGTATAGATGGTAAGAATGAAAGGAAAGTAAGCAGTCAGTTGGTCAATGATTGGAATTTAAAAACAGATGGATTTTTTTTTACGAAGATCATTGAAGATTACTTGATTAAGATGTGGAAACCTGAGTGACCTACATGAGACAGAGATCTTCGCTTCTTGATATTGTGCTGTTTCGTTATCAGGCAGTAAATCGCTAATCCCTAAGGAGCCCATTAGGTGATATCCTTTCAAATTGTTTCGAAAATATACCAGCCTTCTTGTTCTCAACGAGTTAGAGAAATGTTTCAGGAAATATTTCTAAATTTAGTCTAGAATGATGTTTTTATACCAAAAAAAAAAAAAAAAGAGTGTTTAATAAAGTGAAGCAACGGTCAAAAGGAAAATTAAAACTGCTCAACCGAAAGACCACTTTCTAAGCCGAAGATAAATGTCCTTCGATTTTAACAAACCAGAAATACTATAAGTGTGTTACTCTCACCTGAAAAAAAATAGCTAACCATCTATTTTATTAAATTTTTAGAAATTTCTTTAAACTCTATCATTTTGCTCTCACACTCTCACTCTGTCTCTGTCTCTCCTTCTCCTCTCCCAGACACTATTTACAATCTACAAAATCATCCAGTCGGATAATAAATAATTAAAATATTATCAATCATTTTAATATAATTTTTATTTAACATTAACTGTTAACTTCACATAATATTATACACAAAATATTAATTTTTTCTTGTGATTTGACTTTAAAATATTTTAGTGTATATAAAAACTAAATTCACGGATTCAACACAAATAAAAGACCGTCCGAGGACTGTACTCGCTTGTTTTTGGAGCGTTACATACCTTTGTATCAGATGGTGAGGCAGTCGAGAGCGAGTTTTTGTGACGTCGTTTATCTTCGTTCTTTCTGTAATTTAGTTTATTTAGTTCGTAGAATCGCTTCATTTAATTGTAGATACAAGATTTCATATCTTGACATGACATAGATGTATTATGGAAATTGAAGGAAATATATTCTTTTCCAAAAAAAGTAGATATAAACCATACGAATGTAAAACCGGTGATAGCTTATCACTTTCTCCTGCTACAAAGTTAAAAGTTAATAAATATGACCAAAAAAAGTTTGTTTTGAAGGTGTGTCAAATTTATAGCGAAATAAAAGTTTTTACGATTTCTAGCAAATTAAGTCTGGAAAGAAAGTAATATTGTAACTTAATAAAGAAATGGGGAATATATCAGTCGCGCAATATATTCTTGCTGTATTAAGCAATAAAACTCTGGTCTTTAAATAATATTTTGATCTATATTATGTAAGACAGGAAAGGTCGAGGGTGCTCTTCCACGACAATTTTATGGGCAAAGTACCATAACTCCGAATCCAGGTGCCTGAAGGGGAATGAAGAAAAATTGTTATTGCCATACTTCCCAAATAGAGAGAGAGAACACGTGCGTGTATGTGGTATTTACTCATAATCAGTAAGAAAAAGTACAATAAGTCTTCATCACAAGGATTTAATTAAGCAACGCGTTTCAAACACTTAGTTTCATCATCAGGTACATCTACAATATAAACAAAAATGTGTGTAAAATTTTAACAACAGAAATTTTAACTAAAACATAAACTAAAAGGACAGGTTTATCTCCTTTTAGTTAAAAGTTTGTTCATTTTTCCTTTATTTAACCTCAAAATGTTTATACATATTTGAGTTTATATTGTAGATGTACCTCATAATGAACACTGAGTGTTCGAGATGCGTTTTATTATTAAATCCTTGGAGGAAAACTTATTGTATTTTTCCTGACTAATGAATGTACAAGATATTTATTACCTACAGTTATTACCTACAGTTATGTTTGAAATTGTACTATATTGATTAAGGAAAGTGAAGCTTTTGTTAGTAGAATGCACTGCGTGTGTGCTATCTAATCTTATGTGTGATTACTGGCGAAACACAATCTCTGATAAAAATATGGCACATTATCGATTGAGTGAGTGGGGCTGACTAAATGGATTTACTCGTAATTAAAAATTACCTGAATATATTGTCTAGTTTAGACAATAGCTTGAAATAACCTACAAGATAGGTTTACTGGTTTAATTGTTGTCTTGAATTGCTGCCATTACAGAGTTGGGTTGCTGATTTTATCTTCAGAATTAAGTGTTTGCAGTGAGAGATTTAAGAAATAGTCAACTTTCTTGTAGATCGAGAGCCTCAAACTGGTTTCCCTGCAACACTTTTCTGTTTTGGTGCCTGCAGCCGAGGCAGAAAGGATAATTTTCTTCTTTTATGGACAAAGCTATCTTTTCATATATATGTGTCATTGGATACATTGATAATGCTTCACATAAACAGAATAAAAAGTATTTATGAATTTATACATTCCTAAAACTGTCCGTATGCATGAAATATATTTCATCACTTATTCCTAAAGATGAATATATATATATATATATATATATTATATATATATATATATATATGACTTTAAATTACACAAACCATTAAATAATGTATATACACAGAAAAAAGTATATTGCATATTAGTATATATATATATATATATATATATATATATATATATATATATATATACAATTCCCATTCAGTGTATATAGATAGCTTCACATATTTGACGCCCTAGCAGTAAAGTAGGGAAATAACCACATTCGTATTTCTAGCGACAGTAGGGTGGGCAAAGAGAAACATGCGGTGCCAGAGACGCAGTAATGTAGGCAAAAGTAGTGGATTTTCACTCCAGCCAATACATCTTACGTGTTACGATAACAAAGATATGTATACTTTGTTTTTTGAAATATGTAGCATACTTGATATATCTTAGCACATTCTGATGATTTCATAGTTTTTTTTTCATGTAACTTTTCTTTTTGGAATAGCTTTCATTAGCTGCCGCGTTGTTTAGGGTTTTTGGGAGAGTATGCTTCAGTATGAACGTCTTCCAGCTAAACGCTGCAGGTGATCCGTGGTTATGATAGCTTTTGTCTGAAAAGGAAGTTTGAAGTTCACCTATTGAGACCAAAGGGGTGGAATGCAATCGTACCGAGTAAAGGTCCTGAATGCTTTAAGCGAGAAATCTGTTGAAAAGGCATCTTGTTAACAGGTGAAAACAAAAGCACACAACAATTCTCTCTTAGTTATTTGTAAATATCAGTTCAAAAATCTCTCCGGCAAAATTATACAAAATTGCTTTCTTTTCTAATATTTTACTCACAAAAATCTGCTTTCACATTTATATTGGACTTCTGAAGAGTTATAATTGCATCCTTGTTTAACTACCGAATCTTAATAGAGTTGATATTTACGAAGTCGACCAACAAATAGAAAAGAACACTGAAAAAACGAGCACTAGATTAGGTAAGTGAGTGATACACTAGGTATGAAGTGGTGAGGTCAATCTTCATGGTAAATGTTACGTAACCGAAACGATCAAAATTGAATCACATGTTATAGCGTCCAACAAAAATTATTGTAATTTCAAACTCCTGTTAGGTTGTAATAGTTATGTTGAATCTAAAGTTACTCTAAGTTATGTTGCTGTAACAGTCCTGCACAAGGGAACACACATAGGGCGAACATTGGCTCTTTGCGATACCACACAAAGAAAACTGATTCTGCTTTGGGAGTCCTAAATTTTGACTAACTGAAGTATATTTACGGTATGGATCTTTATGCCGGGACTGACGGCATAGCGTATAGCGTCTCCGAGGGACGATGTGCTAAGATTTATTCACGTCCCACGTGAATAAATCGAGTCAGAGTGGGTTTGAACCCCAGACCTACCAGTTCAAAGACTAACATCTTGCTACTGAGATAACCTTGCTCCCAAAGTTGCTCTCAGTTATTCTTGGTATCGTATATAGAATTTCTCATGTAATATGCGCTCATTAATGTGTTTCATTACCATTTCAAGCAATCGACTACATGTGCTGCAGTAAACCATTTGTACTCGTGATGCATTTCTCAAAATAAACTAATGTAGTAGTACTGGTCCTTTTCAGAAGTCATTATCATGACCATCTAATGTCCTCGTTCAATTTATTTCCTCGTCGAAACTATAAAACCATTGCGAGAGTAACAGCTAATACAAGCAGTTCTACTGTGTCCAATGTGTTCAAACTATAGAAAGTATTATTGAGAAAAGTATAGAACAAAGAGAAATTGCATAACAATTCTTAAAATTTACTTTTTATAGTTAATATTACTTGAAAACAAAATGCCACCAACTATAAAGATCTGTCTAAAAAAAAATGTGCAGATTACTCTTTCAGGAATATATTTTTTATTAACTGTAATATTGTATGAAGCCTTATAATTATCATCTGTCCTGATAGGATTTACTGTAATTGCTGAAACTGTTTATTAGAAAATCAAACAGATGAGCTGTTCTTAAAGTATGTTTTACGTCTTTTAATTTCTCCACATCTTATTTTTATAAGGGAGAACTCGAGGCATAATTAAAGAAAGATTGCCAATTTCATTGGATGTTATTACATTATAAAATGGCCACTAAAACGCCTTTATGCCTCGTAAACCTAAACAGAAATTATAAAGATAATATAATTCTTCATAAACTGTAAGCATTAGCTGTATTTTATACTCTATGGAAATAAAGTTGGACAGAACATTGATGGAGTGGTAATAAACAACGTAATTTAAATTCTTTTTCTGGCTCAGTGGGTCTTTTGACTTCATTTAGTGGGTTGAACTATCATATAGATAGTGAATAAGTAAAATATAACTGACAAAAAAGAATGTCAGAAACCCAAACTTGTTAGTACTATGTAATAAACTTGGAATCTCAGATGTATTTTTAGAGAATTTCAGTGGGAAAATAAATTTCTGTAAACAACTTGAATATCCCTCAAAAATGTAATTAATTTATCCAAGGTTTTACCCTCTTTATTTTTCAAAAAAAAAGAGAGCATTAAAATTTTATACAGTTTAAATGCTGGAGGAGATAATTAATAATGATGTAGAAATCAAGAAGTAGCGGTGATTAAATTGCAAAGAAAAAAGATATAGCAAAAAACATAAAAATAAAAAAGAGAACTTTAAAATGTTATAACGGTTTATGCAACACTAAATAATACGAAGAAATTAAAAATACACTAAATGAGGAATTTGGAAAATTTAAACCTCATAAAAACTGATAATTATTAAAAATAATTGTAAGATAATATGATAAAAACTGATATACTATTTACCAAGTATATAGTATATATTACACAGCTCTCTATAGATATATAGTTTAGGGTAAGGTAGTACTCCTATTAAAGTAGCCGCATATGGTAGTACTCCTATTGAAGTAGACGCATATTAGAGTAGACGCATATGGTAGTACTTCTATTAAAGTAGTCGTATATGATAGTACTCCTATTGAAGTAGACGCATATGGTAGTACTCCTATTAAAGTAGTCGCATATGGTAGTACTCCTATTGAAGTAGACGCATGTGGTAGTATTCCTATTTAAGTAGTCGTATATGGTAGTACTCCTATTGAAGTAGACGCATATCATAATATGGATATTGAAGTAGACGCATATGATAGTATGCCTATTAAAGTAGTCGTATATGCTAGTACTCCTATTGAAGTAGACGCATATGGTAGTACTCCTATTAAAGTAGTCGCATATGGTAGTACTCCTATTGAAGTAGACGCATGTGGTAGTATTCCTATTAAAGTAGTCGTATATGGTAGTACTCCTATTGAAGTAGACGTATGTGGTAGTATTCATATTAAAGTAGTCGTATATGCTAGTACTCCTATTGAAGTAGACGCATATGGTAGTACTCCTATTGAAGTAGTCGTATATGCTAGTACTCCTATTGAAGTAGACGCATATGGTAATACGGATATTGAAGTAGATGCATATGGTAGTATGCATATTAAAGTAACCGCTTATGGTACTACTCCTATTGAAGTACACCACATAGTGGTGCGTACACCAAGTACACTGCACATATGGTAGTACACCTATTAAAGTAGTCGCATGTGGTAGCACTCCTATTGAAGTAGACGCACAGGGTGGTACGCATATTAAAGTAGACGCATATTACAGTAGCCGCATATGGCAGTACGCATATTGAAATAGCACCGTTCTTTCTCCATAAGGATTCCTAAATACATCATTCTCAAGTTTATTTAGAAACAAGATCTTTAAGGATTACCAGATAGAGTATAGACTTGAATCAGTGATTTGACATCCACTTTGAGGGACGGAGTGCGCTTGATTGTTATAACACTTACTTATTAAACATCGAAGTCAAAGGAAGCTATGATTTCAGCACTAGTAACACCACACTACTCACTTTGATATGACCTTGTATGTAACATTACCATGCATGACTGAAGGATGAAGTTACAAGGAATACAAGATTTATTGAAGAAAAAAATAAATTATACTAGCGAAAGCTCTTGACTATTCCACTAAGATTAACCGTGAAGTTTTCTTCAAATATTCCCTATATTAAGTGTTATAAGCAGAAGTATTCTGTACACCAGACGTTAATCAGCTGAATGTTGTTTTACCAGCTTATTATGAATTCATCTTAGAATCTCAATCTTGTATTCACATTGGTTCTAATCATCGTATTTGAGAAAGTAAGTTTATCTGCATATCATGTACAGTACTTTCTAAACTTAATAATAGACATGCATGTTGCATTGGTTATGCTAGAAAGAATCGGAAGCACGTATAATGTCTGGAGATGTACAAACGTCTGTCCATTGACACGTCTTTAAACCTAATCACAGATACCCTGAACAAGGGAAAGTCAAAATAAGGCTCATTTTCATTCTTCCGGTGTCATTATTTATAACAAGTATATTGTTTTACTTTTAAAATTAACTACTTCCCACTCAGAGTTGTACGGATATCTCTCGATCGAGCATACATGTGCTGTCATAACTCAAAAACTGTTGATGGTAGGTTTCAATGTTTGATTTGATCAGGGTTTTTACATTAATATTAAAATTATAGTAATCCGTCTTACCTCGTACCCTGCTGCTGAAGTTCTTAGACCGGTTTCGGGCGTCACCCATCTCAACAAGAACAACGGTGACGCCCGAAACCGGTCTAAGAACTTCAGCAGCAGGGTACGAGGTAAAACGGATTACTATAATTTTAATATTAATGAAACTAACCTCTGTGGTAATGAAAAAATGCAGGGTTTTTACAGTTTAAACGCACTTTAAAAAAGGCCTGAAAGAGAATAATGTGTTTATTATTTTTTTTACCATTTTAGATGAAATTAATGAGAGATTTGACTCAAAAAATCATTGTTAAAAGAAGAGTCGAATATATTAATCGTAAATTCACCCTCTTACATAATACATCCTGTTCCCTTCTCAGTAACACTGAACTGACAAGACTAAGTACCACTTTGACCAGGTACATACTGATTAATGCAATCAAACGTGGCTAATTATTCTGCTAAGTTCTATGGATGTTAAATCATCAAATGAAAAGAACAACACGTATATAGTGAATTTCCTGCAGAATTCCACTGACCTAGTAGTCAATTATTACCACTTGAGGTTTTTGATTTATACTTTAGGAAAGTTGCCTTATCAGTATAATTTATACCCGTTATCAAACAAATATGGTTTTTTTTGTATGTATATTTTATAGCGGCATGTTTCACATTATGATACATGCATTAATTACTCGTTTTGCACAATACTTTTTATTTTTACAATATAGTAATACAATTTATATTTTCTTTTTAATTTATTATATATATCTTTTCTATGTTACAAAATAATCATAATAATTATACACTATTTTTCTTAGAGTCAAACAGTCAAAACACCTGTAAGCCGACGTTTCGTCTATATTTCTAGACAACTCGTTTTCAGAGTTATATCAATACAAAAATTAATTACAGCAACATGAAAAAAATATACATTACATCATTTATATGAAGTACATAATAACCTTGATATTTTTCTGTTGCAAAAAAAAACTTTACATGACCATTGTATAAAAAAAGGTTATACATGACAAAGGTTATGTAATTTTTTTTATGTAATAGGAAGATACCACGGTAATAATGTATTTATTACCTTTTCCATATATATAATGTAACCTATATGTTTTTTCCAAGAGTTCGGGACTAGATATATCAATTCTCCAAAATTTTTATTTTTAAAAACCAACATGTTTCGGTCCACATCGATCATTTTCAAGGTTATTTTTATATACCACTACTTTTGCAAAATTGTACACACTACGTAACAATAACAACATAACAATGATACTAATATACTAAAATACATTACTAAATAATTGTAATAAATTACTAAACTAAACAATGATAAAATAAACGCACAACGTTAACAGTCATAATAAGTGGAAGGTTGTAGAAAGGTATCCGCAGGGTGAGGTTTC
Source organism: Hermatobates lingyangjiaoensis (assembly GCA_026182355.1). Taxonomy (NCBI): domain Eukaryota; kingdom Metazoa; phylum Arthropoda; class Insecta; order Hemiptera; family Hermatobatidae; genus Hermatobates; species Hermatobates lingyangjiaoensis. The sequence goes on from JAPFBL010000160.1 coordinate 801,886, forward strand.
CCCAGGGTTCTGGTTACCTTCCTACAGCCGTTTGTGTCTGGGAAGGTATTGTCTTCATTCACACTCAGTGACTGGTTTTTCTTCTGATTGCTGTCAAACAGCTTCAAAATTCTAGCAAATCCACCACCCTGGCTGTTAATGGTAGGTTGATTTTGTAGGATAAAAATGTAACTAGTTGTAAAAATGTAATTAGAAATAGGCATAGGTTTTAACAAAACTTGTATAGATGAAGGCCTGCTCCCCAAATACACTAATATTCGATTATATGACCCAGCAGTGCGGAAAGAAAATTTCTTTTGGAGAATCGATATATCTAGTCCCGAACTCTTGGAAGCCAGAGGTCAGAAGATGGGAAAAATTAACCCGAAAAAGTGTGAAATTAGAAATAGGCATAGGTTTTAACAAAACTTGTATAGATGAAGGCCTGCTCCCCAAATACACTAATATATATCAGCTCAAAAACGAAGAAAAGCAACACAGAGAGAAAGAGACACACTTACAAACTCAAATTTTCGGATGATGTGTTTCTTTCTCTGTGTGTTGCTTTTCTTCGTTTTTCAGTTGATTTGCGTCCAGTTTGGATCGTTTTTCGAATTTTGAGTGAAATATATATATATATATATATATATTATAATATTATATAATTATATATACTATAATTGTATAATAATATTATATAGTTATATTATAATATGATATAAGTTTATATTATATAAAGTCGGTTCAAAAAATGTATGCTTGAAGTGAAATGTTTAGTGAATAATATCTTTACAGTTGAACACTTTTACGAAAATTTTACATATTCTTTATAATATTATTTGGTAATTAAGGAGGTAGAAGAAGGCTTAATAGACCATCTCTCTTCGCAAAGTAAAACTTTCCGAATAAGAGCTGGTCTTTATTCGGACCTGTACAAAGTGTACAGGAGTTTGGGTTTTTCTGCGTTACTAGTACGTGATGGGCTTAGGAGTTATTTTCGACTTATTTAGGTATTCTTTAAAGCACCCAGGCCCAGTCATATATTGGGATTGTTATTACTTTATTTCAATATGCTACATTGATATTCTTTTTTTGTATACTACGAAAATAATTCTTTCCTAGAAGGTCTTTTGTACATTCCACACAAATTGTGACATTGTGAAGATAAATATGTATTAATGTTCATTTTAATACTTTTTTTTCTTGAAAGGTAAAAGTCAAATCAGTTATGATCAATGTGGTCAGCGTTGTAGTTCATAATATTTTTATTTTACTGTAAGTATAGAATATAATTCATAACAAAAATAAACATTTTTTCTATGAAAATACGATACGAATTGACAAATAAAGTTCACTGTAGATAAAGAAACATGGAAAAATTTATTTTCAAGATGAAATAAATTTATTTTTGTTATAGAAAAAGAAACATAGAGAAATTGTAAACACACACTTACAATCTTTAATTTTTGGTTTGAACCGTCTTCGAGAGAGATAAGTACAGATAAATGCACTGGTACAAAGACGGCAACATTGTTGGTCTCGGGCCGTCTATGTATCAGTCTGCTTCGTTTCCCTGTCCTATCTCTTCTGAAGACGGTTCAAACCGAAAATTAAAGACTGTAAGTGTGTGTTTACAATTTCTCTATGTTTCTTTTTCTATAACAAAAATAAATTCATTTCATCTTAAGGTCGCTGCAGCTCATTTATACGCCTTGATAAATATAAGAATTTTATTGTTTTAGGGTTAAGTGGAACGTGTAAGAACACTTGTGGTAATGATGACAAACAGGGGTAGAAACGGCAGATGGGGTAGTTTTCAAGGATCATCCGCTACTTAATTTTCCTTATAAAGTTAGTATTGGGATTAAGACATGCGCGACCTTCGACGTCCCATAATTAACGGGTATGACTTTTCAGCCGGTTTGTTTAGTGGTTTATTACTAAACTTAGTGGTTTACTGGTTTAAGCAATTCTCTTATCTTTCTCATAAATTAGTTAACTAGACAGTCCATACTGAGTTTTTCTCAATGTGTATCTAACAGCATCCCTCCTAATAGTTTGACGTTTAAAATACCCTTATCAGGCAATCGTTATGAAATAGACATCTCAGGTTTGAAATATTCTGTGTAATTATTGAAGTGAAATAAAAGTTAATAAGATAAAATTATATAAGTGATATATAATTGATAAACAAACACAGTAAATAAAATGGATAAGAAATTAAGGTACTTATAACTTAGATAAAACGAGAGAAAAAGACTTAGATAGGCATGCTAAGATATACGTATATACCTGTATAAAGAGGAAAGAGAGAGAGAGAGAGAGAGAGAGATGATATCGTTTAACATACCGTATTAAAACAATAAACTAAGATAAAATGATGCTAAAATTGCATAAAACTGATAAAAAACCGTTAACAGCTTGTTTACTAAATTGAATTTAGTAGAAAAAGTCGCTTTAAAATTCAACACACTGATATAATGCATCTTAGAGTATGGGTCATTTTGTAGAGGATCCTAATTCTCGATTGACGACCAAACCGACTTACGACGAGTCGATGGGAACAAAACCCGGTCGTAAGTCGGATACCAACTTTGTTACATCATTGAGGCTACAATCCGCTAGAAACAGCTATTGATGTGAATAAAATAATAAACAAAATAAACGAATATAATACTTGAAATGTAATAAATTAGTCCTATTGATTATAATCAGTATTAATGCCTACTTACTCACCTGAGCCTTAGTTAAAGCCTGAAGAAGAACACTACGTGTTCGAAACGCGTTGTTTATACTATTAAATTTCTATATGTAGAGACTATTTCATTAGCTTTTTACCCTACAATGAGTAATTAATTATTTAACATTAATTAAATGAATTATAGTTTTTGAGGTAATCAACCAAAATCATTGGCGGTACGATGTGATAAAATAGAGAGAGAATAAGGTAAGACAAAAAAGAAAAGAAATAGGAATGTGATTACCTAGTACTTTAAATATCACGTTAAGGGGTCAGGTTAGCTCAGTGGTTAATGTACTGATAGGCCTCAGAACTGATAGGACCGGGGTTCGATTCCCACCTGGCCCTCGATTTATTAAAGTGGGAGGTGAATAAATCTGAGTACGTCGTCCCTCAGAGAAGGATGTTAAACAGTCGGTCCCGAGCCTGTACGATGTCAGGTACTTGCTAAAGATCCCTACTCTAAATACACTTGAGTTAGGCAAAATTTTGAACTCCCACTGTAGAATCAATGTTCATTGTGTGTTATCACAAAGCGCCAATGCTCGGCCTATGTGTATTCCCTTGTTGGAGTACGATTGCAACCTAATCTAAATATCACGTTAGAAGGCTTCATAGAGAGCCGCTTGCTTCTCAGGTTAATTTGTAGTAGCATACTGATAACAACATTGCATCTCTGGTTTGGAGTAATCAATTTCGTTGATAAAGCACTAACATCATGAAAATTCGTATATAGAAAATCAATGCAATAATTGGGAAGGATTGTTTGTCGTTTTTTAATTTCAACTCAAGACTGACCTACTGAGGGTGCATCAATTCATCTCACTGTGGATAATATGTAATTGCAGGGATCGTTGAAGGTGATGCAATGATTTACCATCTTTTTCTGGAAAAGCAAATTCTTTCCTCTAAGTGACTGATCACCGGCCTTATAAATACTAATTTAATCTCATTGGTCATATCGTAGTAACATATATTGCTAAATTTACATAGGAGAATAGTGACGTCACTAAACTTTAAAAGATATATATATATATATATATATGTATATATATATACAAAACTAAAGTTTATCGGGACACGGTCAGTTCTTTAGGTTCAAATTAAACTCTCATTGCCAACGTTTCGGTCTTTATTTAAAACCTTTTTCATAGGCAGAATTATACATTTTGAAACAGTAAGTATTACATTACAAATTATTTTACAAAAAAAAATAGTATGTGAATTTTAACAACAACTGTAGTCTGAATGAACACGTGTAGTCTGAAGTAGTCTGAATACGTGTTCATTCAGACTACAGTTGTTGTTAAAATCCACATCCTATTTTTCTTTGTAAAATAATTTGTAATGTAACATTTAGTTTTTCTGTTTCAAAATTTATACTTCTACCTATGAAAAAGGTTTTAAATAAAGACTGAAACGTTGGCAATGAGAGTTTAATTTGAACCTGATGAACTGACCGAGTCCCGATAAACTTTAGTTTTGTTTCTATTCCGCGGTCGATACTTTTATCAATATATATATATAAACTATAATGGCACAATGAACACTCAGAAATGAAACAGAAACTCACTACTATATTTTGATGTCATCGTCATCAGGAATATAGAAATATATATATATATATATATATATATATATATATATATATATATATGATGTTTTTTAGGATCTTTTGATTCATTTAAATTTACCCAACTTGTACTGCTTATCTGAATTTCTTGTTTATATCTTCTCATCTTTATTACTTCCAGACGCCAGGCAGCACCGTTGCCTACCGGGACGGTTACCTGCCGTTGGGTTTACAACGTGATTGGTCTCCCTCTCTCTTTTCTCCTGAAGTCGGATTTTTCGAAAATTTCAATTATTAATCATATTTATGTACTCTGTGTGTTACTCCTCTTGGATTTTGAACTGGACATCACTTTTAAAAGCATATTGGTTATTATCACCTTATAAGGGGGGGGGGGGGGGGGGGCGCCTAATGTCTCGTAAGGCTGGTGATGTGAAGGACAAAAAAAATCAGAATTTTGATTCTTGTCTTGTCAAAGTTAATGGAGATACTGTACTCGGAATAACATTTTAGTTTAAATGAACGATATAAAGTTTTATTCTAAGAAACTGATCTTTACTTGTGGTGTGGTCCCTCAGTGGATAATAAGATTTTTAAAACTTCATTTCGGTAACACATTAAATAATTCAAATTTCGGACTATATTGAGAAAAATAGTTTTGAAGATGTTGATATACGGGCAATTAACAGGCAAAATGCTAACCTAGCAGACATTGCTGAAGAAGAATACAAAAGAGAGGGCAAAGCTCAACGAGAATCATAAATTAATGAAGAATATTCAGCACTGAATGTATAATGCAAATTTATGTCTTCTAAAGGTATTAAAGAACAAATTTAACTGAAGTGGAACGAAAAATTGGAGACTTTTATTCAGAACAATTTAGAATACATTTTAAAATGACCGATTATTTCAACACAATTAGACTTTGAATCTTGTTTTTAAAAGTTAATGTGTTAAGTATGTATGTACTTTTCTTACATATTTTCCTTTTTAAAATGTATTTATTTTCCAAAAAAAATTTTGTTATCTAAATTTTTGTAACTGAAGGTAGTTATTTGATTATTGTTGAAGGTAGTTATTGCTTATTATTTTTTAACCTTCTATCTATGCTTTTTTAATTGTATTAAATTCTTCACTAATACATGTAACTCTATCGTTTGGAGAATTATAGTCTCATTTTATCAGAAAGTGCCCCTTGGTTTATTAATCTAAAAAAAAAAATTGCACTGTTGTATCCAAGTTTTAATTGTATAAATGGTTCGAAAGAGGAAAGTTACAAATTATTATTTTAATTGTGAAAGATTTTGCAAATATTAACAGCATTCGAATATGAATATTTCATTTTTATAGGGTGTCCGTTTAGATTATAAACAAGTGTCCTTGGTTGTGGTCCTATTAAATTTCAGTAGATGATTAAGTGGTTTGGGATATACATGAAAGAGATTGTTTTAATTTGATAACAGATTAATTTATGTAGATAGGACAATGACAGAGTTTCTGAATTGACATATATTATGATTTGTGTACGTTATAATGTGGTTTGATAAGTGTTAACAGTTAAGTACATAGATTGGATTGTGCTTTCTTAAATATCTGGGTTGGATATGTCTTCTGTTATATCGCCTATCACTTTGTTCTAAAGGAGTAACACTTGTTGAAACTGTAAAAGAAGAAGGAAACGCATGTAGCGAGATTTAGCGATTTAAGCGTAAAATGGTGAAGGTTTGCTGGCTAGAGTAAAGGAGGATGTTGAGCTGGTGGAGAAAGCTAGGCTGGCCACTGGCTCGGCAAACAGACCAGAACCGCTTATTGGGCTGCCGGCCACTGTCTTCTTGCTAATTAATTCTTATACCGCCCAATTATGCTTGCCACCGACCCGACCTTGATGTCCAGTCAGTGGGTCCATCGATCTAGCCCATCTGCTCAAGTACGGCTTCAAGCCTACTTACCATCCTTCATGCCAAGACTTCATTACCCTGCGAGGTATTCGACAGAAAAGACTTTGCCGAATTTCAGAAGCCATTTAGGAAGCCATTTGAATAACGTAAGCACTTGTGCTTTCCAAAGACATCAATTATTTTCACAGTTAACACATTTTTACCCAATTAAACCATCTGTACTGCATTTAGGCTGGGTTAGGTTGCAGTGGCAGTCCCACAAGGGCCAAACACTTGTTTAAGTAGTTTTATAATATAATTGTTTATTCTAATGCCACACTTATAGGATTTCACCTTTTAGTCTTGTTCAAAGATCAGAAAGTGTGACCATTTGTTATTCGGAAACCATTTCTATTAAACATAGCTCTAGCGTCGGCTTAATTCTACATCATGTTCTATTTTGCCTCACTCAAGTTTATTAGAATGGGGATGGATCTCATTCAAGTACCTGATCCTGAACAGTTCTCCAAGGGATGGTTAGGACCAAACATTGGCCCTTTGTGATTCTACATTCTACTACTTTGGATGTACTACTATTATTATTGCTGTTGAAAATATCTCCTTGACTGATGTAAACGTCAAAACTGTCTGTAAGGCACGCCTTCAACAACTACTTTTGGATCTTATTTTCGGTCTGAGTGTAGGAATAATCTTCTCCTGTATCTTGTATATATATATATATATATATATATATATATATATATATATATATATACAAAACTGTAATGAATGGTCGACCGTGGGTCAGATATGTAAGATAAAAAGGTTAAATTGGGATTCGGTCAGTTTCTTCCACTTCCAATCAAGCTTTCATTGCCGACGTAGGAATATTTGAAAATGAACAAACTATTACAAATTACATTACTAAAACAATTGTTTTAGTAATGTAATTTGTAATAGTTTGTTCATTTTCAAATATTCCTACTTTTGCCTTTGAAAAAGATTTTGAATAAAATCGAAACTTTTTTTTTACGTTGTTATCAGCTTTTTATTTTATTTTAGTTAAATGTTTTCATTTTTTAATTTTTATTTGGCTTTTATCTCTTTATCTTCCCTGTCTACCTTTCCTCCGAAAGTTGGCTACACTGTTTGAGTGCTTCAGTTCGAACGCCAAGTCAGTCGTTATCAGCCTTTGGAGCGATTCACTTCTTTTCCTGAGTACGAGGACATCGAAATATAGTAGTGAGTTCAGTGATTTCTTTTCTATGTGTTCTTTTTAAATTCTAGTTTATATATATATATATATTATAAAAACACACTTAGTCTCTAATTTTCGGTTTATTTTTGGTCTGTGCAAGTGTGAGAAAGAGTGAGAGAAAGGACAGATATTGCATTTACTTTTGTGTGATAGAAATCGAATGGCAATAATATAACCAGGTTGTTATGAAATAAAAACATTTTGGCTTACGAAGACATCACATTCGTTCATCCTTCTTTAGCATCTCTTGTTTTTACAATTTTATTTTATTTAATCCAAAAATTATTTGCTTACACAAATTTTCAAGTAGTGAGTTATTATTTTTTTTTTTTAAACAAGTGATTAAACTGTACTGTTTAAATCTGTTGCAGGTGTTCATGAACAACCTTTCCAAGCACAAAAAGAAGATCTTATTGCTGAATTAAAAATGTCTAAAGACATAACAGGCATAAAAAAACTCAAGGTTGAAAGAGTTAAAATGGAGGAGAGGGTTGGACAAGAAGCCGCCACGGAGCTGAACAAACAGTTTTCAGTCGAGAACTTTGTAGACAAGGTGAGTTTATCATAGAGTTGTCTTAAAGTCTTGCTTTTCCAACTGTAAAATTTATAGTACAAAAAAGAAATATCTTGGATAATAACAATTTTAAGCAAATATGCTTACGTATGATTGTCCCTCGGAAATGTAATTGTATATATGAAATAATGTTGTGTGTATTAGTATAGTAGCATGTAGTACATACGTGGTGTGATCAATAAGTAAAGACACTTTTTTAATTTCGTGCATCATGTATACCAGGGGTTCTCACCCTTTTTCAGTATGCGAGCTACTTATAAAATGACCAAGTCAAAATGATCTACCGACGCATAAAAGCGAATGTTGTTTTAAAATTTATTGAAAATTCTTACCTTGCATTACTCCATTAGCCAATATTGGAGAAATTCTACCACTATTAAATAAATCTATTTACTCTCTCAAGTGTCTTTTTTTCTGTTCCTTCTTCTCCGTTCTAAGTAAGCCAAAGGAAGTCTTGTCAATTAAACTATTTTTACAAAGCATTGTATTGGAAAGTAGACGTATTCGAAGTATCGAATACGTATTGGATACGCGAGAGTATTTGCTATGCCCATTTCTACCCGGTACATCAGTCAAGTGATGGAGTGGATGACAGCCTCACTGTCACCCTGTTGTCCTTACTAACTGGCATGTGCAGTACGAACAGGAACTTTTTTTTTTCAAAGTTGTATTCGATCTACCACTATTGGCATCGTGATCGAGGTATTGAACACCCCTGATGTACACTATAATTTTAAATTTTTTGTTGTTTTGTTGGTACACTCGTAACAATAATTTATTCACAGTTTTGACTATATAGGATGTGAGAAGCATAAAAGTTAGACGCGTGTTTACGACCCGGGAGATGTTTCTGCTGTTGAAAATAATGGAGCAAAGAGTTTGTATTAATTTTTACGTAAAAATGGTATTAAGTTCTCAAAAACTCTTGAAATGCTGACAGTTGGATACAGAGAGTCAACTTGAGTGAAAAAAAATGTTAATAAAACCTTTAAGTTAATCCAAGGTGATTATTTTTTCAACAGCAAAAAAACGCCGAGCACCTTTATGCCTCTCACATAAAAACAACACATTCTATGTAACCAAAACCCTAAACATCTAATCGTGATGAGTGTACTAACACAACAACAGACATTTTTAAATTAAAATGTACAAATCGTGCGAAATTAAAAAAGTGTCCTTACTTTTGTGATCACACTTCGTATGTTCCCTTTGATTCAACACGTTTTCTATTTTAAAACATTGTTTTTTCATTTATTCCAGAATTATTCATGTTTTATTTCGTAAGGTATGATTTTTATAAAATAGAATAATATATTTTATTTGTTTCTGTTTAAACTTAATAATGTGTGTTAGACAAGTGAGTTTTAAATGGGTTTGAATTTGATTTAGTGTGGTTATTGATGAAAATGGAACCGTTTGTGAAACTGTTAAATAGGTTAATGTTAATTAGTATACTCCCCAAGGAGTATAATAATATTTTTCTTCATTTAAAAACATATTTCGTCATGATTTATTTGTTTATAGTTTTAAACATTTGTTTGTAATTTCCCGTTTATCGCATGATTAGTGGGCAAAAATTAGATTATGCTTGTATAATAATTTAGTCCCTAAATCATTCCTTATTATTGTATGGTTAATGAAGAAAAATAATCAATTTAAATAAATAGTGTCATTTCTTTAAATATATAGACAAATATATTTGTAGTAATTAAATGAAACGGTCCAGGGGACTTTTAAATAAAAATAAATTAAAATGAAGGTAGCACACAGATAGACAAAGAAATAACTCACTTCTATATTTCAACCGTCGTCACCATCAGGAGGTGAAGAGTCTCGCAGGAAGGTAGAACAGCTACTCGAAGGTAGAGCGCCGCTATACCTTCCTGCAGGACACTTCGCTTCCTGATGACGATGATGGTCGAAATATAGAAGTGAGTTATTTCTTTGTCTATCTAAATATATTTTTATAAATTTTAATATAAAAATAAATATATTTATAAATATCAACACTGGCTGAGTCAAATATGAGAAGAGCCGTTGAAATGTTGATAACCTGATGATAAGACTAATCAAGCTACCCTTGGCTATTTTGTAGATTTTGAAATCTCATCTGTCATAATTTCGTTATTAATAAGATAAGTGAATCTACAATAATACTTTTGTTCCAGTTGAAGTCAATATATGTAGAATTTTGATTAAAATGTCAATATGTGGTGAGTGTCATTAAAGAAAGCTGGTCCGCATGAACAAAGTTCAAAGTAAACTGTCTTCGTGTTTCTGAATTACTAACTCCAATAATGAGTTGGTCACCATCATAGGACGTCCAGAATAAGTTAGGCTAGGCTGCGGTGGATGTTCCACAATGGAATACATAGGCGAATACTGGCTCTTAGTGATGCCACACAATGAAGACTGACTCTACTTTGGGAGTCCTGTATGTATGTAATTTGTCTTAACTCAAGGTATTTAGTGTAGGGTTATTTTACAAGTAACTGACATCAAACAGGCTCGGGACCAACAGCTCAACGTCCTTTCCGAGGGACAACGTGCTCAGATTTATTCACCTCCTAAGATAATAAATAGAGAGCTAGAGTGGATATTGAACCCTGGACCCACCAGTCCAGAGGCAAACTGGGTTAAACTGACCCCGACATCCTGGGGCCAGGTAATAAAACTTATTTATTTATATGAGGTACTGTGACGATAGATGACGTTGTCATTAACAATAGATAAACATAATTAGAGATTTACTTGTTTGTATATAATTCCTGCTTCACCACAGTGTATGAAGTTTTCATGAGCAGTGGAACATTCATATTGGATTCTTAGTATTACTATATATGTGATTTAATTATCATCAACCAGTGTTGTGTATGAGATTCTCAGGGTCTTTCCAGTTACCAGTTAGGTCCTCTGTATGTGAATTTACCAAACTTCAGAAAATACACTCTGAGTAAATCTTTATGATATCTCCCTGAATATGAACAATACATTCTATATGTTTATATGAGTATATGGTTTAAACAAAACCTCTGATAGTGTTCTTAGAGTTATTCCTTGTTGTAGGCAATTTTACTTAGTCAATTAAGATATTCATAATTATTTGGTATTGACATTTTGATTTGTTTTTAGATGCCAGATAAAGACTCAGCAGGAAACCCGATTCCACCTTGGAAGAGACAAATGCTTGCTAAAAAGGCAGCAGAGAAGGCGCGCAAAGAGATGGAAGAGCAGCTGGCGAGAAAGGCGGAAGAGAAGAGGCTCCTGGCTATACCAGCGTGGAAAAGACATCTAATGGCGTCTAGGAAACAAGATGACAAGTCAGTCTTGACCGTAGAAATTGATTAAGCACCGTAGGTATGTATTTGGAGTAAGGGTGGTGGGCTGCTTGCTCGTCTGTCTGTTCTGTGCGTCAGTCACAACAGTCTGCGTTGTTCAACGATGAACCAAGTCTCACCATTGTCCCTGCTTATTTGTCTGGGTTGTTCTTTGAAAAATACTTCCCAAAAACGTACAACTTGTATGTACTTCTGCCTCAGAAAAGTGATTTAATGGTGTTAAGGAAAAAAAATGGCAATTCTTGAGCGTAGAAATTGATCAAGCACCATGGGTATGTATTTTGTGTAAGGGTGGCGGGCAACTCGTCTGTCTGTTATGTGAGTTAGTCACAACAGTCAGTGATGTTCAACCAAGTCTCATCATTGCCACTTTTCTTTGACGCAATAGCTTGCATATCAACATTTGCTGATTCGTTGGAAAGGAATTAAACAATTAAAATTGCTCAGCAGTAAATGTGTGTTATAAATTGTCTTATCAGTTGAAAAACCCATTGAATATTAAAGTTAATAATGATTGTCCACCCGTCAGTATAATACCAAAGTACTCTCACTTTTCAGTTCAAGTAAATTTTTGTTTTCTTTTTCGATTTTTGATAGATTGATATCCGGATTTAAATGAATTTGTAGCAATCAAAAATTTGAAACACTTTCGCGTATCCATTTGTTCTACAGACCGAGCTGTCAGAAGTTCTACATCCTTATCAGGAGAATTTCGAAATGTCCGATTAATAATATGAGGTAATAATATTCCAGTTTTGATTATTGTTGTGTTTGATTCAGTTTATTTTGTTCTTTTGTTTGTTTGATTGTAAACCAGACTGTATTTTGTTGTTTTTTCAATGTGTTTTCTTTATTTATCTTGGGCAAGGGTAATTAATTATTACAATTAATGTTAAATTTGTTTTGAATTGTTTAACCATCATGAACTAATGGAAAATAAAAGTGTATTCCTTTAGCTCAAGTTTTAGCTCAATGTATGTATTCGGATAAGTAAGAAAACGTTTTAGTAGGGAGTCGTGTCATCCAGTGCACATCCCTACTAAATGGGTTTACATCATTCAATGTTCATGGATTTGTGTCATCCTGTACATATCATATAGGTTCATGTTATGTGATGTCATGGAGTCGTACCATCTAGTATACAACATATAAGTTCATATCACACCATGTTCCTGGAGTCGTACCATCTAGTACACAACATATAGGTTCATGTCATACCATGTTCACGGAATTGAGTCATCTAGTACATATCATTTAGGCTCATATCATACCATTTTCAAGGAGTCGTACCATCTATTACACAACTTATAAGTTCGTATCATACCATGTTCACGGAATCGTGTCATCCAGTACATATCATATAGGTTCATATCATGCCATTTTTATGGAGTCGTAACATCGAGTACACAACATATAGGTTCGTACCATACCATAACCACGGGATCGTGTCATCCAGTACATATCATATAGGTTCATATCATACCATTTTCATTGAGTCGTATCATCTAGTACTCAACATATAGGTTCATATCATACCATGTTCACGGAATCGTGTCATCCAGTACATATAGGTTCATATCATACCATTTTCATGGAGTCGTACCATCTAGTACACAACATATAGGTTCATATCATACCATGTTTACGGAATCTTGTCCTCCAGTACATATAGGTTCATATCATACCATTTTCATGGAGTCGTACCATCTAGTACACAACATATAGGTTCATATCATGCCATGTTCATGGAGTCTTACCATCTAGTACGAGTACACATCATATATGTGTATCAATTACCATATATTAAAAGTAATAGTGGTTCACTTAAACATGTATAATGTATGGACATTCAAAATATGATTAGTACTTAAGCAGTTCCATTGCTTCTCAAATAAACCATCTAACCTTTAAACTGAGCCCTCAAGACTCAGGTCTACTTACAGTTACACACGTTCTCAACCCACATAGTTTGACTGTAATATCGAACGTTTTTCATTTATTTCAAGTTTTTTTTCCTCCAAAGTAGTACCCCTACTTGGAGGAAATTTATTGTAATATTTTCACATGCTCCATTTGTTATATTACATGTGTATAATATTGTTACACAATGTTATATGAAATCTATTTATTTCATATAATATATTATTTCTGTACTATGAGTAAACATAATATCCATTCTGTTGACAATCATTGAGTTTTTGTTTTATTTCAATATGACTATCTTAATGAAAGTTATAATAAACAATCTATTAAAGTATTATCAAACTGATAGATAATAAATTTGATGGTTTCTATAATGTTAAATATTTTTTGTTGTAACAAATTTGAAATAGTGTATCTATTTTAATCAGACAAGTTCTTATTATACCGATCAAACTGAGAGTCTTCGATTCATGGAACTCGGGTGCAAGGCTATTATATCATATCTATGGAGATTCTCTTTTTTCTCTTTTGAAACAGCTACCGATGTTAAAACGCTTTTTTGATCTTCAAAATTATCCTTAAAGAATTATCTCTTACTTCTATTGGTTCTACGTATTGTTTACTGAAATTCTTTATTCCCTTGAAGGCGTTTGGCTCGCATCAGATGGAATGTGATCAAAGGTTTCCACAACTTCCAGGAGTCTGCATTATTCATATTATCTTATTTGCATCTTTGATAAGTTCACTAAAACTGTGTATATATATATATATATATAAACCATTCTGTTGAGTATATATATTTTCTTACAAGAGAAGTGCAGTTGGAAATAGTATTCTAAAGTAAATTAGACACGGCTGTTGTGCCCATCTTTTATCTGATTTCTGCTTCATATATTCATCAATTGCTGCCCCCGCCCGCCCCGCTTCTCCTGTATTTATGTGTTTACAAGTACCCAGATTAGATTTAACTTATTTTGCCTGCTTCATTTTTAATTTTAGACGTGTTAGTATACCAGACTGGACCCCTTTTTTTAGGAATCAGGAAGCTTCGAAGCCACATGATCATTTTTAATCACTTCCACACCCCCTGTAAAATCTGTAATTACTCTAATTATTCTTTGGTTAGCATTGTATTAGTCTATTCTGAAGTTGCTGGGCATATCTATTTATTCCTGATGATTCAACGGATATCAAGCTTTGGAGATTTCAAAGAATGTACATCTGTCAAAATGTCGTGATCTAATTTTTTCATGATTACTATACTTTACTTGTAATAGAATAAAACTGTTTCTATGATAAATTTTGTAAAGTCAGAAGACTATGAAAGAGTTATTAAAATGTTAAAGAAAAGAGAAACATCAAAACAGTTTTAAACATACTTAACAGATTGAATATATATCAATTGTATATGTATATATATCAGCTCAAAAACGAAGAAAAGCAACACACAGTGAAAGAGACACACTTGCAAACTCAAATTTTCGGATGATCCATCTTCAGAAGAAAAGAGAATGGGTGACCAAGCACGCCGGAAACACAACGGCAGGAAAACCTTGCCGTTTTGTTTTCCTGCCGTTGTGTTTCCGGCGTGTTTGGTCGCCCATTCTCTTTTTTCCTGAAGATGGATCATCCGAAAATTTGAGTTTGCAAGTGTGTCTCTTTCTCTGTGTGTTGCTTTTCTTCGTTTTTGAGCTGATTTGCGTCCAGTTTGGATCGTTTTTTTCGAATTTTGAGTGAATATATATATATATTATTTAATTAAGAAAATAGGGGAAAATCTCGTCAGAAGTCGCTTTGGTAGCTTAATATAACTTCTATTAACTCATCTCACCTGTTTTATTGTAAATATTGTATATATAATTATAATTTATAATAATTGTTAATTAATATTAATATAATATTTTTTGTATTATGTGTCATGGAATTACTGGAAAAATAATTCTAAGTAAAATAAAATCACATAATTTAATTGTACATGTTTTATCAGCTTTTTCTAATATCCATTGTTAATATAAATGATTTTGTTGATTTTTAGAATATCACCACCATCAACTCTACTAACAAATTCAGAAGAAAAGAAAACACCATCTGAAACTGATTCAGTTGAAGAAATACCAGAAAACAAAGAGAATAGCGAACCAGAAATAATGAAACATGAAACAGTCAATCATAATCATATTCACAGCCATCACAATAATAACAATCATCATCATTCAAAAGATGATGATTCATCAGCACCAATTATGCCATGGCGAGCACAACTTCGCAAAACGAATAGTACGCTCAATTTACTTGAGTAAGAACAAAAACCAAACTTCCTCTTCCTCTTTTAATAAAAAAGGTTTAGAATGGAGGAAAATATGAAACATTTTATTAAATCGAATGATTTATAATGTGTTTTTAATAAATATTATAAAACAGTTGTTTGTATGTATACTGTGAGCAGAGTTGTGTAGTCAAGGCATACTGTTTGCCTGGTGCCTCTGGCACAAACCGACCATTGGGCAAAGGCTATTTCTCCCAGCCTTTAGCCCGTACTAAAATATGCTCAAAGTCTTCTATCTGTTAATTGGAGCTGTGATCACCTAATATTCCTTTTGTTAATTCATTTCACCTCTATATTTTATTATAAATGTAATTAAATTGTAAATAATCACTATAGAAATAATTGCAAACAAAAAAAAATCACATAATTTATTTTTCTATCTTATAAAAAAAACTTCCAAGATTTTATCAATTTTATGTAAATATATATATAAGTATTTAAATATATAAAAAAAATTTGCATTTTTTTTTTAATAAAAATCGGTTTTGAAACAAATCACTTGCTAAGCAATTCCTTTATATAGAAAATTGAAATTATTTTCATTTTTGGTGTCAGATAGTTTAGTTTATCCTTTGTATACAAGTAGGTATTTTTTTATCTTCTTTCAATTTAAAACTGTAAATCACAAATCAAATATTTTGTATTTGGATATGAGCTTAGTTTTTTTCTTTTGTTACAAATGTTATGAATTTAGTCTGAATACATTATTGGCTGCAAAATTAAATTGTTTGTTATATTCTATATATACTCTATATATATACATATATAAACACGTATGTAAACATATGGATGGATTAAATATGTAATATTAATAAAAAAATTTTTGAAAATAAAATTCCTTTTCCTATTTATAAAAGGTCAGATGTACATATATAAATAGCAATTGGAA
This sequence comes from Hermatobates lingyangjiaoensis, assembly GCA_026182355.1. Taxonomy (NCBI): domain Eukaryota; kingdom Metazoa; phylum Arthropoda; class Insecta; order Hemiptera; family Hermatobatidae; genus Hermatobates; species Hermatobates lingyangjiaoensis. The sequence goes on from JAPFBL010000160.1 coordinate 818,363, forward strand.
TTACATAAAAAGCACTCTCTCTCTCTCTCTCTCTCTCTCTCTCTCTCTCTCTCTGCCTCATACACACTTACTCAAATTTTCGGAAAGTCCGTCTTAAGGAAAAAAGAAAGAGAGTAAACAAGTATGCTTGCGTTATACACAACGACAGGTAGCCCAACGCAGGCACAACCGTAGCGTCTTCGACGTGCTTGGTCTCCCTCTTTCATTTCTGCTGAAGACGGATTTTCCAAAAAATATGAGTTAAGTAACAGTGTTTATTTACTCTGTGTGTTATTCTACTTCATATTTGAACGTTTATATGTCATGTTTGGATAGTCTTTTCAGTTTTTTAGCACAGATAGAAGTACAATTAATGTTCAAATTAATGCCAAATTTCAGTTTAACACATTTTCTACTAGATTTTTCAATCTTTCTCATATAGGTTCTCCGTATATCTGGAAAAGATATTGTGTCTGTGTCTGTGCGCGGGTGTATGTGCATATATATGTTTTTTCTAATATTATCTTGACATGCTCCAGAAACATATTAATGAATTTATATTTCACAAAAAATTCTTTTTAATATCTTGTTTTCTATCATGTAGTTCTTACAATAGTCGATTTAAATACAGTGAATAAATTAATATAACAGTATTATCTATATAAATTCTACTTAAATAATATTAATAAGATATAAAGAAAAATCTGGAGTGGGCTACACTCAACTTTATTATAAGAAAACATCAAATCAAACAGGTTTACAACTAACTGTTTTTTTTTATAATGTTTTTATACAAAATTATTAATCAATTATGTATCATTTGTTTTCATGTTGCTATATGTTGCTTGACTGATAGAATTGTTTTATCAATAAAGGAATCTTGAAGTCATTGATCAATGTGACATAAATCTCATCGGATTGGTACACTTCAATTCCATACATGTTATATTGTACATTCCATTGTAACTAATTCAGATATTAAGGTGTTTAATGACCTTCAGGAATTCGCATAGAAAGATAGCTCTCACTTCTATAGTTGTGATTAACTGGCATTCAGATAGAAGGTGGTTCAAGGATTCTACCAGATCTAGAAAGAAAGTCTGCATTCTTCATTTGATATCAAATACAGCTTCCATTAGTTAAATAGGTAAATTTCTTATAGATTTTCAACGTATATTTAAATCCTCCCTTTGAATATGTAGTATTTTAGCAACTATATTCCTGATTGTTCGCATTCAGTTGGAATGAGTTTTTAAAACTAAATTACGAGGTGTGTAAATAAAGTAGTGAGACTGGCAACGTCGCTTTCGATATGGCAACGCTGGAGACGCGTGGCCTTGAGTAGCGTCAGGTGCACGTGTGATGCGCCTCCAGTATGAATCTGAACTCGCCATAGTCATTTGTTTGTCCGTAGCGTTGGTTTTCGTGAAATGGTTTTTTCTTGAGCGTTTTAAAAATGAGTGACCTCAAAGTTGAGCAGCGGTGTGCAATCAAATTTTGCTTCAGACTTGGACATAATGCAACCGAAACTTTTGAAAAACTTCAGGAGGCCTATGGAGAACGTGTTTTATCAAGGGCACAGGTTTTTCGGTGGTTTAAGGAATTTTCAGAAGGAAGAGAGTCGATTGAAGATGAACCACGAAGCGGAAGGCCTTCAAGTGCAAACACCGATGAAAATGTCAACAGAGTACGGTTAATCAGCACTTCTACCGTGAGGTCCTTGAAAGACTTCGAAAAAGAGTCCTTCGTGTGCGGCCAAACATCAAAGACAAGTGGGTGTTGCATCACGACAACGCGCCCTGTCACACTGCCATCTCAATAAACGAGTTTTTGGCCAGTAAAAACATTCCTGTTGCTCCTCAGCCTCCTTATTCACCAGACTTGAGTCCTTGTGACTTTTTCCTCTTCCCGAGATTGAAAAATCACCTCAAGGGAACTCATTTCGGGACACTACAAAACATACAAACTGCTGTAACCGACCAGCTGAAGGCCATTCTAGAATCCGAGTTCCAGCAATGCTACAATGATTGGAAGGACCGTCTCCAGCGCTGTGTGGCTTCCGAAGGGAACTATTTTGAAGGTGACAATATCACATTTTAATTATATTTGAATAGAAAATTAAAAAAAAAATCAGTCTCACTACTTTATTTACACACCTCGTAGGCAGGGTTGGTCTTGTCACTTTTTAACCGCTTTTTTTTTTATTTATTTTTCAGTTTCACTCCTGTAAAAGCTGAGGCATGTACTCGTAGTATAAAATTATTCCAAACTGCTAGATATTTTCATAGTTCCAAACTATTCAAACTGTTTACTCACTCATTCCCAGATAATTCCTTGTTTCCAGGCAGTAACATGGAAATAAAATTATTTAGACTGCTTTCATTATTAATTTATGACACCTAAGAATATCACACTATAGATTTTATTAAAATCAGTAAGCAATTAATCCAGGTGATCATTTGTGTACTTCGAAACCCCCCTGTAAAATAATCCATGTTGGCCATTGTATTTAACGAGCATATAGGCGAAACATTAATATTTCATTCTATTATATTTTATATATATAAATATATTTTAAAAATAAAATTTTATAAATATATATAAAAGTTGTATATATTTATATATTTCATTTCCCATAGAAGCCATTCCTTTTTATAAAATAAACGGAACATTAATCATTTTTTATACAAATATCGGAGTGAGAGCTGCTATGAGCTTTCAATCCTTGAGGTAGTACAGACGGTGACCCTTTTTTTGTGTTTATCACACAACTGATACAAGTGTGTGATCAGTATACATTATAGGATATGGTATACATATAATACATATGGTATTAAACTAACTGCATTGGTTTTACCATAGCAGTAATACTTTTGCAAAGCCAAAGAGAAAATTTCATATTAAGACTCAATTTTTTTACCAAATAATCTCTTACAGCCGAACAGTAGTTTTGTTTCCTTTGCCAGTGTTGCATGACTTTTCTAATTTAACCTTTGATCTTGCTGGATCTCCAAGAGTATCATCGTAACTTTTATAGTTTCAGGTTAATGTTTTTTCTCCTTCAAAAAGGTATAAATACCTTTTAGGTCGATATGTACCCCCTACATTTCTCCTTTACTCATCTTTCAACAGTTCGTGGACAACGTGCTTCATCATCTGAAAGGAGTACTATCATACAAGTACTCGGAGTATCATGGAGTACCATTCCATTAAAAGGTATTATGCATATAATAACAATCATTATGTGAGCCGCTTATTTTGAAAGTGTCAACTCCATTTAGTTAAAAATCAAGATATTTAAGGGCTTGTGTTTTAGAAAATTTAAAAATATTTTGTAAAAAAATAATTAAAAATATAAAAATGATAGTATACTATTTTTTTGTTTCTAAGAGTGTTTAATTTATCAATACACTTAGCATTAATGACGCTGTTTATAAATAACTACATTTTTTGTGGCTATATATGGAATTAAGCCACTTTAAATTATTGAAATGATTTTTCCACTTCTCTAAAAAGCATAAGTACTTAAGAAAATAATTATCCCTTAAAATAAAAAAAAATTAAGTAATTTATATATTATAAAATTAGCAAATATTTCATTTTTAATTTATATTACTGACTTGTTTCTTTGAAGTTAATAATATATTATTGTAACTAATGGGCCATTTTTCTCCAATCTATGTATGCGAGGGAAATTTAAATTAATTATAGTGTACTGGTGGTATGTAATGTAATAAATCCATTAAATCACTGTATTTTACAGTTGCGATTGGCCTTGCTTTCATGTAATGGTGCCAGCTTAATTAAATCTGAGTTTACTACCTAATTAGGTTTACTGTGAAATCAGTGGACTTCACATCCATTGATGTCTTGTAACAGAGGTTCCCAATCTTTTTCGGTTTGCGGTTCCCATAACACTTCGATTTTTTCCGCGGCCCCCTTAATAGGTACATCCGATTTTTTTAAATTTTTGACTTTTTAAGGATTTGGAAATCTACTTTTTAGTTCTTTAAGGTTAGGTTAATTGAAAAATAAATTAAACACGAGCTTTAAATCCACAATTTATTGAATATCGTTTAATAATTTAAAATTATTAATGGGATGAATGGGCTTGATGTTCCCTGCACAACTTCTCAATTCATGGAATAAAATTTGAAATAGCGAGTCTCATTTCTTCCTCGGCGTTAATTTTTGAGCGAAATTTACTTTTTATTACCGCGACTGCCGAAAACCCAGCTTCGCACAAATAGGGCGTTGCAAAAAGAATTAATATTCTTAGGGCTTTCCAACTAAGTAGTGGTATTCCTCTTTTATTGATATCCAAAAATCAGAAAGTTCCATGCTAACAAATTTTAACTTCAATGTTGTGTTGCAAGACAACTCAATAAGAGATTCTTCTTCTGTAGAGGTAAATTCTGACGGAGCTTTGGCTCTAAATTGGTCTTGAATACAAGTAAATTTTTCAATGTTATCTACTTCAAAGTATTTTTCGATTGACACTCTTCAGCACTGAACTATCAAGTGCCAACTAAGACCGGCTGGACCTTAGACGTTTCAGAAATGGCGCATATTGCGGCCCTTTTATGATGATAGCGCGGCTCACACTTTGGGAATCACTGTCTTATAGAATATTTTGTACAGTGCAGTTCTTAAAAATATCATCGAAGTTATTTTTAACCAGTTTACATTTTCCCCGTTAATATTCTTTCACTTTCTATAGATATCATTTTTGGGAGTCTTAGTTGATATGAAATCTCGTTTTATTTCATTTAGAGTAAATTTTTCCACACTTGTTTATTATTTTATAATATTCCTTAAGGACAGACAATGATTTGTTTTTTCGCAACGCCATTTCTTCAACTCCAAAGTCTCTCTCATTAGGTAAAAATGAATGTCCTAATAATGAGAACTTAAGGTCAATTGCATCAATATTGTGTTCGGTAGATCGGATAAATATTAACTTTGTCAGAGCTACTTTTATATTCATATTCCAATTAATATATTCCTAAAAATTATATATTTGATGGAATTATTATTATTTCAAAAATTCATTATCAGATATTGAACAATGTAAATCTGCATTGCTAAATGTAGTTTATTTTAATTTATTTATTGAAAAAAAAAACAATAAAAATAAACATAAAGAACTTTTCCCATAAAAGTTTACTGTATTTTATACTCTACATAATATGTAACTCTTAAAAATCAGCATTAAAAATAAATAATTTGTCATTTTGTTATTCAATTAATTTTTGTTAGTCAAAATCTTAGTGATTTTAAATAAATTGTTTTAAAAATAAGTAGATGCAAGATGTAAAGATAACGTAAGAATGTAATTATTTAAATAACAAACTCAGTTTTGGAAAATGGAATGAGACCACTTTCAAGATAAACGGCTCATATAGAGTATTCAGTGAAACCCACAACTAATCGTACGAGTAAGTGTCATAGCATACCTCCCTGAGATCGCTTTTCAGTGTTCACAACTTTGGTAGATCTAATTCTTACACAAAACATTCTTTAAAATGTTACTGTAAACGTACATTCACGAATTAAGAAAAGTGATTGCATGAAGATTTCAAAATGTCTTTATTTTTTTAGATAACTGTTAGAAACAATCTAAGGTTTATCGAATCATCGAACACAAGTAGCTTAAAATCTGTTCTGTAATAAAGATCGAATGAGTTCCTATATTTCAATATAAGCAATGAAGTTTGTGAACACCCCAAGAACTATACCTTAAATTAAGTTTTCATGCAAGACTTAAACGCACAGAAACCAACAGACGTTACAAACTTCTCATAAGACTTTTAGATTCAAAATCAAGACTTACACTAACAGACAAACTACATATACAACGCAGTCCTGAAGCCTTTCTGGGCATATGGTATAGAAATCTGGGGGTCCACCAAACCATCCAACATACAACCGTTGCAATCCCTACAGTCAAAAATTATCAGAAAACTCTCAAACTTACCTTTTTACGTCCCCAACAAAATCATACACCAAGACCTCAAAGTCCCATCTGTCCAGAACTTAGCAATGAAACGTTACAAATTATTCCACAACAGATTACAAACCCACCCCAATCCACTCGTTCAAACCCTTTACTCACCTGTAATACCCTCAAACCCCCATAGGCGCTTAAAAAGAAAATGGCCACGAGACCTTCTAAGTTAAACCAGCTGTGAGGGTAACCATGTTATGGAGTGGCACCAACGGGTGACCACTCATTCCCTATATACATCCCCGTTAAATGTAAAAAAACAATAATTTAGAATCACTTCTTATAACAATTATTTTTGTAGTTGAAGTGGGAAAAAAAAATTAAGTTTTGTTGAAGTCTGGAGCATATTGTTTGAATGAACACTTTGTCATACATCCTTCCACCATATCATTGAAGAGTACAGGAAATATATGTTTGATTGGTGTAGATTTTTTACACATAGATTTTTTCGTCTTTTTAAAATCAGATTAACTCATTAAAACATTCACATTTTTTTTAAACATAACAATTTTATTTGACTTAAAATATTTCTAAGTCAATGCAAACAACATAAATACAACATAAACAACTCCGACAAGTAAAGCAAGTAATCCATTATTCAAAGTTAATTCTCAGTTTTTATAGCTTTGCAGTAATCGGATTTTAATATTTTGTTTATAAATTGCTGATTTGTATGTTTATTTTTTTTATTATATTTCATTGTTCTCTAATTAGCTAATTAGCTTTAAAAAAAACTCATTTTCTGAAACAAAAACATTACCATAAACATTTTTTGTTATTCCCAAAAAATACCCTTAAATTTTTAAGCTACTCAAACACGTAATTTCTATTGGTAGTTTTGTATCCAGCAATATTTTTTTTAAAATTCATTATAATTATAATCATTACTATTAGTGGGAAATAGTTTTGTTTTATTTTAATAATATTATTTTGTATAATAGAATTGTGAGAGAAATCCTAGAACAGATGTCAGTGATAACAACAAAAATCATAGTTGTTTAATTATGGATTGTGAGTGGTTCCTCTATACTCTAAAGATGTTTGATAACCCTTTCAATAGGGCCTGCTACTGGCTGTCTTCCTGAACACCCAGGCTCTCTTATCAACACAAAGGAAAGCGTCTTATCTCTTTCTGGGTTCAAGAAAATATCCGCTGTTTAGTTTTTATTTTTATAATTTAAGTATGACCAAAAAATTTTTATACATTTAATCTTATATATATAATACAATTGATTCTTAAAAAATATTTATACACATACTAATAACAAACCAAATCACAATCAAATTAGCATAATGATTATCTAAAGATGTATACAAAAATGGCGTATTTCGCAATTTATAGTTCATTTAACTTAGATATAATTGGGGAGCTTTTTTTTGTACTTAATTGTGCAAATTCATGTTTTATTACTTTTTCTTGAGCTCTATTCTGGCAGATAAAGGTTATTTAGTGTGTGCGCGTGTTTGTTGAATAGGTTGTTTTACGTTAGTCCAGCAGGAATATTATCTCAATTAAAGACAAACTACCAAAAATATATATAAATGAATAAAACATGAATAATAAGAAATACCATATGTAATGATTGGTATTTTAACAACTAGACACAATTAAGTTCCTTGTTTAAATATTACAAATATTTTTCTATTTATTTAATGACATTTAACTATTCAATAAGTAAAATGTATTCTAGGGTAATAAATAAAGTTTCATTTGAATATATAATGAACATTTATTAGTGAATGTTGGTAATCTTTAAGAGATATCCCATATATCATAATTATTAACCAATTATATATATATGATCATGATAACACATAATTTTTTATGTATATTCTGAGAAAACTTGAGAATAACAAAATGCAATATATAAAACACTTTGGAAAATCTAAATATAATTGACGGCAATATTTCTCAACCTTTCCTCATACTGTATCACATTTAAACTATCAAAGTCAGGGAGTAGAATTTATTTTTCAAAAATAAAATGTGGAATTTGAATGTAATCAAATGAATGTTTGATATTGGGAGCAGTGATTTGTTAGTGAGGGTGGTATTTGTTATCGGGAGTAGTAATTTGATAGTGAGGGTGGTATTTGTTATCGGGAGCAGTGATTTGATAGCGAGGGTGATGTTTGTTATCAGGAGCAGTGATTTGATATTCCTTCAAATCAGCCTTCAAATTCCTTCATTTGATATAGCCTTCAGGAGATAGACCCCCTGATTCCCTTGTAGCTATCCCTCGTCGTGAGAGTGGGCAACGGGTTACACTGATTGCGTAGTCTGGCTAACAGGCGGAGGCCTTGTTAGACTGACCTAACCTGTAGGCAAGGCAGGCTCAGTAGAGGACCTTATGAGGTTCTGAGTTCTACCAGAGAACTCATAAAATATTGTCGGTACCACGGGAGCTGGATGGCCCATGCGTGGCCTCCAGTGGAATTCCCCATGTTCCGTCACTGGTATTGGACTTGTGGTGGCTGTCTTTCCTCACCTAATAATGGTAGATTGTCCCTTGTGGTTGAAGAGGATCGCTGTGTGGAAAGCATTATCTTCCTTAGAGTGTCAAGAGAGCGCTATAACTCGACCCTTACTATTGAAAAAAGTCCATGAGCTGAACTTGGCTAAAAGACTTCATTACTGGTACTAATTCTAGAAGCGGTACTAATCCTAAATTGGGGAGAAGACCGAATCCTTATGGGTACTATGGTAGTCCTTAAAGTGAATTACTTGCGTAATCCTCATGACATATCGGGGGTGGTGTTTATATCTTGCGAGCAGTGCTTTGATATCAGGATGGTGCTTGGTAGCGATTGCAGTTTTAATGACGGAGGGTCCTCTGATATCGGGAGAAGTGCTTGGATATCAAGGGCAGTATTTTGATATCGGGAGCAGAAGTTTGATATCAAGGGCGGTGCTTGATAATGTTGGCAGTGTTTTGATATCGGGAGCATGGCTGAAGGGCGGCAGTATAGCATTGAGGACATCTAAGCAATCATAGCTTAATTAACTAATTATAAGTAAAAATATTTCACAGCCGCAACGATAGAACTCCGATACAAGTAGTGAATATTAAAAATGGCACGAGAACTATTTTACTTAGGCAAAAGTCAGAATTAAAAACCCAGACGATTGTTTGACGACAATAAACAACAAACATATAATTGAATGAAACATACACTCTCCCAAAAATAAAATGTTTTATTAAATTAATTATTAATTTTGAAATAGATGTTTTGAACAGTTAAAAAAGAAGGTACCCCTTTATTTTGCAAACTTCATTCCTCACACGATCTGTTTCGGATATTGTCCATCTTCCAGAGTATATCAGTATCTTCAGTTTTATTCTGCAAGATGGACACTGTTTGAAACAGATCGAGTGAAGAAAGAAACATATCAAATAAGATCTTACATTATTTTGTAATCATTACTTAAAACCATTCTGGCACTAAAACGATTTTTGTTTCACATTGGAAAAAAACTTGGATGTTTATACAGTGGGTACGAAGTATTAGAGAAAGCCATATTAATGCCAAGGGAACCAACCTGAAAAAGTTTGGGAAACTCGGAATTAAATTAATACAAGCTATAGATGTTTATTAAATATTGAGAACTACTTGTTGAAAGTTATTGAAACTCATTTCTAAGGTTTATCAGTCGGTATGCCACTCTTGAGAGACTCGAAGACAGAAAACTTCGGACCTCGCTAATACTCCTTACTAGGCACATGCCTCAATTTATCTTTAGGTTTTCAAATTTGATTTATACAATTTCATATTTGATAATATCCAACGTTATAAATTACAATAATAAATAAATAAATATACAAGTATATTCTATGATACACTTATTTCATGCGTTATAATTGTGGATCTTTTAAAGAACATTCAGTATTTGTATCTACAGAATAAAAATATTTAACAATGTTAAATAAACATAAAAAAAATATACCAAAATTTCAGCACAATTTTAGGTTGAGATTTTATCTAATTTCCAAATCCTTAAATACTGTGTTTCTTTACATTTTTTTGTTTGTTCTTGAAATGTGTATTAGCATTTTACAATATTTTAAATCATTAATATTATAATTGTAGTAGTGTACATCACACGTTACTAGTAATTTATTTTTTTTATGATATATATATATATATATACAATAAAATAAAAAACGAAGGAAACACACAGAAAGACACAGACATAACTCACATCGATATTTCGACAATCGTCGTCATCAGGAGGTGCGAAGAGCGAAGAGTCCCGCAGGAAGACAGGGCGGTACTGAACTCGGAAACCGCAGCCAGTACCCCACCACTTACCACCAAGCGGGGGAAGGGAGGGAAGGAAATGAAGAGCCAAATTAAGACGTAAAAGGAACGAGTAAAAATTATAACTATAAAAAATTATAAAAAAGTAGTATTCTACTTTTTTATAATTTTTTATAGTTATAATTTTTACTCGTTCCTTTTACGTCTTAATTTGGCTCTTCATTTCCTTCCCTCCCTTCCCCCGCTTGGTGGTAAGTGGTGGGGTACTGGCTGCGGTTTCCGAGTTCAGTACCGCCCTGTCTTCCTGCGGGACTCTTCGCTCTTCGCTCTTCGCACCTCCTGATGACGACGATTGTCGAAATATCGATGTGAGTTATGTCTGTGTCTTTCTGTGTGTTTCCTTCGTTTTTTATTTTATTGTAAAAAAGTCCGCTGGACCGTTTCTTTTAATTGTATATATATATATATATATATATATATATATATATATATAAAGATTTCACATAAACACGTGAAACAACAATCAATGATCAAACCACAATAAAAAATGGGAAAACAAGACTAAGATCTTTCAACCGTAACAAACCCAAACCGTCAGTTGGGTTTTTGACTCTGACGAAGACCGCTTGTTACGGTTGAAAGATCTTAGTCTTGTTTTCCCATTTCTTATTGTGGTTTGATCATATATATATATATATATATATATATATAGAAAATTGTCACAATAACACGTGATATAAATATTCAGGTAACTCACCACAAATTAGAGAAGATAGTCGCTCTAAGGCCTTTCGTTTTCACGTCGTCAGAGAGCAAGTGAATACAAGTTGTAAACAGGTTATGAATTTTGATTTAAAGAAGGAGTAAGATTGGCATCATTGACAGTATTTTTCCCTATAACTGTTGAAATAGTCTTGATTTGTTTGATAATTCCTTCAATTAGAAATTCATCTAATTTAAAAAGGCCTGGACTAGTGTTGACCAAGTTCTTAGAAAAGTCTTTTATGAGGGCGCTTTCAACAATGTTTCTTCTTCTTTCACATGACATAAAAACCAACTCCTTTGCTTCTTTCCAAAAAAAAAGCAAAGGAAGAAGCAAAGGAGTTGGTTTTTATGTCATGTGAAAGAAGAAGAAACATTGTTGAAAGCGCCCTCATAAAAGACTTTTCTAAGAACTTGGTCAACACTAGTCCAGGCCTTTTTAAATTAGATGAATTTCTAATTGAAGGAATTATCAAACAAATCAAGACTATTTCAACAGTTATAGGGAAAAATACTGTCAATGATGCCAATCTTACTCCTTCTTTAAATCAAAATTCATAACCTGTTTACAACTTGTATTCACTTGCTCTCTGACGACGTGAAAACGAAAGGCCTTAGAGCGACTATCTTCTCTAATTTGTGGTGAGTTACCTATATATATATATATATATATATATATATATATATATATAATTTTACTGTTTTAGTGAACACAAAAATTTCTAAAAACATATAGAAGTCAAAAATTCTTGAAAGTAGGTCAAGCAAAACATTTGTTGCGCACTCAAGCAACAAAACGTGTCTCATTTATTTCAAAACTTGTGCAACAGTGATTATGTGGTATTTACTCATTTCAAGAGAGACATAAATTAATGTCTCCGGAAAACGTTAATTTTAGAGACATTAATGTATACCTTTCCTTGAGTAAGTTATATTGTATAGGCAAAAAAGGGAAATATAAAGAGGAAATATGAAAATACCATTGTCATAAAATTACATATACGAACAACTGTTAAATCTCTAATTGTTTACTTATTCATGTTGTAATGATTTGTCAATGGTTTTGTCGATATAACTTATGTATTTTAATTTTTGCAATGTTTTTTAAGTAGACATATAGTGCTAAATAAATATAGGAATACGTTGGACTGGATGTAGCAATGTGCTATGGTTACGGAGCCACCAGCAATTTATACATGTATATAACTGAATGTTTTCTTATCTCGACCACATATATTCAACACTATTTTTCTTTTTTATCGAGGTTTAGTCTAGCGTCAAACAATACAACACCTTCAAGCCTACGTTTTGTCTATATTTGTAAACAGACATCTTCTGTATTGATGTAACCCTGAAGATATCTACAATTATAGACGAAACGTTGACTTAGAGGTATTGTATTGTTTGAGACTATACCAAACTTCGATAAAAAAGAAAAATATAGGCATATATATACATATTTTTATACCAACTAAATGAATGGCTCTATGAACTAAATAAAATAAATTCACAAAGAGAACACCCAGAAAAGAAAGCACTACAACATTTTGATTGCCTCGTCATCACCTATCAGTGGAGAACTTACATCTATCTTCCTGATGATGAGGCAATCGAAATATAGTAGTTAGTTTGTATGGTTCCTTTTATGTGAGTTATTTTTGTGAATCCAGTTGATACATATATATATAGCAAGATTTTACAATAAATATGTGAAATAGCAGTCAACCTCCAAACTCCAATAGGAAATTAAAAAAAAAGGCTAAGATCTTCCAACCGAGTTAGGATTTGGCTCTGACGAAGACCGCTTGTTACAGATGAAAGATTTTAGTCTTTTTTCTCATTCTTACTGTGGTTTGGACGTTGATATATTTATATATCAAACAGTTAAGTGGTTCACAAACTGGGAAGCAATGCTTTGAATTCCTCCACGTCAATAGTATAATAATACGTACAGAATAAGGAGTCCATATTTTATTTTTAGTAGAAACGCGTGACACCATTCCATAAACGATAAAAAAAAAACTACTTTGTATGCCCAATTTTATAGTACATACAAAGCAAAAACAAAGACCAAGAATTATCTTTCAGAAGAACTCGTGAGGGTACTCAACAAATGGTTGGTCAAAACATTTCATGCATCCGCACCATTGTATAATAGTGAGTTTAATTCAAGGGTAACCAGGCTTTAAGCTTAACAGAAATTTAGAACCAAAATTTTTAGCTTAAGAACAAATACATGCAGTGGGATTCAAGCCTCCTGCTAAAGGTTCTACAATGTTCGAGTTCAGCACACAAATTTTAAAGTTTGAATGATTCTACTTTTGAATCGCTCTGACCTCGAAATAAGAAGTGGAATATGCTGCTTTAACATTCTTTATGAATCATATAATATTAAAGTCTCATTTAAATGTTTTGCATAGGACACAGAAAATCGAATATTATTCGATAATATAAATCATGAAATAAACTGGTTTTGCTACTGCACACTTCAGGCACTTGGCATGGATTCATTTCTTGTTTACACTGCCATCATACAGCTAGTAGTTTTAGTTTCTCTCTCTCAGTGTTGGGTCCTTCTGCGAGATTTCCTCTCAGGATGGATTTAAGCTAGAAATAGAATGATGTTTAGAAGAAGTTTCACTCGGTTGGACCAAGAGCCTGAAAAGTTGCTTGCTTCAATATGACCTATAGAATCAGCCTTTATCTTTTCTTCATTTTTTTTTCTAATTTGTTTTGTACTTATTCTATATTTTTCTATGATTTCTAGTGCTAAAAATTCTTTAGTGTCTGTGTGACTATCAGGTCACTGTTGTAGGTCGTGAAAGACTGCCTTCTCGAGGCAGACTCTGTTCTCATTCTAGAGATATGGTTTGTTTCATGGCTTGGTTAGAGGGCACCACATGGATAACATAAGCGTGGTCTGCTTTATCCATGCTAAAGCCAAAATGCTCCATGACAATTCAAAACAGGTTTCTGTCAACAGACATGAATTAACTGTTACTTCATCTACATTGGGGCAATCGTAATCACTGAGTTTATTCCCGCTAACATTACGGCTATTACTATCGGACAAATCATGACATACCCAATACAAGCAGTACTATTAACAAATAATAGAGTCATTGTAGGGTAAAAATCTAATGAAATGGTCTCCACATATAAAACTTTTAATGATATAAACAACGCGTTTCGAACACGTAGTGTTCTTCTTCAGGCATTAACTAAAAAAAACAATGACACCTGAGAGTTATCTATAGTACAAAGTAAATAAGTACAAAAATTAATATAAAATAAAATAAGGCAGAAAGTACGAACCTAAGGGTGAGGGCCTCTGAATAAGACTGACTGGAAATGGAAAGGACATGGGTGGGGGTATATAGGGTACATCTGTTTCTTATTAGAGCAGGTAGAGTTTTCTCTAAAGTTAGGCTGAGCCTTTACATTTTCTTTTAGACTAAGTGTAGGAAACATATTGAAAAAATAACACACAGAGCTATAACGAAATATAAACCAAATATATGTATAAGGAGGAAGTAGAACTTTTTTTTTTTTTTTTTATATTATTATTATTTTTATATAAATAAATTAAGAAACGTTGTACATTTATTTATATAAAAATAATAATAATATAAAAAAAAAAAAAAAAAAAGTTCTACTTCCTCCTTATACATATATTTGGTTTATATTTCGTTATAGCTCTGTGTGTTATTTTTTCAATATGTTTCCTACACTTAGTCTAAAAGAAAATGTAAAGGCTCAGCCTAACTTTAGAGAAAACTCTACCTGCTCTAATAAGAAACAGATGTACCCTATATACCCCCACCCATGTCCTTTCCATTTCCAGTCAGTCTTATTCAGAGGCCCTCACCCTTAGGTTCGTACTTTCTGCCTTATTTTATTTTATATTAATTTTTGTACTTATTTACTTTGTACTATAGATAACTCTCAGGTGTCATTGTTTTTTTTAGTTAATGCCTGAAGAAGAACACTACGTGTTCGAAACGCGTTGTTTATATCATTAAAAGTTTTATATGTGGAGACCATTTCATTAGATTTTTACCCTACAATGAGTAAATACCACATAATAACAGATTGCACTACATTAGAAATAATAGAGTGATGAAATAATAACAAGATATAAAGTATTATTTACTAACTCATACTTTGTTAAATAATTTTAGTAAACAATGAACAATATCTTTGTAAGAGATGCTAACAATTCAGCACATATGTTAACTCTACAAACAAAAACAAATAAACTTAATATTCCTCTTCTCTGTAGTTAAATTTGACAGTTTCTGGACTTTGATGTGAAAAGAATATCCTGAGGTTACGGAGTACTGCCCAAAAAGTCAATTTATTTCATTTTGAATTGTATGTTAACAAATAAATCCCTGAGGAAACCAACAATTTGGACTACTTGATTTGCTTTCCATCACTTTAGTATACATAAAACAGTATTAAATCATTTATTAGATAAGTCAATCAACAATCATGATCATAAAGCGAATTTGTCCTAGATAATTGCAATAGCTGAAGACGACTTATTATTTAAATATCATGACACATCTGTCACACACAAGAAAAAACTCACCAAAATAAACGAGGAATCGAGACAATTGTATAGCATCTTTTTTTGCAATTTTTTTCAATATTTTTTTTATTAAAAAAAATTATTGTAAAAAATCTATTGCAAAAAGGCTTATTTTCCAGAAAAAGGGCATGTTCAATTTGGGTTTGAAATTGACTGGTTCTTATTCTTTTTCTTGTTTATTTATTCGCCAAATAGTTCTTTCCAAATTTTTCCCAGTTCACTATTGAGGTGATTTCCTTGATTGTATATCCAGGTGTGATAGAGGATACTTCCTGTTTGAACATTCACATTCGTTTACATATAAGCCTTCAAACACACATACCGTACACCTATTTGACTTAAGATCTTCCTTAAATCTCCTATACGAATTTTTAATGATCTGCAGAGCCAAGAACATGACTCAGTAAATGCTTTTAGACATAGTATAATATATATTACAATTAAAACGTGAAAACTATCTCTGTGCTCACATTAGATATATTTGTTTGGGATTAACTAGAGAACCTTGGGTGCAATTGTTATATGTATTTTTTATAATAAAATGTATACGTTTGGGAGATAACCTGTACAATATAAGTGGAAAAAGAATGAAAAATAATAATATAATCAAATGCTTTTAGCTTAAGAGAATAGTAAAAATATATATATACAAATAAGTACATAAAAAGTAATGTTAAAATATGAACCATTTAACCAGATTAAATATTCTACTTTACACAGACATGTGGCGAAATTGTTTGAGAGACTCGAAAGAGAGTCGAATTCAGTGAATCATTAAAGATGATGGCCTAAGAAAGTTTTGTCTACAGAAAAGAAAATGAAAAGCCAGCTACAACAGTCGAAAGTGACGATCTACGTTGTAACGAGACTAAAGAAAAAACAGTGAAGGTTTTGGTGTTTGGGGCTTGGAGTGGAGTTCACTGAATGAGAGGTGAAGACTGGCTGTCGGTGAAGTCAAGGGCGTAGTAGAGATCTCCGGAGTCGAGGGGGGGAAAGGGTCTGCTCACGGTAAGGGTTTCCTTGTCTCGCTCAACACTGCAACGAAAAGCATATTCAAGAATAAACACGAACACAGGTTCAATATATTAATATGTTTCAGCAAACTTTGTTTATATGTCACATTAGTAGGTCTTAGGTTACGTCAGGTTAAAGTGGCAGTCTCACAAGAAAACACACAGAAGCCGAACATTGGTACTTTGTCATACCACACAAAGAAGATAATTCTACATTGGGAGTCCTAGATTTTGCCTAACTCAAGTATACTTAGTGTAGGAATGTTTAACGAGTACTTGACATCGTACAAGATCGGGATCGTCAGCTTAACGTCCTCTCCCCTCCGATGTGCCTTCACCTTGTCGTGGTGGAGGGGCTTAACACGCCTGGATGGCGTGAACTAAGAAAGGCACAACATGGGCGAGGTGCTAGCCTGGGCCAGCGTCCCAGTGGAAAGTCAACTCATCCGCACGCTGGCTAGGGTGGCGGCTGTTACATTGAGGATTCTGGTCTTGGGCTAGTGTCCGCGGGTGGAAAGTCCGCTCAGTCGTCCGCTGGCTCGGGACCGAACCTTCAAATTCTTCCGGCTTGCGCCTCTCTTGTGGAATTATATAGATTTTTAATGCGCCTGTCTTTTACTACATTTTTCTCGTCCCCCCCCCCCCCCCCCCCCCGTGGAATCCAGCAACTTTCTTTTCATATCAGACTTATGATTTATTCGGACGAGGTTAGTCGCGGCCGGTTGTGGAGGACTTAGGATTGTCTGGCCTGTCGTGATGTTGTTTATCATCTGGCTGTTTCTCCTTCTTACCCCTACACCTTTTCTAGTAATCTCTGATTCCTTCCTTTGCTGACCTTATTCTTTGCTGTATCTCAAGTCCCTATTTACTGTTACACTTGTTTTTTTTTCCTTTTTCATGTTTCCTCCTGTAATTCTTGAAATTCTCTTTCATCAGTATCTTAGAGACTACCAGGCTTATGTTTCTTAGCTTATGCTGATGTAGGTCGTACAAGCCCGCCTCAGCGAGGTCCACCTTGGCCACTTTACGAGGACTGTCTAGTTTTCTCTCATTCGTGAGAAAACGGTTGGTTTTTCGTGACGTGGTGAAAGAGCTCCATGTTAAAAACATCAACCTATTCTGCTTTATGATGATGGACTAAGTGCTCATCTCCCACGAAAATAAATCGAGAGCCATGGTGGGTATTGAACCCAGGACCTACCAGACCGGGATTGATCACTTTGCCACTGAGTTAACCTGGCTGCCTTAGTAGGTCTTATAAAATAAAAAAGAATCATCTAATTAGTTTGTTAAAAACTATAAACAAAAAAAATATGCTCTAG
The DNA here is from genome assembly GCA_026182355.1 of Hermatobates lingyangjiaoensis. Taxonomy (NCBI): domain Eukaryota; kingdom Metazoa; phylum Arthropoda; class Insecta; order Hemiptera; family Hermatobatidae; genus Hermatobates; species Hermatobates lingyangjiaoensis. The sequence goes on from JAPFBL010000160.1 coordinate 836,300, forward strand.
TATTCACTAGAGGCTTTACTATAAGCAATCGCATATTCAATCTCATTGAAAATTCAGCTTATCTTGTAAAATAACATTTTACAATGTTATAACAATGATAAAATATCATTGCCCCAGTAATGAAAAAAAATCAGATTACAAACATTAATCAAGAAGTAAGATTACAAGCAACGATATAAATGTATTATTAATGAAATCAATTTTTATGATTAAACGGATAAGGAATATGGTTTGATGTATTATCATTTAGGTGTAGCAGATAGAGTATATTGCCAATTTGCTTTCACGAGCATTTGCTAAAATTCAGAAAAAATAATTAAATACTTATCATGACATGTATTGATTTTAAAAATCATGTAGATCAATCCGACGAATGATTTATTTGTCGAATTGATTATTGTCGTTGATTTATTTGTCGAATCGATTATTGTCGTTGATTTATTTGTCGAATTAATTATTGTCGTTGATTTATTTGTTGGTAGAACGTATTATTTATCCTTGGAATAATAAAATATCCATAAAATTTTCATCAGGCAATGCACACATTACTGCAATATTAAACAAGATATTTCAAGTTACTAGAATGACCAGAGGAAAAATTACATGAAAAAATTGGGGTCCAGAATGGGAATCGAACTCGGGATCTCTACCACTCTTGAGACGAGGATGCAAGTGACTAGACTACTGACCCCTACTATCCAATCATTATTTCAAGGAATGTGGATTCGAATGGTGAGCTCTGCTTTATTGTAGATTTTATGTATCTTATGGATTACGCTAAAATGTATATACAACAGATATCACTTCTACGTAGATTTCAATGTCTGAACACAATTCAATTTTAAAATTTGAGAAATGTCATACTTTTGTGCTTGCTTGTATTGCAAACATTTTTATTTGTTTCAGCAAGGAATTATAAAAAAAAAAAATATGCTACAATAAACTGACAGCTGTGACGATTAGATGGATGCATTGAAATATAGAAATTTGTTAAATTCAAAATTGAAAAAACAGACAGCCTGGTTGAGGAGGAGCATCGTACAACTACTTCAAGCAACAAAAGATGGTGCTTTGCCGCTGAAAATGCTCAGTTGCATTTTTAAATATTGTTGCGGTAAGTAATGTTAAAGATTAATGTAATATTAAAGATATTAATATTGCAAACTTTGCATCGTCTCTAATAGTATACTATAGGCATAGCCAAATTCCAATAGAAGAAAAACCAAAAGAATAATTGTGGTTTTGTTTGATAAGTGAGAAAGCAATGTTTACTTATTGGTGATAAAGGATTGGAGGTACTTGTTCTTCTTGATAGCCGTGTCTAGCCTGCCTATACTGCAGGGCAATAGCAGAGGGGACTTCTTGAAGCAGCATCTCTTGTAGGTTTCGTGCATTCTACAGTGACAGACCAGCAGCTGAAACACAAAAACAACAGAGACCTGCTTAGTGGATAAAGTTTTAAAGTTCATGGACAGAGTAACATTAAGTTTTGATAAACCATCAACTCAAGTCAAAAGTAAAATAAAAGAAGTTCGTAAAATGTGAAACTTTAAACTTATGTGAGGTAAATTTGTTTATATTTTACTTTATATATGTTGAAATTCATACACTTTTTTTTTGCGAATTGCCTTAGATAAAGTTTATATTTTACTATTTATATTAAAATTGCAGACTTTTTTTTCTTGAGAATTAGTTGCATGTTATAAAATAGATAAAATGATTAATGCATGGTTATATATATTCTAACATAGTGCAATCACAAATTTTAATGGTATAAACAACGCGTTTCGAACACGTAGTGTTCTTCCTCAGGAATTAACTAAAAAATACAATGACACCAGAGAGTTATCTATAGTATACAGTAAATATAGTACAAAATTACTATATTTTGTATTTTTGTACTATATTTACTATATTATTGTATTTCGTACTATATATACTGTATCCTATAGATAACTCTCTGGTGTCATTGTATTTTTTAGTTAATGCCTGAGGAGAACACTACGTGTTCGAAACGCGTTGTTTATACCATTAAAATTTTTATATGTGGAGACCATTTCATTAACATTTTACCCTACAATGGTTATATATATATATATATACAATTAAAAGAAACGGTCCAGCGGACTTTTTTACAATAAAATAAAAAACGAAGGAAACACACAGAAAGACACAGACATAACTCACATCGATATTTCGACAATCGTCGTCATAAGGAGGTGCGAAGAGCGAAGAGTCCCGCAGGAAGACAGGGCGGTACTGAACTCGGAAACCGCAGCCAGTACCCCACCACTTACCACCAAGCGGGGGAAGGGAGGGAAGGAAATGAAGAGCCAAATTAAGACGTAAAAGGAACGAGTAAAAATTATAACTATAAAAAATTATAAAAAAGTAGATAAATCAAATTAAAATTAATAAAAATAATAAATAAAAAGTAAAATAAAAAATAATAAATAAATAAATAAAAATAATAAATAAATAAATAAATCATAAATAAATTATCGGTTGAGGTTGAGTCCGGGGGAAGAGCGAGCATCAAGTAAGCATATGTATGCCTCCTCTGAAGCTCTTAGGGTAACTTTATTGTTGGATTCGGGGATCTGTTTCAGGATCTGAACCCTGAAACAGTCATTGAAACTGAGTCCATGCGAGTTCGCATGGATGGCTACAGGATAGTTACTGCGTTGACCGACTGAAGCCCTATGACCATTCATACGAAGGCTCAACTTATTAGAAGTTAAGCCAACGTAAAAGGAGTCACACTGAGTGCAATCCAGTCGGTAAACACAGTTGCTCGAGGTACAGGAGGAATTGACCTGAACCGGGTAGGAACTATGGTGGAGAGGGGAATCGAAGGAAGGATTAGGATTTACAATCAGGCAAGTTTGACAGCCACATTGTTTCATTCCAGGAACAGGATTGGAAGGCTGAGGGGAAATATGAGAGAAAATGCTTTTTAGATTGGCAGGTTTACGGTAGGAAATAGAAGGGGGGTGATTAAAGATGGAAGAAGTAGAAGTAGAAGTAGACAGAATCGGAAAAGACTCCTTAATAACAGCACGAAGCTTATAAGCGCCAGGGAAGTAGGTTGTCAGGAAGAAGGAAGTGTTACTTCTATCCCTCTTGGGTCTGGGTTGGTGGGAGATGTCAGCCGGTAAAACACGACTATCAATGAAGGAGCGAGGATAGCCTCGTTCAGAAAATTTGTCCTTTAAGAGGTTAAGGTGATGTCTGCGGTCTTGGAGATTATTGCAGATATTGTGAATACGGAGGGACAAGGATCGAGGTATAGACTTTTTAACATGGGATGGATGGCAACTATTGTAATGGAGGTACTGTTGGGAGTTGGTGGGTTTTATATGTACGGAAGTCAAGAAGTGTCCATTGTCTAAAGTAACGTCAACGTCAAGAAAGGTGATAAGTCTGTCGGAGATGTCGTAAGTGAAAGTGATGGAGGGGCAGAAATTTTGAAAGGAGTGTAGGAAAAGTTCTAAGTTATGTTTGCCATGGGGCCAAATGAAGAAAATATCATCAATAAAACGGAGATAAAGGAGTGGAAGAAGTTGACAGGTGGCCAGGAAATCCTGCTCTAATTTGGCCATGAAAAGATTAGCGTAAGAAGGGGCCATAATCGTACCCATAGCTGTGCCTCTGGTTTGAAGGTAATAACGACCCTCAAACTGAAAGACATTATGCTGTAGCACGAAATCAGCCAAAGAGACTAGAAAGGATGTGGAAGGATTAAGGGGTGCTGTTCTGCCATCAAGAAAGTATCGCAGAGCGTCCAGACCTTCAGAATGAATGATTGAAGTATAGAGAGAAGTGACGTCCATGGCAACCATGAGAAGAGGATGATCAAGGGTAGAGGGAAGAGAAAGATTTTTAAGAATTTGGAGAAAATGGAAAGTGTCTTTGCAGAAAGAAGGTTGGTTCCGAACTAGAGGCTGTAGGAAGTGATCAATGAAGGCGGAAAGTCTTTCTGTAAGGCAGCCATAACTGGAAACGATAGGTCTACCGGCGGGAGGGGAGTCAGGCATGTTGAAGGGCTTGTGGACTTTAGGGAGCAGGTAGAAAACAGGACATCGGGGATTTGAGGGAATGAGGGTGTCAATATCCTGGGGAGAAAGGCCCTCACACACAGCACTGTTATTAAGAAGAGAAACTAAGTTCTTGAGGAAAAGAGGAATAGGGTTGGAAGAAAGCTGTTGATAAAAGGATGAGTTAGAGAGTTGTTTCATTGCCTCACGGTGGTAGACAGAACGGTCCATGAGGACTACAGAGGAACCTTTATCAGCTGGCATGATAAGGAGGGAGCTGTCTCTTTTCAAACTGCTAATCGCTTTTCTCTCGGGAATGGTGAGGTTATCCGGGGGAGATAGGCTTCTGAGGAAGGCAGGATTAGAACATCTGCGGACAATAGAGGAGATGAAGAGTTCGAGAGGATGTGATGCAGAAAGTGGAGGTGGTTCGTGGGAAGATAGAGGTTTAAAGCGCTTGAGGGAAGTGTGAACTTTAGAAGTTGTATCACCGGAGCTTTTGTCATTGGAACTCCAAAAATACTGCCAGCGAAGAGATCGAAAAAACATCTGGAGATCCTCCAAGATGCTGATGTGATTAATTTTAGGGACTGGACTGAAGCTAAGAGACCCTTAGAAAGAATACTGGCTTCAGCAGTACTCAAATTGCGGGAAGAAAGGTTTATAATATTCTTATTGTTGTTAGGGATTAAGTTGTTGCAGTTGTGTATATTATTGTTATTTGTAATGTTAAAATTATTATTACTAGTATTGTAATGATGATGTTTTACCGGCTGACATCTCCCACCAACCCAGACCCAAGAGGGATAGAAGTATCACTTCCTTCTTCCTGACAACCTACTTCCCTGGCGCTTATAAGCTTCGTGCTGTTATTAAGGAGTCTTTTCCGATTCTGTCTACTTCTACTTCTACTTCTTCCATCTTTAATCACCCCCCTTCTATTTCCTACCGTAAACCTGCCAATCTAAAAAGCATTTTCTCTCATATTTCCCCTCAGCCTTCCAATCCTGTTCCTGGAATGAAACAATGTGGCTGTCAAACTTGCCTGATTGTAAATCCTAATCCTTCCTTCGATTCCCCTCTCCACCATAGTTCCTACCCGGTTCAGGTCAATTCCTCCTGTACCTCGAGCAACTGTGTTTACCGACTGGATTGCACTCAGTGTGACTCCTTTTACGTTGGCTTAACTTCTAATAAGTTGAGCCTTCGTATGAATGGTCATAGGGCTTCAGTCGGTCAACGCAGTAACTATCCTGTAGCCATCCATGCGAACTCGCATGGACTCAGTTTCAATGACTGTTTCAGGGTTCAGATCCTGAAACAGATCCCCGAATCCAACAATAAAGTTACCCTAAGAGCTTCAGAGGAGGCATACATATGCTTACTTGATGCTCGCTCTTCCCCCGGACTCAACCTCAACCGATAATTTATTTATGATTTATTTATTTATTTATTATTTTTTATTTATTTATTTATTATTTTTTATTTTACTTTTTATTTATTATTTTTATTAATTTTAATTTGATTTATCTACTTTTTTATAATTTTTTATAGTTATAATTTTTACTCGTTCCTTTTACGTCTTAATTTGGCTCTTCATTTCCTTCCCTCCCTTCCCCCGCTTGGTGGTAAGTGGTGGGGTACTGGCTGCGGTTTCCGAGTTCAGTACCGCCCTGTCTTCCTGCGGGACTCTTCGCTCTTCGCACCTCCTTATGACGACGATTGTCGAAATATCGATGTGAGTTATGTCTGTGTCTTTCTGTGTGTTTCCTTCGTTTTTTATTTTATTGTATATATATATATAATTTTTTTTAAATTTGTTGATGAAACTAAACTCTCTAAATTCTATTTATTAACAAAAATAAACTAATCCCACTTCGGTATCATATAAAAAATAATCATTTGTCAGAACTTGTTATAGAGAAATGGGAAAAACAACATCCCCTAAAAGAATTAGATGAACATATCGATTGGACATAGACTAAACGTTTCTTTAAACACATTTTTCAAGAAATTTATAATCAAAATACGGAAAAATAAATTCTTTGTTAAGAGAAATTTGAAAACAGAGCCAAAACTCAAAGATGACACTACAGTATAAGTTCAAAAAATAATGTTTCCTTATCAATATCTTTTCTAAAAGTACCAATTCCCAAAGAAACTTTGACTCAGTTTGTCAAAAGCCAGCGAACAACGAATATTCCTTGAGGTTACATTTTAATCTCAACACTGATTTTTGTTACTGTTTTCGCTTCAGTTCTCCTCTTAAGCTATGGTAGTTTAGATGGTTAATCACAATCTAAAAGGATAAAATACAGAAGGTAAACTCTTATAATAAAAAAAAAGAGAAAAGTTATTTTAAATTACGAGGTTTCAAAGTTTACGTAACAAATATATTTACAAAAGTTACTTCACTAATTAAAGAAAACATGTAAATAACTGTAAAGGTCCTTTCCTTCTATAAATTAGGAGGTTTGATCACATTATACAGAAAAATCTTTAAAATCTTAAACCTTATGTAAGAATATTATAATATTGATTTCTAATAATTGTTTTACAAAAGAGCAGAAAAAACTGCGCATGTGTGTATATAAGAAATAATCAGTCTATTGAAAATATATCAACGAATTTGTATAAAGATTATTACAAGGATTTTTTCTATAATTTCAAATTTAGAGGTAATGGTTGAAGTCACTTTTCACACTATTTCCACAAAATCTAAAATTAGTAGAAAATGGGTAATAATAACAATTAATATTAAAAAAGAAATGTGCGACGCCACAGAAATTCTTAATATGCTTATGGACTTTCTTCAGAAATTGAATAGAATTCTTTAAAATAAGTAGTAAAATAAAATGTATAAGTTCTTAAAATAGATCATTTTATTAAACGTTTATATTATACTATTTATATTTAAATTGCAAACTTTTTTTTTCTTGAGAATTACTTGCGTGTTAAATTTTAACTGCTTGAAAGAGCCCTTCAGAAGATAAATTTTAAAGAATCAAAATTCTTATTGTGAGTTTTCAAAATGACGTCTCCACAAAAAAAAAAAGTTTAATATGAAAGCTAACAACGTGTTTCGAACACTTATTGTTATTCTTTAGGATGTTATCTCCACTCTTGAGAGTCTATCTAAAGGACGACTGAGGGCTAAGACACTCTCGTTGATTGACTCTCAACACTGCAGGTGTAAACCTGAAGAAGAACACTAAGAATTTGAAAACGCGTTGTTAGTTTTCATATTCAACTTCTTTTTGTTTGGTGACGTAATTTTTGAAAACCCCCAATATGACTAACTACCACACTATAAGAGATTGCTCATGTAATGATTCAAAATTCTAATAGTTTTTCAAAGCTTTTGATCCGGAAGAAAATTGTCTGATTATATTATTCATGGATTTTAATCAAAATGGACGGATTTCTAAGTAATTAGGAACAATATATTTATTTGTCAGTTATAGTACTTCCTTAAGAAGTGCAGTGTTGGTTCATGCTTTTTGAAGTGCACGCAGTACTCATACTTCTATATTTCAGAATCAACGTCAAACGACAATAAGAAATGTGAGAAAAGGCTTTAAAACGGTCTTCATTAGAGTCAAATCCCAACTGGCAAAATGATATTTTTGTAAAAATATAATATTATACAAATATTCTATTTTTATATAAAGAGTTGTTGAAAAAATAAGAAATGTTCTTATTTATAGTCTATCAAATCAATTTTTATTTTAAAAGCATTTTAGTCCCATGAAGGTACCTATTTTGTTGAATACTTCGACGCGTTCATTCAGTCTTCACTCTCAAGGCTCCATCTTTCTTAACTATTCATTTTAAACACCTTTCTAACTATAAGGAAAGTTCAAAAAAAAAGAAAAAGCAATATTAATTGACCAGGAGTATGCAGGATATGGTATAAAGCAATGCCTTCTCATTTGTTGTAGAGACAACAATAGTGTAAACCCTTTATTGGTTATAAGGGAATTCTAGCTATGTGACAATGTGGTTTGTACGGTTAGGCATATTACCGAAGGGTCAAATCAAGCCCTGTGTGACCCTACTCCTGAGGGAAGGTAATCAACCCTTTACAATGAAACAAACAAGACACTACTATTATACAAGTGTTTTCGAAATCCCCACTCACCCTCTAACAGGGTTTTTCATCAACTCCTTTACCAATGTGGGCACATTTATCAATTCCTGACATGCATCGTTAATAAACATTTAAGAACCCTTGAACCGACAAGCTATATTACTGAGCATACTCTATTGGGCATATCGTACACACTATTTCATAAAATTTATTGTGACAACAGTTGTCACGGTTCATTCAGACTACAGTTGATGTTAAAATCCACATACTTTTTTTCTTTGTAAAATAATTTGTAATGTAATACTTAGTTTTTCTGTTTCAACATGTATACTTCTGCCTATGAAACAGGTTTTAAATAAAGACCGAAACGTTGGCAATGAGAGTTTAATTTGAACCTGAAGAACTGACCGAGTCCCGATAAACCGTAGTTTTATATATATACCATTATAAAACAGATTCAATAATATATCGACCGTTTGATAGAATAGGTGTGTTCTCTAATCGGAGTTCGGTCAATTTTCCAGGATAAAAAATCAAACTCTCGTTGCCAACGTTTCGGTTTTATTTAAAACCTTTTTCATAGGCAGAAGTAAGAATTTTTTAACTAAGAAAATGAAATTTACATTATTTAAAGGAACAACAGTGTTAACCGGACAAAACCTTCGACTAGACTACCATTATAAACGAGAGGTAGGACAGATTACACTTAAAATAAACTGTGACACATAGACAGAAACATAACAAAGACCCACTTTTCAGTATTTCGACGGCCATTACGGTAATTTGTTCGAAAATGGCAGTCAAAATATTGATAAGTGAGTCTTGTGATCGCTTGATGAAACTAAGATGATGACATAAGGTGAAGGTATGTGAGTGTGATGTGTCACTGACAGTAGTGAGGACGATGAGAAGGGCACAGGCCAGAGTGCCTGCAGCCACGTATATATTATGCAAGTGGTCGAGGTGGAGGGATACGGGCACGTGCAGTGGCAGGCCGTCTTGAAGAGGATCTCCTGAGCTCGGAATCACTTCTACCACTACTTCTTCTACAACAAACAAACAGCTGAGTTAGAAATGGTCAATCAAACAACCATGTAAACATTCTTATATATCAACTCTAAACGACAATAAGAAATGAGAAAAAAGACTAAAATATTCCACCCGTAACAGCGGTCTTCGTCGGAGTCAAATCCTAACTGATATAAACATTACGGTTGAAAGGTATTAGTTTTTTTTCTCATTTCTTATTGTGTTTTAGACGTTCATTGTTGTTTCACTTGTTTGTTGTTTAATCTTGTTATTCTTATACACATACAAAAATTAATGAAACCGGCTCATTAAATAATGAAACCTTATTATTTAACAATTTCATATTAGTTGATTGGAAACATAAACAAAGGGAGTATGAACGTTTGTGTACGTTTGTTACAAAGTTACAAAAAATTAAACTCAAAACAACTTCTTTTACATATTTTTTAGTTTTATATGAACTGTTATTTCAAGATTTCTCACACAGACTGTATACAGGAAAATTTGCAAGAAAATAAAACATTTGGGTGACATTTGGTCATTTATATAGTGCAAAACACTTGTTTTTATATATATGGAATCCTTTAATTATAATTTACTTTGTCTACGATGACGGTTTTCGTGTTTACTGTATGGTGTGTGAGATATCCCAGCCGGTCTACAATTTATTCTCAACTACTAACTCTACACAGAACCGTTCTAATCCGTTCAAAACATTAACAAATCTTCACATCGAATCTTCATCCAAACTTCGATGACGAACAGTTGATCACATTACCCATTATAGTAATATACAGTACAGTATGGTAGAGTATACTAGTATAGAGTTTTTTCTATCTTGACTTCTTGGTTTATGTACATAAAAATTCAAAATATATCAGCCGTTTGCCAGAATAGGTGTATAATGAAATCGGAATTCAACCAGTTTTCTAGATTAGAAAACTAGAAAATTGAACGAATACTGATTTCGTTTGAAGTGAATCACAGTCCCACTTATGACCTAATTTCTTGTAATCAGGAGTTAATTGAGTTGTCTAAAGGACATGATGATAAAGATTATAAAAAGCGAAGTTTTGTAGTGCTCTAATGACAATATAAAATATGTATATGATAAAATGTATTCAAGAAAAGGTAAAGAGAGTTAAATGCAAGTAGTAAAGGTAAATTAATAAACTATAAAGGAAAAAAAATAAATGTAGATATATTAAAAGCAAGAAGGGATGTTTCTTTTATTTAAAAAAAAAACATATTAAAGTAAAAAGCTAAAGTTAGCTCTTTACCTTTTTTATCCACTTTTACATTTATCTTGATAACTTAATTACTTTTATAACTTATGAACTTACCTCTATAACTTCCCTTTACTTATACATGTTATACATTTTTTTCATATATGTAATTATATATTTTTATTATAGCTTTATATAAATCCTTATTTTTTATCACCAATTCACTTGCGCGATTTCTTTCTCAAAGATCTTTAATTACTAAAAATTGGTTCGTAAAATTTAATCAATTATTTAGAAGATCATGAGGCTGCGGTTCAATTTAATTAAATACACACAAATATAAATGTTTTAAAAAATGGATAATTTGATTGGACTTTAAACACTTGTAACGTAAAGAAAGTTGGAGGCAATAGTCACTAGGATATTTTAACATTCTTCCTCAGGTAGATGTTTCAGTGCTGCCTGACTGATGTTCGAGTAAAGTATTCAAACTGTACGCTAACCCCTGCAGTATTTCTACCTTTGGCAAGAAATTGAAAGGTATCTAAATAAAATAAAAGCAACCAAGTGAAATTATGTTAACAAAATTGTAAAAAAAACTTAAAGAAAAATAAAATACAAATAATTATTTATATAAATATAATTTTGATATTTCAACGAATCGTCATCAGAAGAGGATATGTAACTTGCTTGAAGATCGTAATTGCACTGATGGGAGGAAAAAGGACAACAAATAAAGTAACTAAAGAAAAAATAAGCAATATAAATAGAAGAAATAAAAAAAAAAAAACGAGTAAGGAAAAGAAAGAAAGAGGCCAAACCCAGGTTAACGGATGACAAACTTGGGCAAAAGAAGCAGAAGGTGAAAAAGGGAAATCCTCAAAGGGCAAAAAGAAGAAGAGGTAAAACGCCTTCTGTGAAGGCAGTGCACCTGCCACCGGCAAGTAATAACAGCATGGATCTTGCTAACAAATTTTCTCTTATTTCAGGGGAAATCTCGGAGAATGGGGAAGAACGAAGAAGAGTCGGATCTCTATCTCATCTCTCGAGGAAAATGACATCGCCTTTGGAGCAGTTCACAGCTCTGGCAGCAAGTGATAGGACCAATAATAAAACATTGTTATTATTAGTAACAATGCCAGCTAATGCAAATACGACCCCAGCTGATGAAAGAGCAAGGGAATACCCCTGGTAAACATCAGGAATATGAACAATATTGGACATTCAGAAAATTTGCTTCTTGATTTCTGCTGGAATCAAAAATATGTTATCAGGTGGGTCTCAAATAAGACTGTTATGCGATTTCAGAAATTTGTTGACTTCATGCACCAAGCTTATTGCTAAAATTGGCGTTTTGTACTCCATAGACACATCGTGGGATGCCACATAGGAGAGACACAGACTTAAGTACCTCCGCATGGAAATCAACCCGAGAGGACTTGAAGAGGATCTCAGGTCTGAAGGTGTTGACACTGGGGTGACGCAATTCGCCACTCTGACTTCTCGTTTTCAAGGTGATAAAACAGGTATGAGGAACCTAGATAGTTTTGAATTTTCAATGGTGGGGACTGCAACACCAAGAATAACTAATGGCCAAGCTCGCCTTTTATCAGGTCCTGTTGAATGTTTTAGGTGTTACCAGCTGGAACATGCTCAAAGGTGGTCAACCTTGTACAGCAGTGTATGAAGTGTTCTGGCCAGCAAGCACATTGAAGGTGTTTTAAATCCCCGACGAACTAACTACCTGTGTCAACTGTGAAAGAACACATCTGCAAGCTACAGAGAATATCAAGAATTCAAGGAGGCAAAGCTGAGGTAAGTTCTATGAATTACCTTGGATCATTTCCTCAAGTTCATTCCAGCACTTCCACCCCGACCATGGTGAAGACTTTCAGTCAGCCCTTAGGGGTATCCTCATCCTCAAAAGTTCCATCCCCTCAACCGCTCATGTACGAAATCAGACGCTAAGGACTTTTTCAGCCATCTTTCAAAGAAGCATGAATTCGTAATTATGCCTTACAGCATGTTGACCAAGGGTAAGACATCTAGTTGAGACATGAACAAGCCGCTGTTAAAAGAAGCTGAGAAGATGACTGATAGTAACGTCTTCGCTAGTAACTCCATGTAAATATTTCTGGAGTAAACTGATTATTATTTTTATTAATATATGTGGTGTTTACAGGTCAAAAGAAGAGCACGTTGACCTCAACGTTGACGGATTTGGTCCTAATCTACGAAGAGTTCCGGAAAAAGGGCCGAGGTTTAGTTTCCAAGGATACTCAGAGATGAGAGTGCATAACGAATGGACGAGTTGTCGGAACAGCCATTCTTCTGAAGATTGGAATCAAATTCTCTTCGCATAGACATTTATTCAGGTATAATTATGTGATAAGTTTTTATTCGTTAAAATTCAAGTATACTTTGCTATTTTTGGATTGTAGAATATCTGCACTAAGTTTAAGAGAATAGGGCTTTGTTTGAATGAAACTATCAAAAAAACAAGCTAATGTAATTTACCATAAATAATAAACTAATATATTTATATGAAAAATACAATGTAAATGATAAATGTAATAATTATTAATTATTACGATAAAGTAACTTGCAGTTATTAATTTGTGGAATGAAATGAAGCACTCACAGGCAAGTTCAATTGGTTTAAGCCAGGGCCTTAGAGCCCTCGCCGGTGCCCATGAATGCCAAAGTTTTACTTCGGCCTACACTGATCCCAAAATTAGTGAAAAGTTAGGAGAATGGAAAGGGTAAAACTTCTATCGCTCTTATCGTTTCTGAGATAAACGAGGTAATAAGACTTATATCTGTCAGATCTGCTGCTATCTGGACGTAACTACCCCATCCGCCCTTAAAACCTAAATTGAATTGAATCAACTATTTTCTTTTTTGTCGTCACCATCACTCAAGAAGGGAACTATTTTCTAGTTATAATACACCATTTTACGTAGAAGTATATGGGAGTACAGGTATCCTATCACATATAGAGCAATAATTGTTCTAATAAAATGATTTAACTCGTAAAACCAAGTTTTTAGTGTCTATTATACATCATTCCGCAAATCATTGTGAAAAAGATCAATGAGTCATGATATTCAATGTATCGTTCTAAGTATATTTATCAAAATGGCACAATTTTCGGTGCTATTATAGTACGCTACCTTCGAACTTGTATCCACCACTTTTTCGTTTCATAGTAAGCAACGAATTATTTATCACAAATATACTGAGAAGAAAATGTATACATTGTATGTATTCATTTAGAAAATTCAACGTTTACTGTGATTATATATCCGCTGCTATTTTGAACATTAAAAAATACCTTGATATCTGATCTCACCCTGAGAAAACACGATGATCAAACTTGTAAACTATATTTCAGTATAAAATTCGAAATTTTTTTTTACTTTCATTTTCTATTTTCAACAATTTCTTGTACTTCAAAATGGCAATGGAAAGTACCATCCACCCATCAAACATCTTAAAGTAATTTGTGTTAAATGCAACAAAATAAATAATATAGAGAGCTCTTTTAATAGGTGATAGGAACAATAATATTTTGAACACAAAATTTTTAGAAGATTGATTGGAAAACCTATCTTCAGTGATTGAAATCAGATAATGTAAACAAACACCTGTAGAGGGCAAACTCACCTTCACAGCTTTTACCAGTGAAGCCCGGTCGACAAGCGCAGTAAAAGGAGTCTACACTGCTCCAACAAGTGCCTCCGTTTCGGCATGGATTAGCACTGCAAATCTGAAACGGTTTAAGCAAATCATGAAGTAAACAGCTCGCAACAAGGGAATTCACCATTTCAAAGAGTGCAATTACTGTATAAGTATTCTGAATGACGTTTAAAAAGACAAATAATAGAAACTATTTCAGTGAATAATTTTAACCTGCATTTATCTTCATTGGTTTTTCGCATGCAATCTTCTAAATTGAAGTGAAAATTAGAGTAAGCAGTCGGACCAATGTAGTATTGGAAGTCCCAGCCAGGCACGTCCCTTAGCTAGGGCGAACCGGGCAACCGCTTGTAGGGGCTCCGCGGGACGACGGTAGTGATCTCGGACAATGACCTGTTCACTGGTTAATCTGTCATACGGGTGGCAGATTTTATTTTTAAATAAAATCTCTCTTAAGTTAAATTTTAAGTTAAAACCTCTAAGCTCTTATTATTTCTAATATCTGCACAATATAACGATCTTTATATATATATATATATATAAATGATCAAACCACAATAAGAAAATGGGAAAACAAGACTAAGATCTATCAACCGTAGCAAGCGGTCTTCGTCAGAGTCAAAAAACCCCAGGGTTTTTTTAATATTTATCTTTAACTATTAAAAAAAACATATTTTTATTCTTTTAGTAAAAAGTAAACGTCATACTTGCAAAAGCCTGTATTCCCGCCCTAACGCCATCTCAACATAAAACAATTTTCTCTGTAGCACTTTGTGGATTTCATAAGCAACACTTTATAGCCCATCTTTAAAAGGGTAGTCGAAGCACTAATAAGTGTATGTTTATTTTTTACTTTCTAATAAATGCGTTTTTTTCCCATTTTAGATGTTTAAAAGTATTTACGGCCGTCAGTGGGGTTTTTTTTTCGTGGAAACCGGTTTTTCGTGGAAATGGCTCTTTTCGTGTTAAAGGTTGCCGACCCCTGATATATACTCTGATAAAGTATTATAAAATTTATAAATTAGTGCTTCAATGAATACTTTCGCTATATTTTAGTTATAAGCATTGAGTCAGACTTAGCAAAGATTATATCGTTCATATATAATAATCAGACAAGTTCTTATTATCCGATCGAGATAATAAGCTTGGATTTTAATCAGAGCGCTGCCATATCTGACCTAACAAACTTTCATTTTTAGTTTTTAAAATCAACTTGGATTTTAATTGCTTTACAAACCTTCAAAATTGTCTTTAAATAATAAATGTTTCACTTTCATTGGCTATAGATTAGGTTGGCCAAAAATATGCATCCTTTTCAATGCGATTGTCATTATTCAAGATGAAATGCAATCAGAAGTTTCCACAACTCTCAGACGGAGTCTGCATTATTCGTATGATGATCATGATGTTAATTAACCTTGTATAAGTACTAGTTAAGGAAACTAACTGCAGTTAGATATTTTACATACATTTATAAAGCTCTCCATGGAAGATATAGGATTTTCCTATAATTGTAAGTGCACTTGGAATGAGTTTTTCAAAGTAAATTAGACACGATTGTTATCCCAAACTTTTATCTGCTTTCTTCTTCATCTCTTCATAAATTCCTGCAATCTAATATAAACGGTTCGCTGCCTCATTAATCTGTATTCTCTTGATCCAGGGACCCATAGAAGAGATAACTTAGTTTTACCATTGTATTATTAATGTTTTACTAGTCACTGTACCAGACTGGGTTCTTTTTTTTTAAATTAGTAATATTCCAATCCAGGAGATCATTCGTGATCACTTTGACACTTTTTGTTAAATCTCTACACATACTAATTATTATTTTCTTTGTAGCATGTTATCTATTTTGAAGTTACTGCAGTAATATTCTTATGTATTATTACTGATTCAATTGATACCAAAGATGTACAGTGATAAGTCATTTTTATTTCCACTAAATCAGAGTAATTGTTTTAAAGCTTAAAGATTTGTCCATTTCGTTAACCATAAATTTTGAAACTGATTCTGTTTCATCCTTGTGATAAGTATGTTTTTTTCTTATGAGGATACACATTACCTAAAACATCTCACATTACTATAAATGAATAATAACTTAAAACTTCAATTTAGAAGGATGTCAGAGAAACAATATCAAATGTAACAGATCCACAGGCCATGTGATGTTACAGATGATCATGTAAGAAATTCACTGGCTGTAGAAACAGAAGCCATGTTCTCCTGTAAATAGATTTCGTAACGAAATCTATAATTTCACTTTTCAAAAATGTTATTACTGCTGTATTTATACTAAGGATAACTATCAGTTAACTAAGGATAAGCATCAGTGGTTTGATAAACAAAAATAAGCGTGTATATTGATAAATGGATCAATCACTACTTGTTCTACCTCCAGGAATGAAAGACTAATAACCATCTACAAATTATACATTTATATTATATCTAAATGGACATTATATATTATACCAAAAAAGTGTAATTTTATGTTTGCTTATAGTAAAGTTGAGTGTAGCCGACTTCAAATTTTTACTTAAATGTGTTTTGAAAAAATTATAAATGGTTTAAATTAATGCTTCAAAAGTGACAGCCATTGAAACAAGATTGGGGGCTGCTGTACTACACTGACATGAAACAATATTTCTGTTATATAATTATATGATAAAAGAGGATTTATATCAAAGGTAAAATAATGTGTGTTCAATTATTTTTTTTCACAAAGATAGAAGTATTTTAATTACATTTACTGACTTTATATTTTTAATGTATATTTATTTGATTTATTATCAAATATTTATTTATGACATTATTATTATGAATTTATTAAGTGAATGCAAACAGTTCATAAGAACTTCATTTGTTAAGCATAAAATTGTGGTGTTTTAGCTTCAATGCCATGTTAGATATTAGATATTAGATCTGTCAGACTTGCTATAAGACAATTTTTTCAACACTAAACTAAATACATGTGCAAAACATAATTTCCCTACAGCAAAATAATACTAATATATTATATGAAAGAAGACCAACATTTTTATAAATTGAGCTTGGTTAGATATTGAAGTGCTGAATTGTTTATCCTTTAGAGATATTTCTTTTCTTTTTTTTTTTTTTTTTTGAAATATGCAATCCTAAACATTAAATTACAAAAAAAACAGAAGTTAAACATCAGGCTTCCATTCCTCAGGAGAGTTGAGTTCCCATAAGCCTATTTACAAATTCTAAACCAATTTATACATTTAAATTCAAACCAATTGTTGAAATATTTTTTTGGAAAAAAATATATACGATTTGAGTTAACTTTTCAAAATGGATAGCTTTTGAAAAAAGATAGGGTGCTGCTTTATCGTACTAAATTGAAACGATTTCTGTTTTATGATGCATAAGATTAATGAAAATTGATTTTAAAGATAAATAAAATGTGTATTCATAAATATCAATAATCAGAATAAAGGTAGCAAACTAGCCCGGACAGCCAACTAGCTGAAGGCAATAAAGGAAATTGACTCACTGTAATCAGATATCCTAAAACAGGATTGTACCTCATGCAAGCCAAATAAAACCAAATTAAATTGTCAACGTGATATCATTAGCTATGTATTACTATATTGAATGAATATGGTTTGAAATATCAACATCGGAGACAAACAAAGAAAAATAAAGACAGTTAAATAAAAAAATAAACAGAGAAGAATTGTAATTTTATCTGATTATAATTAATAATGGTTCAATTGCAAGTTTAACACCCCAGTAATTTTGACTAGTAAAATAACACCCTCTCAAAGGCGTGAAAAGCAGTTATTGTACAACTGAGTTCACTCAAGGAAAAATTGTAGAATTAAACCTGAGAAGTATTCTCTGGTTGAATAAATTTTGATTGGTGCACGGTTATTATCTTATGTTACATATTCTTCTAAAGGCTTTAGAAGAGTACCGCTCTGGTGGGAATGAGGCAGTCCGGACCGGTGAAGCCTCTCGGACATTGGCAGGCGAAGCTGTTGCCTTTATCGACGCAGTAGTGGTGGTGCGAGCAAGGGTTGGGGTCGCACAGGTCAACCTGCAACAGAAAACTTATTTGTCCAATCAATTAGAATAGAAAAAGGGTTTAGTTTCAAGGGAAACATAAGTGATTTCAGCAAAGGTCATGAATAACTATTTTTTTACCAGTAGCGTAGCAACTATTTTTGCCGCCTGTTGCAGTTGTATGATTTGGTCTAAAAACAGATTTTGGCTAAAAAAAAAGTTTTCCCATTATACATATGTTCATTGCTCCAAAATAGCAGGGTTCATCTATACTATGATGCCCAATTTTGTGTAAAATATGAATTTCATCCATCAAAGATTGTAAACTGTAGGGTCTACACAAACTTTTGGATACACACACAGCCAAAGTCGAAAAAACGTCGTAAAAGGACTTTGCTAACCTCAAAACACATAAACCTGTCAAAATCTCGAGATTGAATTTTTCCATGATCACTATATTTTACTTATAGTAATGTAAAGAAATTTCACGAAAATGGCCGAAAATGTTCATTCACGTAAAAAGAAAAAAAATCTTTGTCTCAATAGGTTAAATTATATAGTTGTTTTATTTTCAGTATATTTTAACAAATTTGCGTTACTATGAATCAATAAAACCTTTCAAAAGTCTCTAGTTTCAAAGCGGTAAATCACAGTTATTGTAAAATGTACACTGTGAAACAGAAACATCCTATATGCCTCTTGTAATCAACTTGAATACCTGCCATTCCAGGCGTTCTACAACTCTCAATATTTGCGGAAAATTGTTTGGATCCAGTCATTCAAAACATTGATTGGAAGAGATTTGGATGCTACTCCAATACGCTACTACCAGCCTTGTTTCATTTCAGTATGAGAATTACCATAAGCGTCCACTTCTATATGCATACTACTTTAACCCTAAAGTGTGGATCTATGTAGAACTATATATATATATAGCTGATTCAATAATATATCGACCGTTTGATAGAATAAGTGTGTTCTCTAATCGGGATTCGGTCAATTTTCTAGGATAAAAAATTAAACTCTCGTTGCCAACGTTTCGGTTTTATTTAAAACCTTTTTCATAGGCAGAAGTAAGAATATTATTTAAATAAGAAAATGAAATTTACATTATTTAAAGGAACAACAATATTAACCGGGCAAAACCTTCGACTAGACTGTCTAGTCTTTACTCTGTCTTAATGTACTCCTTTGTTTCCCCAAACATCCCTTTCTGGACAGTAGTCCTTTCCTGCGCTTTCACCCTTTTAAAATACCACTCTTCCCTCCAACTCTTCTCAACCCCTCACCAGATGTTTTCTGCATCTAGTGTTTCAGTTGGGTTTTTGACTGAAGTCGCTTGTTACGGTTGAAAGATCTTAGTCTTGTTTTACTTTTATTTTCATATTGTGGTTTGATGATTGATTGCGAAGTACTCGCGTTGAGAAGCAAACTGCTACTCAGTGTATACTCGTATATATATATATATATATATATATATATATATATATGTATACTTGAGCAGACCTTCTTTTAAACATACCTCATTAAAAAAATTGAAACATACTAAACTTAATGTTGGCAAGATCTTTAATGAGGTATATATATATATATAGTTGGTAAATGGTTTATATGGTAATAATCAGGTTTAAATTTTTGACCACTGATTCTCAAAATTCAAAAACTGGGATTCTTGAGGATTTGTTCCAAAGAATTAACTACTTCTGATTATTAACCAATGTTTAGAAACGTCGCCAAAAATTGTTGGGCATTTTTAAGGCTAAAAACAATTGATTGAGAACATAATTAGTGAAAACAAATACATCTACAGAATATCGAACAACAGAAAAGCAAAAACAAAATTAAGCAACTAACAACAAAGAAAGTAAAAGAAAACCAAAAATAGGTAGTGTTATTGTTGTTTTTTAGTAGAATAAATTTGTCGTTTAAACATAATTAGTTTTATTAATTATTAAGTCTAGACAAATATTTAAACAGAAAAGTAATACTACCCAGTTTGAATTTTTTGATGTTATTGTTCTTTTTTTTGGTATATCTTTTTCTTTGTAATTTGATCACAGCTATGGCTTTGATCCCCTCATTATTGTTACCTACCTCCTCCATTATTTCAACCATTATACAATATCAAAGCTCTCAGATTTTATTTTTTGTTATGTGACAACCAAGTTGTTCCTTCTAATCAAATTGTGTGATTTGATCACGGCTATATCTTTATTTTTTCAAGTATTATCAGAAAACAGTAAATCATCAAAAAAAATTACATCAATCCAGCTACAGGTGCCCATTCTCAGGGAATTGAAAGGAGTTGGATAGATGGTAAAAACGATATTCTGAATAAAAAAAAGATGAGTGCCTGTTTATTTACTTCAGTTCATCTAGATTACGCTTACTGGAAAATATTGAGAAAAAACGAAGACAACTTTATTGAGGTTTTGAGAAATATTCAAGCTGTTTAGAGAAATGAAAAATAATATTTTTTTTATTATTGAATATTATAATTTTTTTTATTTTTTATTCATTTTTATCATAAAACATAAATATTATTTAAAATAAAAGATATTATTTTATTAAACATCTATTTAAACATCAATACATATGGATTAATGTAATATTGAACATACATCAGAGAAGAAAGAATAATTGGAATACAAAGTAGTCCGTAAAAGGCAGGAGTGCGCGGGTAGAACACTGTGATCGGTAGTACGTATATTGAAGTAGCACCATAATTTGTTTGTTAAAATGGATAATTTGTCATTTGTTCTACTGCTAATACTGATTTAAGACAAAGTTATCTACTTCATATGATGATTAAATATAAATGGCGATGCTTTCGTGATTTTCTCTGCTCAGAGTCGGTTTTAAGCCCTTTCAACCGATTTTGTGAATTTGGTCTCAAGGGATACCGAATAAAGCTGAAACAAGCTTCATGCATATCAAGGCTTAATGCTTTTCAATTTTTAGTGTATCGTTCACTTCCTATCTTTCATTTTTAAGTATTACAGGCCCTTAAACCTTTGAATTCTTTATCACATCAAGGACTTATACATTATATAAGTATAAGCACATTCTTATATCCTTAGCACATTCCACATTATATGAAATAACAATTTGATACTTTTAGTTGTTTGCATTTGTTGTCTATTAAACATTTTCAATTTTAAGCAAACAAAAACATTTTTTAATTTATTCTTTTTTTTTAAAAAACTTTCTGTTTTTAAAGTATTGATTTGACTCATTCAATACCTTGTTTTAAAGTTTATGGCATTGAAGGAATAACTGCTTTTTGGCTAAGACTGGTATACAACTTTCATAAACTGAAGGGCATCACAAACAATATATACTCTGGACTTTTACATGTTCCAAGATTTTTGCCACCGGATCGGTAGATACTTGCTATTGAAACTGCAGGTACCTACCACCGGAACTGCAGGTACCTTCCACGGAAACTGCAGGTACCTACCAATCGGGCTACAGATACCTACCACTGGAACTGCAGGTACTTGCCACCGGACCTACAGGTACCTGTAGGTCCGGTATTGGAGGTAATGAAGAATGTACAAGACCGAAGAAAAAATCGTAAAAAGATTGACTAGTCAATCAATAGCGGTAAAAGAAAACTATATACCAAAAAACTCACAGGTATTATAAAGGTATAACATGACACAAAGAAACTGATAGGTAAAAAAAATTGTATATAATGTCTGGCAGTCCTGGCATGTACTTATCAGGAGGCAGGGGGTCAGCTCAGTGACAACATGTTCCTTCTGGACTTTTAGGTCCACGGTTCAATACCCACTCTGGACCTCGATTTATTCGTATAAATCTGAGCATGTCGTCCCTCAGCATAATTTCCCCTGTTCAAAGTCCGATTTGTTTGAGTTAAAAGTCGTTCGTGCTGCAAAGACCACAGTTATAAAGTAAGTCAACTAGTATGGAAAGAAAACTGAATTAAATATAAATAAATTAAACTTGAAATTAAATATTCCTTTTATTATGCACTAAGAGACTTCATGTTTTAAAGCATTTCGAAAATATTTTGTTTAGTTATTCTAAATTTTTGTTCCTAAGTTAAAAGACGAATAAAACTCCAGATGAAAA
This sequence comes from Hermatobates lingyangjiaoensis, assembly GCA_026182355.1. Classification (NCBI taxonomy): domain Eukaryota; kingdom Metazoa; phylum Arthropoda; class Insecta; order Hemiptera; family Hermatobatidae; genus Hermatobates; species Hermatobates lingyangjiaoensis. The sequence continues at coordinate 858,505 of JAPFBL010000160.1, forward strand.
TACCATCAAAAAGAAAGAGAAACTACTAATAAAGGTAAAAGTATGTTTAACTGAAATCTTTAAAGAGACTGTTTTGTTTAATTTGATCTTGAAAAGATAAAAGTCAAGTTGTGAATTGAAGACTTAATACTAGAGAAGGAAAACAACAGAGACAGCCAATGCTGTTGTTTACCATGGGTGAGATAAACAATGGGAAACGATCTTGTTATGTCATCTCTGTTTTTGTTCGACCCCCACCCCGACAAACCACAAATCAACTAACGGGGTGTGAAAGTTGGTCAGTAAATTACGATTGGTTAAAAAATACAAAGTTTTAAGTGATTTCTTTCTTATTAGGTAGACTAAAGGGGATTTTTTTTTTAGTTAACTTATTTCTCTTTACACGATTAGATTTTTTCGTAAGAAAAATATGCTTAGCGTTAAAATAAATAAAATTTAATATGAATTATTCGTTTTTTTTTAAAATTCATATTAATTTATTCGTCACTTCTAGACTAATTGATATCAGTTGTAAGATTTTTGAATATCTTTTATTCATCTTTTACTGAATAGAATTTATTAATATTTTTATTATTAGTTGCTTAAGGAGAGTATTTCTTATTCTTATTAGTTTATTTATGTTACTGTTTTTGTTATCTTCTTTTCTTATTTTCGTATAAGAAAGTTGGAGACCCAACCGTCGCTTCACAAGTGCGCTTGGTGTCCCTATCTCAACTCTTCTAATGACGGTTAAACCGAAAATTGGAGACAGAAAGTGTGTTTGTTCCTTAGGTCTGTGTTTGTGATTCACCGTGAAACGTTTGTTGTCCTTTTGGATCGTTTTCCTGTTTACAAAATATATATATATATACAAAAATTTGTTCCTGACCTCTTCTATTCTATTGCATTAGGCAGGTTTTGTTTTTGAGGACTAGGTAATATAAAAGAAAAATAAACTCCTTCCTAGGCCAACGTTTCGATGTATTTGTACATCATCTTCAGGCTTTGAAAAGTGTGCTATTAGTTATTTATGTTCCATGAGAATTTTTTGGTTATAGGTTTGAAAAACGCTACTTTGTTATAGTCATCTATCGTATTAAAAACAAGGAGGGTGTACATATAATATAATATCATATAAAACATATAAAAATATATTTTTCAGGGAGGCAATTATCTGTCTTCTCAAAGCTCACTCTCCTCCGGCCTTAACTTGTACCGTTAATTAAATTATTTATTTATTTTTTTTAAATTGTTTATTGTTCATTTACTATTCTTCTCCTTCTGTTATTTTTATTTGCTTTTATTTGTTCTTTTTAGTTTTTTTTCTCTCTGTGTTAGTAGCTTTACCAAGGGCGGCCGGCAGAGTGCGTGCGTGTTCGTTTGCATTCGGCCTACCACTCAGTTAGCTTCAGCTACTCAAGGGACTATTCTACCCGATGACGACGGCTTGAAATATCGTTGTGAGCTTTTGTGTGTGTCTTTATTTGTTTTTTTCTTTCATGCGTTAACTATATATATATATATAAATATATATATTATAAGATTAATTTATTTATTGTTCAATTTTAACAAAGGTTAGAGATTTTTCAAAAATTGTTTATTTGGGTTTAATCCTTAATAAGGGGGAGAAATTTTCAAAATTTTAAAAAATTTAATTTTAAAAAATAAAAAGGAACCCTTATTTTTAAAAATTTTTAAAAAAGCTGGCCGTTAATTAAAATTTTAAAAAATTTATTATTAAGAAACGGAAAATTTATTTTATATCTTAAATTGAAATCCAATATATATATATATTAAAATCTGGAAAATTTAAATTTTTATCCTTGAAAAACCAATCCATAAACCAAATTAAGAAAATGGAAATAAAAAAGATTTTCACCAAACAAAAATCTCTTGATCAAAACCCAATAAAAAATGAAAACAAACTTGGGGGTTAAAGGGAAAGAGTTTTTTGGGTAAAAAACAAGGAAACTAGTTCAAAACCCTCGGTGGGTTTTGAAGTGAGGTTGGGTTTTTAAATTGAAAAAAAAATAATTTTTTCAATCAAACCCAAAGTGGGAAAATTTTTATTGTGGGTTTTTGATTGTATTTTATTTATTATATTATTTATATTATATAATATATATTTATATACTAAATAATTATAATTTAGTCGAATAATTTTAAAAACATCAAAAAGCATGGATTCGATTTTTTTTGTAATAACTTACGGAATCATAGTACTAGGAACTGAATAGTAAAAAAACACTGAAAGTATTTATATTATTTCTCTGTTGAAGTTAATGACAAATTGAAATCAAGGAAAAAAGGAGGAGTTAGTGAGTAGGTGAAGAGCGAGTGTTTGTTTTGATGATGAGGTAATTAACATATGCATTAGGGCGGTGAAGTGAGAAGGTATGGGTGTCGGGTCAGTGGAGCTGAAGGTAAGGTGGCTGAGGAAGGTGGCAATGATATTTGCCAGGCCTAGCCAGACTGTGGCCGACACCATGAATAATTCAAAAGGCCACTACTTCATCTTGAGCCAAGGCTCTCGGTAAGAACCTCTCTTTGTCTATGAGTCGAATATCTGTTTATTGTAAGCGCCTTTAGATTTGCCATCATTAACATATTCCTTAAAGGAAATGAACGTATAAACTATCAGAATATATTACAGTTAAAATGAAACCTACCATCTAATGATGGCTATAATATTCTCCTTTTTTTTTTTTAAAACCACCTTTCAAATAAATATGAAAACCAGTTGATTACGAAGAATATTTGTAGTGAACTTTTCTCAATGTTGCTTACATTTCATTTTCAAGGAATCGTTTTTTTTTCGCCTGAAAGCTCCAGGTCATGCTCGGTTGAAGATCAAAGGAATTTATGCATTCAAGTTTTGCCTGTTTTATCATCAAGGGCAGTTATATTTGAGAAGGAGGAAATTTTTTTTTGCAATAATATGCATATTTCTCCTACGGTGTGAGCTGGAGTCTGACTGCAATCATTAGACCAAATTTATTATATTATGTAGATTTTTTTGGTTAAAGTTTCACCTTATGAATAACTTGGATATTAATTAAAAAATACAAGAATATATTTTTCATAGCATTCTAGTTGTTAATTCTGATTGTTAGGATTCCATATTTATCCGATAGCAATGTTTCAATGAATTAATACGCATGCAGCTTTACAGCTTCTTTCATTGTAAACGTTCAATTTCATCATTTGATGAAAACTTCTTTACAATTGTGTCACAAATAAATCCTAATTAATGCTTTTTGGAAA